>OX346736.1:1205000-2405000 GCA_947063395.1 Hemistola chrysoprasaria | reverse complement strand
ATAGCACAGATAATAAGTATAGGTATTATTTAGGGGACTGAGAATAAGCTCGACTGCCTATCAGGACGTCCCGGGTTCGATCCCCAGGTCAAGCAAAGTGTTAAATATTAAATTAACGCAATAATGCCTGGAGTCTGGAACTATGCCTGATAGATGGCAATAGGCTCGCCCCTATTACATGGCACCAATAACATACTGGCGAAATGTGGGTATGCATACCATGGGACTGAGTCCTGGGTACATCTCTGCCTAACCCTTCGGGAAAAAGGCGTGATTGTATGTTATGTTGTATCATGTTAAGGTGTACTTAAGGATACTATTCAAGTAAGTAGTAATACTAAACTGAACAAAAATAATAATTGCGAAATTCGCGAAAATTCAAAATCAGCTTATCAGCTATGGGAAGTTAAAATTGTTTCTGCGAATTTCATAATTCTCTCTTTTGATAGTTTTTTTTTTAGTAGGATATTGAGTGACGAGACGAGCAAATCAGGTGCCTGATGCCAATCAGCATCATGATTGTCCATATGACTCACAGTGCCACCTAGTGTTTTAAAATTCAAAATTCTGCGCGGCACTGCACTGCGCCTGTCACCCTGAGATATGAGTTGTTGAATGTCATCATGCCCAGTAATTTCGCTGGCAACATTGCCCTTCATAACGGAACACAGTAATGTTTGCACATATTACTGCTTGGCGGATGAATAACTGGCAAAGGTGTGGTACTTCCCCAGGCGGCCCCCTGCTAAAGAGACACGTGTTTCGCTTCGATATATGAATGGTGTCACTAACAACAATAATACCTAATAGCATTTCCTCTTTGCATGCAATTTTGCGGGCGGGAGGGCGGTGCACTGTGCACGTTGTTTTTGACACTAAAAATCGGAACTAAAAACTAAATATTCTTGTTCTAGGAGTTTGCAATGGAGTTCCGAAAAGTAACGCCAAATTCAATCAATAATAATTATATCTATATCCTACTTCGAACTTTATTGCTAGATAATAATATCATAAATGCGAATGTTTGTAAGGATGGATCGACGGATGGATGTTTGTTACACGGGAACGCGACTACCAGCGTGAATGCACGGGCACATCTACTTTTCCATAAAACTATCAACTGCCCCGGTAGCACAGTGACCAGGGAAAACGAAGTCCCAGGGTGTTAGAACGAGACAGACGATATGAATTGTTCGGGTGCGAAAGAGAGAGAAACGGGGAAAACTAGTTATCCCCGTGCCATGCTAGGCGGGCTACACATAGTTAATACAACCTCTTAGAGCATATTTCAGAACATCGCTCACAATAAAACCTGGGTTTTAATTTTTATTTATATATACTAACATAGATTTTAAGTTTTTTTTTTGTTACTAATATAATATGGAAACTGTCTGTTTTAAAATTTAAACAAATAAAAAAAAATTACATCAACCCTAACATCATCATAAAAAAAAGAAAATCAGTCAGTGTAATAACTGATACCGAATTTCTTATAACATAGTCTCTTATAACACTCAGACACAGATCAAACAGACATTGTTCGTGCACACAAATATTTGACCTGGCCGGGGATCGAACCCGGGACCTGCTGCACAGAAAGCAGAGTCACTACCATCTGAGCCAACGAGGCTGTCATAAGATAAATATGATACATTAGCTATCCATGGTAAAGTCTTGTACTTTCGTGGTCAGATTACTGAAAAGTTTATCTTTACATTAGCGAAATCTTTCAAATAGTGACAAAAATCAGTTGGCTCTTCATAATGTATCATCAACCTTGTTATATTAAGGAAAAGAGGAGTTGAGGTACAAGCTTCTCGAAAATGGCAAGCTCAAATTAAGTCCACTTACGTCAGTAAGGTAAGGTCGTACGAGCGAATAATATTGTTGTCTCGGTCGCACTTCGGTCTTAGGTACGTCTTTCTATCTTTGTTGTTCATTGTATGTCACTGTGCAAACTTCACACTGAGCTAATTGCACGTGCCAGTTGTTAAGTAAGCGCTGGGAGTACGTACTGTATCTCCCCTTTTCTTTATATCAATGACTATAGGTGGGATGTTGTTATTTTTACACATTTTATTATTAACATTTTATTTATTCATCGGTTTGTGTCAAGTATCTAAATTATGTCCGCTATCTTCTTGAGGTCAGCCGTGATCAACATCTCTTCCTCTTGTCGTCTTTGGTTTTGTTGGCCTTTATAGTCGGGTCTTCTCGAGGCTTCTCCAACTCTCCCATTACCCACAGTAGCAGCAATACACCTGATGCGACTGGAAAACACAACATAACATCACGCCTTTTTCCCAAAAGGGTGGACAGAGAATTTTGTTTTGTTTTTATGATAGTGAGTGACAAGACGAGCAAATCAGGTGCCTGATGGTGAGCATCATGATTGCTCGTATCAGACACAGTGCCTACCAGGGTTTTAAAATTCAAAATTGTGTGCGGCACTGCACTGCGCCTGTCACTCTGAGATATTTGTTGTTGAAATAGTAATAATTTGAATGTATACTCTAAGAGAACGGGCTACCTGCTGAACCTGCTGAAGAGTACACTGCTCGAGTCAATTCATATGGGTTATGTGGACAATCCATATTGTCAGAGTTTCAAGTCGCCAAGATTCCTACAAGGCCTCCAACATGACCTAACGACTGCCCCCTACATATCTTATAGGAAACAGCCGGGACCTACAGTTTAACGTGCCCTCCTAAACACGGTAGCGTCCACGCGAAAAGTCCACATGGTGAGATTCAATCCAGGGACTCCAGATTTAAAGCCGGGCATATTCCCGCTGGACCGGACGCTACGTAATAAATAGCGACTGTCAAACTCAAATAGATTATATTCATATAGATCACTGACACTTCTGCACGTCAATGAATATAAACAGTACCTAATGAGTCTACCGTGCGTTCGGATAGCCTCTACAAGAAGAACACACAAGAAACTTGTAGGGCTTAATTTTGCTTACTTAACTGCGTTTTTTTTTTTTATGATAGTGAGTGACAAGACGAGCAAATCAGGTGCCTGATGGTAAGCATCATGATAAAAATTCTGCACGGCACTGCACTGCGCCTGTCACCCTGAGATATGAGTTGATGAATCTCATCATGCCCAGTAATTTCGCTGGTAACAATGCCCTTCAGACCGGAACACAGTAATATTTGCACATTACTGCTTGGCGGATGAATAACTGGCAAAGGTGTGGTACTTTCCCAGGCGGCCCCCTGCAAAAGAGGCCTACCACTACAATAGTTTTACAATATTTGGTTTAGTTACATTTGTTTGTTTGTAAGGTGCCGGTTGAGGGCTATGCAGAAGTTTCCAAGCATCTTTGTCCTCTATTTATTGGTTAATATTTAATAAGCCTTTCCTAACAATTTCGATTTTATACAGGTTTTGAATTTAACCTCTGAGAGTCCAGTTATCTCTTTTGGAATCTTATTATAGAAACATAACTATAGCCCTCAGTCCTGGGTACATCTCTGCCTATCCCTTCGGGAAAAAGGCGTGATGGTATGTTATGTGGAAACCGTACTAACCAGCAGTCCCAAAGAAGATCCAGTTGAACAGTTCCTCTCCAGAGAACCGAGAGGCGAATCCTCTGGTGTAGTCTGCTTGGTACTGAGGATGCTCCTCTCTCTTGTCGTACTCTGCGCGTTGCTCTGCGTCGATTAAGATCGCTACTGCGTTACCTAGCGTCTGAAACATCGTAATCCTATTATCCTTCCTTCCAACTATTTTTTTTATGATAGTGAGTGAGAAGACGAGCAAATCAGGTGCCTGATGGTAAGCATCATGATGCCCATATCAGACACAGTGACACCCAGTGTTTGATAATTCAAAATTCTGCACGACACTGCACTGCGCCTGTCACCCTGAGATATTATATTGTTGAAACTCGTCATGCTCAGTAATTTTGGTGGTAACATTGTCCTTCATACCGGAACAGTAATGTTTGCACATTACTGCTTGGCGGATGAATAACTGGCAAAGGTGTGGTACTTCCCCAGGCGGGCCCCTGCAAAAGAGGCCTACCACTACACTAATACTTACTACAACTTATATTATAAATGTGAAAGTTTGTGATGTTTGTTACTCTTGCACGCCAAAACTACTGAACCGATTACTGTGATTAGGAAACGTAATTGCTTGATTGATGGGTTAATCCAGTTTGTTTGCCGGAACGCGAAAAGCAGTAAACAGATAACTAGACGAAGAGAAAGCGATAACGGAAACAAATAAAAACTTTTGTAGTAAAAACTTTTTTTGTAGTCGTAGGCCTCTTTTGCAGGAGGCCGCCTGGGGAAGTACCACACCTTTGCCAGTTATTCATCCGCCAAGCAGTAATGTCCAAACATTACTGTGTTCCGGTATGAAGGGCAATGTTACCAGCGAAATTTCTGGGCATGATGAGATTCAACAACTCATATCTCAGGGTGACAGGCGCAGTGCAGTGCCGCGCAGAATTTTGAATTTTAAAATACTGGGTGGCACTGTGCCTGATATTGGCAATCATGATGCTTACCATCAGGCATCTGATGAGCTCGTCTTGTCACTCACTATCATAAAAAAAAAGAACCTACTACAGGCACACCTCGGACACTCCACTCAATTCCTATACAAAACGTCACGATATAACTACCTAATACACAGATACTGCACACATGGAGTCTTGTACACGCGCAAGAGTGTGCGTGAGGTGCGTCCCGAGCTCCGTCGGCTCTCATCGGAGCTCAGTCTCACTCGCGGTGTGAGGAAGTCCCGATTGGTGGGCGGATGACAGTGTCCATCCTATATAATATATAGGTACCTATCGCTTCCGGCTTTTACCCTATATCTATAAAGAAAGAAAAACGCTGACCGGCGTCCTACCCCATAGTACGCCATAAACTATAGATAGGTATGTGTACATGTATCCTAGATAGAGCCGCTTGTTGCTTGTCTTGTCTCACGCAGCAGTTGTAATACTTGGGGCCGGAGAGACTGCTGACCGCACTCCGCACTATATGAGGCTCTATAGGGGGAGCCTCCCACCAGGGGTAGGGGGCGCGGTACTTTTATATAGCTAGGTACCACACGGCCACCTACCTATTTTAATATATATATTTTTAAAGAGCCTCACTGATGTGACTTCCCCTACGCCTCGATTAGTCTACGCTACGTCACCAATGACATTGAATCGCTTCCTTCTATACGTCACTTACAAGCAAACAAGCAAAGATAATTGATTCTAAATAAAATTTATTGATCGCTAGTTAAGGTAACCGTAAGGATTATTTAAGGTTACGCACATCTGTCCAACAAATTTTAGAATTCTTAATATGAAACTCTCACAACTGTGCGACGAATCTTAGAATTCTTTATATGAAATCTGTCCAAACAATTTTTGAATTGTTTATATGAAACTCTCACAACTGTGCGATGAATCTTAGAATTCTTTATATAAAATCTGTCCAACGAATTTTAGAATTCTTTATATGAAACTCTCACAACTGTGCGACGAATCTTAGAATTCTTTATATAAAATCTGTCCAATGAATTTTAGAATTCTTTATGTTAAACTCTCACAACTGTCCGACTGATCTTAGAATTCTTTATATTCCTATGAAACAGGGTACACCTGTCGCGTCGAATTGGCCGCATCACATTTGAAACTACCTACCTGGAAAGCCTCAGTAGCTCCAGGAGCGTGGTTCTTGTCCGGATGGACTTGCAGAGCCAGTTCCTTGTACGATGCTTTTATTTCATCTTCTGATGCATCTTTTTTTACTCCTGAAATGTTCAACAATTGAAATTATAGATAGGTAATTATTGTTAGGTAATAACTAGTATTATATATGTATATATGGATGCTGATAAGCAATAACATGTTAAGCCACAAAAATGTGAAAATAAGATTTTGATGCAGAACGGTTCTTTAGTAGTTAAAGAACATTTTTCAATAAGGTTTTAACTTGGTTAAACGATTTCAATACGTAAATAATGCCTAAAATTCTTATCCCGAAAACAGTACGTCGGGTACAATATTTTGCAATAAGATACTTAGTTCCTTAGAATATTTTTTAAACACGTACAGCGCCATCTGTTTAAAGTTATAACAAGTTAAGGTACTTGAGCGGTAATTGCGAAATTAGTTTGAGTTTGTTTACGCGTGTGTCAACAACCACTCAACAACGTTTGGTGTAAAAATTTACAAAAATATTAATAAACTGAATTTGGTCAAGTTGTAATTGGATGGGGAACTTTGGAGACGATCACTTATAGAGAAAACTATTCAAAATAAGTCCAAATATTACGTATTTATAAGAATTTTAGCTACCCATATTAGCAGGTTATTTTACCGGTATATCAGTTTTCAAAAGGCATTAATATTACATAATATGCTTGAAAATAACATGTATGGCGTTTTACATACACGTCAATGGTGTCTTATTATACGCAGATTCTTATATTACTAAAATAACTGCTGATTTAGTTTGACTGGTTTTTGCCAAACACAAAATCTATCATTGGCTTGCACTTGTTAATGAACTATGAAGCTTGACTGGTTATTGAAAAACAAAAATTATGCGATTGACTTGTGCATGTCAATGATCTATGAAGCATAATAGATTATTGCAAAAATATAAACTCGTTAAATTACTTTGTTCGCTTATTTCAATAACACTGTAAATGACATGACACGTTTTTGAAAAACATTAAATTACTTATGGGTTTTGGTAATAACTGTTTTCGGTACTATTTTATTATACTATTTTGAAGGGTACAATTTAAAAATCTAAAATGCATGTGCTATTAAAATATGAAGTCTATAAAAGGTGGTTAATTTCATTGATTATTTTATAGAATGCCACCACCAAGGTAAAGAGGTCACAGACTTGTAGACCTTGAAACTACCTTGCCCTATGTTGAAGATAGCTCTGCATCACCACCTGTTAGTGAAGAATTTTTTTTTTTTTTTTAAACCACACACGGTTCTGATCCCAAACTAGGCTAGAAGCCTGTACTATGGTAACCAGATGACTGATATACATACTTATTATAAGCTTATAACACCCAGACACAGATCAAACAGACATGTTCATGCACACAAATGTTTGACCTGGCCGGGGATCGCACCCGGGGCCTGCGGCACAGAAAGCAGAGTTACTACCATCTGAGCCAACGAGGCTGTCAAATTGTAACCACCTTACAACGCGAATTAAATGAAGAGTTCCTCGAAATTCCACCAGTAACCTCACTACCGAGCATTACAATTTCTGAACACAATACTCCATGTGTAGCTTATTTTCAAATAATTTACCTGAAAGCTCAACACCAGGTCCCTCGACAGTAATTGAATTTATTGACCATACTGAATCGATAATATTTGACCCCAATGATATTGCTTTAGAACTCTTCAACCACTTTAGTAGAGCCATTCTCCTTGAGTGCTCCAGAAATTTCAAATACTTCTGAGGATCCTGCCGATTCTGAAGAATCCAGACACAATCTGAGAGATGATACTGTTGGTGCTTTCGAATTCCAACGAGAAAATAACGTAACTGAATCCAGCGCACGCGAAGCTCTGCAAGCTATGGTAGAAGATCCTGACTTTTTATCCGAGGAAAATCATCAGAGTGAAGAAACCGATTCAAATGAAGAACAGAAAGGACGGCCCACAAAAGGCCGTAAAAGAAAGTATCCAGATCAGAACAGCAACATAAGAAAGAAGACAGCAAACACTAATGAAGATTACATCAGCGCCTAGGGGAAACAAATAAGTAAAAGAAAATTTGAAGGAACCGATTTCAGCTGTGTTTGTCCGCGAAAATGTACTGAAAAAGTAACATTAGAGCAACGAGAAACCGAATTTCAGAGATTTTGGAGTGCTGGATCTTTTGAAGCAAGATGTGCGATGCTACAGGGTAAGTATTCATGACTCACAAAAGAAGATAAGCTATAAAGTCAATTCCAGAAGAACATTTACTAGAACATACAGATTGACCAAGATTATAGTTTGCAAGACAACTTACCTAAACACTTTGAGTATAAGTCAGGTGAGAGTTGACTCTGCTTTGAAAAAATATCAATCACAACCTTCTTTCAGCGACAAAAGAGGAAGTAAATCTGGAGGAAGGAATGCTATTTCACGACAGAAACTGGAAGAAATTCATTGAAAGCAATATTCAGGTTGTGTTTCTACAACAATTTCAATCTACGGTTTAAAAAACCCCAAAAGTATACGTGCTTCCGCTGTGACCGCTTTAAAGCCAGCAAATCAGAGGCTAACAATGAGCAATTGGAATTACTGAAAAATGAGCACAAAGATCATTTGGATCGTGCTTATAACTTACGAGCCCAAATGAAGAACGACTTGGCTATGGCTAAAGTAGACCCGTCAGTTAAAGCTTTAACATTCGATTCAGAAAAACCTCATTGCCTTACCCACAAGCATTGTCTATTACAAGAGACAACTGAATCTCCACAATTTGGGTATACATTGTAGAAGTACTAGACAAGGCTACTTTAACATTTGGTTGGAACACGAAGCTGGTCGCGGAACGCAGGAGGTGGGATCATGCCTAAAAATTTTGTGAATGAGCATCTTAAACCTACTGCTACCCATCTGATCCTGTGGTCTGATTCATGGGGCGGACAGAATAGAAGCATTAAAATGGTGCTTATGCTTCTTCATATTCTGCAAAATTTAAATAAGATTTTTATTTAGTTTTATAGAAGGAAACATTAAATCATCACTGACGAACACATAAATATCGAAAAACACGTAATAATTTGGGCTGTTAATTTTTAGAAGTTTTTATTTTTTGTTATTAAGAGAGATTATGAAGATTTTGATTAGAAACATTTTGTTAATCCTTATGGGTAAAATGAGGCTGATTTTTAGAAGTAATTTAGGTTTGTGTTATTGTGTGTTTTTTTTTAGTTTTGTGTTGATTTTTATGTAATTGTAATTTTATTAGAGAGTGAAAATTGAAAATAAATAGTGAGAAGAGTTTAAGTTGATTCATAGGGGAACTTTAAAACGGAAATGTTAAACACGTTTTATTTTTAATATAACCAACAATATTATTGTGTGGGTCTATTTTGTGAATTTTCAATAAAACATTTAAAAAATACAAAGTTAATTTTATTGATAACACATAACATTTATTATATTTAAGTTAATAACGCGTTAATCAATATAACGTCAAGTTACTTGACATAGAACACATTGAGTGTGGATCCGCTATTTTCGTTTTAGCAACAATATGCTATGGAACTTGATATGTTTACAAAAAATAAATGTCTAATAGTGCGTTTTGTAATAACGAATTTTGCGTTTATTGAAATAACTAAAGTAATAATAGTATATTTTCTAATGCAAGTTTGATCTAAGCCTATTATCAAAGTATATTATATGATTTTCTGATATATTTGATGATATTTCTAGAACAAACTAATTAAAATAGAGCCAAAAACTTCAAACACGATTTATTCAAAATGGCCTCTAAGCAGGTTAACATGTTATTGCTTATCAGCATCCATATAGTCTTTCCCATGGATTTACCGGCTTTAGAATAATGCTCCACCCTCTCAACCCGTGGTTGCCGTAAGAGCCGGCTAAGGGTTAACAGATCCAGAGGACGGGCAGCAGCGTCCTCTGCAAAAAACTATCGAACTGTGCTCGACAACCCGCCTGCCAAGCGTGTCGAGTATTGGCAAAACCCCCCCTTTATGAGGGAAGCCTATGTTCAATAGTGGATTACCAACGTGTGAGATGATGATGATGATGATGATAAATTCACTAGCTGTGCCCCGCGGTTTTACCCGCGTAGTCTTCGTTCCCGTGGGAATATCTAAATAAAAAGTGCTATTTATGTATTATTCCAGGGCCTAAATTATCTTCATACCAAATTTGCTGCTCGGTGCCTGCTTCGGTGGCGTAGAGGGCGCATGCTCGACTGCCCATTAAGAGGTCCCGGGTTCGATCCACAGGTCAGGCAGTGTTAAATATTGGATTTTTTCATTAGGAATTATCTCAATAACTGCCTGGAGTCTGGAACTGTGCCCGGTAGATGGCAATAGGCTCGCCCCCTATTACATGGGACCAATAACATACTGGCGAAATGTGGGTGTATCTACTGTGGGACTGAGTCCTGGGTACACCTCTGCCTACCCCTTCGGGAAAAAGGCCTGAATGTATGTTTCATACCAAATATTAGCCCAATCGGTTCAGTAGTTTTAGCGTGAAAAGGGAACAAACATACATGCTGGCGTTGGGAGTCGAATTAGAAAACGCTAGCGTTCTGTTTACCCGTTTCAAACGTAAGGTTTTTACATTGTACTGAGATTGTACGTTTATATTATTAGAAGAATTACAGATTCAAAACGACAAGCATATAAATTAAAAAACCTTTCCTCCTTTTTTTCTGCTCCAGCATAAAATACCTTCGACATCTGTACCTACTTCATAATATTAATAATGCCGGACAGTGCCGGAGTCTCTAGCAATAGTCCGGTCACCATCCATCTAGAAATCACACCTATAGCCAAATCAAGTAGTTTCCATCCATTCACAATAGTCCTTGCACCTAGCGGAGGCTGTCTTTGAGCTCAGCTTCTGTAGATGGTTTCAGAGATGGAACCCGATAGGTGCTATAATATATTACCTTTACATTAAAAGCTCAAAGGGGTCTCTGCATGTTGGACTTAAAGAAAAATGGTCTCCGTGCACGCCTTTCAAAAGACCGGGTACTTATAGCCCGCGTTTTCGAGCGACATAATAAAATTCCAATCAGATCACGCACGTTAATATATTTGACTACCGACACCCCCTTCCCTTTTCGTTCGGGGGTTAAAAATAATATCTTACCGAGTATTTCGTAATAATCCTTGCTTTTGGTGGTAATCCGTAGGACTGCATTCTGTTGATCGTGAGTGTAATCCCGCTTGGGGCTCGCTGGCGTCGGAGTTCCCTGGACATCTTCAGGAGAAGTCGGAGCACGTCTAGGTGTCGATGTAGACGGTCCAGCGTTTCGCACCCGCCTCAATAGCTCTTTAGCCCGAGCTGACGGATGCAGTTGCTCAGCTTTCAGCAGGAACTTCTCAGCTTTCTCTGTGTCTCCGATAAAAAACGCTCTTTGCGCTATATCGATGCATTTGAAAGCTTCGTCTTTGTTCGCTGCGGCCGCCATTTTTGGCAGATGAAAAGAGACCGGTCTTTATAAGGCTTGGTGAACGAGGTAGCTAATGGCACAGAAAGGTAATTTGTAATTGTATTCTGTGACTGGTGTAGCAGTGGGCGCATGTTACCGATCAGGAGGTTCCGGGTTCGATCCCCAGGTCAGGCAAGTGTTATATATTAGATTTTCCATTAGGAATTATCTCAATAACGCCTAGAGTCTGGAAATGTGCCCGATAGATAGCAATAGGCTTGCCCCCTATTAAATGGGACCAATTTTGGTGTACCTACTATGAGACTGAGTCCTGGGCCCTGGGTACACCTATATTTTACATTCCTATATTATACATATCATATTATTTCAATATTTTATTAAAATGTAATTAACGTTATAAATAGATTGCTTATATTGGTTGCTCGAAACAATTTCTAACGTATTATAATTATGCATGTTTAATTGTATTGTGTATCTACACATGTTTTAAGCAAATAAAATTCTTTATCTTTATGAACGTGGGATATTTTTTTCATTATAGACGAAAGAAATCTGTAGCTTCGGACGATCATTGGGCAAAATTTATAACAAAATGACTAATAATTTTAGAGATTAGACATTTATTAGATGGCTTAGTTCATAATATGACCACAAAGCAGATAATAATACTACGTCGTGATATGACGTCGTGATGTGATGTAGACATTAATCAAAAAATCAAATCAAAATCAAAATAAATTTATTTCGGACAAGGGTTAGCACAGAATAGAACAGATAATAACACTCAAGCCTAGGGGATGACCAGGTGAGCAGAGTCATCCTCCCCACAGGCGCTGAGGCCCAGTCATCATACTGGGCCTACCGCTGGGTCGAGATGGTGAATGCAACCGCGACCCCATCTCGCCCCACCTCTCGGCGGAAGACTGTTCCCAGGGCGGTTTTAGTGGGTCCAAGTCCCACACTCCCCCTTCTGATATCCCCCGTTTCAGAAGGGAAGTGCGAAGGCATTTCCCCCTCAAAAAAAAAAAATAAAAAAAAAGATAATAACACTAGGTACGTAGAGAACTGGCATTGTCGTCCCCCCACCAATCGGGCCTTCCTCACCCCGCCAGCGAAATTGAGCTCGCGACGAAGCCCGCTTCGCTGGGAAATCACTAATCACCTCACGCACACTCTTGCGCGTGAACAAAACTCCATGTCGGAATGTCGTGTGCAGTGTGTGACTTAAGTATCGCCAGTAAATTAAAAAATATACAAAATACAAACAGCAAAACAACTAACAAATAAATTTATCTCAGCAGTTATAGCTCGTCTTCACTCACTACCATAAAAAAAAAAAAATAATAATAATTTTTGATAACGTTAGGGCCACTTCGCGCCATAATTATGACTTGCAGAAGGGCATTCCTTGCGATTATATTTACCTACATAAATATTTAGCAATATATTCATTGATTAAAAGAATAGGGAAAGCCAAGGAATTGCCATTGATTAAAAAAAAAGCTTTTCTTTAATTCGATGGCTTTAATTCAATTATTATCTTGGAACATTGGTGCGGAAGGTGCTGTTCCCATATTCAAATTGTAACCAATTCAAATTGTAATTATTTATGTTCTATACATTTTGTTACAGATCATGGAACTTTTTTTACTGAAACATTGACTTTTCTTTTATCTAAGATTATTATATTATGTAGGTACGTATTATGTTCAAAGATTTAACATCAAAACAAAGCAGTCTATTAACTATTGGTACCTAGTTATATACATAGGTATCTCCATGCCATTTGACTGCCAATATAATAACTATAAATACTTATAATAATAATAATATATGTAAGTATATATAGGTACTTACCCCAGAAAACTCTTAAAACTTTTATACAAAACACAATATTCAGTTGATAGTTAGGTTTCTAAAATTGTTATTAGCGCCTAAGTAGGTATTCGAGTTAAGTAATAAAAGCTAAATGTTCACAAGAAAAGTATTTGTTTAAATCCTAGGTACAGAACTGCATAGGTAGGCTATCGACTGACTACTGATAAATGACTAAAGCCTAAAGCTAATATAAAAAAGCTACATCCAATACTTGTCTTGAGTGAATGAATGAACAATATTCTACTTGTCTTTAACAAGGTCTTCCCCTTTATCGCGAATGTGGAGTGACAACAATCCAAGTAATAATAATAAGGAATAAACTTGTAGATGTGATCTCATCTGGGTTAAATTCAAGGTCACAGTTCAAGGTCGAGCAGTGTTATTGATTTTTAAAAGGATTCTAAGGCGTCTATTACACGATAGGTCTGACGTCAATCACAGTGATGCCAGCTGCAAATTAGGGGTTTTTTAGATGCTTTGGGTGGGAAATATTTTTATTTTATATCATTTATTAAGGAAAAGAAAACAGAGATTTTGGATTTAATGAAAAATAATACTAGTATTATTTTTATCTGTTCTGTGACAAAAGCTACTTAAAATAAACTTAGGTAATTAAGTATAGGTCGCGTCACGGTTTAATGGCGCTGACCTTGAATGCGCAGATATCGATTTTTATATCTGTTAGGTAACAGGAATGAGGTGCAACGGGAGAGGCGCTCCATTGGTCGATCGGTCGTCTTCACCCCGTCTTACTCCCTTCACGCGTCTCAAGTCCCCTGCATACAGTCGCGCGCATACGTAATAGTGGTGTGTGAGCGATGACAGCTCGGATAATGTCAATCGGAAGACAGTCTAGATGATAGTGATGTTAATTAATGCGATTAATATTAATTTTTAACATTAATTTCATAAGCATGCAAATTAATTATTTTTTGCATGGTAATTACTATTGTTATGCTATTTGCTAAGACGATAATTCGCACTTAACACCGGCCTGCTATTAATTTAACGAATTAAATAATTATACACGTTCATTCAATATACGACCCTAAGTACAAGCAAATGAAGTTAATAATTGCTTAACCGCGCCTATCAAATTGCTAATATTTTCACTCGCGACTCGAACGCAACGAGGTATTTCCGTCTTCGCGTCTCCCGTCGTTACGACGGCACACAGTCCACGCTGCCGCTGCATAAAGCGATGAATTCGCTAAATTCGCATTCACAGAATTTTGCAACTTCAGTTATTTACTAAATGCTAATAGAGCATGCGAAATCATTGTTAGCATGCGAATGCTAATAAATCCATCACTATGATGAGGTTGAAGGCTCTGAAATTGTATTATTTTATTTTACATCTCACGAAAAGACGTGTTATTCTGAGTCTAATAAATCTCTCAGAATAAAGTACTACATAATTTGACGTGTCCTTTTGATTAAAAATTTATGACATAAGTTCAATTTAGTTTATTTGCGCATGCTTGAACCGGTTACTGCACCTTTTTTCATACTTTTATGCTATTAACTTGACAAATTAGGTCGTTACAAAAAAACTCTTAATAATTATATGCAGGACTGTACACTCCTGTACCATAGCACCTCTCCACTTTTGCTGAGCGCTATTAAACCGTGACGCGACTTATAGCCCACAACACTTTTCACAGATTACTTGCTACATAATATAATTAAATCCAAATACCGTCAGGAGCGGAAATTATGTTGTAAAGAAGAAATGTAGAAAAACATTTAATAGGATAATGTTCAAAAAAAACAATGCTTTATTATTCGTTGTCAAACGGTATCAATTTTATTCTTTTATCTGGCTCAACATATAAGCATTGCTATTCAACGTGGCAATGCCGCCAGTATCTTAGGTACGCTGCCATCTGACAGTGGTTTAGAGCACTTGGATTTTCTATAGGCCGACATGTCGGCCTGTGGATTTTCAAAGTGTTCTATGATATAGTGTATTTAGTTAGGGTAGATAGTAAGTAGGTAGCTCTATTGTTTAGCCTTTTTTCAATAAAGGCACTAAGCCAGCTTTAAAAAAAAATTATTCTTATATCGGATATGTTAAAAGGTTTAATTCTGAATACGTGCAATTTATGTTCAATAGTAATTAATACTTATTAATAAAATACTATTTGTGTACTAAGACTAGAAGTTATATTGGAGAGTTTAAATAAAAATTAAAAGAATATTATTAAAATAACTAAAAACTATTTATTATAAATAGTAGCTTTTTTTAATAGATTTAATTTAATATTTACGGGGGGATTTCAGAAAAAATTGGGGGGAACTTCACTTAGTCACCTGATAGCACTGGTCAATCAGTGCCGCCAATCATTTCCAGGGCTGCCAGCTTAGCGCTTACGCGCCATATCTAGCGCTTTTATGGCTTTCAGCATAACCTTGAAAAAGTTCGCAGTTTAATTCCCTGTGTTCCGTTGTTCCGTTTTGAAATTGGTAACTGGATTTCAATTCGTTCCGTAATACAATATTCAGTTTACCCATCGTTAAAAAAAGCTAAGCAACAACATAATTTATTTTAGTTTTTTTTTCTTCTAAAATCGTTTTTAACATAGTTTGTATTTTGGTTTAAATATTTTTTTTATCAAGGCATCCACACTGCAAAATTCCTTAGTCAAAATCCCTAAACTTGCATTATTGACTAGTAGGTACTTATTAGCAATCCTTCTAGGCATTGATAGGGGGCGCTGGTTATTGTGTCGGTATCTATTGTTAAGCATCTGGATGCTATTAAATTACCTTTTTAACTATAATTTTCAGCGCCTGTAATTGACATTGGCAAAATAAAGAAGAGCTAGCAGCCAAAAAACATTTGCGCGACCTAGCGCTTATAAAAGTGCTGACAAGTTGACAGCACTAATGTGTGATACTGACGTCGCGTCGGGGAGTTATGGCGGGAAGCCGAAGAGTACAGTTCGGCTCCCGTATCTTTATCAATTATCGGTACATTTTCGAGTGTTTAACGTATAATAATGGTGGAATATTACGTTTTGAGTGTTTTCAAAGATACACAAGTTTCTTGGCAAGTGATGCGAGAGTTGAAATGTGATTTTTCGTGTTCCCACCAAAATTCCGGCAGCTTCTTGTAAAGACCACCACTCTACTAGAGCTGTGACTTGACTGGGATTGCTCTGACTCTGAATTGACTAATTGACCATATTAATTTGAAATTTTATATAACTTGACCCTGGCAAATACACTAACGCGGGAGTACATGAATGTCCCGTGTAAGCAAGCTATAAATACAAAACTTGACACTGGCAATACATTCGTGTGGGTCCATAAAAGAAGAAAAAAAACGTGTCGTAATAATCAGTATTTTTTTGTCAGACAAAATGAGCGTCGGCTTTATGCATTGCTTGCTTAATCTAAAAGTTCTGTGAAACTCAGTCTTAATTTATGTAATTTATTATTTAGTTTTAAATATAAATATAAATAAATAAAAAAAAATATATATATTCCAGTTGATTTACGTTTTCTAAAAATAACCTTAAAATTATTGCACTATTTTATTAAAGCGGTCGTCTCGCATAGCAATGCATACATAATAGCACTTTTATTATTATATTAATAACTTGCACCATGGTAACATACATAACTCGGTAGGTAGGTACCTACTTTTATGATTCATCGTTCGATAGCACTATATTCGCGTTGATTTTCAAGCGCTCTTTTACTGTAAACTTCTGTTATCATAATAACCTTGGTTTCGTACATATTTATAATTAAGTATACCCATATTACAGGATATATAATAATATTATAGGTACATAACGGGGCGGCCACCGGAGAATTCCCCATACGAACGTAATATGTTGTTAAATCATTTTGATATCATAGCATATTTCCAAATTCGGAATTAGACATTAATGATCAAGGTCCCTAATTATAATATTTTAGTCCAAAATACTTCTATTTTGGATTGAAATATAATTAGGAACCTACTCGTATATAACTAGTGTCTCATTCCGAATAACGTCATTAAATGTTGGAAATAATATGCTCTGATTTTAAATGATTTAACTATTGTTGTATAGAGAATTCTCCAGTCGCCGCCTCCTTAAAATGCGGCTTCCTTGGTGACGTTGGGCGCATACTCGACTGCCGATCCGGAGGTCCCGGGTTCGATCCCCAGATCAGGCAGTGTTATTGTATTTTTCCATTAGGATATCTCTATGACAGTCTGGAGTCTGGAACTGTGCTCGATAGATGGCAATAGGCTCGCTCCCTATTACATGGGACCAATAACATATTGGCGAAATGTGGGTGGATGCAAATGCAGCGAGTAACTCTGATGTTAGAGATTCTCGCCTGATATGTGTGATTTCCGTAGCCGATTCTGTAGAGCTGTTTGTCGCTCAAAACCGTCTTCGGCGGCTATACCGCCATTTCTTGTAAAGGATTGTCAGTCTGCATTGGAGACACCGCTTTTGCATATAATTTATAATACCTCCCTCCGTACGGGTCGCTATCTTCATAAGTGGAAGATAACCAAAGTAACGCCCCTTCCAAAAGTTACCTCATCCACGGATGTCAATACGTACAATACTTTCATCACATTCTTCATGCATGCTCGTCGGTTGTTGGTACTTTTGACCTGGCCTTTCCTTAAGATAACATCAACTTGTTCATGAAAGGTACGCCTAGGTCGATCCCTACCGACTTGACCATTCACACTAGCCTTATAAATCTCCTTTGTCAATCTCCTTTCGTCCATCCTCTCCACATGTCCGAACCATCTAAGCAATCCTTTCTTTATCTTTGTTACTGCATCTTCTAACATGCCACAGCGTTCCCTTATCACACTGTTCCTCACTTTGTCCATCAAGGTCACTCCAGTCATACTTCTCAAACTTCTCATTTCCACAGCATTAATCTTACTTTCATGCTTCTTCTGCCAGACCCAACATTCACTCCCATACGTAAGTGTGGGGATAAGCACCCCTCTATGCACTGCCAGTCAATACGTTTAGACCAATAGCAGTATTTATAATCCTCCAATAGCAGTAGGTGTTTTTAAAAAAATATTTGAGTCCATTATAAACTGGTATCTATCACGGCAGATTGACATCCATTTATGCACAAATGGATGGATGGACAAATGGAAATCACATGTGATTCGCAACATGGGTTCCGCACCAAACGTTCGACAGTTACGAACCACAGTGCACTTGTCCACTTCTACGAGTTTTGACATAACTCAATAATTAAACAAAAAATATATTTTTCAAGGTTTTCATTGTACTGTCGTCACATTTGTGAGTCTATGTTTCATTCACAAACTAATGGACACTTTCGTCGCCAGAGACGCAGAGGCATGTAGGCAGTACGCGCACCGTAACGTAATCTGTTACGGTGCGCGTAGAATGAACAACATTCAAGTATATGAAAGTAAAATCAAACAAATTATCAGAACTCTTAGAACAAATGTTGTTGTTTATGATGTTGGCTGCCTGCTCCTACGAGATTGTTGGTGTTTTAAAGGTAGCCCTTTATATGGGGCAACTTCCACACACAGTCATCTGGTTCCAAACTAGGCTAGAAGCCTTTATTATGGTAACCAGATGACTGATACATACTTATATATGGTTATAATTCAATGAAGAGATCCTATGTGGGTTCTCTTTGTCATTTGTATATTACCTACGAATTAAAGTCAAACACAAAAATATTAATAATTGGATTCCGATAACTTCTTCCTTGAACATAGGGTTGATACGACTAATTGTTGACTAAATAAATATAAATAAACCGAGAAATAAGGAAGTAAATGAGGAAAATAAAACTAAAACCATTGATTTAAAGAAATGGGGAGATGAGGGCTTTTCGAAAATGGCAAGCTCAAATTAGGTCCTATTAGGTTCACGTACTACCATCTAAAACTAGCAACTAATATCTCAGGGTGACAGGCGCAATGCAGTGCAGCGCAGAATTTTGAATTTTAAAACACTGGGTGGCACTGTGTCTGATATGGGCAATCATGATGCTTACCATCAGGCACCTGATTTGCTCGTCTTGTCACTCACTATCATAAAAAAAAGCGACTAATATTGTTGTCTCGGTCCCACTTCGGTATTAGGTACGTCTTTCTATCTTTGTTGTTCATTATATATATGTCACCGTGCAAACTTCGCACTGAGCAAATTGCACGTGCCAGTTGTTGAGTAGGTAAGCGCTGGGAGAACGTACCGTATCTCCCCTTTTCTTAATATCAATGACCATAGGTAGGATGAAGTCTTCTAAAACAAGAAGTGAAGTACCATAGTAAGCCAGCTCGCTAATACAAACTTGACAGCACGCATACATTCATACTCATGAACCGAGAAACAAGGCGTAAATATGTGTGTGTAGCTTTTCGTACATATTATAAAGCCTTTCTGTCCACTCAAGATAGACCTCCCCAAACAAGTGTGCGAGCTGGCTTACTATGGTGCTTCAATGTATGTTTTAGAAGACTCCATCTGCCTGTTTTTTTATTCACGTTTCCATAATGGTAATTTAAAGCCTGATAAGGAAAAAAAATACATTTGTAACAGGTAGACAAAACGCTAGATAGTTCTAACTCGACTCCAGGAGTTTTGGCGGGAGATCGAAGAATACAGTTTGGTCTCTCTCCCGTATCTTTATCAATTATCGGTGCATTTTCGAGTGTTTAACGTGTAATAATGGTGGAATATTACTTGTTGAGTGTTTTCGAAGATACACAAGTTTCTTGGCAAGTGATGCGAGAGTTGAAATGTGATTTTTCGTGTTCCCGCCAATATTCCGGCAGCTTCTTGTAAAGACCACCACTTTACTAGAGCTGTTACTTCACTGAGCTTGCCCTGACTCTGAATTGACTATATTAACTTGAAAAATTATATAACTTGACACTGGCAATACAGTCGTGTGGGTCCATATAAGAAAAAAAAAACTTGACTCCAGCGCTATCTAGATGGCACAAAAATAACAGCGCTGGCTGTGTTTGTTCCTTTTTCATTCTAAAACTACTTATCCAATTGAGCTGAAATTTGGTATGTAGATAGTTAAGACCCTGGAATAACACATAGGGTACTTTGTATCCCGATATTCCCACGGGAACGAAGACTACGCGGGTGGAACCGCGGGACACAACTAGTGGGTTTATTAAAACAAGGGATAACGAATCATCGATTTGGTTTATTCATTGGATTGGGTCCAGTATCCTTAAATATGTCCCCTATCTTCTTAAGGAGGCGGGGACCGGAGCTTTATCCATACAAACATAATAGTTAAATCATTTGAAATCAGAGCATATTTCCAACATTTAATGACGTTATTCGGAATGAGACACTAGTTATATAGGTTCCTAATTATATTTCAATCCAAAATAGAAGTATTTTGGACTAAAATATGATAAAAATCCAAAATATAAATATTTTCAAATATAACTCCAAATTATGAGCACTTTAGACTAATTTATAATTAGGAACCTAGATAACTAGTGTCTCATTCCGAATAACTTCATTTAATGTTGGAAATATGATCTGATTTCAAATGATTTCACTATTACGTTTGTATGGGGAACTCTCCGGCCGCCGCCCCGTAAAGGTCAGCCGTGATCAACATCTCTTCCTCTTCTTTTCATTGGTTGTCATGTCATCATTTCTCTTGATGGCAGGGTCATTTCCCTTGATGGCAGGGCCATTTCCCTTGATGGCAGGGACTCGAGGCGTCTCCAACTCTCCCAGCAGCCACAATATCAGCAATACACCCGATGCGACTGGAAAACACATAACAGTAACAGTTTTTGTAATGGTAGGCCTCTTTTGCAGGGGGCCACCTGGGGAAGTAACACACCTTTGCCAGTTATTCATCTGCCAAGCAGTAGGTAATGTGCAAACATTACTGTGTTCCGGTCTGAAGGGCAATATTGCCAGCGAAGTTACCGGGCATGAAGAGTTTCAACAACTAATAACTCAGGGTGACAGGCGCAGTGCAGTGCCGTGCACAATTTTGAATTTTAAAACACTGGGTGGCACTGTGTCTGATATGGGCAATCATGATGCTTACCATCAGGCACCTGATTTGCTCGTCTTGTTACTCACTATAATAAAAAAATAAAAAGTCTACCCTCTGTCTACCCTTTTTCCCAAAGGGGTAGACAGAGGTATACCCGGACGAATAACCTGACATCTTGAAATAGAGAAAGAGTGAGAGTGAGACAAATTCGGAGAGTGGGTAGCAGCGCTCTCCGGCACCAAGTATTCCAACTGCTGCGATCACCAAGTCGCACAACAAGCGTGGTGATTACGGCTAAATCCCCCCATATGAATAGTTTATGGCGTTCTATGGGAGAGGCCTATGTTCAGCAGTGGACGTCTTCCGGCTGATGATGTTTGATGTGAGAGATAAATATATTCCGTAGTAGGTATCAGCAATCGAAAAAAAGCGTGGTGCCAAGAACTAAAAGGACATAACAGACACTCATCAAAATCCCAAGCGACTAAGGTCCAAGGTAAAGTGCAATTCAGGTCGCACATCGCCTAACAACCTAGCGTTATATTAACCTACAAGCTGCCTCTCTTTCTATGGCGTATCTCTTATTCCTTCTAACTACGATAGGGATGTCATCTTTGCAGATTCATAGACAATCGCTCTTCCACACACGGTCATCTATAGTCCCAAACTAGGCTAGAAGTACTATAGTAACCAGATGACTGATATACATACTTACAATTAACATTCAGACACCCAGACACAGATCAAACAGACATTTCATGCACACAAATGTTTGATCCAGTCCCATTGGTATACCTACCCACATTTCGCAATTATGTGTTTGATCAGGTCCCATGTAATAGGGGGCGAGCCTATTTCTACCTCCCGGTTGATGAAGAATGCAGTTAATATGCCATAGGTGGCAAACAATCAGACGGTGAGCCTGATGACTCGCGGTTACCGCCGCCTATGGATACCTGCAAATACCAGGGGTATTGCCAGTATATTGTCGACCCGACCAACACTTTTCACTCTCCACGTGTTGTAGCTCAACTTTGTTATTGGAATTTGATTGTTATTGGATTGTTGTTGTTGTTGGAACATGCTGGAGGTCAAGGCAAAGAATAGTAACTATTAATACTAAGTAAAGAAGCGACACTCACCACCCCCCGCCATTTTATCGTCCTGGCCTGCGACCAAAGAGTAAACGAAAGGGTAACACCGTACTGACGTCATACGGTTGTCAGTGCTGGCTGCGAGCACGTGTGGTCTTATATTTACAAACTAAAAATGGTCCGCCATTGTTCGGTTTATGAATTGTGATTTATGTATTTAATGAAATGTAACTGAAATAATTCAATTTCAACAAAAAACATTACAAGACGCGTGTCTGAAGCGGATGACCTTACGGATGTCACTCGCACTCGCTCTGTTCCCAACCTTTTCCGAGATATCGTGTCCGTGAGCGATGTTCATGTGTCCGTTGCTCGAGCGCGCGTTCTATGTAGCTTGACTTCTGAATACTTGTTATTTTTGTGGCTGACCGCAGCACCATGTGGGACGCATAGCAAGAAAGAGAGAGAGATGCAGAATTGTGAAACAGGAAGCTGTACTAACCAGCAACACTAAAGAAGATCCAGTTGAACAGTTCCTCTCCAGAGAACCGAGAGGTGAATCCTCTGGAGTAGTCCGCTTGGTACTGAGGCTGCTCTCCTCTCTTGTCGTACTCCGCGCGTTGCTCTGCGTCGGATAGGATAGCTACTGCGTTACCTAGTATCTGAAACATAATATCATAATCCTACTATGTTACTATCCGACTAATATTGTAAATGCGAAAGTTTGTGAGGATTGATGGATGGATAGATGTTTGTTACTCTTTCATGCCAAACTACTGAACGGATTGGACTAGAATATGGTGTATAGGAAGCTTATACCCTGGAATAACACATAGGGTATTATTATCCCGATATTCCCACGGGAACGAAGACAACGCAGGGCACTAACTAACTAGGTTGGCGCGTGAACCCAAACTGAGTATTGGCCTCCGACAACAAGAGCTTCCACCTCTGCCTGTCCTGTGCCACCTCCTGCCAGTCTACGACTTGCAGTGCACACACATCTTTTAACACCTCATCTGTCCAGCGGTGCCTAGAATGGCCAACCGGTCGACGACCACTAGGCCATCCTAGGTACGCTCTTTTCACACCGCGATCCTCTCCCATTCTTTCCAGGTGGCCGAGCCAGCGAAGTCTGTGTGTTTTGGTCTCGCCGATGATCTTTGGCTCGGCCACAAGCTTTTCAATTTCGGCATTTTCTCGGATCCTGCAGGCCCCATCCTCTTGTCACGCGGGGTACAGCTAGTTAATAGCCGTTTTAGCAGCCATAAACTTTTTTGTGCCAGACAACTACCTACGGACCGGGCGTCGAAGACATTTACTGTTCTCGGGTCCTGTACTTCGCACTCGCCACGCTAACAACACGCCTACCTCGCGAGCATTATCCGTCTTGAACGCATTCACAAGCGAACTCCAACATGTCGATATATTTGATGATAGTATGCGGTCTATATCAGTTAATATAATATTAGAGTTTATTTAAGTTATATGTTACTAAAATAGTTAGCGCTTTGGTTTATTTGTAGTGGTAGGCCTCTTTTGCAGGGGGCCGCCTGGGGAAGTACCACACCTTTGCCAGTTATTCATCCGCCAAGCAGTAATGTGCAAACATTACTGTGTTCCGGTATGAAGGGCAATGTTACCAGCGAAATTACTGGGCATGATGAGATTCAACTACTCATATCTCAGGGTGACAGGCGCAGTGCAGTGCCGCGCAGAATTTTGAATTTTAAAACACTGGGTGGCACTGTGTCTGATATGGGCGATCATGATGCTTACCATCAGGCACCTGATTTGCTCGTCTTGTCACTCACTATCATAAAAAAAAAATAGCAACAGCTCCTTTGGTAGTGTCACCGGTAATGAGTAAGTCCACGGGGAATTTGATGAGATAGACTCAAAAAACCGGCCCATCAGCTTTAGGATGTTGGCACCTGATTTGCTCGTCTTGTCATCACTATCATAAAAAAAAAAAAAAAAGGTATTTATACTGTAAGCTTTCTATCATTATGTTATTAAATAAATAAATAAATACATAATAATAACACCCGCGGGAATACCGGGATAACAGTATTCCAGGGTTGTGTTGGTTGTGTTATTCCAGGGTCTAAGGTACCAAATTTCAGCCCAATCGGTTCAGTAGTTTTGGCGTGAAGGAGTAACAAACATCCATCCATCCATCAATCTAACCAAAACCGCACTTAATGGCGCTGGAGGTGAGTTAGAACTCGCAAGCGTTTTGTTCACCTAGATTTACAAAATTTGAAAACCTACGAATGCTCAACTTGCTTTGCTCGAAGAAATGCTCAAGTCACCACCTTTACTGCCTGACAATGTACCTAAATAAATTATATTATCAGACAATAAAATTCTGTTTTTCCTTTCTCTGCATGGTTGTCTGGAAGAGATCGCTCTGATCGATAAGGCCGCCAGTTGTTACTCTTTCTAGTTTTAAGTTTTCTTTATCTATTTTCTGTATTATTGTGGTACCAATTAAGTGTTATCATTCATTCATGAATTATTATAATGGCAGTAGCAAATTGAAGCGGCAATGGGCAGGGCCCATAGCACGTAGAACTGATGGCCGATGGGGCTGTGAAGTTCTCGAATGGAGACCACGGACTGGCAAGCGCAGCGTAAGACGTCCACCCACAAGGTGGACAAACGATCTGATAACGATGGGAGGAGCACGCTGGATGCAGGCCGCTTACAATCGGACTGGATGGAAATCTATGGGGGAGGCCTACATTCAGCAGAAGACGTCCTATGGCTGGGATGATGATGATGATGATTATTATTAAATTGTGGCTCACGATTATTCCCATCGACCATATCCCAGGCCGCGCGCTTTCGTGGTGATCGTGACCCTTTAACCTACAAATTGGGTCAATGACCGCTTCTCTCACTGCATTTGAAACCTACCTGGAAAGCCTCTGTAGCTCCAGGAGCATGGTTCTTATCCGGATGGACTTGCAGAGCCAGTTCCTTGTACGCTGCCTTTATTACATCTTCTGATGCATATTTTTTTACCCCTGAAATGTTCAAGAATTAAATCTTATAGATACTTAGGTAATAATTATAGCTAATAATTACCTATAATTATTACCTAAGGGTGGTCCTTATCCGATCCGGAGTCTAACCCGTTGCGTTGTAAAATGCCAACGAAAGGGAGTGGGGTTTAACTCTCTTAGGTGTACTATCCATAATGGATAATTATAGCTAATAATTACTAGGAATATATAGGTATTATAAGTAGTTATGCCCCGCGGTTTTACCCGCGTATGTGCTATTCCAGGGTGTAGTAACTGTTCACGACGGTCGGAGCATAGTTTTAAGACATAATAATAAGTAGTGTTAAAGTAATAAAGATATAGTATAAGATCGTGTTATTTTGTAAGACTAGTTTGTACCTATTGTTTTATATTGTCTATTGTAAATAAAAGATATTTCTGACTGTGTTTTACTGTGGGGTCCGTAGAAAGAGCACAATGTAATACGTTCCGAGAAATCTGCGCGGTCCGACCAGCTGCTGCCTTTGACTGGAAGCCGCACGGATTTCTCAGAATAAAGCGACGCCGAGCGCCTAGCGCTCGGCACCCCCGCCGCACGTACACTCTACAGACAGTCTCTCGACAGCCGTCACACGAGTAACATCGACACGACACGTCAATCGCTCTCGCCAACGCTTCAAACGCTCTCAAGACCCCTCAGTACCACCTTTGGAAGAAAATTGCCACGACGCCCGTCTTTCGTTCCAACAATCCAGCCCCGTTCCTCCGACCTAAAAGACAGGATCGCTGCCCATCAACGCCGGTCGCCTACATCACCGACCTAAAGCTACAGTCCACTCGACTAAGGCGATCGGTCGCACAGCGGCCGTCCTGTCCGGAACATCGTGGTCCTTCCAGCCGGATCATTCGGAACATCGTGGTCCTTCGAGCCGGATCTTTTGGAACGGAAGACAGCAACCATTCAAGATGGTATTGACGCGCTCCGACAAATCAAGAATTCAGCGCCGAGAGCAGAGTTCTGAAGCCAGCGATACGACAACGACGGCAACGCAACGCGAATCAAGAGTGACGCAGGGCACGCCGCCGACGAGCGCGCCCGCCTCTAGCCCATCCGCGCCGCGAGTTGAGAGTGTCTCATCTTCGGGAGTGACGCAGGGCGCGCCGCCGACGTGCGCGCCCGCCTCCCATTCATCACAAAGACAAAGACGGATGCCGGCCAATCCGACACAGCCGGCTACATCCGCCGCCTCGACACAGTCAACAGACGCGGTCACCGACGACACCGCACCCATGAGAAGCCTGCACCCGACGCCGGCACTCGCGTTTCATACGCCGCGGTCCGCTTGCCCTGCGGACCCGCCGACTACGACAGACCGTAGTTCACCCAAGCCGCCACCTCGGACGATGGCGCCACCAGCTTCGTCAAAGCGGACTTCAAGACAGTCAACGCGTCGTTCCGAATACGAGCTTCGGATCGCGCGAGCGAGGGAAGAACACCTCCTAGCCAAACAAAATGAAGCGAAGCTGCAAATCGAATTAAGTGAAGCCCGCCTGAGAACTATAGAAGCCGAAGCTCGCTATCAAGATGAAGAGGACGCGCGCACCACGCTCTCCGAGGACGATGAAGCGGATCAATCGCAGCGAATTGACACGTGGCTGAGCGACCAGCAACTTGTTGAGATCGAGCCCCGCCGGGCACTCACTGCACTGCCTCTGATACCGCCACTGAACGAATCTCCGAAACACCCGGAGTCGCTGCCGCTACCCGCCGCACAGAAAAAGCAGGACGCTGCAGGCCCCTCTATGGACATCGCCGTGCCTGCCGCACCTATCGCCGGACTCTCCGAGCTCGCGAACGCGATCACCCTCGCCGTCCGACAATCCAAGCCGGGCCTGCCACGCCGCTACTACGGCGAGCTACCCGAGTACGGCGGATCGCATCACGAGTGGTTGTCATTCAAGGCCGCCTACAACGAATCTGCGGGCCTCTACACCGACGTGGAAAATACCGCACGCCTTCGACGCAACCTTAAGGGAAGAGCGAGAGAGGCGGTCGAAAACCTGCTACTTTACTTCACCGAGCCAGCGGAAATTATGCGAACTCTGGAATCACGCTTCGGGAGACCCGACGCCATCGCGACAAAGGAGCTACAGAGATTGCGCGCGCTACCACGCCTCGACTACAATGCGCGCGACATCGGCGTGTTCGCTAACAAGCTCTCGAACATCGTCGCCGCCTTGAAAGCCCTCGACCGACTCTATTGCCTGCACAACCCCGAGCTAGTGACGTCAACCTGTGAGAAATTGCCGCCGACGCTGCGCCACCGATGGTTCGAATACTCGCGCGCCCAGCCATCGGGAGAACCGGACCTTGTTAACATGTCTAGGTTCCTTCAACAAGAAGTCGACCTCTGCAGTGCAGACGTGCCACCCGACTGCAACAGCGAGCATCGTTGGTTCACCGGCCCGGAGTATCTGCGGGAGCCAGAGAGTCGGTGGCTGATCGCACGGACACTGACCGCCACCGATAACACCAGAGAGCTACGATGCACGGCACTCTCTAAAGCCAGGAATCCCCTTAGTGAAGCTACGTCGGACCCGGAACGATTCTCGAGGTGGGAGCGCTACCTAAGGACGACAGCACGGGTGCATCAGTTCATCTCACTCTGTCGACGCACCCGACAGCGCACCTACTACAAGCGCACAAGAGAAAATCCACGGGCACATCCGACGTGGCAGCGAAACAAGATACATAACAACACATATAAAAACACGCCGAAATCACAGCTGCCGATGTCCCTGACGACGTCTCCCATCATACTTGACGGGAATCGACGAGACCGACCTCATTGGGCGTACGCACTGGCGCGCCGCTCAACACCTCGCCAACATCTTCTGGGGCCGATGGCTCCGAGAATACCTTCCCGAGCTCCAGCACCGGCGGGAGCCTCGCTGTCACGGGCCTCCGGTGCGAGTCGGCGATGTCGTCATTATCGCCGACAACACGGTTCCTCGCAACACATGGCCGCGCGGAGTCATCGAAGCCCACAGCCGGCGGCACCCTTCGACGACCGGTTAGGAAACTGATCGTGTTACCGACGACGCCCGCCGTTCACCGGGATTGATGCAGCGCCGCGAGCGACACTGCACGGCGGGAGAATGTTCACGACGGTCGGAGCATAGTTTTAAGACATAATAATAAGTAGTGTTAAAGTAATAAAGATATAGTATAAGATCGTGTTATTTTGTAAGACTAGTTTGTACCTATTGTTTTATATTCTCTATTGTAAATAAAAGATATTTCTGACTGTGTTTTACTGTGGGGTCCGTAGAAAGAGCACAATGTAATACGTTCCGAGAAATCTGCGCGGTCCGACCAGCTGCTGCCTTTGACTGGAAGCCGCACGGATTTCTCAGAATAAAGCGACGCCGAGCGCCTAGCGCTCGGCACCCCCGCCGCACGTACACTCTACAGACAGTCTCTCGACAGCCGTCACACGAGTAACATCGACACGACACGTCAATCGCTCTCGCCAACGCTTCAAACGCTCTCAAGACCCCTCAGTACCACCTTTGGAAGAAAATTGCCACGACGCCCGTCTTTCGTTCCAACAATCCAGCCCCGTTCCTCCGACCTAAAAGACAGGATCGCTGCCCATCAACGCCGGTCGCCTACATCACCGACCTAAAGCTACAGTCCACTCGACTAAGGCGATCGGTCGCACAGCGGCCGTCCTGTCCGGAACAGTAACTCAAATTTTCCCGCTTTGTCAACGGCGAGCCGTCCGCGCCACTCGTGGGCTCAAGCCCCAACGCTATGTTGAGTGACGCGGACCGCTATTGGCCGATTTGTAATCTGATCGATTTAAAACGGATTTCATTGGTTCGTTGGTTATGTACTCTATAAGATTCGTTTATAGTATTAAGGATTATAAGTCATAAGTTTTGTTCACGTTAATAAAAAAAAACTCTTTCAATAGTGATAATTTGTTTGATTAGATCTGCTATCGCGAAGAATATGCTCCCCTAGACTATACTGGCGCCCAACGTGGGTTTAAGTTTAAACTATTTTCATATCAAATTTCAACCCAATCGGTTCAGTAGTTTCAGCGTGCAAAGGAAACAAAGATACACGCTATATGGCGCTAGGAGTCGAGTTAGAACACGCTAGCGTTTTGTTTATCTGTTGCAAACGTAATTTTTTGACATTGTACTGAGATTTTACATTATATAATATAATATATAAGATATATATATTATATATCTTATATATATAAAAATGTATGTATGTTGCCAATAAACTCCAAAACTACTGAACCGATTTCAATCATATTTCACATGTACCCGTATTTTGGTCTAACTTACTGGATAGGATAGTTATCATCTCAATTATTCGCTTATGTCGTGAATGTAAACGAATAAAATGTATCAATTAATTGTTTCTTATGCAATTGTTTATTTACTGTTTAGTTTTATGAAGTTCTCATAGATGGCGGTGTACGTTGATTCATCGATAAAATTCTTCAATATGGTTTGACATCTAGGTTGCAAATACACCCAATAGATGGCGCTGTGTTCTGCATTTTGTACAACAATATGATTTTTTCAATTGAGTACTCCAGTTTTATTTTCAATTTAGCTAATTTGATTTTACCGGAAGGGTTTTATTTCCTCAACTGAGGATATTTTATTTATATAAAATATCCTCAGGATATATAGGATATATAGGATATATAGGATATTTTATTAGAGAAATAAAATATGCTGTGGCGGTACGAAGTTCGCCGGGTCAGCTATAGTATTATTAGAAGGATTTCAGATTCAAAACGACAAGCGTAAATCAAAAAACCGCTCCTCATTTGTTTTCTGCTCCAACATAAAATACCGTCAATATCTATCCTACTAATCTTATATCTTTATATGAGCAATTCTTGTATATATATAATTGGAATCTCGGAATCGGCTCCAACGATAGTCATAAAATTTAGTATATAGGGGGTTTCGGGTGCGATAAATCGATCTAGCTAGGAATCATTTTTAGAAAATGTTACTTTCTTTAAAAAAAAAAAATACCGAGCAAACCGGTCATCCAGGTACTATTATATAATATGTGAGTTTGTGAGGATGGATGGATGGATGGATGTTACTCTTTTGCGTCAAAATTATTGAACCGATTGGGCTGAAATTTGTTATAAAGATAGTTAAGACCCTGGAAACACTTAATAAATAAATAAAAATATAAAAAGCCTTTTATTTCATGTAAAAACTTTCAAACACTACAACTTTTAGCTTAGTTAGTTGTTATATATAATTCTATTTTAGGTTAGTAAAGTTGTGTATTTATGTTGTTTTTACAAGAACCCTCCTTCAGGTGAAGGCCTCCTCCGACAAGCACTTGTCTCTGTCTTGTGCCAGTTTCATCCAGTGCACGCCAGCTATATTATACTATACTAGTGGCCCGCCCCGGCTTCGCACGGGAGAAGTAGAAGTGAACGTTTTAACAGGAGTAAATTCGTGATACATTGTATTTTAATAGATAAAACCCTAATGGTTTACGCAGCGCACGCAAATTAATGACTATTTCTGTTACAATGACCAAACCTTAACTTTGATGATATATAAGTACTACAAACCCCTAGTACATTATTTCTACCACCATTAATTTTCATACCGCATAAATATAATGACTTCTTCGATTATTGTGACTAAACCAAAACAGACTGATATAATGTCCGTGGACTATTTTTTGTAGATAGTGAAAATTACTACAAACCCCTAGCCCTAGAACATTACTTTATTCTACCATGAATAGTTTTCAGCGCATGCATATAATGACTGTTCGATAATTGTGACTAAACCAAAATAGATGAATATAATGTCCGTTCACTATTTTGTAGATATTGATAAGTCCTACAAACCCCTAGTACATTACTTTAATCTACCACCAATAGTTTTCACACTGCATGAAAAATAATGACTGCTTCGATTATTGTGACTAAACCAAAATAGATGGATATAATGTCCGTTCACTATTTTGTACATATTGGTAAGTACTGCAAACCCCTAGTACATTACTTTATTCTACCACCAATACTTTTCACAGCGCATGCATATAATGACTGTTTCGATTATTGTGACTAAACCAAAATAGATGGATATAATGTCCGTGGACTATTTTGTAAATATTAGTAAGTACTACAAACCCCTAGTACATTATGTTATTCTACTATTAATAGATTTCACAGCGCACGCAAGTTAATGAATATATTTGGTAATTATGTGACACCTTAGTTCACAATATTGCAGATTTCTTGCGGATCCCTAATATTTTTCAAAACCTCGTAATATAGCCTATGTCACTCACACTGAATTAAGGTCTCCATAAGTAAAAGATTTTTTAAATCGGTCCAGTAGTTTCGGAACCTATTCGTTGCAAATAAAAAACAAAGTTTCTCACTTTATACTATGATATTGGTATTGGTAATAGATTGAATAATCTGGAGACATATACGGATTACGGAAACAGTAAAACAGTAAGAAGAGCATTCATAATTCGATGTTGTTGCAACCCAGTTTAATAGAGCTATGATAAAGAGAAGCGAAATCATAAGCGACTGCCTCTATGGCGTAGAGGGCGCAAGCTCGATTGCCAATCAAGAGGTCCCGGGTTCGAAACCCAGGTCAGGCAAAGTGATAAATATTGAATTTTCCATTAGGAATTATCTCAATAACTGCCTGGAGTCTGGAACTGTGCCCGGTCGATGGCAATAGGCTCGTCCCCTATGACATGGGACCAATAACATACTGGCGAAATGTGGGTGTATCTACTGTGGGACTGAGTCCTGGGTACACCTCTGCCTACCCCTTCGGGAAAAAGGGCGTGAATGTATGTTTTTGTTATGTTTTTTTAAGTCATAAGCGCGTTTTAATTATTTACAGAACGCCATCTATTATGCAATGTTGGAACTAAATTACCTAAAAATGTTGCTTTAGGGTCTTGCCAGAAAATATTGAAATTTTTCTGTAGCGCCATCTAGTAAGCATTGTTGGAACTAAAATATTCATAAGAAACTTTAAAACTGTATTTTTCCACAAAAGGGCTGAAATTTTTGAAAACGCTGAAACACGTGTTTAATTGTTTTCATTTTAGAATGTTTCTACAAAATTTGAAAATAATCGGCTGAAAAATGAAGTCTCCATACAAACTCCATACAAACTTTCAACCCCTATTTAATACACTTAGGGGTAAAATTTTGAAATATCCTTTCTTATTACTTGTCTAGACTGTAAAAATAATCTTTTGTCAAAATTTCATCATCATTGGTCTAGTAGTTTTGGCTCTGGGTTGATGAGTCAGTCAGTCAGTGAATCACTTTCTCTCTTTATATAATAGTATAGATTATGATATTATGTAAGTAGCTCAGACGCTGGAATAACACATCGGGTACTTTATTTCTCAATATTCCCACGGGAACGACGACTACGCGAGTGAAACCGGTGTGCAGCTAGTCTGTAATATATTCATTGAGATGATTCCAATAATCAGACCAAGCACGATAATATATTTGACTACGAGCCCATTTGAACCTGATGCAGCATCAGGGCAAGGTAACCCACTCGTTGTAGTATTGTTGAAGAGACAGGATACCAAATTTTGAATCAATGATAACACTAAAAGTTGCTTTGGTCATTTGACCTCGAATTTTGGCCAGATCAAGAACCAACAACAAACAATTGAGTGGAAAGTTATTTTATCTACCTCCATTTTGGGAAATTTCATTTCGTATGGAAGAGCTAGCTAAGAACTAAGAATACTCGCTAGTCTTGCTCTTAAACAATACACTAACCACATCTAAATCAAACCATTCGTCAGGAATAGGAAACATAAGTTACTCGACATACCGTGGTGTCGTACTGCAGCGCGCGCCTATTCGCCGATACCACGCACTCTCTCGGCATTTAACTCTCTCTTGGACCACAACACTGAATTTGATTTGTTTGCAGACGGATGGTCAAAGTTATTGTCAGAGTGTCTGAGGTATTGTGAGCGTGACGTATAATTGTTATTATTTTTTTTTTCTTCTTTTGTCTTTCATAATGTATTTGTCATAATTCATAATGTCTTTCATAATGTTCAATTCTTTCAAGCATATGTACATATTTTATATTATACTATTGTTTCTTAATCAATGTAATAGGTTTAAACCGTTTTGATTAAATATATAATAAATAAGAGCTACGCGATGCAACAGAGACGCAGATACAGACTACATACACGATATGTTTGACGTGTTTGTTTTATTGGATGGAATTTTATTGGATGGTTCCCTTTTTCTTTCGGTGATTTTAAATATTACATCTTACCACAGAATACTAAAGGGATAGAAGAGATACTCCTCAAAATCATTTAAATAAATAGCGACTCTAGCTCCTACGCAACAAGATGAAATTCAAGTCGCACAACGCCTTACCGTTATCGTTATATTAATCTACAAGCTGCCTCTCTTTCTACAGCGTATCTCTAACTGTTCTCTCTGTATAGCTTGTAGAAATTTTCTCGTCAAGACGGACGCCCCGGCTACTTAATGTAGCTTCATAATCATACCTCCAATGCAGTGTCCCAGACCTGATCTTACCGAGTATTTCGTAATAATCCTTGCATTCCTTGGTAATACGTAGAACTGCATTCTGTTGATCCTGAGTGTACTCCCGCTTGGGGCTCGCAGGGGTCGGAGTTCGCTGGTCATCTTCAGGAGAAGTCGGAGCCGTTATAGATGTCGATGTAGACGGTCCAGGTTCTCGCACCCGCCTCAATAGCTCCTTAGCTCGAGCTGACGGATACAATTGCTCAGCTTTCAGCAGGAACTTCTCAGCTTTCTCTGTGTCTCCGATAGAAAACGCTCTTTGCGCTATATCGATGCATTTAAAAGCTTCGTCTTTGTTCGCTGCGGCCGCCATATTTGAATTGATACTGATCTCTTTATAAAGCTTGGTGGACGACGTGGCTGATGGCATAGAACAGATAATTTTGTTATTGTATTCTTTGACTGCCTCGGTGAAGAAGTAGGCGTCAGCTTTTTGTAGTGGTAGGCCTCTTTAGCAGGGGGCCGTCTGGGGAAGTACCACACCTTTGCCAGTTATTCATCCGCCAAGCAGTAATGTGTGTTCCGGTCTGAAGGGCAATTTTACCAGCGAAATTACTGGGCATGATGAGATTCAACAACTAATATCTCAGGGTGACAGGCGCAGTGCAGTGCCGCGCAGAATTTTGAATTTTAAAACACTGGGTGGCACTGTGTCTGATATTGGCAATCATGATGCTTACTATCAGGCACCTGATTTGCTCGCTGATTGAATTTGGAGTTACTTTTCGGAACTCCATTGCAAACTCCTAGAACAAGAATATTTAGTTTTTAGTTCCGATTTTTAGTGTCAAAAACAACATGCACAGTGCACCGCCCTCGCGCCCGCAAAATTGCATGCAAAGAGGAAATGCTATTAGGTGCTATTTTTGTTAGTGACACCATTCATATATCGACACGTGTTTCTTTCTACACGACGCATCATCAGGAAATAGACTCTGACTCCGCTGTAAGGGCGACAATAAATGTTAGTACTACATTTGTGACTACCCCCCAGCTGCTTCCACGTATGTCAAACTGTGCAACGTAATAGAAGGAATAATAATAGACTTTGCCACTATGTTGCAAAAACAGCACATTTTAAGTAACATGCTATAACAATATGTATGTCGCTAATCATATTTAAGTTACCTAAATGTTTTAGAGAAATTGGTGGGTTCCCATCCAGTCACACCAAACGAGTCACACTGTGACTCGTTGGGATATTTTTTATCCCATCGTGTCACACTGTTACTCGTTGCAGCCATTTTTTTCCCAACAGGTTACACTGTTACCCGTTGGCACCTTTTATTTTTTAATCCGTCCCATCCAGTCACACTGTGCAACAAGTGTTACTAGATGGGATTTTTTTTCCCAACGTGTCACACTGTGACTCGTTTAGTGTAACTCGTTGGGAACCCACCGAGAAATTACGAGAGAAATTTTTAAACGTAATCTAAAGAAGTTATTGCTAGAGAAATGTTATTATACTTAATGTTAATGAATTTATTGATACGATTAAATGATAAATTAATAATAATGAGTTAAATTAAATAATTTACATTTTGACATTCCCATATTTTACATACCATATTAATTCAATGTTTAATTAAAATGAAATTAACATAACACACATTCACGCCTTTTTCCCGAAGGGGTAGGCAGAGGTGTACCCAGGACTCAGTCCCATAGTAGATACACCCACATTTCGCCAGTATGTTATTGGTCCCGTGTTATAGGGGGCGAGCCTATTGCCATATACCGGGCACAGTTCCAGAGTCCAGGCAGTTTTTGAGATAATTCCTAATGGAAAAATCCAATATTTAACACAGCCTGACCTGGGGATCGAACCCGGAACCTCTTGAATGGCAGTCGAGCATGCGCCCACTACGTAACACATACGTACGTACATTATAAATATATTACTAATTATATGTTTAGAGCATCATTTGCCAGTCTGTTCATTTGCGCGCCTCAGTAGGCAAAACATGTTGGTTGCTCGAAACTATTTCTAACATATACCTACTCGTAACAGGATACAGGACCTCTTATCAGTTTGACACAATCCTATGGAATTAACTAAATCGATGTTTTGTATTCCCCTGTTTCCTCCGAATACAGTAAACCTATTTGATATATTTATACCCTGATATTTTAAAGTTGAAGTAAAGTATGTTCCTCAGATCATTCAAACAAGGGAGATTTGGGGGCGTGGCCCTTGGGAACGCATCAGGTACAAAACGGGCTTGATACCAAAGTTGCGCCTCAGAAGTCGAATGTTGTGTCGCGCGACATCATCTCCAACGAATTTAACAAAATACCGAGTTGTTCAGTAGTTGTATGTAATAATACCAGCAGCAAAGTGAATTACGTGAAGAATGGCATCTCTTTTCACACGTAAGTACTAAAATTATATTGTATTTTCAATAAATTTAAGCAAAACACAGATATAGGTAAATACTATAGTCCTTTTATGACGTTTTATAAAAATATTAAAGATCCTCCTGCCTCTTACTTATAACATATCAAAATTACGGAAATGGTCACCTGAGAATTTATGAATTGTATTGTAAGGGTAGAAATAAAATTATCTACATATTATTTAATATAGTACATCTAAGAATTGTCCATGATGCCACTGGGAAAAGGTACTAACGGAAGATCAGCGCAGGTTGTTCTGCAACCTGCATTAATCTGAGCTAGTACCGTTTCGCCGCATACTCGATGTTAGTATAAGATAAATTTATTTAGTCTAACATTTTGTTGTGTGCGGCGAATAAATAATTTTTCTTCCTTTCTTTCAAAAATATTTAATTTTAAGATGAAGTACCAAGTTCATTATATTATCTAACTAGTAGGATAAGTCAGACACCATAGCTTGCTTAGTACAAGTCGATAAAAAATCAGTCGGTGTAACGGCGCAATGGATATATATTTAACAGTCATTCTCTCTAACAAAATAATTTCGTAGTGCGGCCGCTGCACTGGCTTCCGTAAAATAGAGATGAGATGTGATTTCTTTGTAATGTTTTTTTTTCTAGTTTCCAGTAGACTTAATTTTACTTAATTACATGATATATGTTTTATATCTTCAAAAATGTGGGTATGTGTGAGGGGGAGGGCGAATTAGCTTAGCACCGCGCCTTAAGACAATTGTGGACCACTGTTTTACCTCCTTAAAGCAGTGGTCTAAAATGTTATTAAAATATATTAAGTGATTAATAAAATAATATTATGTAATCGTAATTTTAATTTGTATCATTGTTAAATAATAAATGAATTTATTTATTGATATGATTTTTACTAGTGCCAATAGCTTTTTTCTCCGTGCGTCGATATTTGGGTTTATTTAGGGTTATAAAATAAAATGATGATATAAATAAAACAGGTCTCCTATTCCGACGCCACTTGGACCAGTCAATACAACGATCTCCTTAAAAAAGGGTTATCTGACTAATATCACGGAATAACTAATAATAATAATCAAAAACCCAACTGTCGGAGGTTGGAAATTCAGTTCGGCAACATCTAGACAAGGCCACCGATATGACGCATGACAATAATATTATAATCTTGTTGTTACCCGCTACATGACCGCGTGGAATTTATGGGTTTTAATATTTTACAAACCCTTTATAAAAAAAAATTACCTGTAGTTAGTATTGTATAGAATAGAATAGAATATTTTTTATTGTTTTAACTGTGTATAAAGATGGAAGGTTACATTAAAGTATAATATTAGGGTTTCAACAGTTTGCCCTATTGCGGACGTACAATAATATTAAGTAATATGTGGCAACAATAAGCTTATTTCTAATAAATGTTGCGTACAAGAATCTGTAAGAACAATGACTATTTAATAGTAGGTAAATAATAGTATTTAGGTAAATAATAGTTTGACAAATGGTTAACTTAACCGTAATTAACGATCAAAAAACCGGCCTTTAGTAGTACGATTTGTAATATTATGGTCCTTGGTAAATCTGGACCATAGTTGTGTTGTTGTACGGTACCTAGTTATATTCTTAGGTCTCTCCGCGCCATTTTACTGGCAAATTTAATAACTATACACATAACAACATAACATACATTCACGCCTTTTTTCCCGAAGGGGTAGGCAGAGGTGTACCCAGGACTCAGTCCCATAGGAGATACACCCACATTTCGCCAGTATGTTATGGGTCCCATGTAATAGGGGGCGAGCCTATTGCCATCTACCGGGCACAGTTCCAGACTCCAGGCAGTTATTGAAATAATTCCTAATGGAAAAATCCAATATTTAACACTTTGCCTAACCTGGAGATCGAACCCGGGACCTCTTGATTGGCAGTCGAGCATGCGCCCTCTACGCCATCGAGGCAATAACTATACATATTATTTATTTATTTATTTAATCAATTAGACGGCTATTGCCAATTACCTAATTAATAATAATATGATTACAAAATAACATTTAAATAACAAGTCAATCAAATTATATAAATAATGGTCAAATAATCTAGATAATTACAATGTCATAATAATAAAAATTCAAATAATCAAAATCAAAATAAGTCATGTCAAACAAAAAGGTTACAAATACAATTTAGCTATTATCATTCATTTTAATAGTTAATAGACGACACTACCCTATCATTCTTCTCACAAAAATTCAAACACTCAGCCAGAAACACCTTCCATCATTATAACAATAGATATAGGTATATAGGACCAAGGCCGTCGCCAAGGGGGGGCAGGGGGGGGTCTGCTGCCCCCCCCCCCCCCCCCTACAGCATCGAAAAAATGTAAGCTAATAATGTCAATGTTGACATTCAAGTGCCGCCATACGCTAGGCACGTATTTTGAAATACAGAACCAATGGACCCTATTTCATAAAAAAAATTATTTACAAAACTGTAAATAATCTACAAAATTGTAGGGCTTTTCTGTTTCATAGAAATTTGTAATTGTAAATTGTATACAGGCAAATACCTGTTGTATATCTACCGTCTACCCAAATGGGGAATTTGGGTAGAAATTCCTTGACTAGCCCCCCCTTGATCATCGGCTGGCGACGCCCTTGTATAGGACTGCCTCGGTGACGTAGAGGGCGCATGCTCGACTGCCAATCAAGAGGTCCCGGGTTCGATCCCCAGGTCAGGCAAAGTGTTAAATATTGGATTTTTCCATTAGGAATTATCTCAATAACTGCCTGGAGTCTGTAACTGTGCCCGGTAGATGGCAATAGGCTCGCCCCCTATTACATGGGACCAATAACATACTGGCGAAATGTGGAAGTATCTAGTACTACTATGGGACTGAGTCCTGGGTACACCTCTGCCTACCCCTTCGGAAAAAAAGGCGTGAATGTATGTTATGTTATGTATAGTTATGTTATGTATGTTATGTTATGTATAGTTTATGTTATGTTAGGTATATAGGTTACTTACCCCAGAAAACTCTTAAAACATTTATACAAAACACAATATTACATTTATTAGTTAGGTTTCTGAGCTTCAGAACTCTACCTAGGTAGGCTCTCGACTGACTAATGACTAAAGCCTAAAGCTAAGTCCTAAGTAAAAAAAGCTACTGGTATCTGTATTGAGTCACACAATTCATTCATTCACTCAATTTGAGTGAACGAATGAACAATAGGTCTTCCAAGGTCTTCCCCTTTATCGGGAATGTAGAGTGACCATAGCACGAGTGATAATACTATGGATACAGTAGCTGTGCCCTGCGGTTTCACCCGTGGTGGTATTACGAACGTGCAATCGCGTAACAACAGCAGTAAATTTTGCTGTCAAACGTCATTTTTTGTATGACGTTTGACAGCAGACATTTAGCAATTTAAACGCTTTCCACACTTCTGTTGCGTCCGTAATAAAGGGGCCAGTAGTCATCGTTTCCGTGGAAATAAAATAGAATAGAAAACTCTTTATTGGATCGCAATTAGTACAGAAAATAATAAAATCAAATATTAAAACTAGAAAATGTGTAACAATTAGCGGCCTTATGCAACCATGCGGTGACAGGACTTACATAAGTTGCTGGAAGGACGGTGGTTTCACACTTCAAACAAATTAATTTATAATCTATACCAAAAATATAATAAGTACATAATAAGTACATAAATACATATCTCTACAAAACTAATACATCATTTATTTAATAAAAATAAATAAATATTAATAATAATTGACTGCCTCGATGGCGTATTAGGCGCATGCTCGACTGCCGGGGTCAAGAGGTCCCGGGTTCGATCCCCAGGTCAGGTAAACTGTTAAATATTGGATTTTTCGATTAGGAATTGGCTCAATAACTGCCTGGAGTCTGGAACTGTGCCCGGTACATGGCAATAGGCTCGCCCCCTATTACATGGGACCAATAACATACTGGCGAAATGTGGGTGTATCTACTATGGGACTGAGTCCTGGGTACACCTCTGCCTACCCCTTCGGGAAAAAAGGCGTGAATGTATGTTATGTATGTTTAATAATAATAATAGATACAATATAAATACCTACAAATACCATACAAAAAAAACATACATTCACGCCTTTTTTCCCGAAGGGGTAGGCAGAGGTGTACCCAGGACTCAGTCCCATAGTAGATACACCCACATTTCGCCAGTATGTTATTGGTCCCATGTAATAGGGGGCGAGCCTATTGCCATCTACCGGGCACAGTTCCAGACTCCAGGCAGTTATTGAGATAATTCCTAATGGAAAAATCCAATATTTTAATAATTTGTCTCTAGGAATAGTCCGGTTACCATCCATCTAGAAATCACATCTATAGACCAATCAAGTAGTTTCCATCCATTCACAATAGTCCTTGCACCTAGCAGGGGCTGTCTTTGAGCTCATCTTCTGTAGATGGTTTCAGAGATAGACACCAATAAGCTACCCATTACCTTTAGATTAAAAGCTCAAAAGGGCCTCTGCATGTTGGACTAAACAAAATGGTCTCCATGTACGCCTATCAAAAGATTCCTACGCAGCCTCCGCCATGAGCTAACGACTGCCCCCTACATATCTTATAGGAAACTATACGGACAACTACAGTTTAACGTGACATACGAAACGCGGATAGATTAGTAGATCAATAGTATTTTAAACAAAAAAACACATGTAATTTGATTACAATTTATTATTTAATGCACTAGCAGCATATACTGATGCGTGCATATCTCTGCACTTGTGTATTAAAAAAATTATTAGTATCTAAATGTTTATCTAGTCTGTTTTTAAAACTGTTCACTGAAGTAGCACTAATAACAGTCTCTGGCAATTAGTTTTGGCGGGAAACCGAAGAATACAGTTTGGCTCCCGTATCTTTATCAATTATCGGTGCATTTTCGAGTGTTTAACGTGTATTAAAAAAAATACATACATTCACGCCTTTTTCCCGAAGGGGTAGGCAGAGGTGTACCCAGGACTCAGTCCCATAGTAGATACACCCACATTTCGCCAGTATGTTATTGGTCCCATGTAATAGGGGGGAGCCTATTGCCATCTACCGGGCACAGTTCCAGACTCCAGGCAGTTATTGAGATAATTCCTAATGGAAAAATCCAATATTTAACACTTTGCCTGACCTGGAGATCGAACCCGGGACCTCTTGATTAACGTGTAATAATGGTGGAATATTACGTGTTGAGTGTTTTGGAAGATACACAAGTCTCTTGGCAAGTGATGCGAGAGTTAAAATGTGATTTTTCGTGTTCCCGCCAAAATGGCGACAGCTTCTTGTAAAGACCACCACTTTACTGCTGACACAGAGCTGTGACTTGACTGGACTTGCCCTGACTCTGAATTGACTAATTGACCATGTTAACTTGAAAATTTATATAACTTGACACTGGCAATACAGTCGTGTGGGTCCATAAAAGAAGAAAAAAGATGTTGTTCCACAGTTTTGGTACATGGTTTGACAAGAAGTGTTTTCTTGGGTTACTCGCACGTGGAAGCTTGATGAGTTGGTGTGAGTGTCCTCTCAGGTGTTTGTATTCCTCAGGAACAGGTTTTCAATGCCCTTCATCATAGTGTCCATTTAGTATTTTGTATGTTTCAATGAGATCAACCTTCTGTCAACATTCTTCCAGTGTTGTCAACTTCAACTCGAACAGTCGTTCCTCATAAGTTTTGTCTTTTAGGGAAATAACCACTTGTAGCTCTCCGTTATCCTTTTCTACAAAATTATATCCATCTTGAAATATGGATTCCATATTTGGAATTCATACTCTAGTAGAGGACGGATGTATGTCTAATATCTTGGTAAACAGATGTTTGCTAATGATATTAAAAACTTTTCTTATTATATACAGCATAATGTTGGCCTTCTTGGTTATTTATATTTGTGTAAAATTACTAGGCTTGACCAGTTTCAACAACTAATTTCTCAGGGTGACAGGAGCAGTGCCGCGCAGAATTTTGAATTTGAAAACACTGGGCGGCACTGTGTCTGATATGAGCAATCATGATGCTTACCATCAGGCAGCTGATTTGCTCGTCTTGTTACTCATTATTAAATTTGTTCTTGGTTTATTTCCCAATTATTTCAAACACATTTTGTCCTATCAATGTGCTGTTCAGTTTGGTGCACGGCATGGATCCTGAGGAGATGTCGCGCGACATTTCGTCGTCGAGCGAACTTGTTGTCGCATATGCGGCATCTAAACGTGTACTGAGGCGCTCGATGTCGATTCATATGGATGCGCATGAGTGTCACAGACTTGAAACGACTTGGGCATTGTTCACACTGAAATAAAAATTAGATATAACATTATTAATTCCATTGATTCCATGGCCGCCTGGGGAAGCACCACACCTTTGCCAGTTATTCATCCGCCAAGCAGTAATGTGCAAACATTACTGTGTTCCAGTATGAAGGGCAATTTTACCAGCGAAATTACTGGGCACGACGAGTTTCAACAACTTATATCTCAGGGTGACAGGCGCAGTGCAGTGCCGCGCATAATTTGAATTTTAAAACACTGATATGGGCTGATATGGGCAATCATGATGCTTACCATCAGGCACCTGAATTGTTCATCTTTTCACTCAATATTATAAAAAAAAAACTCCGAATATGTCCCTCTGCCGGGTCTCACGGGTCTCACCGAGTCCCACGGGGTGAGAAAGGGGTGGCTTTATTTTATAGCCAGGTCACACCCCGGACACTTGACTGAATCCCATACTAAAGCCGCACTATAACTACCTATTACACAAACACTACACACATGGAGTTTTGTACATGCAAATGCGATTTCCCGTAGAAACGGGGCTCGTGGAGAGCTCAATCTCGCTCGCGGGGTGAGTAAGACCCGATTGGTGGGCGGATGACAGTGTCCATTCTATATGTAGTATTATTTTCTGTTCTGTGGCCGAGTATGGTACGTCCTCTTATTTCAGAGTAACAAGGCGTGGTGTTATTACCTGTACAGTTTTGTCTGGTAGATGTATGGCCACATGTTGGAGATAGCTGCTTTTTCGATGGAAGCAAGCGTCGCATTCTTTACATTTGTATGGCTTTTCTCCGGTGTGTAGGCGCTCGTGGATCTGTAATTTCATAGACTACATACAAACCATCAAATCTAAGAAGTAATAGTTGACGTCGCATCTTTTTTTTTCCTTGGTGGTATCCACAATCAATTTCTAACTATAAGCAGATTTGTTGTTATTGTTGTTGTTGTTGAGGCTCGGACTCATTAGTTCCTGTTTCTCCCTGTAGTAGGCCATCGAGAATGTGGGCTCTCTTTAACCGTTTGGTGGCATTTGAGTTATTTATGAGTGCTCTAGCAAGAGGGTTCGGATGCCTCCTGAGAAGGTTGCAGTAGCTACTGCCTAGTTTGATCATTTCCTCATCCATCGTGGTGACCTCAAAGCCTCATCTTTTCAAGCTTGAGAGAGAAGAAATAACATTGCATAGGCGTAACTCACATAATTTCAATAACCTTTGGCGTAAAACCATGTCATTATAAATTTTCTCTTCAACTGCCTCTGTGGTATAGTCGACGCAAGCTCCCGGGTTCGAACCCCAGGTCATGTAAAATATTATTGGGAGTGACAGCCTTGAATCAGGAACTGTGCCCGATAAATGGCAATAGGCTCACCCCAGTTACATGGGACCAATAGCTTACTGATGGCATGTGGGTGTACCTACTATGGGACCGAGTTATGGGTACACCACTGCCCACACCTTCAGGAAGAAGGCGAGACTGTAAGAATAGTTAATTTGTTATCTCACTTATTGTAAAAAGCGTTAGGCTTACTATCCTACTAATATTGTTGATGTGAAAGTTTGAGGATGGATGGATGTTTGTTACTCTTTCACGCCAAAACTACTGAACCAATTGAGCTGCAATTTGGTATGTAGATAGCTAAGACCTTGAAATAAGACATAGGGTACTTTTAATCCTGATATTCTCACAGGAACAAAGTCTATGCGGGTGACACTTTTCCCTATAATGCAGAATCCCAGGCCTGGCTCTGTCCAGTTACGGACCAGAAGACTGTGTGTGGAAGTTGTGCTATATAATACAAATTCTAAAGATTATTTTTTTATTCTTACATAGACATCTCCAAACAAGACCGTTTGGACCCTTTTTTACATAATTAATTGTATTATTAGGCGTTTTTATTGGACTGACATATCACGGTGAGACATGGCCATCGCAATATTATGATCCTGTATCTTCTATAGATAGATTATGTTTGCAGTACCTTGACCTGTTCAGCGTTAGAAGCCCTATATTCACAGTAGGAGCATTTATCAGTCTTTTCGTATCCGTGCTTAGCTTTACAATGCATAAGCAGTAACCGACGTGTTATAAACTTTTTGCCACAGTGCTGAAAAAATAATTATTATTAAACACCACACTTACGGAAATAATATATAGGATACAGAAAACCTATATTTCTTTAGTAGTCGACCTCTTTTGCAGAGACCCGCCTGGGGAAGTACCACACCATTGCCAGTTATTCATCCGCCAAGCAGTAGTGTGCAAACATTACTGTGTTCCAGTCTGAAGGGCAATGTTACCAGCGAAATTACTGGCCATGATGAGATTCATCAACTCATATCTCAGGGTGACAGGCGCAGTGCAGTGCCGCGCAAAATTTTGAATTTCAAAACACTGGGTGGCACCGTGTCTGATATGGGCAATCATGATGCTTACCATCAGGCACCTGATTAGCTTGTCTAGTCACTCACTCATTATCATAAAAAAAATAATACCACGCTCCTAAGAGATTCAAGGAATACTGCCCAAAGGCCCATGTTACGCTGAGATGGGATATACATAGGTAATATAATGAAAAATTAGAAGTGTTCCTAATCGATGGATTCCCGCTTAACAGTTGGTAGTAACTGCAAAGCAAGGAGTCCTGGGTTCAAATCCCAGCTGGCAAGTATTTATGCGATGAGCTCAAATGTTTGTTCTCAGGCGTTAGATGTTTGGTGTTATTGTATGTGTCCATGCCGCCTGCGAACAGGGAATCCTAGTGCAGGAGTGTAGTGTGTAAGGATGGATGGATATTTGTTACTTTTTCACACCTAAACTACTGAACCGATTGGGCTCAAATTTTATATGTATGTAGTTTAGACCCTGGAATAACACATAGGGTACTTTTGATGCCGATATTCCCACGGGAACGTAAACTACACCGAAACCGCAGGGCACAGCGAGTATTTTATAAAATTGACAGTTTGGAAGTGTGTATGTTTGTTACCTCTTCCTGCCAAAACTACAGATCCAATTGGGCTGAATTATGATATGTAGATAGCTTAGACCCTGGAATACACATAGGGTTATTTCCCAGCGGATGAAACCGCAAGACGCAGCTAGTATATTTTAATATCATACCTCACATATAACATCAAATCCCGTATGAATTTTATAATGATTTCTCAATGACAACCGTGAAGTTAACACCTTATGACACAACTCACACTCTATCTCTTCTCTAACTCTCTCCTTCTTCTTCGACTTCTCTTCTTCCTTCTTCCTAACTCTCTTTCTCACTTTTTTTATTTCTTTACTTTTAACATCCAAATTTTCACTGAAATTTATCTCTTTATGTAAATTAAACTCGTTAAGAGTTATATTGTCTTCGTAATCACCAAAATCGTCCAATAATTCGCTTATGTCTATAGAGTTTCCATCTTCCGGTCTGAGAATGCAAGGTTCGATTTTAATTTTGTACACATTTTTGTATTGCAGTCTTTCATTTAAACATTTCTGTGCGTATTCGCATTTTTTACGGAATTTGTATGACTGATTGATGAATATAACGCATTGTGAGCATATGTATTGTGAAAGGGTATCATTTATAGCAACCTGAAAGAGTATAAAAAAACTTGGCTGAGTCTATTAATACGGTTACCGTACGAACAATTAATTATTATTCGTACAGAAGTCGGACGAATAATTTTATTTTATCAATTAGAGAGCGAAAAAAAATTATAAAAAAAAAAACCTTAAACCTAACCTACAGAAGTCGGTTTGCTGTGTATTATATTACATGGCCGCCTTTAAATTGAGCATTCATTTTGTCTATATATCTTAGTAATAATTTACAAAAAACTTTAATCCAATAAAAGTATTTATTACTTACGTTGTCATAAATTATATATATAAATCAGAAATAGAGGCTCTATCTCTAATTTGTATATTCCAATCTAAATTTTAATGTGATTTTATTTTCTATTTATTATTAAGCTAATCATCCAATAAATGTACGAATAAATATAATTTATTCGTCCAGTACCCGTACAAATAGTCACTTCGAAAAAACTTTTAGCGAAATTAACTTTGTATTTTTCTACCAGTTTTGGCCATAAAAACAATATTTTTATAGATTAACGGGTGTCAATAATCAAGTTATCAATAATTACGTACCTGGACCCCAGTTACATCTAAAATAACTTCGGAATACTTTTCGCTGTGTTCAGACATTGCAAATATTGGATTTAAGTTTTGAACGCTCAAACAAGTTCTGCAGCACTGCCACTCTTCCATATTATAAATTTAGTTATTAATTGTTTATAATAAATTGTCAAAATGTTTCCTATTAGCGATTATAATATGTGCTGCTGAATCTTTAATATTTGCAACTATTTGTTTGTTTTCTTTCCAAACATTTTTAATCCACCTTCCACAGACGATTATAAAAATGTACTCTGTGCCACAGACTTATAATAAATAAAATGTGTATTTGTCTATGATCAGTGTGGCCAGAACTGAAAATTTTCGTTTTACTCGTTTCGTGTAAAATAAATATGAACTGCAATTACGTTGTGTATCATCCTTGTATATTATGTGTTTTGTGGTATCATCATTTCTCCTTACTCTGAGATGAACTGCCACTTTTTTGTACAAGAATATTGGGGACTACAGAGACTGCAGAACGCAGGCGACTCGGTGGCGGCGCGGCATACATTTTATCCCTCATAAATACATCGCTTTATTAATTATACCGACGAAAAAATAATTTCTTGGATATTTTATTGGACAGAAAGGAAAAATATTAAAATCATTAATATAAAACATTTATTTCATGGCGTTTATCTACTTATACATTCATAAATTCAATAATACATAATTATTATCTAATACTTATTTATATTAACAACAGTTTGAGACCATAATACCTTATAAAATAATTTTACACTAATATTTTAGGCAATGGCAACAGGCAGCAGAAAAAAATCTATAAAGTTTATGGGTACCTACTGATTTATACAAATCTATACTTCTATACTAATATTATAAAGAGAGAAACTTTGTTTTTTTGTTTGTAACGAATAGGCTCCGAAACTACTGGACCGATTTTAAAAATTCTTTCACTTATGGATAGCTTAATTCAGTGTGAGTGCCATAGGCTATATGAGATTTTGAAAAAAAATGGGGATCCGTAAGAAAACTGCAATATTGTGAACCAAGGTGTTACATAATATAATTACCATATTCATAAATTTGCGTGCGCTGTGAAATGCATTGATGGTAGAATAATATAATGTACTAGGGGTTTGTAGTACTTATCAATACCTACAAAACAGTATACATAGATTATATCCATCTTTTTTGGTTTAGTCTAATATTATAAAGAGAGAAACTTTGTTTTTTTGTTTTTTTGTTTTTTTGTTTGTAACGAATAGGCTCCGAAACTACTGGACCGATTTTAAAAATTCTTTCACTTATGGATAGCTTAATTCAGTGTGAGTGCCATAGGCTATATGAGATTTTGAAAAAAAATGGGGATCCGTAAGAAAACTGCAATATTGTGAACCAAGGTGTTACATAATATAATTACCATATTCATAAATTTGCGTGCGCTGTGAAATGCATTGATGGTAGAATAATATAATGTACTAGGGGTTTGTAGTACTTATCAATACCTACAAAACAGTATACATAGATTATATCCATCTTTTTTGGTTTAGTCACAATAATCGAAAAAGTGATTATTTTCATGCGGTGTGAAAACTATTGGAGGTAGAGTAAAGTAATGTACTAGGAGTTTGTAGTACTTATCAATACCTACAAAACAGTATACATAGATTATATCCATCTTTTTTTGTTTAGTCACAATAATCGAAAAAGTGATTATTTTTCATGCGGTGTGAAAACTATTGGTGGTAGAGTAAAGTAATGTACTAGGGGTTTGTAGTACTTATTAATACCTACAAAACAGTATACATAGATTATATCCATCTTTTTTGGTTTAGTCACAATAATCGAAAAAGTGATTATTTTTCATGCGGTGTGAAAACTATTGGTGGTAGAGTAAAGTAATGTACTAGGGGTTTGTAGTACTTATCAATACCTACAAAACAGTATACATAGATTATATCCATCTTTTTTGGTTTAGTCACAATAATCGAAAAAGTGATTATTTTCATGCGGTGTGAAAACTATTAGAGGTAGAGTAAAGTAATGTACTAGGGGTTTGTAGTACTTATCAATACCTACAAAACAGTATACATAGATTATATCCATCTTTTTTGGTTTAGTCACAATAATCGAAAAAGTGATTATTTTTCATGCGGTGTGAAAACTATTGGTGGTAGAGTAAAGTAATGTACTAGGGGTTTGTAGTACTTATCAATACCTACAAAACAGTATACATAGATTATATCCATCTTTTTTGGTTTAGTCACAATAATCGAAAAAGTGATTATTTTTCATGCGGTGTGAAAACTATTGGTGGTAGAGTAAAGTAATGTACTAGGGGTTTGTAGTACTTATCAATACCTACAAAACAGTATACATAGATTATATCCATATTTTTTGGTTTAGTCACAATAATCGAAAAAATGATTATTTTTCATGCGGTGTGAAAACTATTGGTGGTAGAGTAAAGTAATGTACTTGGGGTTGTAGTACTTATCAATACCTACAAAACAGTATACATAGATTATATCCATCTTTTTTGGTTTAGTCACAATAATCGAAAAAGTGATTATTTTTCATGCGGTGTGAAAACTATTGGTGGTAGAGTAAAGTAATGTACTAGGGGTTTGTAGTACTTATCAATACCTACAAAACAGTATACATAGATTATATCCATCTTTTTTGGTTTAGTCACAATAATCGAAAAAGTGATTATTTTTCATGCGGTGTGAAAACTATTGGTGGTAGAGTAAAGTAATGTACTAGGGGTTTGTAGTACTTATCAATACCTACAAAACAGTATACATAGATTATATCCATCTTTTTTGGTTTAGTCACAATAATCGAAAAAGTGATTATTTTTCATGCGGTGTGAAAACTATTGGTGGTAGAGTAAAGTAATGTACTAGGGGTTTGTAGTACTTATCAATACCTACAAAACAGTATACATAGATTCTATCCATCTTTTTTGGTTTAGTCACAATAATCGAAGCAGTGATTATTTTTCATGCGGTGTGAAAACTATCGGTGGTAGATTAAAGTAATGTACTAGGGGATTGTATTAATTATCAATACCTACAAAACAGTATACATAGATTATATCCATCTTTTCTGGTTTAGTCACAATAATCGAAGCAGTGATTATTTTTCAAGTGGTGTGAAAAGTATTGGTGGTAGAATAAAGTAATGTACTAGGGGTTTGTAGTACTCATCAATATCTTCAAAATAGCCCACGATAAATTATAACATGTGTTAAGGTTTGGTCATTGTAACAGAAATAGTCATTAATTTGCGTGCGCTGCGTAAACCATTAGGGTTATATTTATTAAAATACAATGTATCACGAATTTACTCCTGATAAACGTCCACTATACCTACTTCTGCTACCCGTGCGAAGCCGGGGCGGGTCGCTAGTATATAAATAAAATAAATATAAAATACCTTATTTATGTACAATTATTAAGATTTTTAATAATACTTTTTATGCCACATACATCACCTACTACTCAAAACACTTGACTTTACGAGTTTCCTCTCGGGGGCCAAGTCACAGTGCAATTGCACCGACAACGGGCTTCTCTTATTGGACTATCGACATATCTATACAAAAAGGAAAACACTTGTTGGTAAACTTAAACAACATGGCGCCTTGTTACATTCGAAGTAAACAGGTGAATACAAAACAACGACTTGGTAATTTATTGATAGGATTATTTAAATTTCTCGTAGCTGTCTCTTTAGCCCCTTGTGTAACAATATACTATTTGTTCAGCCGTCACGTATCAAGCTATAGTTTTTAAGAGCCCTCACACAAAATTTCATGCGTTCATAGGCGGCGCTCAACGCATTGCAATTTATAGCATTTCAGTAGTTGTAATTACGTGTCTTTAAAGTTGTTTTAATTACTTATTTTCCAAAACTAATTAAAAAAATCGATTTCGTTATGAACTGAAGTAACTTTAGGTATAACATTTTCGTAATAATAATAATGTAGTAAGGAGAAATTAGATTAGATTAGATAACACTTTTATTGATACCACAATACAGAAAATTAACAAAATGAAACTTAAAAACTAAAACGTGAGTAACAATAATTGGCGGTCTTATCGCTCAGAGCGATCTCTTCCAGACAACCATTCGAAAAGAGGAAAGGCATAATATACTGGAAAGACGGTGGTTTAAATATAAACCAAAACTAAAACTATACATAACAAGGTACATAAAAATACCTCTTTACTAGGTACTATAATATTATAGATGAATACATAATAATATGATAAATATATAAATACATAAATGAATACACTATAATAAAATATATACAAATACATACATACATGTACAAACAAGTGAGAATTTCTTGATAAGATAAGGATAGTATTTAGCGAATTTACTCAGCAAAGGAAAGGAAGTGCGCTTTGACACGCAATTTAAAAGATGCCAGAGACGGTGCGCACTTTATTTCGGTGGGAAGATCATTCCACAGACGAACTGCTTCAACAATGAATGATCCACCGTAGAAATCTGTGCTGTTCACAGGAAACCTTAACATTGAGTTCTCCGATGATCTAAGTGAACGAGAATGGGACATATAAAGAAATTCACAATTATTTCCGAGTATTTTTAGTAGTTTTACGCTTTTGAATGTAATTTTTTTTCTAGGTATTACAGACATATAACAACTATATGAGATAATATATTATTATTTCTTTTTTATTTCATTTACTTTGAACAGTAACTATAGTTCAAACGAAGAGCTCAAAAAAGTGCCGTCGATCATTTTACGAAAAACTAGCTTCAGAATTTTGACTTTTTATAAATAGTTTCCACAAAATTAAGGAAATCGAGGCTGCTATGATCAATACTAATATGTATTCTGCATTTTTCAATAAATTAATAATATCGTAGTCTTTAAGTTTCTTAGATTAAGAGCGCCAAAATTGTCCGTTTAATACAAAAATTACGTATGAAATGTGATAGGGCTCTTATAGTGATGGGTATACAGGAGACCTTGGAAATCTATCAAGGCGGGCAAGCACGGGTATGCAACATCGCCTGAGGCTATACTAGTACTATTTATTATTCTGTGGCTATACTCGCGACCAACGATTAGTGCCTGATCATATTTGCAACCAACGAGCATACACAGAAAGCTATTTTTTAGTTGGTGCAAATAGTATTTATGTTTATAACTTTATTATTCTGCTACTGATAGCAACCAAGAAAACTATGCTAGCTATTAGAACAACTATGTCAAATTTTATAACACATGAACGCGACTCTTCTAAGAAAAACCAAAAGACATGGTTTGACCTTGGGTTTTTCATACAAGTGTCGCGTAAAAAGTAAGAAGTATTCTTCCGCGTAGGCTCCTTGCTCGCAAATATGACCAGTGGGGCTATTGGCGTTCTCGGTGACTATCACTTTAGTGACCATTATCTTGATTTGACAATTGTCAAAGTTCGGTTACTAACCAAAGACATTATGATAAACTTACTAAGTAGACTGTGCACTGTGTTGATCCCGAGTCCAGAGTGAGAACCACTCGCAGTGTTTATCCTTTTCCTTTTCACTCCTCCAAATTTGACAGTGCACAGTCTTGTTAGGAAGGTAAAACGTCTTTGTTATTAATTCAAACCACAGAATACAAAGACTTAAGCCTGATAACGACTGGTGATTATGAAGAACGCCAATAGTCCCACAGGAACTAATCGTCGCGAGTATAGCCACATAATAATAAATAGTAGGTACTGATCTATATCAGTAACATCAATTCCTAAGGTCACCTGTATACCCGTCACCTTGAGTTACATTTCCATGGGTTGCAAATTAGTTGAATGACAAGGCATATACGGGAGGGGTTTGTAGTCAGTATCGCATGTTAACAATATACGTTCGATGGTGGGATGTTGGTCCCTAGGTATGCGATGTACTCTCGCTAAGTGTCTATGTGTGTGTTCGTTGCGTTGAAACATTTTGTGACAACGGGGACATTTGTAACTGTGAATAAAACAATATTTGTATATATACGAGTATGATAACTATATATCGACGCTGGAAATTTGAAATGTCGTAAGGGACATTTTTATACCATTCAACTGGAAATGTTGTCCTCTATCGATCTGTATATTTAAAATTTCGATATCTCTTCAAATAAAGAAGTATGAAGTCAAATTGTTTTGTCGTAAGTGAAATTGTAGTAAAATTTTTGAGTCGTATTGGTCAAGTTTTGTTTATGTAGCTTTTAGCAACGTCGTAAATCTAAGTAACTGTTTGTTTCATACGGTGTAACACGCATACACAATTCATTTGTTGATTGTGTTCATTGTTATTGTTTTGTCAGTAAAAGTACAACTAACCTATTAATATTTGTTTTTCTTGATCTACATCCTTAATCTAAATAGGTTTCGGTATTAGGCTTCATTAACGAAACTATTTCTAAAAAATGATGTCATTATTGTTTACAATCACTTATACATTTTCCTATACATTTCTTAACTTTACAACATAAAATGCTAGCATGAACAAGGCGGTTCGGGTAGTTACGACAAAATGATTATCATTAGGTAAGGTTATAAAAAAATTTTTAACGTCGTAATGGACACCTCTTCAAAAATATACATGTGTAAGGGACACCTCTTCCTAAATGTCAAAGTGTAAGGGACATCATCTTTTAAACTATTGAGTTTAACGAGGTAAAACTTATATTTAGCTATAAATCAATTAATTTTAAAACATTCTGTCTAGAAAGCATCATAATAGGAAAAAAAATGACAAAGTTGTGACGTTTTAAAAGAACAAATTTTGTTTTTTTGCTCGCCTGTATAGCGTAGGTTTGTCCCTTACGACATTTCAAATTTCCAGCGTCGATATATATATAGGAACAAGCTGTGCCCGGCGTTTCATCAGCTTTGACATCGTTCCCGTGGGGATATCGGGATAAAAAGTACCCATGTGTTATTCCAGGGTCTAAACTATCTGCATACCGAATTTCAGCTCAATCGGTTCAGTAGTTTTGGCGTGAAAGAGTAACAAACGAACATCCATCTATCCATCCTTACAAACTTTCGCATTTATAATGTTAGTAGGATATGAATATTATAAATCCCAAATCTGAGTAGGTACTGTTTAATAGGGGGCGAGCCTATTACACCATCTACTGGGCACAGTTCCAGACTCGAGGCTGTCATTGAGAAAATTCTTAATGGAAAAATACCATAACACTTTTTGCCTGATCTGGGGATCGAACCCGGGACCTCATGATCAACAGCGCTTGCGACAACATATGTTATATTATGTCACTGTGAGATTATAATGACTGTTAGTTTATAATTAAGCTAGTAAGATCAAAATTGTCGATGACTAAAATTTACCATCATTCGCTTACATTTTCGTTAGTTTATAAACTGACTATGTCCAGCCGTCAAATTGTGATGTTGTGTGTGACGAAACGCTAAACAAATCAACCTGTCAAGAGAACAATGGAGGCGAGGGAGCGGGTGTAAAACAGGAGATTTATTTAGACCAATCAGCGCGCGCCTCGCGTTTTGTCACACACAAAATCACAATTCGACGGCTGGACATGATGGTCAGTGGTCAGTTTATTAACTAACGTAAAATATAAGCGTTAAATTGTAAATTTTAATATCCGTTCACAATCTATCGAAAGTTTATAATCTCACTAGATTAATTATAAACTAACGTTATATAATATAACGTGAGTAAAAGGCGGGTACATTTAAAATGAAAGATCACATTGAAATGAAACCTACCTGTATCTTTTAACTCGGTGGGTTTTTGATATGTGTATCTGAAGGCGTTTTTTTGATTTCTCACGCGTTGGACAAAATGTACACTGAAAAATTAACCAAATTAGTATTACATATCCTAAAACTAACTAAATAAATCTTAAATCTCTGTACAATGTTAAAAGTAACGTTTGTAACAGGTAAACGAAATGCTAGCGAGTTCTAATTCGACCCCAGCGCCATCTAGTGCTGTTTTTTTTTTTGATTGTATGTTCCGTTTTCACGCAAAAACAACTAAACCGATTGAGCTGAAATTTGATATGATATGGTTTGATATGGTTAAGACCCTGGAATAACACCTAAGGTACTTTGTATCTCGATATTCCCACGGGAACGAAGACTACGCGGGTGAAACCGCGGGGCATATCTAGTAGTATACTCGTATATAGGAAAATAAGCAATCAAAACCTACCAAATCCCTGATACCAAAGACTATAAACAAAGGTTGGACAAATTTTAATGAGATTTCCACTCACGATAGTTACTAATTAAGACCAAGGCAAATGGCACTAGTGTTTGACATAATATATGACTAGTCGTTGACTTTTATGAACAAAAAATCATTTGTTTTAAGTTTTAATGTACAATAAGTAATAACATATATAATATATAACAATTTTATTGAAAAATGTCAACCACTAGTGCACAATTTACACAAAAGAAAAACTGTAAATACAATTTCTTTTCCATATTATAAGGAAAGCGTTTTAATTTTTTTTCAACAAACGTTTTCAAGAAAATATTATAGAAAAAAAAATTAATATGTATTTCTGTCAACTAGTGCCGTTTACCTTACCTTTTTAAATGTCGCAGCAGGGGCCTAGCATTTGGGTGCATACTCTTTAATTATACCTATTTTATTATTACTTTAAACAGTAAAAAGTGATTATTTGCATATATTATTTTTTGCAATTAAGGCTTTGTGCACATTCACGCTTATCGTACATTACAGCATGCAGCGCTAAACCATAGACAACAATTTTAATCAAATGCGTTTACTTTTTTCTTGGTAGGTACATGATTCTATTTAAAAAAAAACTTTTTAATAAAAGGGTTTATATTTTTTTATATTTAGGTAAATGACCATGAAGTAAATAACTACATTCTCAGCAAATGACGGAAATGCAATTTACCAAACCATAGACAAAAGAGATATCAATTTGTATTTTTTTATGATCAAGAACTATTATAATGTATCGTCCAATTAATGATTAGTTTTAGGCAGAGTTCGATTTATTTTGTTTTTTTATTGTATAGCAAAGCAAAGCCTTTTCGTTCTTCAATAAGTTAAAAAAAAAACTATTTTGTCTATAATTGCACCCTCTGCACAGGCCCTTGCTGTTCGTCCGGCAATCCGTGCACTCTCCTAGTGTGAGCGCGAACTTTATTCGGTTTCTCGAATCGATGCGAACAAATGCCGCACAGATAACCATATCGCTTGCCGGTGTGTGCGTTGTGTTTGTGTATTTGCAGGAATTTGCGAGATTTCAACTTTTTCGGGCACATGTCGCACTGTTGAAGATTAAAAGTCCATCAACCGTGTTTCGTATGTCACGTTAAACAGTAGGTTCATATAGTTTGCTATAAGATATGTAGGGGGCAGTCGTTAGCTCATGTCGGAGCCGCGGAGGAATCTTGTCGACCTGAAACTGTGACAATATGGGTTGTCTACATAACACATATGAATTGACTCGAGCAGTGCAATTGGGGTAACCGGCCCCCTTACTCTGCTGTCAAACGGCATACAAAAAATGACGTTTAACAGCAGATGCAATTAAACGCTTTCCACACTTCTACTGCTGTTCGTAATAAGGGGGCCGTTCTGTTAGAGTATACGAGGTTTAAATATATTCAGTAGGTATTCTGAAGAATGATATGTCCGGGGGTGGTTTTACGAACATGCAATCGCGTAACAACAGCAGTAAATTTTGCTGTCAAACGTCATTTTTTGTATGCCGTTTGACAGCAGACATTTAGCAATTTAAACGCTTTCCACACTTCTGCATCGTCCGTAATAAGGGGGCGGGTTTGAGGAGTCGTTATTGAGGCATCTAAAGACACTACAATATTTTTAGCCTCTGTTCGAAGTCATAATAAATAATTTTTAATATAAAACTGCGCTAAATAACTAAATAAATTGGCCGTTGCGAGCGGGCGTGCAGCGTAATTGAAAGCGCGCGATCACACTCACAGCACGGCCCACACTGCCGCCACCCGAGTCCCCCACAGAGGGCCACAGATTATGCTAATGTCACAGAACAGATAATAATACTAGGTATAGAATGGACACTGACATCCGCCCGCCAATCGTGCCTTCCTCACCCAGCGAGTGAGATTGAGCTCTCCACGAGCCCCGCTTCGCTCGGAAATCACCTCACGCACACTCCTGCGCGTGTACAAATCTACATGGGTGCAGTGTCCAGCAGTGCGTGCGCGCACACATTCAGACCACCAGCGGCCAATTTGTATGAAGACGATCTACTGTTCTTAGTGTACTGTGGTAAAACGCATCTACCACAGATTATATAAAAGATCATTGCATTTACCTGGAAGTTTTTCTCAGGCAGGTGTATGGCTATGTGCTGAACCAAATTGGAGCGACGATGGAAAGTGGCGCCGCAATGGTCGCATATGTATGGACGCTCGCCAGTATGACGACGCTCGTGAATCTATAAACATAACATAACATACATTCCTTTCCTTTAAGCAGCATATTACTTCCCTAAAGGATCGAATACGCAAACTTATTCCTATTTTTAAAATTTTGAGACACATTGCTGATGCTGACCTCATAAAATCTGTATACTACTCACTATGCCAATCTCTCATACTTTATTGCATCACCAGTTGGGGTGGCATCTGCAAAACAAATCTTCTTCCACTAGAAAGAGCACAAAGATTTTTAATTAAAGTATCGACATTTAAACCGTATCGTTACCCGACCTCTGAACTATATAAAGAATGTAATCTTCTTACTGTTCGACAGCTTTTTATATTAAGGACAGTTCTTGACCAACATACTCTTACCACTCCAGATCAGAATGAGGGCATAATCGTAACTAGACGCAAGCCTGACCCTTGCAAAACCAAAACAAATAGAACCATCTTTGCTCGTAGATATAATAGTTTCTTACAGCCTTATTTATACAACAAATTAAACAGAATACTAGATCTTATAAAAATAAACAGTCACCAATGCAAAAAAAAACTGACCTCCTGGCTTGGGGAGCAGGACTACAACCAAATTGAAAACATTTTTCACGTTGTTAAATAAGATACTACCTAATATTTAATTAAAATATAAATATGTAAAGTTGTTACCAACTGAGTATACCCGATTAAACCTAATTAGTTATAGAAATGTTACTCTTAGATTGTAATAGATGGTACCTAGTGTTAATTAAAGTTAGATGAACATCTATCCACTTTTTTGCATATAAATATCTATAATTAATTTTATAATATGTAAAAGGGTATCATTCCAGTTTATAAATTCTAATTTGTATCTATTAATAAATTTGCGTAAATTTACCGTGCACCATATAGGAATTTATAAGTTTACGGTCCATGCCGCGCTATTCTCACAATATTATTATGCTGTAAGTACCTACCTAGCCACTACCTATGCACGACACGCGAACTGTGACGTCTGCATCAGACGCAGTATTCGTTATCTTACTACGCGCGCTCTTACGCTATATTTAAATACACCATATTTTGGGTGCGCGGGCGTAAGCCTATTGCAATATGCACCTTGAAAACTTAATTTAATTTACTTTTTAAGTACAATTCACACAATACAAATTACTTAACTATTACTTTAAACTCTTAATATGCCTCCGTGTAAATTGTGAACTTATGTGTGATAGTGCTAAATATAAATACTTAAAACATAAACATACATTCACGCCTTTTTCCCGAAGGGGTAGGCAGAGGTGTACCCAGGACTCAGTCCCATAGTAGATACACCCACATTTCGCCTGTATGTTATTGGTCCCATGTAATAGGGGGCGAGCCTATTGCCATCTACCGGGCACAGTTCCAGACTCCAGGCAGTTATTGAGATGGTTCCTAATGGCAAAATCCAATATATAAAATACTTAACAATACAACTTACAATAATAACTTTAATATAACTACAATACAACTTACAATATAACTTTACAATATAACTTTAATATAAATACTTAGTAATAAAAAAAAAAAGAGAAGAAAAAAAAAATTAATAGTACTTACCTATACCTATCTATCATATTATTGAAAACTTCTCATACCTGTTGCGATATCCCTAATAACAGTTAAATATAAATACTTTCATTTAGGTACCTACCACTTGCTTTACTAATAACGTCTTAATGCTTCGATAGGCATTTTCTGGGCAGCTATTTTTCAAGTAATTAAATGGATACTTACCTAAAAATTGCATTTCATTGCATGAGCGTGTAAAATTACATATTATTACATATTATTTCGATTAGTATGATTGTATATTGTATAATATATGTACCTTATTATATATGTAGTGAGTATATAGTATAAGTATATTGTATCCAAATCAAATTGTTTAATTACAACTTAAATTGAACAAAATTATATTGAACAGACTTACCTATAATTCGTTACTTAAGTTAAAGCTAAAACCTACATAATAGATACATATACCCATAAGTACCTATAAATATGATAATACTAGTATATCCCTACCCAAGCTATAATATTATATTAGCTATAATAGTTATTAAGTTTTTATAAGATAGGATTTAGGTTGGTAACATAAGTAATTAAAACTAAGTTTTCTAACACTCATTAGAGCAAATAAATAAATTAATTAGTATAGTTTTAGTAAAATTTGTAAAAGTTTTTTAATTTAAGTTAAACATAGGCTAAGGCACAAGTAGTTACTTAATAATAATTGCTTGATTGTGAACTGCTACATCTAACTGTTTGTTTAACTATTATCTACTATCCATCTCATGATAACACACCTACCTTACATACTTGGCCTAACTACTCAAATTGCTGTTGTCACGAATTAGCTTTTCTGAATGCATGGGAGGTTACAATATTGACGTCCATAATACGGGGAAACCTAGTTTGGACGTCAATAAAACACCTCAAACATGTAGTGTTCCCACAGTCATTACGCTTAAAATTGTTAGTTACATAACTTTTAATATCCTACCTGCATTTTAGTTTCTATGTGTATATTTCTGTGTACCTACATTGTCATTCTTATTTTTAGTTCAATAAAGAATTTATTATTATTATTATTATTCACGCCTTTTTCCCGAAGGGGTAGGCAGAGGTGTATCCAGGACTCAGTCCCATAGTAGATACACCCACAATTCGCCAGTATGTTATTGGTCCCATAGTAGATACACCCACATTTCGCCAGTATGTTATTGGTCCCATGTAATAGGGGGCGAGCCTATTGCCATCTACCGGGCACAGTTCCAGACTCCAGGCAGTTATTGAGATAATTCTTAATGGAAAAATCCAATATTTAACACTGCCTGACCTGGGGATCGAACCCGGGACCTCTTGATTGGCAGTCGAGCATGCGCCCTCTACGCCACCGAGGCAGTGAATCTATAACATGATACAAAAATAAATTGTTAAGGCGAAGTGAGATCGTGGTTGCGTGACTGATAGCCGGCCCGCGCGCAATTTCACTGGATGTTAATAAATGTAGTTTTTGCAACAAAATAATCCCCTTTCGCTTTGAAACCTAGTAATGTGTAGTAATGTGAAACTCAGTCGAAGTTGACAAAGTATTTAAAATATAAAAGAGATTTGTTCGGGTAATGAATAGGGCTTTATTTGTGGACAGCTGCAAGCCCTTATTTAAAAAATGCAATATACCTTTGCCATGTATGTAGATTCGAGGCATTTAAATCTAAACATAAGGCTAAGGCTTAAGTAGGTACTTAATAATAATTGCTTGATTGTGATCTACTACATCTACGAGTAACTATTTGTTTAACTATTATCTACTATCCGTCTCATGATAACACATCTACCTACATACTTGGCCTAACTACTCAAATTACTGTGTATTACGGTGTATGTGTGGTGTAACTTAGACGCGTATAGGAAATACAGCGACACCCACTCGCACGGAACTCGTAACGCAAATAAATTGGTCGGGATAAACAGGACCATGGCAAAATCGACTAAAATCACACATGTCATGGGTCCGTATGTTTACAATAAGTTGCCGGACAGAGTTACTGATGCCCATAGTCTAAATAGCTTCAAGTCTCGATTGAAGCGCTGGCTAGTAGAGCAGACGTTTTATAGTTACGATGAGTTTTTAAATTAAATACTGTATTAACTGAAATTACATTTATGTAATTATTATTATTATTATTATTATTGACATTACGGTTGTGTAATTAATAAGTTATATAAATATTGACACATAAATTGGTTTTATACGACATAAATGAACTATGAACTACTGTTGTCACGAATTAGCTTTTCTGTATGCATGGGAGGCTACAATATTGACGTCCATAATACGGGGAAACCTAGTTTGGACGTCAATAAAACACCTCAAACATGTAGTGTTCCCAGTCATTACGCTTAAAATTGTTAGTTACCTACATAACTTTTAATATCCTACCTGCATTTTAGTTTATAAGTGTATATTTCTGTGTACCTACATTGTCATTCTTATTTTTAGTTTAATAAAGAATTTTATTATTATTTGCCTTTTGGTCAAGCAGCAACCGGATTTTTATAAAAAATATGACGAGATATCCACCCGACCAATCAGATCTAGGTTCACTAATTTACTGTATCGACCACGTTCCCGCAAGGACATATATATAAAAGAAATGTGTACAGTACAGGCTTCTAGCCTAGTTTGGGACCGGATGACCGTGTGTGGAAGTTGTCCCATATTAATATTATTTTACAAATTTTTTCAAGTTGAAATTTGTATTATTATACCGTGAAAACGAGAGGTTTACTGCCTCGGTGGCGTAGTAGGCGCATGCTCGACTGCCAATCATGAGGTCCCGGGTTCGAGCCCCAGGTCAGGCAGTGTTAAATATTGGATTTTGTATTTGTATTTGTAACTGCCTGGAGTCTGGAACTGTGCCCGGTAGATGGCAAAAGGTTCGCCCCCTATTACATGGGACCAATAACATCCTGGCGAAATGTGGGTGTATCTACTATGGGACTGAGTCCTGGGTACACCTCTGCCTACCCCTTCGGGGAGAGGGCGTGAATGTATGTATGAAAACGAGAGGTTACAGGTAATTATCGATAGATACTTACGACCAGTGCCTCCTTAGTAGCGGAACTATATTCGCAGTAAGCACATTTGTGTATCCTCCCAAGTCCGTGGCGAGCTCGTTTGTGCTCTTGCAGTTGATTGTTGTTTCTACAACGCTTACCGCATGACTGAAAAGGAAATATGGGACCAGTGAAAAGGTAATATGGATCATTATGTAGTGGTAGGCCTCTTTAGCAGGACCCGCCTGGGGAAGTAGCACACCTTTGCCAGTTATTCATCCGCCAAGCAGTAATGTGCAAACGTTACGGTGTTCCGGTCTGAAGGGCAATGTTACCAGCGAAATTACTGGGCATGATGAGATTCGACAACTAATAACTCAGGGTGACAGGCGCAGTGCAGTGCCGCGCACAATTTTGAATTTTAAAACACTGGGTGGCACTGTGTCTGATATGGGCAATCATAATGCTTACCATCGGGCTCGGAGCTCGGAACGCACCGCACGCACTCTTACGCGTGTACAAAACTCAATTTTTTTTATGATAGTTGCGACAAGACGAGCAAATCAGGAGCCTGATAGTAAGCATCATGATTGCCCATATCAGACCCAGTGCCACCCAGTGTTTTAAAGTTCAAAATTCTGCGCGGCACTGCACTGCGCCTGCCACCCTTAAATATTAGTTGTTGAATCTCGTCATGCCCAGTAATTCCGCTTTTAACATTGCCCTTCAGACCGCTAGCTAGCTATAGCTCACAGCTAGTAGAAAAAACATACCTCACAAACGCAGTAATTTGTGTGGAATCTCATGTGTGCTTTGTATGTGGCTTTCATTCTAAACTCCTTGTTGCAAGTTGAACATTTGTATGACGTTGCATTAGGTATCTTTGTTGTTCTCTTCCGAACTGGGTGTTTGGCCTGGAACATTGAAAAACATAACAAATAACAAATTAAAAAATAATTTGTACATAACAAATTAAAAAATAAATTGTTAAGACATACATAATTAATATGTATGCATGCCTGTATGAACTCCGCCTCCTTAGTTCTTAATGGCGGATGGAGGGGGCCATTGGTGAGCTAAGGTGCCGGTCCTAAGCCCGGATAAAGGAGGAAGGCACAGGATCGTATTGAGAGCAGTTACTACGGTGGCTGCTACCAATGCGACCCCTTTTTAGCACGTATGGGCCAACGTAACGGCGGTTCTACCGCTGGTACGAGGAACAATGCGCGCTCGGTTCTGTCGGTGAATGTGGGCGTACCCGGCAGACTATAACGCCCACCTGCACTAGGACCTGTGCAGTTGAGCGCCGTAAGCAGGGATGACGGAGTCCTGGGGGGCTGAGCTGAACGGCGTATGGGGCTAATTGCGCCAGGATGCAACACTCCCTCTTTGGTCCCGATTTCAGGCGAAACGGTGGCCCCCCTTGCTAGCCACTCGGGGGGAAATGGTCAAGATGCCCCGTCAGAGGGTCATCGGCGAGGTGGGTGGGGATTAGCAGAAGACCAAGTTGACGATGCAAGGGAGGGCTATCACGACAGTTGACAGGTGACCTGCCTGGCGTTCTGTTAGGCCCGAACGAGCGACCGATGCTCTGGTTGTTAGCTAACCCTGCTCTCCTATATCCTTTCCGGTAATCCTAACGCCACAGGCGTTCCCAAAGGTGCGGGCTCCATGGAGGGTGGGAAGCCGGAAGGATGAAGTTTTTCTAAGAACTGTAAATGGAAAACAGGTCTAAAAAAATAGCCACACAAGGCGCGGACTCTGGTTTACCGGAGGCTGCCCCTAAAGCGATTACTGGAAGCACCATGGCAAAAACCGTGGTAGCAATCCCGGAGTCGCCCAAACACAAGGATAAGGAACTGGATAAAACCAGGTCCAATCCTTCCACATCAGGAGTGCAAACTGGCACCGAGGGGAAACCCACGGAGCCCAGTGCAAACCCCGATCGCTTTTCTTCTTGGCAGGTGGTGAGCCGGAAGGGGAAGAACAAACCCCCTAATAAGGGGGGGAGTCAGCCCACTTCCAGCGGTCCCGCCACCGGTGCAACTCCCCAAAAAGGAGTAGCTAAGAGGCCGAAGAAAAGTCAAAGACAACGCAGGGCGGCCCAAGCGGCCAAACTGCAGGAGGGCCTACCAGGCCCCAATCTGGTGGAGATACCGGCCCAGGCTGGCAGTCCAGGACGACCACTAGCGCAAGCTGGTGGGCCGTCTGGCGCAAACCCGGAACCGACGACTCAACCAGCACCTCCTACAGGGAAGCCGTCTCAAGGGAGACCGACGGAGCGACCGAAACCCGCTACTGGGAAACCCCGCCAGCAGGCTGTAGGTACGCAGAAGACGGTCACCCCTGGGTCAGCGCCTCCCCCGCAACAGCAGAGGCGTCAGCTCAGTAGGAAGGAGCGCAAAGCTGCGAAACGTGCCCGTCTCGATGAGACAATTTCTCCTCGGGGCGAGCACAAGAAACAGCGTTTGTACACTCCTCCACAAGCGCCCTCTGCAAGTTACGCTAAGGTGACCAAATCTGACCTGGATGTTGCTGTTGTCAGCGATAAATCCGGTCAGATTTCCAAGGACCTGGCCGATACGGTGCTTCGTGAGATCCAACGTAGGATTCTCATGGAGGCTAAATCACCCACTCCGAAAGTCGTCCCGGTGTTTAACGGCAAGCCCACCCATGTGGATGGATTCCTTAAACTCTGGTGCAAAAACAAAACAACTCTGGAGTGGCTGAAACAGGTAATATCCGTAATGCCGCTGCCGACGGGCGAAAGTCTATCGGTACGACAGCAATCGGATATTCCACAACGGGTGAGATGCGGCATGGTGGTCCCGGACCCCCAGAGGTTCTGGGAGAACGTGAAGGATATCGCAATAGCGCTATCCTTCCAGAACCCTTGGGCGGGTATCGACCGCTGGATGCTGCAACGAGCCGAGCGACAAGCTGAGGGATGGTTCCTGGTACTCACAATTCCCGAGGACCTTATCCCGGCCTTGATAGAAAGGAAGCGGCGCCTCAACTTTAGTTGTGGCACCGTGTACTTGAAGTTCCAAGGCCAGGGACGCAAATTCGTGCAGGAGCCTCCGGTTAGTGAGCCAGGAACCAGCGGAAGCCAGACCGAGGAGAAGAAGGAGAAACCGGTGGCAACCAAACCTCAGCCAAAAACAAAAGACGTCGAGGTTGTAGAGGAGACGTCTGGCCAATTAGTGTTGGACAAGCCGACACCCTCGGAGGAGGAGATTCTCTCCGGGCCCGAGGGTGACGACCTAGACGAGCCGACCCAACACATGTTGGCCAACTTATACCTGGGAGAGGGCGAGGGGGGTACATCTCAGGATGACGTCCCTTTCGTCAGCTCTTAGAGTAGTACAGGCGAACCTCCAACATAGTCAGACCGCCACGGCTCAAGTGCGGAACTGGTTGGGGGTTCAAGACACAGCCGTCTTCCTAATACAAGAGCCGTGGGTTAGGACAGGCCGTATACAGGGACTCCTTAATAGAAGAGGTAAGTTATACGTCTCAAATGAACATGATACACCAAGAGCATGCATCTTGACGAGCATCAATGTACAGGCACAGCCTTTAACAGAGTTCTGTTCCAGAGATCTGTACGCAATAAGGCTTAATACATCACAAGCCATCAGTCAAGAAATGGTAGTGGCATCGGCCTACATGCACGAGGATGTAGATCCCCCGCCGCATGAACTAACAAGACTGATGACATACTGTGAAGAATCGGGACTCCAGGTAATCATCGGGGCCGACTCTAATGCACACCACCCACTGTGGGGGATGGAACAAACCAATGACAGAGGTAAGACACTTGTTGAATACTTATTCACAACTAACCTAAACATTATAAACATAGGATCGGAACCAACTTTTGTTACCAGACGTAGTAGAACCATAGTAGATATTACTCTAGCAACAGAAGGGGCTGCGGAACTCATTGAGGGATGGCATGTGTCTCAGGAGGCATCATGCTCTGATCACCGGTGGATCCGCTTCGATCTTAAGGTAAACATACCCAAGTTACCCCCCCGGAGAAACCCACGCAAGACTAACAAAGCCAGGTACCAGAAGTTCCTGGATAGTAGGCTTGCAGGAGACACCGAGTGGGGAAATGTGGAGAACACTTATCAAATAGAAGAACAGGTAAATACTCTAACCAGCACCATAATGGAGTGTTACCATGATGCATGCCCACTAACCGAAGCCACAGACGGAAGGCCCGGAAGCCAACAATGGTGGGGTCCAGAACTAGAACGTCTGCGGAAAAAAGTTAGGAAACGACTGAACAGGGCTATGAATACCAGTTCTGATCAGGACTGGGACAAATACAAAGAGGCTAAATCTGACTACAAAAAACGCCTCCGGTTCCGCAGTAAGTCAGGGTGGAGGAAGTACTGCGGAAACATTGAAACATGCGAACAAGCCAACCGTGTGAGGAAGATACTCAACAGACAACAGATTGGTCTGGGATCCCTCCGCAAGCAAGATGGCACATACACAAAATCTACAGCAGAAAACGAGCACTTGCTCCTGGAGACACACTTTCCAGGATGCAAATTTGTTCAAGAAGTAAGCTGGCAAGATAGAGAGAACACAATAACAAATAGGAATTGGCAATACGCCCAGGAGGTGGTGACAGAGGAAAGATTAAAATGGGCAATAAACAGCTTCCAACCGTACAAAGCAGCAGGACTAGATGGTATTATACCCGCACTCTTACAGTGGGGAGGAAATACCATTATATATAAACTCAAACCCATTCTAACATCTTGCCTAGCGCATGGGTACATGCCTAAAGGTTGGAGAGAAGTTAAAGTGGTTTTCCTACCTAAACCGGGAAAAAGCGATTACACAAACGCCAAGTCATTCAGACCCATCAGTTTAACCTCGTTCTTGCTCAAGACCCTGGAGAGACTGTGTGAGAGAGTACTGAGAGACAGAGTGTTAAAAGACATACCCATGCACCCAAACCAACACGCATATAGCTCGGGGAAATCGACAGAATCGGCTCTACACTTAGTGGTAGGCAAGATCGAAGAAGCTATAAAGAACAAACAAATCTGCCTAGGTACCTTCATCGACATTGAAGGTGCTTTTGATAAAACCACCTTCAACAGCATAGGGGCAGCTTTGGATAGACACAGAGTTGATCCTGTAATGTCGGACTGGATCAAGAACATGCTTAGCAAGAGAATAGTGCGAATATCGAGTGACTCAGAATCCGCACTAGTTGCGAAAGGATGTCCACAAGGTGGGGTTCTTTCGCCTCTTCTATGGAATTTGGTAATAAACGACCTCATTACCAAACTCAATGGACAGCACTTTTATACAATAGGATACGCGGACGACTTGGCCATCCTTATACAAGGAAGATCGGCGAATGTAGTTTGCGACCTCACCCAAGCGGCTCTACGCATAGTAGAACGCTGGTGTAAGGACTACGACCTATTAGTAAACCCGAGCAAGACCGAGACGGTAATGTTCACATGGAAACGGCTTCTAGGTAACTACAGAATGCCAAAGCTTTTTAGCACAGAGCTCCATCTATCCGAGGAAGTAAAGTACTTGGGAGTGATATTGGACAGGAAATTGACCTGGAACAGTCACTTGGAGAAAAAAATAGACAAAGCTGGAATCATATTCTGGCAGTGCCGCAGGATGATAGGAAAAAGATGGGGGCTAAACCCGAAAATCGTACTGTGGCTATACAAAATGGTAATAAGACCCACGCTATGCTATGGAGCAATAGCATGGTGGAACAAGACAAATCAAACGACGACAATAAACAAACTACAGAAATTCCAGCGACTGGCATGCTTAGCAGCCACCGGAGGCATGAGGACTACCCCCACCGCAGCGATGGAGGTCATGCTATCGCTTGAACCGCTGCATCTGTATGTAAGACAAGAAGCTGCAATGGCAGCGATCCGCCTAAAAACACTGAACCTATTGTCAGAGAACGGGACGCTTCACACAGGTATACTAAAGGAGGTGTACGAGGAGATACCTGTAACGATGGCGGTAAGCGACAAAATCCCAAAACAATTTGTCTTCGACAAAAAATACAAAATCCAATTAATGGAGGACCTCGAATCGTACGAAGGACTGAACCCAAGGGAGATCAGGATTTTCACAGACGGTTCGAAAACAAAATCAGGTACAGGTACGGGTGTCTTCTCAGAAGACCTAAACATCAGAATCTCGGTACCCCTAGGAATCCACAACACCGTATTTCAAGCGGAATGTATGGGGATTATTCTAGCAACACACGCCATTGCTGACAGGAAAGTAACAAATCAATCTATAAGAATACTATCCGACAGCATGGCGGTATTACAAGCCTTAACTAGCCACAGCATGAGTACAGGTTTAATATACAACTGCCATCAGAAACTCTCGGAGGTAAGTTTAAACAATAGTATTACCCTTCAATGGATCAAGGGACACAGCGGCTCTCGAGGCAATGATGCAGCGGACGAGCTGGCCCGGAGAGGCTCGGATATGGAGGCGGTAGGACCGGAACCAATAGTCCCGATACCTTTCACTCAAATCCGCAGTCTCCTAATACAACAAACCCGTAGCAAACATTCCACTTACTGGGGAAATCACAATGAGTGCAGACAGACGAAACTGGCGCTTCCAGAAATAAACTGTCGGCTCACAAAGGCGCTCTTACACCTGAGTAAGCCCCATCTTCGAACGGTCACAGGCGCCATTACAGGTCACGGACTTTTTAACAAACATCTATATGTTTTAGGTGTTACAGACAGCCCTCTATGCCGAGCGTGCATGGAAGCGGAGGAGACAGCTGCTCATGTCCTTCTCGAGTGTACAGGAGTAGCAGCATACCGGGCACAGTACCTCGGAACTCCGAGGTCGCTCACCGAGATTGTCAGCAACCTGAAAGGGCTGCTGAAATTCTTCGGAGAGCTAGGGTGGCTCGAGTGAAGAATCACACCCCACCCACACGCAAAATAGGCGCATTGTCGTCGAGTTGCGGAGAACTGCCTGCGTTATACTACTACTACTACTACTATGTATGCATGCCTAGGTACCTAAACAAAACGCTTCCAATCCCATAAACAATTCGCCTAGAACATACAGCGCCATCTATTAGTTCCATAAATCATATCATTTATTGTGGTTAACGGTAACATGATAAAGATGTTAGCTCATGTCGGAGCCGCATAGGAATCTTGGCAACCTGAAACTGACAATATGGGTTGTCCACATAACCCATATGAATTGACGCGAGCAGTGTAATTGGGGTAACCCGTTCTGTTAGAGTATAAATTCAAATTATTATGATGGTCACAAAATGATACTACCGATCAGACAAAAACTATAATAAATATAATAATAATAATATAATAATATGGGACAACTTCCACACACTTAATGAACACACTTATTGAACACCACAACTTATTGAAGTGTTCCATTGAGAATGTTCTCAATTACAGCCTGGAGTCTGGAACTGTGCCCGGTAAACTCAAACTCAAACTCAAACAGATTTATTCAAATAGGTCATAATCTGACACTTTTGTATGTCAATGAAGATAAACAGTACTGAGTCTACCGTGCGTTCGGAAAGATACCTCTACAAGAAGAACGCACAAGAAACTTGTAGGGCTTAATTTTTTCAACAGATAGTTTCACAATATTTGGTTTGCTTACATTCGTTTTCTTTGAAGGTGCCGCGAGGCGGCTATGCAGAAGTTTCTAGGCATCTTTGTCCTCTATGTACTGGTTGACTTTATAATATGCCTTCTTTAGTAAAGTAGATTTTATATAGGTTTTGAATTTACCCTCTGAGAGCCCAGTTATCTCTTTTGGGATTTTATTATAGAAACATACACTATTTCCTAAGAATGTCTTTTTATTTGTTTTAGATAATCTAAAGCTAGGTACAGCTATTTTGTTTTTAAGGTAGATGGCAATTGGCCTACTATTACATGGGACTGGAACTGAGTCCTGGGTACACTTATGCGTAGCCCTTCGGTGAGAAGGTGTGATGCTATACTTACTTCTTTCATAACGAATATAGGTTTAACATCCTCTTTGCAATCAAACTCCTCATCATTCTGAAAATCATCACCAAAGCTCTCTTCGTAAACATAATCTTGTTCCTCTTTAGCCTTCTTCAACTTTGGCTTGACATCATCATATTTCTTTTTAGGGCTTTTGAGCATGTTGAGGAGGGCCTTTTCTGTCCGTTTGCATGTGCGTCTAAATTGTAATGTTCCGTGAAAAGTCGTTATGCATTTCGTGCACATTTTTTGGGATAATCCATCGTTGTTTTTTATCTGAAATGTGAGCTTGCATTTAGTACAGGCAGGAACTTAAGGGACACAGATTATACAATGTATAATGTAGCTATGATGCAGTTGCAATTTATTATATCCATCAGTTGTGCACGGCCCTCCGCATAGGCAGGTGCATATACAATTATATTGAGAATAAACAGACATCAAAGAATACGGAGTTGAGTGTTACCCCTGTGTGAATTGGACCTTATTATAGGCAGGATAATCACCCAACAAGTGCTACATATTATTATTTTTTTTTATGATAGTGAGTGACAAGACGAGCTAATCAGGTGCCTGATGGTAAGCATCATGATTGCCCATATCAGACACATTGCCACCCAGTGTTTTAAAATTCTAAATTCTGCGCGGCACTGCACTGCGCCTGTCACCCTGAGATATGAGTTGTTGAATCTCATCATGCCCAGTAATTTAGCTGGTAACATTGCCCTTCATACCGGAACACAGTAATGTTTGCACATTACTGCTTGGCGGACAAATAACTGGCAAAGGTGTGGTAATTCCCCAGGCGGCCCCCTGCAAAAGAGGCCTAACACTACAGCTACATACGGAAGGTGCTTATGCGTACCAGTATACTGGCACCACCACATAACACTATATACTCTATACAGTTTTTTGAAACAAAATGAGTTGAACGAAACTAATTCTAGAATTCTTTATATAAAACCTTGCACACATGCTTACGTTGAATCGTCAGAATTAGTGCAGCTTAGATGAATGTGCATTCATCTTGAAAGGCACGTTATGTTACGTTTTACAGGCTTGATAAAAATGTAAGTATGAGTAAGAGTAACACGTAAGAGTGTGCATACTGCATATTAGTTAGGTACGTAAAAGGTACATGTTTTTAGGCAGCCAGATAGCTTTTAGAGATGAGTGAGGTGTCGTCACGTCCTATAAAGACCTGGATGAAATGAGTGCATAATAAGATAGATAGATAGATGAACACTTTATTGTACACCATACATAGGACAAACATAAAGGAATAATAATTATATTAATATTAGGCTAGTACAAGTGGCGGTCTTATCGCTAACAAGGACTACAAGGATATCTAAAAAGATTAAGTGTAGAGATGACGGATGATAGACTGGAATAGCGGACATGCTGTAACGACCCCACTTAGTGTGGGACAAGGGCAGGAAGATAAAGATGAAGGTGGTACATGCAAGGACCTGCTATGCAAGTTTATTAGTGATAAAACTCAAACAAACCTCTAAACCAGTGACGAGTTTCAAATCTCGAGCGGTCTTTTCTTCATTATCCGGATTAACAAAAATAGACTTTAAATTATCAGTGGTCATACAAGTCCTACAGTAAACACTTTCAGTAACATCCAGTGCACCTTTTTTCATACTTAAAGTCTGTTTTTTCACCGAATTACGCTTCTTTGTACTCATTCTTGCTAGAAACAATACGGCGAGCATTTTACAATATTTTTCACGATAAATACGACTTTGAACACATTGGCATTGCGTGAAAACTGTAGTGTGGATAAGTATGCGTATTTTAGTAGTTTTAATTCACATCAAAACTGGTTTGTTTCATGAAAAATCAATATAATAGAGCAAATCAAAATATAAACAACAAATCTGCTGCCATTTTGTATAAATTCATTTGACAACTGCCAACTGACACTTTTTTTCTTCTGTACTCCATAGAGTTTTGTATCTCCTTCTGTGGAGTTTTATTAGGCCGCATGTTATGCACTTGCCTATTGTAGTAAATTAATATTAGAGTTTGACTGCATTTCAATAATTTTGCAAGGTTTAAATATTTTTTTACCATGTTATAACTAACTCGGTGGCGCAGTGGGCGCAACTCGGCTGCCGATCACGAGGTCCCGGGTTCGATCCCAAGCCAGGCAGTGTTAAGTATTGGATTTTTTCATTTGGAGTTATCTCAATAACTGCCTGGAGTCTGAAACTGTGCCCGGTAGATGGCAATAGGCTCGCCCCCTATTACATGGGACCAATAACATACTGGCGAAATGTGGGTGTGCTTACTAAAGGACACTGAGTCCTGGGTACAACTCTGCCTATCCCATCGGGATAAAGGCGTGATTGTATGTTATGTAAAATAAAATTAACATAATAGGTAATTTTCGAAAACGCATAATCTATTTTATCCAACTACGGCGAATTCATAAAGGGTTAATTTGACGCGATCTTAACACACAATCATATTCTCTCTTACATGTTCATAGTCCGTAGCACTTTTCCATCAGACATAATTTGATATTTTATATAAGATGTGGCTATTGATTGAAATTCTTAATAATATCTGACCATGACTTGGACAAGGGAATAGTTACCTGTTACCGAATACCCTCCGTATCCTGTAATTAGAATTAGGTTTTTAAGCCAAATAGGTATTAATAAATCTTGTATAGCGTAATAATTATCGCATTCGTCGTCGTTCTAAGATTTTTTTTTTTTTTTATGATAGTGAGTGACAAGACGAGCACATCAGATGCCTGATGGTAAGAATCATAATTGCCCATATCAGACACAGTGCCACCCAGTATTTTAAAATTCAAAATTCTGCGCGGCACTGCACTGCGCCTATCACCCTGAGATATGAGTTGTTGAATCTCATCATGCCCAGTAATTTCGCTGGTAACATTGCCCTTCATACCGGAACACAGTAATGCTTGGACATTACTGCTTGGCGGATGAATAACTGGCAAAGGTGTGGTACTTCCCCAGGCGGCCTCCTGCAAAAGAGGCCTACCACTACAAAAATGCAATGAATTTAATAAAACACGAAAAAATAAATATACAAACTTATTTATTACGTATCACTTATTTGTGCACCGACAGAATTTTGTACATAATATTTATTATAATAATTTAATGCTAATAGAGCTTTGGTGTTAATCTTACAATATAAAATGACTGGGGCATTCATTGACTACTTACCTATATAATTATTACAAGGAACCTTAGATTATTTATAAGCGCGAGCGCTTCAACCAGACACCGCACTACCTATAACACAAACTTATAAAATGTGGCAACTTTCAAATTGTAGTGTGCGTAACACAATGCTAGTGTGCGTAAAAACTGTTTGGAAGGAGTGCTAGTGTGCGTGAAAAACTGTGTTGAGCAGGCTCGAGTACGCCTATTTCGGCGTAGAATAAGTTTTCGCATTTGACAAGTATGACGGTATCTGGTCGAAGCACGCGGATACCTGATCATAATCAAAGCAAGGAACTTTAAACTATAATATAAAAAATTGTGTATATATCAAACAGTCGGGATACATAATTGAGGTATAGACTATATACTATAGTTGAGTATTCAACTACATATGGCTCGGAATAGAAATATCAAGAAAATCGAGTTCCAAACATCAAACCCTCAAACCCACAAAAAGCTAAATGCGCTTTCAAATCAAAACCAGTGGGGCTATTGGCGTTCTCGGTGACTATCACTTTAGTGACTATTATCTTGATTTGACATTAACTACAAATGTCAAAGTCCGGTTACTGACCAAAGACGTTATGTTATACTTACTAAGTAGACTGTGCACTGTGTCGGTTCCGAGTGAGAACAGTAGTTCTCACTGCGAGTGCGCAGTGTCTATCTTTTTCCTTTTCTCTCCTCCACATTTGACGTGCTCAAATCACAAGGACTTAAGCCTGATAGCGACTGGTGATTATGAAGAACGCCAATAGCTCCTCTAAACAACTAAATTACAAATCTATCTGCTTAGCTCCTTTTTTAAAGTGCTTCATTTCATTACCTGGCAAGACTTTTCTAGAGAGTTCATTCTGTAAATAACTTCATATTTGCCATATTATTTAATTTATCTATTTAATTTTTGTAAATAGCTTTGTCTGTTTCTTTATTATAGTTCAAGCTTAATCCGATGAACTTATTTTGATACATTAACTTAATTATTTGTATATAAGGCCTTCGTTTGTATTTTGTTTGAATATATAATATTTGATTAATTTCTGTTGAAATAAACTAGATTCCACTATACTCGATTGATGTGCCGAATCTTTTACTAGTGCGGCTTATAGCCTATAATATCCTAACTAATTATTGCTTGTGATTTCAAATATGGGCACAGAAATGCAAAGGAGTTCTAACTAATCGCATGTGCCATCATCGAGACAACTTAGTCATAATTTTGTTTATTCTGCTACTGTTCATGTCGTCGAAGAGACTTTTCACGAAGAACACCTGAAAAATTGTTGATTTTTTTATTTGATTCAATTCAATTCTTATTTTGTGGCTTGTGAATGTGCTTTTAGACATCACAACTTTGGCAAAGTCGCGTAGGGAGATAAACTATCAAACGAAGTAAATTAACCAATAAGGATGCTTTTGAATTTTGAACACAAGCAAAAATCTTTATTAATATTAAGCAACTGGCAATACATTTTTGACAGTTGAAATCATTTTTACTTTTTTTTAGGCAACACACGGCGTGTGCATTTTTTATTCCATTTCACGGTATGTGTGTATTATATATTGCCAGAATAATATTGGCAAAGTTGTGGTGTCTAAAAGCACTTTTACAAGCCACAAAATATTAATTGAATTCTTGGATTTATCCATTAAGGTGGTGACAGACTCAAGCATTTACCAATAATGTATAACTTTCTAACAATAACATTAATAATGTTATTATTAACATACCTGTGTAATACCAACGACTAACATCAAACATATTTGCCATAATGACCAGTTCTGAACACTGAAACAAAAAAAAAATTAAATGTTTCACTCCTCTTGCTCAAAAAGTCAGTCATTGTTGCGTACCAGAGCGGGGCTAAAATAACTTTTCAACCTCTAGGGGATAAAGTAAATTTCTTTTTAATTTTTGTCTGTTACCAATTACCAACGAGATATTTTTTTTGGTGTTGCACGACGTATAGTTTATTAGTCTGTTATATCTGTGTCTGTGTGTTATAAGCTTAAATAAGTATGTATATCAGTCATCTGGTTACCATAGTACAGGCTTCTAGCCTAGTTTGGGATCAGATGACCGTGTGTGGAAGTTGTCCCATATTATTATATTATTATTATTATTATTATTATTGTTAGACGAAGTATAATGAAGAAATTATATCTCTTCTATCATCATCATTGGTTCCTCAAAGATTGTATCAGCAAAAACGTCGGCCCAACCACCTTAAATTTACATAAATCTTTCAAACAAGCCAAAATCAGAACTTTCAAACGGTACTTCTTTGATTTTGGTTTTTTTATATTAAATAGATCTGCGTAGTGATGGTAATTAATGCGATTTCACATTAATTTCATAAGCATGCAAATTAATGAGTCTTATCATGCTAATTGCTATTGCTATGCTATTTGCTACGCACTTCGCAGTTCACACCACCCTGCTATTAATTTTACGAACTAAATAATCATACACGTTCGTTCAATATACGACCCTAACTACAAGCAAATAAAGATAATAACTACTTTACCGTGCCTACCAAATTGCTAATAATTTCACTTAAGCGATTAATTCGCTTCATTCGCATTCACAAAATTTGGCAACTTCATTTAATTTGCTAAATGCTAATTAAGTATTTGCATGCTAACAATGAATGCGAATGCTAATTATTCCATCACTAGGTCTGCGTTTGACCCCAATCTCACCTATTGGGAAGTGAAGATGATGCCTAAGATGGAACACGCTTTCCTGGAAGATAATTATTCACTCTTCTGAAGACCCCACGATAGTATTCAAATGGGAAGATGTACGCCGGTAGAGAATTCCACTCCTTAGCGGTCCTCGGGATTTGATGGGCTGTATGCACTTACCTGGTGCACAATCCTTCTGCGAGGTTCCTATCTCGGGCCTCGTGAGCAGAGTGTGACTCCTGCAGCCGTCTCGCTGTATTCATATGATCTTGCACTCGGGTCACACTCTCCATTATATCTTTCACCCGCATCATGTATGTCTCTGCTGAATTGCCTGAAAATTACATAACATCACTAATTAAAAACTGCAAGACATTGCAAACTTTTAAATCAAATTTAGCAGAATATGTCGTAAACAATTATTTTTAATCAGTGTATTTAATATCATGAAAGTTTAATAACTCGCTTCCAAAATTTGTTACGAGTGATGAAATACGATGTATTATTATTTACCTATTTAAGAGAAAAATAACACAATAACTACCGAATTTAGGATCGGCCGACTACCCACATTTTTAGGTTCATAGCTTAATTATTTTCTCATGTAAATGACTTCTGTCTTTTTGACAAAAATATCTTTGAACCCATATTTTTATTTTTAAGGCTAATTCTTTTTTCTGATGTAGCATTAAAGAGTTTATATCTATCTTTAAATATATCTATATCCATCTATCTATCATATTACAAAACCCGTGTGAAGCCGTGGCGGGTCGCTAGTATGTTATAAAATACAAACCCAACTCCATTTCCTTCTCATCATCATAGTTGTCCTCTTCAGCGTCTTCATTCGTTATCAACAAGTCGAAGAAAACCTGAAAATTTATGATAGTGAGTGACAAGACGAGCAAATCAGGTGCCTGATGGTAAGCATCATGATTGCCCATATCAGACACAGTGACACCCAGTGTTTGAAAATTCTAAATTCTGCGCGGCACTGCACTGCGCCTGTCACCCTGAGATATTAGTTGTTGAAGCTCATCATGTCAAGTAATTTCGCTGGTAACATTGCCCTTCATACCGGAACACAGTAAAGTTTGCACTTTACTGCTTGGCGGATGAATAACTGGCAAAGGTGTGGTACTTCCCCAGTTGGCCCCCTACAATAAATAGGTATGATTATTACATACAAGCACGCCTTTTTCCCGAAGGTGTAGGCAGACACATATTTTTATTAAAATTTAAATCAATGACAGCCTGGAACTGTGCCCGGTAGATGGCAATAGGCTCGCCCCCTTACAGGAGACGTAACATACAGTCATGCCTTTTTCCCAAAAGGGTAGGCAGAGATGTACACAGGACTCATTCATAGTACAATAGAAATGCGTTAGAGCAATGGTGGAGTCTGGTAGTGGAAAGCTGCAGACCATTGTTTAAAATTTTTTAACTATTGCCACGTGCTTGCATGTACATCCCAGAGTTGTGTATCTTTGTTTAGCAGTACCCCGAATATTTTCCCAAGTAAAGACATATTAACATGTAAAGCTGCTTCTTGAGATGTACATAGACTCTACCTCCCTCAGTGTAGACTACAATTGCATAAAAGACCTGCTTTCCTAAATGCTATCAGTGTACAACAAACTTCCAAACACACTCAGACCTAAAACATGTTTTATTTAAAAAAAATTACACTGGTCAGCAGACAAATGATTTTATATATTAAAATATTTTTTTAAGTTATGTATTTAATTATTATTTTATTTATTAATCATCATCATCATGCAGCCGTTGAAAGTCCACTGCTGAACATAGGCCTCCCCATAAGGGGGGTTGTTGCCAATACTCGCCACGCTTGGCAGGCGGGTTGGCGAGCGCAGTTCGATGGTCTTACGCAGAGGACGCTGCTGCCCGTCCTCTGGGTCTGGATAACCCTTAGCCGACGCAAAATAGGCGCATTGTCGTCGAGTTGCGGAGAACTGCCTGCGTTATACTACTACCCTTAGCCGCCTCTTACGGCAACCACGGGTAGAGAGGGTGAGGTACTATTCTAAAGCCGGTAACCCCACGGCAATTATATTTATTATTAATATTTATATTTATTAATGAATTATTGGAATTATATTACTAGAATTTATATTATTATTATATGACATTGAATATTATTATTATTATAATTATTATTTAACTACTATGTCATAAATTGAGGCTTTTTGGCTAGCTTTGTGTATTGGAAGTTGTCTTGAATGTTTTAATTAATTATGCCATATTGCATGGATAGACAATAGCCGTATGAGCAGAGAGGAAACAGTGGCTGCATTAAGGCTCCAAACTTAACCATCTCACCAAATTGTCCAGAATGAAACGTTACAGATGATCTATATCATAGACTTATGGAGTGTGACCACAATGAAGATATAAGAAGCCAGATGAACATAAGCACCTACCATGTGGGACTTTGTAATAGAATTCTGGTTGAACCTCAATCGGATTCAGCCAGAATGCTGTATCAACTAATAAAAAAATTGTGTACAAACTAGGTAAGCTTCAGTTATATAGGACAATATAAAAATAATTATGATAAGACCAGGGCGGCATAGTCACAATGTGACAAAGCCCTTTTTAATGATTAAAAAAATAAAAATGACGTAGACTTATGTGGTAGAATGTGTTGTACATATTTATTATTATAACACCATTTTGTACAACATTTTGCAATTTTTTTTTTTTGATTCTGATTCTCTGTCCCATCGTACACCCACATTCCCCCAGTATGTTATTGGTCCCTAATAAATAAATAAATAAATAAATTCATTTATTTCAGGCAATAGTGCATATAATAAAATATACGCACCAGAGGCCCATATTAATAAATACCTTAGACTAACATACATACAAATATAAAACACTTCATTATTTTGGCTCAGGGATATTATGGTTCGGTTCCACCTCCCTGAAGCGACGGAAAACGATGCCTTCAGGCCAATATTGTGGATCCAGGAACATCTCCTTGTATTTCGCCGGAAACCAGAGCATGTATGACTTGAAAGTCTGCATCCCGCGTAGCCTCCAGTCTCAACAACGAAATCTTAGAGAAATGCAAAATTCTTACCGTCTTAGTACTGAAAGTGCTGAAGCTGTTATCAAAACAGAATCTATAGTCTCCTTGCAGCTCTGACGTGTGCCGATGGCTGTTCTCCCCCTTCTTATAGTCTGCTACGATCACTCGGCCGACCGGATCCGTCATTTGGAATGAGATGTCTAACTCTCCATGTGACGCGTCAATCACCTGGAACAGGGTTTAGAGAATTAAAGTAAAGTTTTAAAAGAGAGCTGAATACAAAACTTAGGCAAAAGTTGTACTTTTAATAAGCATACTTTTATAAGTGTTCCGGTATGAAGGGCAATGTTACCAGCGAAATAACTAGGCATGATGAGTTTCAACAACTAATATCTCAGGATGACAGGCGCAGTGCAGTGCTGTGCAGAATTTAGAATTTTTAAACACTGGGTGGCACTGTGTCTGATATGGGCAATCATGATGCTTACATCAGGCACCTGATTTGCTCGTCTTGTCACTAATATCATAAAAAAAAGTTTGAATTTTTGAACTGAATGTGTTACAATATTTGGTTTGGTTACATTTGTTTGTTTGTGTCGGTGCTGCGTGGTACTATGCAGTAGTTTCCAGGCATCTTTGTCCTCTATGTACTGATTGACTTTATAATAATCTTCTATATCTTTATTATTATTGATCAAGCTAAATTAGACAAGGGTCTAATTTATCTTGATCAATGACAGCTGCATAAAAATAAATTTTTGGTCAATTTCCTTAAATTTGGTACCTACATAAATGGTATCTTATCTGGTAATTTTCTTTGGAACATAAATAAAATAGACAAAGAGTATGAACGAAGATGCCTACGAAAGTTTGGATAAACTGTGTTGCAGACACCATCGCCCTCTTCCTTAACAGCTATACAATTCATTCTAGATAAATCTACAGATAAATTTTAGTGAGTGCATTTTAACAATCATTTTCAGTAAAAGAGTTCATAACATCCTCTTTTCTTCCTCTTCTATTTTAGCATCATTTTAATACCATAGTGACCAATTTAATATTCGATTGTGACCCTCTTAGAACTTAATTTACAGAAATATGCCCAAAAAATAGATTTTTGTTCAATTGATCAAGATATATCTGACAAAGATATGACATTCCCTTATCACACTATACCTTACTTTGTCCATGTGTTTTTGGGTGCGTGTAAATTATTAATTAATAATGTACATATCTTTCAAAGAATATAAATTAATTAAATAGGATACTAATTAAATAGATATATATACTGTAGATACTCTTTGTCATTATTCGATAGGTATGTGTAAACCTGTTATTTTCCAATTAGTTATTTTATATATTTGCCTTTTCTTTATCAAACGCTTATCGCCGAGAACGGAATTTATGTGAAAATAATTAGCAATTGGGTACCTTGTTTTCAGGTTAGGTTTCGCTTTTGCAATTACTCGTTTTATACGTACCTGGTACTCAATATCAACTGTATCTTTGGGCATAACCGACTGGAAAATACAGTCTATCTTCCCCGCTTGCACTGTGATAGTCATATCCTGCTCAAATGCCTTTACAACACTAAATAACGTTATCAACAAAATGTACATCTTCACCAATTTAACACTGAAAAACTACAGTTGACGGCTGAATAATTAGTTCAGCGCTTCGTTAGTGTATTAAGAAGTTATTTATAGTATTCGCGTGAGTAATTTGTGTTTATAAATAGAGATAATTATCACTGAAAATAAATGAAAAGAAACAAAAAGGAACAGCAGCGGCAGCGGATGAAAATTATTTCGTTCTGAATTCTGAAATTCAGTATATTTCGTGACTTTGACATTGACACTGACATTTACTTGACAACATGTGTTTCGTTCAAAAATATACAAAGTAAAGGGATCACTAGCATGATATTATTATCTGTTTTTTTTGTATAGCGTAGAAAGAAACAGCTATAATAATTTAATGCTAGCTTTCTAGTGTTTCGTGAATTCGGAACTGGAACGTAACAAAACTCAAAACAAAAATGTCGGAAGTTTTTAACAGCTGAAAAATTATATTTTACTTGCATAAATCATAAAAAACTCTATATAAGTTGTGAAATCTAATTTATAATTGAATAATGTCTGGTGCAAGTGGTTCCGGAGCTCCGCCACCCGCAGGAGTGGTGTGTAACAGTGCATTAAGTTTTGTTGCGTCTGCGCAAGTTTTGCCACAAGAAAATAATACACAAGGAAATCTTCAAGAAAGTAATGAAGCGACACAAGCAGGTAATTAGTAATAAAAACATTTACTATAATGCTAATTTAAAAATGTTTCTTTCACAAAATGTCTTTGTTTTTGATTCTGTTATAGTAGTTTTATACCTACCTACCTACTAAAGATATCTACTATACTACCACAGTGTTAGTATGTAACAATAATTACCTACCTTTTTAATGTGAGTCATTCTCGCTGAGCTGTCCACACTGGGGACGATATATAACTAAACATCAGCTGGGCAAACAAATTCCGCTCGGCTACAAAGTCTAGGAAAACCTAATACCTACCAAAAAACTGAAAACTGAGAATTGTCCCACTTCCTTCGTCCCCACTGGGGACAACTGGGATTTTTTAAAAGTTGCCCTCCATGTCCCCAGTGGTGACAGTGGTTACGAATTTGAAATTCTTTCTTTTAAAAGTTGTTAAAGTTGACAGGTCAATGGTTGACCCCCTAAAATATTCTTACACCTTTTTACAACACATTAAGAGAGTACTATATAGGCATCTCTTTCCCACACTTTTATTGCTGCGCGAGGAGAAAAGTTTTGACAGGAGTGTAATAAAATATTAATATTCCAGATAGAATGGTGCCTGTAGGCCTGAAGTCCCTATGTGAGGCATGTTCCAAGCTCTACCCGGATCAACCCAACCCCTTACAAGTTACTACTAGGCTTAAATACTGGTTTGTATTTGTAACTATCTGTGCCCCGTGGCACGCCCCTGACCCTCCATTCAATCCCATACAAAAGCCGCGGTGTAACTACCTTTTTTATTTAAACGTGTGGAAATGCATTTACGCATACTGCGAGTTATGTTGGAGTTGGTGAGAAGCGCCCATACCGACTAAAAACACACGGTGAGCAGTCCCTCGCCATATGAGGCGGTATAGGGTCGGGCTTTCACTATCCCGCCTTGGGCACTATAGCTACCTACTACCTACTACATAGACACTGCACACATGGAGTTTTGTACACTCTTGCACATGAACAAACTCCATGTGTACAGTGTCTGTGTAGTAGGTAGTTATAGCGCGGCCTTTGTATGGGATTGAGTCGAGTGTCCGGGGTGTGGTAGCACTGAACCAAGTCAGATAGTGATCCATCAGAACAGCAACATTGTTAAATGATCCCTGTTCATTAAAAATCTAAGAACCACTGTGAAACGTCGCGGACCTGCTCACGTCGGATCGTCAGAATCGTTGATGCTGGAGGTTTCATAGGATTGCATTAAAAATTTCTAAAATTCGTTTCGTTTAACTCATTGACCTTTAGAGTATTAATTCGTAATTGAGTAGTTTTTGTAGTGGTAGGCCTCTTGAGCAGGAGGCCGCCTGGGGAAGTACCACACCTTTGTCAGTTATTCATCCGCCAAGCAGTAATGTGCAAACATTATTGTGTTCCGGTATGAAGGGCAATGTTACCAGCGAAATTACTGGGCATGATGAGATTCAACAACTTATATCTTAGGGTGACAGGCGCAGTGCAGTGCCGAGCAGAATTTTGAATTTTAAAACACTGAGTGGCACTGTGTCTGATATGGGCAATCATGATGCTTACCATCAGGCACCTGATTAGCTCGTCTTGTCACTTACTATCATAAAAAAAAAATTCAAATGATATTATCGATTGCAGGTTAGGTGGAGAAGACCCTTTGGACTACATCAGTATGTACTGGAACCCAGGGAAACCAGACAAAGATATACCACCTCATTGGCACTATATTAGGTAATGATATCATATTACTAACAATTTTAAATTATTGACTGACATCTCATATATTTTATTTAAATCTTTTGACATAAAACAATTATATATACAGTTCATCGTTTGATGTCCAATCTCCCAACGTGTTATTGGTAAAGTTGTGGTGTTATAAACACTTTCACAAGCCACAAAATATGAATTGAATTGAATTATATTATTGTATCCTGAATAAATAATATTGAACCGCTTTAATTAAGCCAAATTCAGTTGATAAAAAAGTGGACTAATAAAGAGACCTGCTTCACGTTCATAAATTAAAAGCCAAAGAAATTATTATTATTATTATTTTTATTAAAAACAAGTAAGTAATACTTCATAAAATATTCGTTTACCACCTGCTACCTGCTACGCCCAAACGGGTATCATGATTATGTACTACCATCTGTTATTATATCATGAATTATGTAATAAAGAAATTGAAATTGAAATATTATTATATACCTACATACATTTTATTTAAATAAACTTTTAATAAATTCATCCGCCGGCACCGCTCACGGTGATCTAGTGCCTGTTCTACCAGACTGTCTATGTCTGACATGGGATTAAATATCCAGAGATGTGTCGTGGGATATCTCGTGATGTCAAGTCTATAATTTTTAAAGTAGCCGCATATTGAATGGTGTAACTAACCTGACTTTTTATTTTTCTATACTGTCATATTAAGAGAGAAAGTGATTCACTGACTGATTCATTAATGCAGGGCCAAAACTACTGGACCGATGTTGATGAAATTTGGACAGGATATTATTTTTATAGCCTAGACAAGTAATTAGAGGGATTTTCCGTAATTCCACCCCTAAGTGTGTTGAATAGGGATCAGAAGTTTTTATAAAATAATTTTTTTTTAAGCCGATTTACTTCAAATTTACATGAAATTTTCCCAAATGGATATGCAGAGGTGTACCCAGAACTCCGTCCCATAGTGGGTGTACCATTGGCTACGTAAACCCTTAGGGTTATATTTATAAAAAATGCAATGTATCACGAAATTATTCATGTTAAATAAAAACGTTCTTTATAAACATAACATACATTCACGCCTTATTCCCGAAGAGGTAGGCAGAGGTGTACCCAGGACTCAGTCCCATAGTAGATACACCCACATTTTGCCAGTATGTTATTGGTCCCATGTAATAGGGGGCGAGCCTATTGCCATCTACCGGGCACAGTTCCAGACTCCAGGCAGTTATTGAGATAATTCCTAATGGAAAAATCCAATATTTAACACTGCCTGACCTGGGGATCGAACCCGGGACCTCTTGATTGGCAGTCGAGCATGCGCCCTCTACGCCACCGAGGCAGTCTTTATACATATTACATATGCCATTCGCTACCCATGCGAAGCCGGGGCTGGCCACTAGTATAAGTTAAACGAAAAATATTGAAATAAAAATTACGATTTTAATAAAACGTACCTAGTGACTTATTTCACTTAACGTTACCTATAGTATAAGAAGGGCCTCTTTCATCATCCTAAAGTGCCAGGTAAGCTACTCTACACACTACAGTCTAATTAAAGTGGCGAGTAAGGCGCAGTGCTAATTTCGTAATGTCCGAGTTGTGCTAGTCGGCACATAAACTGGCATTTTTTGTGAAACTGACAAACGTTACTTGCTTCTATTGGCGTAGGGTCAGGTAGTAATTTGCCAAGTAGCTCTGATTCGCGAGTAGTTAATCAACACTTTACTTAGGGGTTATGGTGAAAGAGGCCCTTAGCATAATATAATATTTAATATCCTAATATCTATTTATACTACCTCGGTGTCGTAGAGGACGCATGCTCGACTGCCAATCAAGAGGTCCCGGGTTCGATCCCCAGGTCAGGCAGTGTTAAATATTGGATTTTTCCATTAGGAATTATCTCAATAACTGCCTGGAGTCTGGAACTGTGCCCTGATGGCTCGCCCCCTATTAAATGGGACCAATAACATACTGGCGAAATGCGGGTGTATCTACTATGGGACTGAGTCCTGGGCAGGGCCGTCTTTACCAGGGGGTGCAAGGGGTGCGGTGCACCCGGGCGCGGAGCGCCCGGGGCGCCTATCGAGCGCTGAATTTTTGTATATTTCATTGAACTTAACGCTATTGCACAGTTTTATATACTTGTTACTTACGACAAATAAGTATGTATGCGCAAGCAAAAAAAAATATTCTTCAACAATAATATATTTTTTTTACTTTTATTACGCTTTCGGTGCTTGTCATACCGCATTACTACACTACACAAATAACAATTTTATTTAATACAACACGCGCGCAGCAAAATCTCTAATCCAAAGAGAGTGTATGTATGTACGTTTGACACGTTGCCGCCCGGTCGCCCGCACTTGAAGCAAAATGATCTCTAAGTCAATTGAGTGTAAGTTCATTTGAAATGGGCGCGCGGCGCGGCACCTGTGCGTCTGTCATGGGCGAGTAATTGCGCCCTTTGACATTGCCGCCCGGTCGCCCGCACTTGAAGCAAAATGATCTCTAAGTCAATAAAGTGTAAATTCATTCATTTGAAAGGGGGAAAAAATTACGTGTATTGTGTTTTCTTGGTAGACTAGGACCCCTTTCACACTGCAGTGTGTCGTCAGTCGCATGCCACGCTGCAGTGTAAACAAAACGAGGGCGCAGGCTGAGTCCCGCACCCCGGCGCAGAATAGACTTAAGACGGCCCTGGTCCTGGGTACACCTCTGCCTACCCCTTCGGGAAAAAGGAGTGAATGTATGTTATGTTATGTTATGTTAATATCTCGAAATATCTTTCAAAAACATTTCTTTAAAATATCGTAAGATATGTCCGACTAATAGCGATCTCATGTGATGCATGCTCTGTTCTTTACGTCCCCCGCCCCGCCACGCCTTCCTATGGACCGCCACAGCGGTTACGGTTAACAGGAAAGAAGACCTCTTAGCAGTTTGACACAATCCTATGGACAATTTACTAAATCGATGTTTTGTATTCCCCTGTTTCCTCCGAATACAGTAAACCTATTTGATTAATTTATATCCTGATATTTTAAAGTTGAAGTAAAGTATGTCCCTATCATTTTATTTTTGTTTATATACTCTACATTTTTTTGTAGTGAACATCCAATCACGCGAGTAAAACTGGGATTTTTGGAAGTTCACTATGAAAAAACCAAGGGTTTATAAGAAAAATTAAAATGACAGGGACATAGGTTACTTCACTATTAAAATATCAGGATATAAATTTATAAAATGGGTTTATCATATTCGGCGGAAACAGGGGAATACAAAATATCGATTTGGTAAATTTTTCATAAAATTGTGTCTAAATTCCTAGAACGATTGTGTGATTGTTACAGTTTCGGTCTATCAGACCTGCACGGAGACGGTCGCGTGCACCCACCGTCTCTCTCGGAGTCAGGGTACGGGTTCGAGCTGACCTTCAGACTGTTCAGCGAAGACAAAGTGCCCCCGCTGTGGCCAGCCGCCTTACAGCAGACCTTGGCTAGATATGTGTTTACTACTGGTTGGATATACTTTCATTCTTCTTATCGTAATGGTTCATCATCATCATCTCAGCCGTTGGTAATCCACTAGTGAACATAGTCCTCCCCCATAAAGGGTGGTTGTTGTCAATACTCGACACGCTTGTTGTGCGGTTGTCGAGCGCAGTTCGATGGTTTGTTGCAGAGGACGCTGCTGCCTCCTCTGCATCTGTTAACCCTTAGCCGGCTCTTACGGCAACCACGGGGAGAGGGTGGAGCACTATTCTAAAGCCGGTAACTCCACGGCAGATCAATGGTTCATCGACATTATATTCAAGTGCTAGCCTAGTATTGGGACGTCTATTGCGTTATTTGTGGCGTTGTTTAGGTCCTCCCTAGCGCAGGTGTTTGGGCACAGGGGACATTCAAGTAGATGAGCCATGGTCTATCAAGGAGCTCCACAGTCGCATTCCTTCTATACTTCCATATCTTACTAATATTATAAATCTCAAATAATAATAATAATATGGAACAACCACATACGGTCATCTGGTCCCAAACTAGGCTAGAAGCCTGTACTATGGTAACCAGATGACTGATATACATACTTATATAAACACCCAGATACAGATCAAACAGACATGTTTATGCACACAAATGTTTGACCTGGCCGGGGATTGAACCCGGGGCCTGCGGCACAGAAAGCAGAGTTACTACCATCTATGCCGACCAGGCTGTCGTATACATTGTGTATATAATATGTCGTGTGTATAGTAACGTTATTGCCCATAGGTAACAAGTTTTGCGCAGGCGACCACATATCGTGGCATCGCCCACTAGACGGGTCGCAGCGTGGTCGGGTGCGACACTTGCTAGTGGACAGAGACCCCACGTTGGGGTCCGTGCGCACACCACATGGAAACGTTGACTTTCTACAGGTATGTAACATACAATCACGCCTTTTTCTCGAAGAGGTAGGCTGAGGTGTACCCAGGACTCAATCCCATAGTGGACACATCTCGCCAGTATCTTATTGTTCCCATGACCCATGTAACAGGGGGCGAGAGTTTTTCCATCTACCGGGCACAATTCCAAACTCCTGACTGTCACTTAGATAATTTCTAATGGAAAAATCTGAATACCATTGCCCGACCTGGGGATCGAACCCGCGACCTCATTGGCAGTCGAGTATTACTCACTCTAATAAACATTAATTAATTAATATTATGATTGTTTGTAGATTGTCGGTTGCACCAGTCGGGAGTTGAAAGCGGCACAAAGGGGTTCCGGATTCGAGGTTCTTAGGCTTATGAAGGAAGATCCCAAGTAGGTTCTCATACATACATACATACATACAGTCACGCCTTGTTCCCGGTGGGGTAGGCAGAGATTATTTCCCTCCACTTGCTACGATCCTGACATACAACTATCGCTTCGTTCACTTTCATGACATTCTTCATACATGCTCGTCGGTTGTAGGTACTTTTGACTTGGCCTTTCCTAAGAACAACATCAATTTGTTGATAATATTTATTTATTTTAGTATATTTGCTTTGTTGCTACAGTAGCGGGGGTTTGTGCCTAGTGACTAGGCCCAGTCGAACCCAGTCGGCCCCCGGGCTGCCGGCCGGAGGGGCTCTGCCCCGCGCCCCCGCCACCCTCGCCGGAGTCTCTTGTCTCTTCACTTGGATACCACTACAGGTGAATTATACAGGTTGATTTGACTTGAAAAAAAAATATATAGACTATATTTGGTTTCATGAGTAGAGGCTGCCCTTCTGTCTGTATTTCGATAGTTTTTTTGTACATTTACGCCTTTTTCCCGAAGAGGTAGGCAGAGGTGTACTTAGGACTGAGTCCCATAGTATTGGTTATAGTATGCTATTATAAGTATATAGTACCTGGATGACCGAGCTTTGCTCGGTATATTTTTTTTTAATAAAATGATATTTTCTAAAAATGATTCCTAGCTAGATCGATTTATCGCCCCCGAAACCCCCTATATACTAAATTTTATGAAAATCGTTGGAGCCGATTCCGAGATTCCAATCTATACTAATATTATAAAGAGAGAATCTTTATTTTTTTGGTTTTTGTTTTTTTGTTTGTAACGAATAGGCTCCGAAACTACTGGACCGATTTTAAAAATTCTTTCACTTATGGATAGCTTAATTCAGTGTGAGTGACATAGGCTATATGAGGTTTTGAAAAATATTAGGGATCCGTAAGAAAACTGCAATATTGTGAACCAAGGTGTCACATATATTCATTAATTTGCGTGCGCTGTGAAATCTATTGATGGTAGAATAAAATAATGTACTAGGGGTTTGTAGTACTTACTAATATCTACAAAATAGTCCACGGATATTTCATCCATCTATTTTGGTGTAGTCACAATAATCGAAACAGACATAATATGCATGCGCTGTAATAAGTATTGGAGGTAGAATAAAGTAATGTACTAGGGGTTTGTAGTACTTATCAATACCTACAAAACAGTATAGATAGAATTTATCCATCTTTTTGGTTTAGTCACAATAATCGAAAAAGTGATTATTTTTCATGCGGTGTGAAAACTATTGGTGGTAGAGTAAAGTAATGTACTAAGGGTTTGTCGTACTTATCAATACCTACAAAACAGTATAGATAGATTATATCCATCTTTTTTGGTTTAGTCACAATAATCGAAAAAGTGATTATTTTTCATGCGGTGTGAAAACTATTGGAGGTAGAATAAAGTAATGTACTAGGGGTTTGTAGTACTTATCAATACCTACAAAACAGTATAGATAGATTATATCCATCTTTTTTGGTTTAGTCACAATAATCGAAAAAGTGATTATTTTTCATGCGGCGTGAAAACTATTGGTGGTAGAGTAAAGTAATGTACTAGGGGTTTGTAGTACTTATCAATACCTACAAAACAGTATACTTAGATTATATCCATCTTTTTTGGTTTAGTCACAATAATTGAAGCAGTGATTATCTTTCATGCGGTGTGAAAACTATTGGTGGTAGAGTAAAGTAATGTACTAGGGGTTTGTAGTACTTATCAATACCTACAAAACAGTATACATAGATTATATCCATCTTTTTTGGTTTAGTCACAATAATCGAAAAAGTGACTATTTTTCATGCGGTGTGAAAACTATTGGTGGTAGAGTAAAGTAATGTACTAAGGGTTTGTAGTACTTATCAATACCTCCAAAACAGTATACATAGATTATATCCATCTTTTTTGGTTTAGTCACAATAATGGAAGCAGTGATTATTTTTCATGCGGTGTGAAAACTATTGGTGGTAGAGTAAAGTAATTAAAGGGTTTGTAGTATTTACTAATATCTTCAAAATAGCCCACGATAAATTTATACGTGTGTTAAGGTTTGGTCATTGTAACAGAAATAGTCATTAATTTGCGTGCGCTGCGTAAACCATTAGGGTTATATCTATTAAAATACAATGTATCACGAATTTACTCCTGTTAAACGTTCACTATACCTACTTCTGCTACCCGTGCGAAGCCGGGGCGGGTCGCTAGTTATATATATATATATATATATATATACAAGAATTGCTCATTTAAAGATATAAGATTATATTATATTATTTTTTTATGTATTTTATTTATTTATTATTTAAGTATTTGTTTTTGAAACCACCGTCCCTTCATGTTCTGTATATCCTTTGCATGGTTGTCTGGAAGAGATCGCTCTGAGCGATAAGGCCGCCAGTTGTTACTCTTTCTAGTTTTTAAGTTTCCTTTTGGTATTTTCTGTATTATTGTGGTACCAATAAAGTGTCATCATTCATTCATTCATTCATAGTAGGTATACCCACATTTTGCCAGTATAGCAGTATTGTTCCCATGACCCATGTAATAGGGGGCGAGCCTATTGCCATCTACCTGGCACAGTTCCAGACTCCTGGCAGTTATTGAAATCATTCCTAATGGAAAAATCCAATATTTAGGGCGCGGTGCTGAGCAAATTTGCCCTCTCGCTCACACGTACCCACATTTTTGAAGATATAATAATATACTACATGTAATTACGTAAAATAAAGACAACTTCGAACTAGAAAATAACAATAGAAAGATTCATTACATTTCATTCACAACTTTGCCTGACCTGGGGATCGAACCCGGGACTTCATAATCGGCAGTCGAGCTTGCGTCCACTACGCCATCGGTAGTCCTTTTTGTAAAACTATGTATATAAATATTGTATATATTTCTTATAGAAAAGCACCCCGCCATCGTCTCCATCCGTGCTGGCAGCTTGCGTAGAACAACAAATTAAGGACACTCTCAAACGAGGTCTAACAGCCATGAGCACTGATTCTAATACTAAAGGTAATAATTCATTCATTCATTCATACATTCACGCCTTTTTCCCGAAGGGGTAGGCAGAGGTGTACCCAGGACTCAGTCCCATAGTAGTACTAGATACTTCCACATTTCGCCAGTATGTTATTGGTCCCATGTAATAGGGGGCGCATGCTCGACTGCCAATCAAGACGTCCCGGGTTCGATCCCCGGGTCAGGTTAAATATTGGATTTTTTCCATTAGGAATTATCTCAATAACTGCCTGGAGTCTGGAACTGTGCCCGGTAGATGGCAATAGGCTCGCCCCCTATTACATGGGACCAATAACATACTGGCGAAATGTGGGTGTATCTACTATGGGACTGAGTCCTGAGTACACCTCTGCCTACCCCTTCGGGAAAAAGGCGTGAATGTTATGTTGTTATGTTAAACATATTATTTAGACAATAATATATTAAGTCACTTGGCATGGTGTGTATATGCCACAAGGTTACATATGTAAAAATCTAAATAAGACGATACTTGGTGACAAACAGCGCTGTGCACGGTTAGCCGAGCGCAGCACATGCTGACCACAACACGATTACCACAACCACTGTCTCAATATATGTACTAGCAGATGTAATAACGTGTTTGTTAATAAGGTTGGGTAATAAACGCATTTTACATCTCTCATATTCGGTAAGTAGGTCCTTATTACCCCCAAATGGGGCTTGTAAGTGACCAATTAGCGCTCTAGGGTAATAATGTAGCTAGAAAAGCCCTAGGGCGGTAAGTAATTAAAAAAAAACTTCACTCTTTCAAAAAGTTTGCGTACATCTAACCATCATACTGGCAATAGACATCATGCATTCAGGCCAATGACAAAAGAGGTCGCTTCGCTATTCCTTGTCTTCGTATGAGTATAATAGTCATCAATTTTAAATATCGAACTACGAAGCTCAATTTCGTTCTTGAAAAAAATAATTTAAAAAAGAGTAGTAGTGGTAGGCCTCTTTTGCAGGGGGCCGCCTGGGGAAGTACCACACCTTTGCCAGTTATTCATCCGCCAAGCAGTAATGTGCAAATATTACTGTGTTCCGGTATGAAGGGCAATGTTACCAGCGAAATTACTGGGCATGACGAGATTCAACAACTGATATCTCAGGGTGGCAGGCGCAGTGCAGTGCCGCGCAGAATTTTTGAATTTTAAAACACTAGGTGGCACTGTGTCTGATATGGGCGATCATGATGCTTACCATCAGGCACCTGATTTGCTCGTCTTGTCACTTACTATCATAAAAAAAAAAAAAAAAAAAAAAAGAGATGAAAAAAGGCGGGAATAGAAAACTTTTACTTTAAAATGTTTTATTCTTGTATTAATGCCGGTGTTTTTCTACTTACCTCACAATCGAGATGTAAAGCAGAGTAGTTAGCTCGGGTGTAAGCATCAATTGCACCCTCGAAGTATAAATATCTCGGGCTGCAATTGATGCCTTACAGCCCTTGGCTACTAATCTACTATTTCTTTCTTTAATAATAATAATAAATTCATTTATTTCAGGTAATAGTGCGTATAATAAATTATACGCACCAGAGGCCCATATTAATAAATACCTTAGAGACTAAGAGCCCGCGCACACAGAGAGCGGTCAGAGTTCTGCGTTCTAGTGACCGTTGACCGCCCAAGAGTTCCAACGCACACAAGCGGCGTGGAGATTCTCGCGTTCTAGTTTCGTTTGGGTCTTTGCACATGCAACATGTCACAAGAAAGTTCGTCATCCGATGAAGAATTATTGCTCTTGTGGAGCTCAGCAGCTTCTAAGAAGAAAAGGAAGTATTGGGTGCACCCAATTAACACAACGAGAGAAGAACAAAGCGAATTCAGTAATATTTTTCAGGATCGCGGTTTTTATAGTCTATAATACTTAAATCGTATAATAAACTCCTTTCCCTAACCAATTCAAATAACTTTTCCGTTTTTCCAAACTCATCAGACATCGCGGCGTTCCGGCGTTCTCTGTCTTGGCGGGAAAAGAACTCTTGGAACGCGACGTTCCGCTTTGACCGCCGCGGTCAGACTGCCCGCTGTGTGCGTTGTTGTTATAGACTCAGTATATTCTAATGAACGCGGAACTCGGAACTCGGAACTCCTGACCGCTCTCTGTGTGCGCGGGCTCTTACATACATAATAATATTATATTAACTATATCTATGCTTTAGGGATGATAGGTTCGGTCTCGCCTCCCTAAAGCGCCGGAACACTATGCCTTCCGGCCAAAATTCTGGCGCCAGGAGAGTCTCCTTAAATTTCACTGTTTTAAACATTAGTGCCAAACAGTTTGTTTTAAAAAAAAATTTTTTTTCAGGCGCTGCAGTGGGTCATATGTCTACGGATAGCTTTGAAATGTCTAGTATAGAAAAGGCACTTCCACAAATAACAGACACGATAGTATGTATTTACAATTAACTTATTACTAAGACACGCGATTTCTATTATAACAAACAAAGGGTTAAGTTTTCCCAAAGAGTTAAGAGTTTGACACAATCCTATGGAAAATTTACTAAATCGATGTTTTGTATTCCCCTGTTTCCTCCGAATACAGTAAACCTATTTGATATATTTATATCCTGATATTTTAAAGATGAAGTAAACTATGTCCCTATCGTTTTATTTTCGTTTATAAACTCTACATTTTTTTGTAGTGAACGTCCAATCACGCGAGTAAAACTGGGATTTTTGGAAGGTCACTATGAAAAAACCAAGGGTTTATAAGAGAAACTATAATGACAGAGATATAGGATACTTCACTATAAAAATATCAGGATATAAATTATAGAATGAGTTTATTATATTCGGAGGAAACAGGGGAATACAAAACATCGATTTGGTAAATTTTTCATAGGATCATGTCAATTCCCTAAAAGGCAGTGTACGCTCTTAAAACACTATTGCCTCGGTTATTTGTTGGCTGCGTGACGTCATCGTATCCAACAGACTAGTAAGAGAATAGAATCCGATGACGTCACGTCATATTGTTGTCATATTCTAAGTAAAAATTTATATCTTTCAAAAATATATAAAGTAACCTTTTATTAATATTGCAGAGCTCATGGCGAGACGAAGATAGCGTGCAATCTTTCGACGCAGTTCACATATTTATGAATCAAGAGGGCGCTAGTTTATTACCATTAGCTTTAGAGTAAGTTGATTTGTCCAATTATCTTCATCACCAACACGTGACACCTTCCAAACGTATGTTACCAAACCAGAGGGGTGTCACTCCAGGACGTAATTCCTGGGCTGGTGTTATTCTAAGCTACCTTACCATACCATACATAAAAATCTACATCTAATACATAAAATACCAAATTTTAACCCAATCCATTCAGTAGTTATTGCGTAAAAGAGTAACAAATATCTAAACTAAAATTTTACTAAATTTTGTAGTGGTAGGCCTCTTTAGCACGGGCCCGCCTGGGAAAGTACCACACCTTTGCCAGTTATTCATCCACCAAGCAGTAATGTGCAAACGTTACTGTGTTCCGGTCTAAAGGGCAATGTTACTAGCGAAATTACTGGGCATGATGAGATTCAACAACTAATATCCCAGGGTGACAGGCACAGTGCAGTGCCGCGCAGAATTTTTAATTTTAAAACACTGGGTGGCACTGTGTCTGATATGGGCAATCATGATGCTTACCATCAGGCACCTGAGTTACTCGTCTTGTCCCTCACTATCATAAAAAAAAAATATCTAAACATCCATCCATACAAACTGTCATCATTATCATCAGCCGGGAGACGTCCACTTCTGACCATCGTCCTCCCCCATAGTCCACCATAAACTATAGCTATGTGTACATGTATCCTAGATGGAGCCGCTTGTTGCTTGTCTTGTCTCACGCAGCAGTTGTAATACTTGGGGCCGGAGAGACAGCTGCCTGCACTCCTGATATATGGGGCTCTATATGGGGGAGCCTCCCACCAGGGGAGAAAGGGGTGGAACTATTAAATAGCCGGGAACCACGGCACATGGCCTACAAACTGTCTCATTTATAATATTAGTGTGTTATTTTTGTAGATGCAGAATAGAGCATGGTCGCCATTTCACGTGGCGTTGTGGAGTATCGGCCGTCACGTTTGTATCTCCAGCCGTATACGGAGCGTTCGTTACAAACGATATGCCTTGCGCCGCTAGAGGGGATTGGCTGCAGGTATATATAGTTCCTAATTTATGTAGTCTATTCCTATAGTAATTTTTTTTTTATGATAGTGAGTGACAAGACGAGCAAATCAAGTACCTGATGGTGAGCATCATGATTGCCCATATCAGACACAGTGTCATCCAGTGTTTTAAAAATCAATTTCTGTCACCCTGAGATATGAGTTGTTGAATCTCATCGTGCCCAGTAATTTCGCTGGTAACATTGCCCTTCAGACCGGACACAGTAATGTTTGCACATTACTGCTTAGCGGATAAATAACTGGCAAAGGTGTGGTACTTCCCCAGACGGCACCCTGCAAAAGAGGCCTACCACTAAAAAATTATAAAGAGAGAAACTTTGTTTCTTGTTTGTATCGAATAGGCTCCGGAACTACTGGACTGATTTAAAAAGTTCTTTCACTTATGGATAGATTAATTCAGTGTGAGTAAGATAGGTTATATTAGATTTTGAAAAAAAATTGGGATCCAGAAAAAAATTTCAATATTGAAAACTAAGGTCAAAAATAATCATTAATTTGCGTGCGCTGTGAAAACTATTGAAGGTAGAATAAATTCACTAGGGGTTTGTAGTAAGGAATATCTACAAAATAGTCCACGGACAGTATATCCATCTATTTTGGTTTAGTCACAATAATCGAAACAGTAAATATTACTATTAGTGGACGAATAAGTATTCAATAATGCATTAAATCTATTGTAATGCCATTCAATTAATTTATGTTTTTAAATTCGGTGGCAAACTGAAATTAATTGAATTAAATCTACTTACAGGTAATAATAACAGAAGATATATCGAAAATGCTCAAAACTCAGTGCTCCAAACTAGAACTGTCCCAGAGCGACTCGGATACAGAAAGTGAATCGACATCATCCCGGCCTCCGCTGTCTATCGTCGCTCGATATATATCCATCACTGTTACAGACTGATTTATTATTATATTATAATAAGAATAATTATCATTTATATTGTGTTTTATTTCTCATTTTCAAAATCACTAAAGATTTTCATAAAATAGACAAAAATAAAAAATTGTCTATGGTTTCCCGCCATTTGTTTTTTTTTTTTTCACAATTTGGACTTTGTCGCGCAATTCCTGCATTAGCCGAAATTTGACGAAACCAAACAATGTTTATTATTATCAAAACCCAAAATTATTAAACATAAACTCTGTGCTATAATTCTAGTTTCCCGTGATTTCTACTAATATGTCAACTGTGCGTCTGGCGTCTAGACTAAGCACCAGTGCGATATGGCAGAGAGCAGAGTCCACCCCTGCCCGCGACGTGACTTCTATACCGCCCTGGTAGTAGGTTAACAACGCTCGCCAACCCGCCTGCCAAACGTGGCGCTCAATTCCTATACAAAAGTAGCGATATAACTACACAGACACTGCACACGCGCAAGAGTGTGCGTGAGGTTTATCTATGGTGAGGTGTGTTCCATGCTCACGGAGACTCGTTGAGAGCTCAATCCCGTTAGCGGGGTGAGGAAGGCCTGATTAGTGGGCGGATGACAGTGTCCATTCTTTATGTAGTATTATTATCTGTTCTGTGACATAGAAGGTATGAGGTCTTTGGTGTTCACACCCTTACACATGTGACACGTCTCAGACGTGTGCGTGGGCCTAATGTAGTTGTAGCTTAAGCAGCCTGGTGGCGTTGACTTAAGGCGACGGGTGTACAGTATACAGGTGACTTTGAGAATTTATCAATTCCCAAGCCTGACGCTATATCAGTACCTACTATTTATTATTATGTGGCTATACTCGCGACGATTAGTTCCTGGTCATATTTGCGAGCAAGGAGCCTTTGCGGAAGAATACTTCTTACTTTTTACGCGACACTTGTATGAAAAACCCAAGATCAAACCAACATGTCCTTGGGTTTTACATAGAAGTTTCGCGTTCGTTTTTATAAAATTTGAGATAGTTGTAATAGCTAGCTAATAGCTAGCATCTTTTTCTTGATCTTTCATTTGTTGCTATCTGTAGCAGAATAATAAAGTTATAAACATAAATACTAATTGCGCCTACTAAAAAGTAGTTTCCTACGTATGCTCGTTGCTCGCAAATATGATGAGGCACTAATAGTTGGTGGCTAGTATAGCCACAGAATAATAAATAGTACTAGTAAAGAGTCAGGCCTCAGATCATTCAAACAAGGAGTCAGGCACTGTTGCATCCCCGTGCCCGCCCGCCTTGATTAATTTCCAAGGTCGTTATATCTAGTCACAAGGATTGAAATCAATAACAACATCAAATGTTTCCACACTATAATTTCACTTTATGAGTATTAAATAAATGCTTACGGCACAACATCACAGAAAAGCGATGAACGCAGATACCAAGCTCTGAGTCGGCTCAAATATACAGATCATGTATGTTTGAGTCATGAGTCACAGCTCAACTATAAACTAAACAGCTCATAGGTGGCTTGCGGCTCATGTACTCATCACTGTCATTCCAAAGAAAACAACCTTGTCACGCATTTGGAGAGTCGAAAATCGAACGCGAGTCGCATCTTTTTGACCCGTAACATTAGCTACAAAAATTTAGAGCTGATTTCATGTGTTCTGCAAGTCAGCTTTACTCTGTATTCGCTAGATGGCTCTCTTTGAATCATATTGGATATTTCATCTGAATAGTTCAATACATGATGCATTTAGTTTCGAGATGTGTTGAATTAATTTTTGAGCTGATCTATGAGTCGGTTCACAGCTCCGACTCAAGTGGATGAGCTGTGAGCTGAGCCGTGACTCATAAAGATCTGCTGAGTTACCCATGGCTAACTGAGATACCTAAGATGTCACGCGTCACAGATAAAGTAAGAAAGGTACATGATATGCGAATTGCACAGATAAAAAAAAAATTCATTTATTTCAGGCAATAGTGCGTCTAATAAATTATACGCACCAGATGCCCATATTAATAAATACCTTACAGACTAACATACATAATAATATTATATTAACTATATCTATGCTTTAGGGATGATAGGTTTCGGTCTCGCCTCCCTAAAGCGCCGGAACACTATGCCTTCCGGCCAAAATTCTGGCGCCAGGAGAGTTTCCTTAAATTTCACCGGAAACCGGAGCACGTAGGGCTTGAAATTCTGTGTCCGCGTAGACTCCAGCCTCGACAGTGAAATCTTGGAGAATTCCTGGTGTGGGACTCGTCCTTGGCCCTTTTCTTTTATGTAGCGGACTATCTCCTCACCGGATGTGCTCTTGTCAAACCGGGAGAGATAGACCGCCATTGTCGAAAAATAATTTATGATATATTATACACGAGGTAACTTAATAAAGACAGACCCGCAAGGTCTACACACACTTCACAAATACACATTCGACTTACACAGCCACTAAATAGTTTTAAAGCCTTTACCTGGTACGCTTATAGACCCTTTCCTTTAAATCAATGTTATAGTCCCATTATTCCGTCTCCTTTTCGAGGATAAGAACTAAGACATCTTCTCCGTAATACGGAGTACCGACGACATTTACGTCTAGTCTGGAAAGGTCCTTTTCGATTAATTTGGGGCTGATTAATGCATAAACCGTTTTTATTATAGCCTAATGGACAGTATAATCTCTGAATGAGCCCTCTTTTCTCCATGTGATGTAAATTAGACATATCCTGGGTCAGTTCTGCGGATCTAACTCTCCTCTTATGGAAGCATCCACGTCGCCCTCTTCTCATGATCAAGCCAGATGGACATCTTCTTACTTGTGAGAAGAATCGTTTCTGCATGTGATGAGATTTTATGTTATAAATAGGTACAGCTTCAGAGTTGGGTACATTGTTGAATTGGGATACTGTGCCAGATGGGCTTGGATGGGGATGGATTAGATCTGTTCTTTGTGCGTGATTCGACTCGCGATTCTTCAAATAAGTAGAACACTTTCTGGGAATCACTTCAATCCCAATATCAGTATCGTTTTTGACGCTGTGGAAATATTCATTGGAAGGAGCCGGTCCAGGCGATCCAGGGGATATATTTAAGGTCCTGACGATCGGTGCTGGGTTTGCGATGCAGCCCACGAGGCACAGAGTGACGGCCGCTGCGGTCACACGCCACATTCTGATCTGAAATGATCATCAGTTATACAACATGTTACAAAAGAGAGGAGTGAATAATTATCTTCAAGCGAGTTCCATCTTAGGCCTCACAGTTTTTTTTTTTCAAAGTTAAAGTATAGTATGTCCCTATCATTTTATTTTTGTTTATAAACTCTACATTTTTTGTAGTGAACGTCCAATCACGCGAGTAAAACTGGGATTTTGAAGTTCACTATGAAAAAAGCAAGGGTGTATAAAAAATAAAATGACAGGGAGATAGGCTACTTCACTACAAAAATATCAAGGTATAAATTCATAGAATGGGTTTATTATATTCGAAGGAAACAGGGGAAAACAAAACATCGATTTGGTAAATTTTTCATAATATTTAAATATTTGAGTCCAGTATTTTGCTAGATCTACAGCGTTTTGGTTGGCTACGAGATATGAGAGGGTCCTTCACTATAACTGATTTGAACAGTTAGAGCACTGGATATGAGCCATTGACTGGACAGCACACGTGTCGTTTGCAGAGAAACCCCACTTCTTTAAAACCCGATTTCTTTGGCTAAGACCTGATGGCTGCCCTATACCCTATTCCCCAAACATTTCTACGTTGGTCACCATTGGAAATTATCAAATTATTAACAAATTTTTTTATGATAGTAAGCGTCAAGACAAGTAAATCAGGTGCCTGATGGTAATGATGATTGCCATGATTGCCCATATCAGATACAGTGCCACCTAGAGTTTTAAAGTTCAAAATTCTGCGCGGCACTACACTGCGCCTGTCACCCTAAGAGATGAGTTGTTGAATCTCATCATGCCCAGTAATTTCGCTGATAACATTGCCCTTCAGTCCGGAACACAGTAATGTTTGCACATTACTGCTTGGCGGATGAATAACTGGCAAAGGTGTGGTACTTCCCCAGGCGGGCCCTGCTAAAGAGGCCTACCACTACAAAATTATAAAGAGAGAAACTTTGTTTTTTTGTTTGTATCGAATAGGCTCCGGATCTACTGGACCGATCTAAAGTTCTTTCACTTATGGATAGATTAATTCAGTATGAGTAAGATAGGTTATATCAGATTTTGAAAAAAAATTGGGATCCCGAAAAAAAATTCTATATTGAAAACCAGAGAAGAGAAAAGAGGCCTACCACTACAATTCTAAAAATTAATGAAAGACTTACCCAGAACAAACGGCCTTTGTGTGCGAAAATTAAACAATAACGTACGCTGAACTGGAGCTAAATATTACAATTATTAATGTCGTGCTCAGTGCTTATATACTGATTATTATTATTTGAATAAAATACCTATAAAACTATTTTAGGGGATTATGACTATATATTATTACGGATTACGTACATTAAATATTGTCATTTAAAGGAAAACCACAGAATGGAGTTATTCGTTATGGTTTCAGCGTCATTCCTTCCTCTAATATCCATCACACTACTGGGCAAACGCATCCTTTTCCTCTCCCTTTGATTACTAGCCGTGCCCCGCGGTTCCACCCGCGTAGTCTCCGTTCCCGTGGGAATATCGGGATACAAAGTACCCTATGTGTTATTCCAGGGTCTAATCTATCTACATACCGAATTTTAGCTCCATTGGTTCAGTAGTTTCAGGGTAAAAACGGAACAAACATACACACAAAAAACAGCGGTAGATGGCGCTGGGGTCGAGTTACGAGTAGAACACGCTAGCGTTTTGTTAACAAAATTTTTTATATTGTTCTGAGATTTAAACATAACATACATTCACGCCTTTTTCCCGAAGGGGTAGGCAGAGGTGCACCCAGGACTCAGTCCCATAGTAGATACACCCACATTTGGCCAGTATGTTATTGGTCCCATGTAATAGGGGGCGAGCCTATTGCCATCTACCGGGCACAGTTCCAGACTCCAGGCAGTTATTGAGATAATTCCTAATGGAAAAATCCAATATTTAACACTTTGCCTGACCTGGGGATCGAACCCGGGACCTCTTGATTGGCAGTCGAGCATACGCCCTCTACGCCACGGAGGCAGTCTGAGATTTGAGATTAATAATATAAGTAGGATACATTAATATAATATAGCTTTACGCTACTTCTAGTCTTCTAGTAGACAGTCTCATATTTATTCTGTTAATTTTTGCGGGGGTGAGTTAAACACAGTATACAAATAATAAAAATAATCATTTGAATGTATGCTCTAACAGAACGGGTTACCCCAATTACATTGCTCGAGTCAGTTCATATGTGTCATGTGGACAACCCATATTGTCACAGTTTCAGGTCGACACGATTCCTCCGCGGCTCCGACATGAGCTAACGACTGCCCCCTACATATCTTATAGCAAACTATATGGACCTACTGTTTAACGTGCACTCCGAAACACGGTAGCGCCCAGGCGAAAAGTCCACATGGTGAGATACGATCCAGGGACTCCGGATTTAAAGCCGGGCATATTCCCGTTGGACCACGGACGCTACAACAGACACATATATAATCACGCAAAGAAATGCAATAAAGCTTGTGTCAGCGGTTGTGCGTGAAATAGTTTTTGATAACTACGCTCGGCTAGTTACCATATTGCGACCAACTTATATTACGTATAAAGTATTTCCTATTAAAATTATAAAGTAGTCTATTCTCGAATGACGGGAAGTTAGCGCTCTTCATCTCTTCGTGCGAGAATCGAGTAGGTACTTTACCCTCGAAGAAGCGCGGGCAAAATGCATGTCTTGCAAAAAATAATATGTAATCAAACTGCAAGTGACTGCATATTTTGGAATTGATTATTTTTTTAATTTTCTTCTCTGACAGGTAAAGTTCTCCATGTCGATTCTCATTCTGAACAAACTTAAAGGTAAGTCCTTATAATCTTCCTGTTTGTTACATATTATACAAAATTAGATAGTACCTATATACGTATGTATAATAGGTATATCTGTGTTTAGTTATTAATCATCAGGAAAATAACAATATTAGAATGAAATAGGTACATATTAGTGTCTGTTCGCTTGATGACACGATATAAAATACTTTTTATAAAAATCTAGCTGTGCCCCGCGGTTTCACCTGCTTAGCCATCGTTCCCGTGGAAATATTGGGATACAGCCTATGTGTTATCTCAGGGTCTATTGCCTCCGTGGGATCAAGCGTGGGTCCCGGGTTCAATCACCAGTTCAGGCAAAGTGATAACGCGCGGTGCAAAGCAAATTTGCCCTCTCGCTCAGACGTAACCACATTTTTGAAGATATGAAAAACACAGTAAAACACTACATGTAATTACGTAAAATAAACACAACTAGCAACTAGAAAATAACAATTAACAATACAAAGATTCAGTAGAAAATCCAATTCAATCCAAACAAGCCCTTCAGACCGGAACACAGTAATGTTTGCACATCACTGATGAATAACCGGCGACCGGCAAAGGTGTGGAACCCACTTCCCCAGGGGGCTCCTGCAAAAGAGGCCCACCTCTACATAGTACTTTTACATAATAGTTTTTAATAGTGTAATAAAACTTTTACTTAGTTTCCATCAAGGAATACTTATGGTAATATGGTAATTATGGTATATATTACTACAACCACATACATAGCTTCTATACCTACCTATACTTACCAAAATGATTTAGCCTATAATATGTTATATAAGCCCCTTTAAAGCTTAATTTTTAATAATTAACTTAATAACATAAAAATGTAATGTATACGTTTAAAGCTCAATGTCCACTCCACTGAGCACGTAAAGTCCACTCCTGTGGGGCTATTGGCGTTCTTGGTGACTATCACTTTAGTGACTATTATCTTGATTTGACATTAACTACAAATGTCAAAGTCCGGTTACTAACCAAAGACATTATGATAGACTTACTAAGTAGACTATGCACTGTGTCGGTCCCGAGTGAGAACCACTCGCAGTGTCTATCCTTTTCCTTTTCTCTCTTCCAAATTTGATAGTGCACAGACTTGTTAGAAGGGTAAAACGTCTTTGTAACTAACTCAAGCCACAGAACATAAAGACTCAAGCCTGATAGCGACTGGTGACTAAAAAGTACGCCAATAGCCCCCCTGGCAACAAATGAGCAGCATGCTGGCAAAAAGAATATACCAAAATAAACTTGTCAAATGCGTAGTGGGACTCGCATGTGAAGGAGGAGCTCACTACTCGCCACCGTATGTACTCATTCATATACCTCTAAAAAATCACGTCTTATTATAGCTCGTATTATTATAGCTATTATATTGTTACTTCCTGTAATTAACTTCGAGCAAAAACACGTTCCTTGTACTACTGTTTGGACTCTATGGTTCCTCTTTTAGTCATCTGGCCTTTCGCCCTTTCACCGAAACCAATCTTCATTTTTTGTCAATTTTTTTTCTGTCCATTGAAGTGCCTCCTGCCGATGAACTATTTATACCACAAAGAGCCACTTAAAAGACTTAATCTTAATGACCACCTTCCAATAAAAAAAAACAAACGGCAGAGGTTGTCGTATTTTACTAAATATATTATACTTACTTATTTTTGTTTTTTAGAGGTAACTGATTGTTTTTCTAAAATACCAATATGTGGCTTAGATGTAATATTATGTTTTCTTTATCCATTTATTTAACAGTTCCTAAATAGGTTAACTTCACTGCTGCTGTTCATTAGGTACTTTGTTTATCTATGATTTTTACGTATTGCAAATATTTAGATATCATATTTTAAGGGTTTTTAGTTAAGGGAACGTAGGTGGCAATAACTTTTGTTAAAATATGAAACAATAAGGAAGACTGTAAGTAACCGGCAGTCTCATCACATTATTATTATAATAATAAGGAGTTTTTATACAGATAACCTGATGATGGTATGCAATAGATATCTAGATTATAAATATTATAACACAGGATACGGTATTTTACTCGTATAATATAAGGTAGATCATGCTATTGTTATATTTTATGTGTATTGCCAAATATTGTTTGAAATCTCCTTCGAAAACTGTAGTCAGAATTAGTCTTATTTGATTTTAATAATTCGGAAAAGTGTCTTGCATGGGAAAGTCCTTGAATTTTTGAATTTATTTAATTATTAGTATTTGTTGTTATAGCTATTATAGTTACCCATATTTTGTAAGATATTCAATAAATAACTATTTCCATTATGGTCACTGAATAGGGAATATTATAGTGTGGGAGTAGAGCCGTGCGTTATATATGAGGCATCGACGTGACATCCTATAGACGCCTAATTATACCTATTTATTCGCTATGCAAATGGGCGCTCCACACTCGCAGTGCGACGTCGCACCGTGATTCGCGGCCCGACGAGAACATTGTTATCACCGCACTCGCAAAAGTTCACATTATAGTTCGCGCGCTCGTCAAGGATGTCAGGGATGGACGTCGAAGTTGCTGCTGCAGGCGTTTTTTAATTTACTTCTGTGAATTTTGTTTGTGGCAAATTTTAATTTTGATATATTGATAAAAACTACTTCATACTATTATAGAATACACAGTAAAGAAATTAATTGCTCTATAAGCCACATTACTAGCACTAATAGTTAATTCATTAAAAAAAATTAAAAAATTATGCCACCGAAATGATGAAAGACATTTCAAACTATAGTTTTATAAGTGTAACTGTATGCAGGTATAAACAATGTGCTATAAAAAGGTGTAGTAATACTAAATGAGGTACCATTAATCAAGAAATCATTTTGTTCTAAATCTGATTCTTCGACCAGATTACTATATGTGATGCGAATTTAAAAGCATAAATTAGCTAGGTACCTGACGTTCCAAATCAATAATGTCTTAAAACAAAGCTTAAAAATATTCAATCTATCCAAAGTCTAAACCTATATTATCCTCGGATATATTATATCAGTTAAAATCTATTTATAAAAGATTTACCAATTTCTAAGACAGGTCAAATGTTGAACCCCTTTCCAATTAGTTGGAGTTATAAACGCGATAGTAAATGTAGTCTATCCTACAAAGGGCAAACATAATATATTAAGAGTATGAAGTCTATTGAAGTTTTGTAGGTACAAAAGCTGTCACTTCAGCGTTGTTTTTTTTTCCTCTTTACTCCATAGAGGTTTATTATCTCCTCCTTGGAGTATTGCTTGGCCGCAGGTTATGCATTTGCCAATTTCCAGCGTTGTTAATCTATCCCCATTGACCTTTTGCTTCGTGGAACGAAACGCATAAGCGCGAGCAAACTATACTGTGTAAGCGATCCAGCGCTGAATGTTTTAATAATTTGGTTAGATAACATAAGCATTGCCGCAACTTTATTGCACTTATTACCAGTATTTGAGCAAATATTTTTTACGAACATACTTGTCCATCGTAAGAATATATGTTGATGATTACTAATATTATAAACGAAAGAAAGAAACGAAACGAAACGAAAATTAAAAAAAACTGTATTTTGTCTTGAAAAGTCAATAGAGTGAATAGGTCGGGCAACATACTGGATACCCCTGGTGTTGTAGGTATCCATAGGCGGCGTTTACCGCGAGCCATGTGGCAAACCGTCTGTTGGTTTGCTACCTATGACATTAAAAAGAAATTGTATAAATATAAGTGTTTTCAATAAATCTTTCAATCACTGTTATTAAATAAAATACTGCTTGCTCCTTAGCAAATAAATAATATAAATTTGCTATTTTTGAGAGGCCTCGGACTAAATCCAACCCTGATTTAGCCGATAGTTTACACCTATATACTTGTTACTTAATTTAAATATGTATTTAAATAGGTGCGTAGTGCTTTTTGTATAACTTTGATACAAAAAGCACTACGCACCTACATAATATTATGTAGGTGCGTAGTTTTGTGTGTACGTACAAAGAAAATAAAAATGCAATAAATGTAATGTCAATCAAAGTCGTACTATTAGCATGAGGACGCTAATCTGCACCCAACTAGTATAAGCAAGACGGTACATTATTCCGTAAATTCGCTTCCAAAATTTCGGTGTTCTTGATGATAATATAATAAGTATTTTATAACTTATAACCCAGCCAAGTTTGGATCGACTGAGGAATTAATGTGTGGGTCCCTTATACAAAAAATTGGTTCATTTCCTACTCTAATTGATCAGTTTAGGAGTTGTCAGTCAGAGATACCACAATTATTCTAAAAGAGAATCCTATCTCAGCTTAAATCCACTAGGTGGCCCTGGATGACATTAACTCACACTATCCTTTTGTTGGATTATTAATTGTTTATATTAGTTTGAGTATATAGTTAGTAGCATCGCTTACAAAAATTTTAGCTTCTACTTGATGTGCTTTTACGAATATTAAAGACAATAATGTTAAAGTTGTAACGATTTTATTATTAAAATCTCAATAGCGAGGTCTCAGTTCGCAGTGAACTACTAGTGAAGTATTAGACTAAAGAGAGCAGTGATGGAGTACTGCGTCCACCAGTTCACCAGCCGTTGCCGTTGGAGGAGCAGCGGCTCTTTCTAGGTAGAGGCGCTGCCGTGGGAATCGGCGCCGTCGTGGGAATCGCCACTGCCATAGGAAGAGGCGCTGCCGTGGGCAGTGCCGCTGCCGTAGGAAGAACCGCTGCCATAGGCATGGCCGCTGCCGTAGGAATGGCCGCTGCCGTGGGAAGAGCCGCTACCGTGGGAATGGCCACTGCCGTGAGAAGAGCTGCTGCCGTGGGAAAAGCCGCTGCCGTAGGAAGCGCCGCTGCCGTAGGTAGAGCCGGTGCCGTAGGCAACGCCGCTGCCGTGGCTGATGCCGCGCTTCTCTGTCTGCTTGTTGTCGCTCGCGCTGCCGTCTGAAACCGCAGCCACCAACATGCATGCTACTGCCTGTACAACGAGAATATACAATATTGTTTATCATTGATTATAATCAGCTCGGTATATAAAATAACCATTAAGAATTGAACACATAAATGCACACAAATGTTCGGTATTAAGAAAGCTGTAAAAAGATGAAACATAAAACTTACAAAGAATTCCATATTGAATGAGTTGTGTTGTGTGTAGAGTAACAGTATAGTGGTTGATACAGTACTAGGATGAATGATGGTGACTGGAAGTAGAGCCGTGCGTTATATATATGAGGCACCGACGTGACAACCTATAGACACTTTACCTATTAATTTGCCATGCAAAGGGCGCTCCACACTCACAGCGCGACGTCGCGCCGTAAAACGCGGCGCGATTCCGGCGTGAACCGCGACGAGAACATTGTTGTCTCCACACTCGCAAAAGTTCATATCATAGTTCGCGCGCTCGTCATGGATGTCGGGGATGGACGTCAAAGTTGCTGCTGCAGGCGTTTTATTTTCACGCTGTAACTGTTATTTCTTAATTTCGGTGGTAAATTTTATTATGATATATTGATAAAAACTACTTCATACTATTATAGAATCACAGTTAACAAATGATTTCCTCTATAAGGAACATTACTAGCACTGATAGTTAAACGATTTTAAAAATTGGAAAAAAATATGCCACCGAAATCATGACTGTCCCACCGAAATGACGAAAGACATTTCAAACTACAGTTTTATAGGTGTAACTGTAAGCAATAGGGGGTACATATACCATTAATCAACAAATCTTTTCTGTGATGCGAATTTAAAAGCATAAATTAGCTACCTGACGTTCCAAATCAATAATTTCTTAAACAAAGCATAAACAAAAATATTCAATCTATCCAATTTCTAAGTCTATTATCCTCAGATATTTCAATCTTTTATATATAAAAATTTACCAATTTCTAAGACCAGTCTTATTCAATTAGTTGGAGTTATAAACGTGATAGTGAATGTGGTCTATCCCGCAGAGGGTAAATAAAGAGTATGAAGTTTTGTAGGTACAAAAGCTGTGTCACTTCAGCGTTGTAAATCTATAGGGACCTCATGATCTTTTGCTTCGTGGAACGAAACGCATAAGCGCCTTGCATATCATGGCACATAAAATGAAGTTTTGGTCGCGAGCAAACTATACTGTGTAAGCGATCTAGCGCTGAATGTTTTAATAATTTGGTTAGATAACTTAAGTGTTGCAGCAAGTATGGCACTTATTACCAGTATTTCAACCAATATTTTTTACAAACGTACTAATCTATCGTAAGAATATATTATGTCGATGTCTACTAATATTATAAACGAAAGTTTGGTTGTTTGTAACTCAATCACGCTTTAACATACTGGACGGATCATGATGAAACTTTGCACACATTGTATAGGTTAGGTCCTGGAATAGGACATAGGCTACTTGTATGCGGCTCCGACCGCATGGATACCAAGCGATAACTGAAGTCCACGCGGACAGAGCCGCTGGCAGCAGCTAGTGTTAGGGTGTGTTGAGTAATATATAATAGTGTTTATTTATTGGTATGCAAGTACGACATAGATGCATTATGGTATAGTATATGAATACAAAAAATAAGTAATTGTGTACAAATAAATAATTCTGTATTAAGTCTTTAAGAGTGAATAGAGTGAATAGGTCGGGCAACATACTGGCAATAATCCTGGTGTTGTAGGTATCCATAGGCGGCGTTAACCGCGAGCCATGAGGCACACTGTCTGTTTGTTTGCCACCTATGGCATAAATAAGAAATTGTATAAATATAAGTATTTTTAATTCAACTTTCAATCACTGCTATGATTTTAAATACTGTTTGCTCCTTGGCAAATAAATAATATAAATTTGCTATTTTTGAGAGGCCTCAGAGTAAATCCAACCCTGATTTAGCCGATAGCTTACACCTATATACTTGTTACTTAATTAATTTAAATTCAAATTTATACAAAACTACGCACCTACATAATATTATGTAGGTGCGTAGCTTTGTGTGTACGTACAAAGAAAACAAAAATGCAATTAATATGTAATGTAAATAAAAGTCGTACTATTAGCATGAGGACGCTAATCTGCACCCAAGTGGTGAAGCAAGACGGTACATAATTGCGTAAACGTGGGATAGATTTATCTTCGCTTCTTAAATTTCGGTGTAGGTACTGGATAATTTTTTTTTTTTGATATTATGGATTTATGTATATGTGACTACATAAAATAGTTAAAAAAGTAATGCAGAGAAGTTTTTTATGCTGAGTTATTTATAATTTAATATAAATTAATATTGAAATGCATTTTTTTGGATTTTCTTTCTCGCAACGCTAAATAAAATTCTAAGATCATATAAGAAAAAAAATGGGACGGAGCGAAAAAATAAAAATAAGAGCCAGAAAAAGAATTTATCATACAAAAGCAATATAATCTTTGAAAAAGTTTTGTATTTTTATTATGTATCACATACTGGTATAGATAACTCATTTGGTAAAACAAATCAAGACAGAAATTACTCGGTTTAATATATAAGCAGATTTGTATTGTTACGTTTAATACCTGACTTCACGCCTTTTTTTTTTTTTATAATATTTACATTATACATATAAGATCTGAATATTTTCAAAAAATTAATAAAATAACACTACCTACTACTTATCTTCCATTTCATCAAATTGCCTGTAGCTCAATAATATTTATTATTATAATATGTATTTTTATATTATACATCATAATATTTATTATGTGTATTATATTTTAAAATATTATTATTATTATATATATACATATGTAATAAGTATTGATGTGTTTTATTGTATTATATAAGTATTAATTAATTATAATAATTAATAATACCATTGTATTATAATATACTCTATAAATATCTATTCTATGTATGTTCTGTTGAAGTATATATTGTATGTGTTGTTGTATAGTGAAGTGCTGCGTCCACCAGTTGACCAGTCGTTGCCGTAGGAAGAGCAGCGGCTCTTCTTAGGTAGTTTCGCTGCCGTGAGAATCGGCGCCATCGTGGGAATCGCCACTGCCGTAGGAAGAGGCGCTGCCGTAGGCAGTGCCGCTGCCGTAGGAAGAGCCGCTGCCGTAGGAATGGCCGCTGCCGTAGGAATGGCCGCTGCCGTAGGAAGAGCCGCTGCCGTGGGAAGAGCCGCTGCCGTGAGAAGAGCCGCTGCCGTATGAAGAGCCTTGGCCGTCGGCAACGCCGCTGCCGTAGCTGCCGCCGCGCTTCTCTCTCTGCTTGTTGTCGCTCGCGATGCCGGCTGAAACCGCAACCACCAACATGCATGCTACTACCTGTACAACGAGAATATACAATATTGTTTATTATTGATTATAATCAGCTCTATACAAAATAACCATAAATTTCACATATTGACACAAATGTTCGGTACCTATTAAGAAAGCTGTAAAAAGATGAAACATAAAACTTACAAACAATTTCATATCGAATGTGTTGTGTTTATTTATTTATTTATTGTTAAGTGTTGTGATTAGTGTAACAGTAGTTGTTGATACAGTACTAGGATGAATGATGGTGAGTGGGAGTAGAGCCGTGCGTTATATATGAGGCATCGACGTGACAACGACAACCTATTGACGCCTAATACCTATTTATTCGCTATGCAAATGGGCGCTCCACACTCGCAGCGCGACGCTGCGCCGTGAAACGCGGCGCGATCCCGGCGTAAACTGCGACAAAAACATTGTTGTTCTTATCATATGGCATACGCAGTTCCATTTAAGTTTTTTCACTGTGTATGTGACTTCTTTGACTTTTGTCTTGCCTCTTATATTTGTTTATTATATAAGTTTGATTTTTTTGAAGATTAGGATGCTCCTCTCCATTTTGTTTTGGCACACTCTGAGTGCTTTACTTTCCTTATTTGTGAGAGCCCAGGTTTAAGCTCCGTAGGTTAAACATGCAAGTATGCATAAGTTGAATACTTCCATGTTTAACACGCAACCGCTCGCACCGCCGGCCACGGATCGACTGAGCCGCACGCGGGTGTTGCGTGTAGAGAGCGTACGCGTCGCGGCAAGTTCACGCTTCGCAGTTAGCAGGCCTTTTGTCACGGTACGAAAAGCCGACAATTTTCTGCGAATCTGCGAAGAATACGTGAACAGTCTCTACACTCGCAGTTTGCGCCTCGTTCGCTGCTTTGCACGCGATTCGCGCACGAGTGTGGAGCGTTCATTACAAGTCTGGTAAACAATTGGTCCGTTCAAGGTTACGATAAAATCATAAACATCATTAGTCATTAGGGATGGGGTACTTGTATTAAGCATTGTGAAATGTAAGTAGGTAGTCGGTTGGTATCCACGGATAACGCGATGAGATCGTACCTATTATCCATCTACTTTACCCGCCGATCTTGAAATCCGTGGCGACAAAAATAAATAATGACCTTATCAACTCCACACATTAACAGCCTTCACTCTATCTGGGATAACAGAAGTATATTACTGTTTAATGACAACTAGGTGCTTAAAATGTGTAAGTAGTAAGTACATATTATGTATGTATATCTCAGGGTGACAGGCGCAGTGCAGTGCCGGGCAGAATTTTCAATTTTAAAACACTGGGTAGCTCTGTGTCTGATATGGGCAATCATGATGCTTACCATCAGGCACCTGATTTACTCGTCTTGTCACTCACTATCATTAAAAAAAAAAACTCAGAGTGACAGGCGCAGTGCAGTGCCGCGCAGAATATTGAATTTTAAAACACTGGGTGGCACTGTGTCTGATATGGGCAATCATGATGTTTACTCGTACCATCAGGTACATGATTTGCTCGTCTTATCACTCGCTATCATTAAAAAAAAACAATTATTTTCAAAGGGAAAAATCCTGTCTCGGCTTAAATCCACTAGGTGGCACTGGATGTCATTAACTCGCGCTATCGTTTTGTTGAATAAATAATAATTGTTCATATTAGTAGAACGCTTACAATTATTTCAACTTCAACGTTATGCGCTTTTACGAATATTAAAGATAATAAAGTTAAAGTTGTCATTACGATTTTATTATTAAAATATCAGTAGTAAGGTCTCAATTCGCGGCGAACTACTAGCTAAATACAGTTTGGTATAAGACTAGAAAGAGCAGTGATGGAGTACTGCGTCCACCAGTTCACCAGCCGTTGCCGCAGGAAGAGCAGCGGCTCTTCCTAGGTAGAGCCGCTGCTGTAGGAATCGGCGCCGTCGTGGGAATCGCCACTGCTGTAGGAAGAGGCGCTACCGTAGGCAGTGCCGCTGCTATAGGAAGAGCCGCTGCCGTAAGCTGAGCCGCTGCTGTGGGAAGAGCCGCTGCCGTAAGCAGAGCCGCTGCTGTGGGAAGAGCCGCTACCGTAGGAAGAGCCGCTGCCGTAGGAAGAGCCGGTGCCGTAGGCATGGCCGCTGCCGTAGCTGCCGCCGCGCTTCTCTCTCTGATTGTTGTCGCTCGCTATGTCGTCTGAAACCGCAGCCACCAACATGCATGCTACTACCTGTACAACGACAATATACAATATTGTTTATTATTGATTATAATCAGCTCGGTATATAAAATAACCATTAACTTACACATATTGACACAAATGTTCGGTATTAAGACAGCTGTAAGAAGATGAAACATAAAACTTACAAAGAATTTCATATTGAATGTGTTGTGTTTTGTGTAGTGCAATAGTAGTGGTTGATACAGTACTAGGATGAATGATGGTGAGTTGGAGTTGAGCCGGGCGTTATATATGAGGCATCGACGTGACATCCTATAGACGCCTAATACCTATTTATTCGCTATGCAAATGGGCGCTCCACACCAGCAGCGCGACGCGCCGCGTTTCGGCGCGATCCCGGCGTGAACTGCGATATAATTGTGTAAAAATAAATAGTTATTCTGTATTAAGTCTTGAAGAGTGAATAAAGTGAATAATAGTTCGGGCATCATACTGGCAATACTCCTGGTATTGTAGATATCCATAGGCGGCGATAACTGCGAGCCATGAGGCACACCGTCTCTTTGTTTGCCACCTATGGAATAAAAAAGAAATTGTATAAATATAAGTCTTTTTAATACAACTTTTAATCACGGCTATTATATAAAATACTGCTTGCTCCTTGGTAAAAAAATTATATAAATTTAAAATAATATAAACTATGCACATATGTAGGTGCATGGTTTTGTATAACTTTGTATTTAAATTAAGTAATAAGTATATAGGTATAAACTATCGGCTATCACCTAAATCAGGGTCGGATTAAGTCTGAGGCACCTCAAAAATAGAATATTTATATTATTTATTTGCTAAGAAGCAAACAGTATTTTGAATAATAACATTGATTGAAAGTTGTATTGAAAATACTTATATTTATACAATATATTTATTCAATACTAATATTAATTCCGCAAAATTTCATAGACTGAGGAATTAATATATGAGTCCCCATACAAATAATAGGTTTATTTCCGACACTAAATGATCAGTTCAGGAGTTGTCAGTTTGTAGTGGTAGGCCTCTTTAGTAGGGGGCCGCCTAGGGAAGTACCACAGAGGAGATGAAAGACGTGAAGTACCACACCTTTGCCAGTTATTCATCCGCCAAGCAGTAATTTGCAAACATTACTGTGTTCCGGTCTGAAGGACAATGTTCCAGCGAAATTACTGGGCATGACGAGTGTCAACAACTGATAACTGAGGGTGACAGGCGCAGTGCAGTGCCGCGCAGAATATTGAATTTTAAAACACTGGGTGGCACTGTGTCTGATATGGGCAATCATGCTCATGATTTGCTCGTCTTGTCACTCGCTATCATAAAAAAAACCACAATTATTTTCAAAGGGAAAAAATCCTGTCTCGGCTTAAATCCACTAGGTGGCACTGGATGTCATTAACTCGCGCTATCGTTTTGTTGAATAAATAATAATTGTTCATATTAGTAGAACGCTTACAATTATTTCAACTTCAACGTTATGCGCTTTTACGAATGTTAATGACAATAATGTTAAAGTTGTCGTAACGATTTTATTATTAAATCTCAGTAGCGAGGTATCAGTTCGCGGCGAACTACTAGTTAAGTACAGTTTGGTATAAGACTAGAGAGAGCAGTGATGGAGTGCTGCGTCCACCAGTTCACCAGCCGTTGCCGTAGGAAGAGCAGCAGCTCTTCCTAGGTAGAGCCGCTGCCGTAAGAATCGGCGCCGTCGTGGGAATCTCCGCTGCCGTAGGAAGAGGCGCTGCCGTAGGCAGTGCCGCTACCGTAGGAAGATCCGCTGCCTAAGGCACGGCCGCTGCCGTAGGCATGGCCCCTGCCGTGGGCAGAGCCGCTGCCGATGGAAGAGCCGCTGCCGTGGGAAGAGCCGCTGCCGAGGGAAGAGCCGCTGCCGTGGGAAGAGCCGCTGCCGTAGGTAGAGCCTTGGCCGTCAGCAACGCCGCTGCCGTAACTGTTGCCGCGTTTCTCTCTCTGTTTGTTGTCGCTCGCGATGCCGGCTGAAACCGCAACCACCAACATGCATGCTACTACCTGTACAACGAGAATATACAATATTGTTTATTATTGATTATAATCAGCTCGGTATATAAAATAACCATTAAATTGCACATATTGACGTAAATGTTCGGTATTAAGACAGCTGTAAGAAGATGAAACATAAAACTTACAAAGAATTTCATATTGAATGTAATTTGTTGTGTGTAGTGTAACAGTAGTAGTTGATACAGTACTAGGATGAATGATGGTGAGTGGGAGTAGAGCCGTGCGTTATATATGAGGCATCGACGTGACAACCTATGGACGCTTAATACCTATTTGTTGGCTATGCAAATGGGCGCTCCACACTCGCAGCGACGTCGCGCCGTGAAACGCGGAGCGATTGAAGAACATTGTTGTCTCCACACTCGCAAAAGTTTCATATCGTTTCATATCATAGTTCGCGCGCTCGTCATGGATGTTAGGGATGGACGCCAAAGTTGCTTCTGCAGGCGTTATAGAATTACTTATGTTTATTTAGTATTTTAATTTAAGGTTAAGATTAGACGAAGGATTATCAAATTGGAGACATTTACTTTCAGTTTAAATTTATTTCAGAGAGTTTCAGAGATCTATGGAATATATAAAATGCATACAAGAATACGCTAATTTAGATATTATATAGGACGATTACTGCTTGAAAAAAGTTCTTAAATTGAAATTTCGAGTACGTTAGAACAATTTTTAAACCTGGGGAGCTATTGGCGTTCTTGGTGACTATCACTTTAGTGACTATTAACTTGATTTGACATTAACTACAAATGTCAAAGTCCGGTTACTAACCAAAGACATTATGATAAACTTACTAAGTAGACTGTGCACTGTGTCGGTTCCGAGTGAGAACCACTCGTAGTGTCTATCCTTTTCCTTTTCTCTCCTCCAAATTTGACAGTAAAGTCTTGTTAGAAAGGTAAAATGTCTTTGTAACTAACTCAAACCACAGAACAAAAAGACATAAGCCTGTAAGCGACTGGTGATTATGAAGAACGCCAATAGCCCTGCTGGTCGTACAGAAGCTCACGCAACCGCTTGAGTGTGGCGTTTGCAGACCGTTCGCGTTGCGGCAAGTTCACGCTTCGGAGTTCGTAGGCCTTTTGTCGCAGGACGTAAAGCCGACAATTTTCTGTGAATCTGCGAAGAATACGTGTACAGTTCGCGCCTCGTTCGCTGTTTCGCACGCGGTTCGCGCGCGAGTGTAGAGCGTTCAAAACAAATCAGGCAAATAACTGAGGTGCACGGGCGCGACGATGTAAGTACTAATCAGTCCGTTCAAGGTTACGAAAAAATCATAAACATCATTAGTCTTTAGGGATGGGGTACTTGCATCAAGCATTGTGAAATGAGATGTAAGTAGGTAGTCGGGTTGGTAGCCAGTAGCCACAGATAACGCGATCAGCAGGGCTATTGGCGTTCTTCATAATCACCAGTCGCTATCAGGCTTATGTCTTTATGTTCTGTGATTTGAGTTAGTTACAAAGACGTTTTACCTTTCTAACAAGACTTTACTGTCAAATTTGGAGGAGAGAAAAGGAAAAGGATAGACACTACGAGTGGTTCTCACTCGGGACCGGCACAGTGCACAGTCTACTTAGTAAGTTTATCATAATGTCTTTGGTTAGTAACCGGACTTTGACATTTGTAGTTAATGTCAAATCAAGTTAATAGTCACTAAAGTGATGGTCACCAAGAACGCCAATAGCCCCTTAGCCACGGATAGCGGTGATGTTGTATCCACTGATACAAATGACTGATGACTTTATGGTTTCAACTCAAAACAATAATTATTTTATCTACTTTACCCGCTGATCTCGATATCCGTGGCGACAAAAGTTAATGAACTTATCAATTCCACACAATTGACAGCCTCGTTGGCTCAGAAGGTAGTAACTCTGCTTTCTGTGCCGTAGGCTCAGGGTTCGATCCCCAGCCATGTCAAACATTTGTGTGCATGAACATGTCTGTTTGATCTGTGTCTGGGTGTTATAAACTTATATAAGGATTAAATTTGATTTTTTACTGAATCTCTGTATTGTTATATTCTAGTTTACAACCCGCCTGCCAAGCGTGTCGAGTATTGGCTAAACCTTTATGGGGGAGGCCTATGTACAGTTCAGTAGTAGTAGAATTGGCAACAGTAGCGGGTCAAAGATGGCTAGATACGGCAAAAGACAGAACAAACTGGAGTTCCTTGGAGGAGGCTTTTACCCTAAGGGGGTCCATATAGAATAAAAATAATTATAATAAAAATAATTTTGTTTAAGAATAATATATATGGAATTAATTAAAGCTATATTCATTCATTCATAATAATAAATACAAAAATGGGAAAAACATTAAGTTTTTCAACAATTCGTCATAATTTATTTATTAGGTTGGTACTTGGTACATCGACGTGCCAACCTAATACCACAATACCTATTTATTCGGTGTGCGAAAACATGTCAACAAGATGACACAGCTAATTGGTCAGTTCAAGGATACAACAGAATCATAAACATCATTAGGTAGTAGTACTTATAGTTTAAGCATTGTTAAATGAGATGTAAGCAGGTAGTCGGGTTGGTATCCACGGATAAAGCGATCTGTGGGGCTATTGGCGTTCTTGGTGACTATCACTTTAGTGACTATTATCTTGATTTGACATTAACTACAAATGTCATAGTCCGGTTACTAACCTTACTAACCTAAAAAGACATTATGATAAACTTACTAAGTAGACTGTGCACTGTGTCGGTCCCGAGTGAGAACCACTCGCAGTGTCTATCCTTTTCCTTTTCTCTCCTCCAAATTTGACACTGCACAGTCTTGTTAGAAGTTAAAACGTCTTTGTTACTAACTCAAGCCACAGAACATAAAGACTCAAGCCTGATAGCGACTGCTGATTATGAAGAACGCCAATAGCCCCCCAGATCGTGTTAGCCACGGATAGCGGTGATTTGCAGTTACATGTCGATTGGATACGAATTCGGAAAGAAAAATATCACCCCCGGGCGAGATTTGAACCACGCAAACCCCGCACCAATCCTTGGTAGGCACTCTACCACTTGAGCTACCATGGAGGTACTAGTCGTTGGCGAAATTTGTCTATACCTTCTACCTAACGCCTATAGGGGCGTGTGTTTATCTATAGGTGATGCATTTCGTAATCTACCCATCGAAAAGTCTAATGTAACTATTAGAATTCAAACCGAAATTGATAAACACTACCTTTTTTCTTAATATTTTATATTTTCATAGACTAAGCGGTCTACTCGCTTGAAATACAATACGATTTTTTGTAGTGGTAGGCCTCTTATGCAGGGGGCCGCCTGGGGAAGTACCACACCTTTGCCAGTTTTTCATCCGCCAAGCAGTAATGTGCAAACATTACTGTGTTCCGGTATGAAGGGCAATGATACCAGCGAAATTAATGGGCATGATGAGATTCAACAACTCATCTCAGGGTGACAGGCGCAGTGCAGTGCCGCGCAGAATTTTGAATTTTAAAACACTAGGTGTCACTGTGTCTGATATAGGCAATCATGACGCTTACCATCAGGCACCTGATTTGCTCGTCTAGTCACTCACTATCATAAAAAAAAAAGAATACGGAAAGAAAATTTTTAAAAATCTGTATACTGTAACGGACAATTTTTTTAAAGATATCAAAATTCTAAATATTACCTGTCGATAGAGCAGAAAATTCTAGATCAAGCTGCATATTCAACTCATTTTCGCGAAAATGTCCCTTACTTATAATAAGCGCCGCGGCCTTGCTACAATCCTAAACGACGCATCTCCTCGCCTCATATATAATATAACGCACGGCTCTACACTAACCATTAATCATCCTAGTACTGTTTTTACCACTACTGTTACTCTGTGACACTACACACAACACAACACATTCAATATGAAGTTCTTTGTAAGTTGCGTTGCGTCTTTCATCTCTTTACAGCTCTATTAATACCGAACATTTGTGTCAATATGTGTAACTTAATGATTATTTTATACACCCAGCTGATTATAATCAATAATAAACAATAGCTTCCGCCGCACCGCCGCGGAACGGTGTGAAGTGGTAACAATAATTCATTAAAAAACATTAAGCTCATATTTACCAGATAGAGTACTATTAAAGTGATATTAACAAATAAACTAATGTGACTGTGAATATGTTTACAAAATAGACGATAATTAAACAAACATTTTGCAAAAACTTTATAGCAACAAAATATGTAAATTGTGCAATAATAATTATAGGGTGATTGTGCCGGTGTACGGACACTTAGTCGTCTTGTTGTCATTAAGGAGATGTAATATATAAAGAAAAATAAGTTTAATGAAACAATTATTTTAATAGATTCGAAAAACATCAAACTAACTGATGAATATCACTTTTAATTATAAAATTTCACGTATAATTCATAATTTCAGGTTTTGTCTAAATATGGAATTTTTTCACTGCATGGACACCTTTCGTTTGTATACGTCCACATTTTACGTCAGTACACACGGACACTCCATCCTTGGCAAAACGACTTTATGTCAATGAAAATAAGATTCATAATGAATTCTATGAATTAATTTTCAAAAACATTTATTTTTATTTAAATGACATCTTTAATGCAATGTAATATAATTTTAATTTTATTTTGAATGACATGAAACTGTGGACTATGGATGAAATATCTGAAAATAAAACATTTTTATTATTTTATTTTATTTATTTAATTATTTATCATTGAAAATAATAAAATCAATTTTTAAACACAAAAAAAATCATAATTGTTTTTTTTATAAATTTGCCATAAAACTGCATACTACCTATTATCATAAAATATTTATATTTACTGAATAATTGCTGAAAGTGATTAATTTTTAATATTTTATATAAACAATATATTTTTTAAATAATTATAATTTGTATAGAAATAGTCAGTGGTCGACAACTATTCAGTAAGCGACCAGCGACCACCGTATAGAAAGAAGTTTATATTTCTGTTGACTTGTTGTATTTCCCTGTCCGTATACTAACGTCTCATTAAAACACGTGTAACAGTTTCAAAAGAGATAAAATACTATAATAAAGTCCTTGCAACAAGTAAGAAAAGCTAAAAATTATTTCTCAAAAATGGCCGGTGTACGGACACCTGTCCGTATAGTACTGGCAGAGGCTTAGTTCCACTCTGCCCCTTGGCGACCACCTAATATATTAACAAAATCTTAAGTATTTAATACATAATATTAGTTTAGACTGAAATCCAACTATATTATAACACTAAGCAAAAAATATATGTACCTACCTATTAGCTTCACAAGTACCGGAGGTGGTCGGTAAACCGGCACATCCACCCTATATAACAACAAGACAATTCAAAGAGTGCAGTGTCAAGTTAATATTACAGTATTTTTAAAGAAATAAACATTAAGAGTGACAATAACAAAACGGTTCAAAAGTTCAAACAATATTTACTTTTGGACTATATTCGAGTCACACTACAATAATAAATGACAATGCAAATTAGCAAGAACCATTGTCTTTATAAAATTCAACGATAACTTTTAAGCTGATATGGATGGATGGTGAGTGTAGCGGTTGGGCATGCAGTAGATGCTAGTTCAAATCTGGCGAAACGGGTACTGACTTTGCACTTAACTTCAACTTATTATTAACGGGGCGAGCGACCAGAGAATTCCCCAAACTCAAACTCAAACAGATTTATTCAAATAGGTCATAATCTGACACTTTTGCACGTCAATGAAGATAAACAGTACTGAGTCTACCGTGCGTTCGGAAAGATACCTCTACAAGAAGAACGCACAAGAAACTTGTAGGGATTAATTTTTTCAACAGATAGTTTCATGGTTACATTCGTTTTCTTTGAAGGTGCCGCGAGGCGGCTATGCCCCATATAAACTAGTTAAATCATTTCAAATCAAAGCATATTTCCAACATTTAATGACGTTATTCGGAATGAAACACTAGTCCAGGTTCCTAATTATATTTTAGTCTAAAATACAATACCTTTCCTGTGCAAAGGTTGGCCATTGCCATTCAGCGCGGTAACGCTGCGAGTGTGATGGGCACCTTTGCTCAGGGAACAATCAGGGGCGGGTTATTTGATTAATTTGACATGTACATTTATTTTGATTTTTTGTATACCTTTTTTTGACTTTTTAATTTTAATAATAATAGTTATTCCTAACAATAAATGTAAAATACAATAGGTACTTATATTTTGGAGATATATTTGAAAATCTATATTTTGTCAAAATAGCAAAATTTGGATTTTTATCATATTTTAGTGCAAAGTACTTCTATTTTGGATTGAAATATAATTAGGAACCTAGATAACTAGTGTCTCATTCCGAATGACGTCGTTAAATGTTGGAAATATGCCCAACGATTTGATTATTACGTTTGTATGGAGAATTCTCCTTAATTCTGAAAAACATACATTCACGCCTTTTTCCCGAAGGGGTAGGCAGAGGTGTACCCAGGACTCAGTCCCACAGTAGATACACCCACATTTAGCCAGTATGTTATTGGTCCCATGTAATAGGGGGCGAGCCTATTGCCATCTACCGGGCACAGTTCCAGACTCCAGGCAGTTATTGAGATAATTCCTAAATGGAAAAATCCAATATTTAACACTATGCCTCACCTGGGGATCGAACCCGGGACCTCTTGATTGAAAGTCGAGCATGCGCCCACTACGCCACCGAGGCAGTCAAAGTTAATTCTGAAGATGGCTATTAAATGCCGTAAATCTACGAATAATAATGTCTATTATTCGTAGCCGTAAATGTAAAAAGTTAACGTTGTATAAGATATCTAAGGTTTTTGAATGAAGAGACTTAGTAACTTTGACGAAATATGTGGCATAGCTGCCGGAACTGGGGGCCTGGTCTGTTTGATTCTTGTCATTGGGGGGGTTTTGCCAATACCACACCTTTGCCAGTTATTCATCCGCCAAGCAGTAATGTCCAAACATTACTGTGTTCCGGTATGAAGGGCAATAGTTACCAGCGAAATTACTGGGCATGATGAGATTCAACAACTCATATCTCAGGGTGATAGGCGCAGTGCAGTGTCGCGCAGAATGTTGAATTTTAAAATACTGGGTGGCACTGTGTCTGATATGGGCAATCATGATGCTTACCATCAGGCATCTGATGAGCTCGTCTTGTCACTCACTAACATAAAAAAAAAAAAAAAAACTCGCCACGGGTGGCGCGAGCAGTTTTTTTTTACGCAGAGGACGTCGACGAGATACTCGTCCTCTGAAAACCTATTAACCGGTTCTTACGGAAATCCAGGTAGAGAGGGTGAGGTACTATTCCAAAGCCGACACCCTACAGCGGCAAAGGTGCCTTAAATCCATTGTAAACGATTTTGATTTTTTAAATATTGTATATTCTCGTTTTACAGTTAGTAGCATGCATGTTGGTGGCAGTGGTTTCAGCTGGCATCGCGAGCGACAACAATCCGAGAGAGAAGCGCGGCGGCAGCTACGGCAGTGGTCACGCCTACGGCACCGGCTCTTCCTACGGCAGCGGATCTTCCTACGGCAGCGGCTCTTCCCACGGCAGCGGCTCTTCCTACGGTAGCGGCTCTTCCTACGGCAGCGGCACTGCCCACGGCAGCGCCGATAACCATGGCAGCGGCGATACCTACGACAAGTGAAGGATTAATTAGCATTCGCATTCATTGTTAGCATGCGAATGCTTAATTAGCATTTAGCAAATTAATTAAAGTTGCGAAATTCTGTGAATGCGAATGAAGCGAATTCATCGCTTAAGTGAAATTATTAGCAATTAGGTAGGCACAGCAACTATTATCTTTATTCGCTTGTAGTTAGGGTCGTATATTAAATGAACGTGTATGATTATTTAATTCGTTAAAATTAATAGCAGGGCGGTGTGAAGTGCGAAGTGCGAATTATCGTCTTAGCAAATAGCATAGCAAAATCAATTAGCATGCTAAGATTCATTAATTCGCATGCTTATGAAATGAATGTGAAATCGCATTAATTATCATCACTACCTACGACAACCCCTCTTCCTAAGAACCGCTGCTCTTCCCACGACGGCTGTTGGTGAACTGGTGGACGCAGTACTCCATCACTGCTCTCTCTATTCTAATACCTTTACTGTATTTAACTAGTTCGCCGCGAACTGAGAGTTTGATAATGAAATCGTAATGACTACTTTAAATTTATTATCTTTAATATTCGTAAAAGCACATCAAGTAGAAGCTGAAATTATTGTAAGCGTTCTACTAATATGAACAAATATTTATTCAACAAAACGATAGCGCGAGTTAATGACATCCAGTGCCACCTAGTGGATATAAGCTGAAACAGGAATTTTTCACTATGAGATTTTGTTGGATCTTTTATAACTTGACAACTCCCGAACTGATCAATCTCAAACTAGACATGATCTTCCCTATGTAAAAACATAACATACATTCACGCCTTTTTCCCGAAGGGGTGGGCAGAGGTGTACCCAGGACTCAGTCCCATAGTAGATACACCCACATTTCGCCAGTATGTTATTGGTCCCATGTAATAGGGGGCGAGCCTATTGCCATCTACCGGGCACAGGTTCCAACTTGGATCCACAGTTCGAATACTCATCCTAGACCAGGAGTTTCTTCAAAGAAGTGATAGATCCCAAGAATATAAAAAGAAGAATATAAGAAAATTATCTGTGGTTTGTTTTTATGGTAGTGAGTAACAGCAAAGCAGACGAGCAAATCAGGTGCCTGATGGTGGGTAAGCGTCATGATCGTCATCGCCTATATCAGACACAGTGCCACCCAGTGTTTTAATATTCAAAATTCTGCGCGGCACTGCACTGGCCTGTCACCCTGAGATATAAGTTGGTGAACCTCGTCATGTCCTGTAATGTCGCTGGTAACATTGCCCTTCATACCGGAACACAGTAATGCCTTTGTGATACTTCCCCAGGCGGCCCCCTACAAAAGAGGCCTACCACATATCTCAGGGTGACAGGCGCAGTGCAGTGCGGAGCAGAATTTTGAATTTTAAAACACTGGGTGGCACTGTGTCTGATATGGGCAATCATGATGCTTACCATCAGGCACCTGATTTGCTCGTCTTGTCTCACTATCATAAAATAAATTTTGGATTAAGATGTTGAATATGTGTCAATTTGAATAATGTTATTAAGTACAGAATTTTATTATGAAATATATTAAGTACTATTATTTTTTTTTTTTTTTTTTCAAAACCCACAGCCCTTATATAACATGGTTAGAAATATTTGCTTAAAAATACGTGTAAATTATTATGTCTGGTTTTGACCTTCGGACAGCAAAGGCATAAGATTTTGTGCATCAGCTCAGTGCAATCCATCTGTGCACTACAAACACCGTGCATACATAATATCAGAGAGAAATCGTCGGTTTTCAAGTGTCGTTAGGCGGTGATACGAACAGGACTGTATACCTATTCACTAAATCTTTTAAAGCAGCGGAAGTTTAGTTGCTTAATGAATTTGTGCTGGATACTTTCAATTTTCTAGTTATAAATTAATTAAATAACAATTCCTTATTATGCAGCAGTACGCCAGTACACTTCTAACAGACGAAATGAGACGAAATATTATAGAATTTTAACACTATCTTGAAATGCAATAAAGCCGTTTTATTTCAACTAATTGCTCAGAGTGATCACCAGTCTGGTGACCATCGCGTCTGTTATTTTATTGGCTTGATAAAAATAAAAAAAACAGTTACATGTGGATTTGTAATGTGAGGTGACTTGGGTATAACAGATTAATTTATTTTCAATGTTAATAATTAAATATTCAGTTAGGAACATGTACAAACAATGCGGCGTACTATATTAATTTAGTAGAAAAAAGTAGAGTATTTTAAGTTAACCTTCCACACCGATAGATGGCGGAAGCAGTTCCAAGTTGTATGTTTTTTTATCAATGTTTATGGTATAATATTTTATATAAAAATTATTCGAATAATTTCATAAACAAAGTATATAGAGTTGCTTGGGTATAACAGATTAATTATTATTTTCAATGTTAATAAGTAAATATTTAAAATTTGGTAAATGTAGAAAGTAAAAACCGTGCAGCGTAATAAATAAATTTTGTACTAAAAGTAGAGGATTTATTTTGTATAACTTGACGCAGCGTGTGGATGTGGTCTATGGTACTTGTTCACGACGGTCGGCGCATATTTTTAAGACATAATAATAAGTAGTGTTAAAGTAATTAAGATAGTAGACGGTCGGCGCATATTTTTAAGACATAATAATAAGTAGTGTTAAAGTAATTAAGATAGTATAAGATCGTGTTATTTTCTAAGCCTAGTTTGTACCTATTGTTCTATATTGTCTATTGTAAATAAAAGATATTTCCGACGGTGTTTTACTGAGGGGTCCGTAGAAAGAGCATAATGTAATACGTTCCGAGAAATCCGCGCGGTCCGACAACTGCTGCCTTTGACTAGACGCCGCACGGATTTCTCAGAATAAAGCGACGCCGAGCGCCTAGCGCCCGGCACCCCCGCCGCACGTACACTCTACAGACAGTCTCTCGACAGCCGTCATACGAGTAACATCGACACGACACGGCAATCGCTCTCGCCGACGCTTCAAACGCTCTCAAGACCCCTCAGTACCACCTTTGGAAGAAAATTGCCACGCCGCCAGTCTTTCGTTTCAACAATCCAGCCCCGTTCCTCCGACCTAAAGGACAGGATCGCTGCCCATCAACGCCGGTCGCCTACATCACCGACCTTAAGCTATACAGTCCACTCGACTAAGGCGATCGGTCGCACAGCGGGCGTCCTGTCCGGAACATCGTGGTCCTTCGAGCCGGATCATTCGGAACATCGTGGTCCTTCGAGCCGGATCTTTTGGATCGTAAGACAGCAACCATTCAAGATGGTATTGACGCGCTCCGACAAATCAAGAATTCAGCGCCGAGAGCAGAGCCCTGAAGCCAGCGATACGACAACGACGGCATCGCGACGCGAATCAAGAGTGACGCAGGGCGCGCCGCCGACGAGCGCGCCCGCCTCTAGCCCATCCGCGCCGCGAGTTGAGAGTGCCTCAACCTCGGGAGTGACGCAGGGTGCACCGCCGACGTGCGCGCCCGCCTCCCATTCATCGCAAAGACAAAGACGGATGCCGGCCAATCCGACACAGCCGGCTACATCCGCCGCCTCGACACAGTCAACAGACGCGGTCACCGACGACACCGCACCCATGAGAAGCCTGCACCCGACGCCGGCACTCGCGTTTCATACGCCGCGGTCCGCTTGCCCTGCGGACCCGCCGACTACGACAGACCGTAGTTCACCCAAGCCGCCACCTCGGACGATGGCGCCACCAGCTTCGTCAAAGCGGACTTCAAGACAGTCAACGCGTCGTTCCGAATACGAGCTTCGGATCGCGCGAGCGAGGGAAGTACACCTCCTAGCCAAACAAAATGAAGCGAAGCTGCAAATCGAATTAAGTGAAGCCCGCCTGAGAACTATAGAAGCCGAAGCTCGCTATCAAGATGAAGAGGACGCGCGCACCACGCTCTCCGAGGACGATGAAGCGGATCAATCGCAGCGAATTGACACGTGGCTGAGCGACCAGCAACTTGTTGAGATCGAGCCCCGCCGGGCACTCACTGCACTGCCTCTGATACCGCCACTGAACGAACCTCCGAAACACCCGGAGTCGCTGCCGCTACCCGCCGCACAGAAAAAGCAGGACGCTGCAGGCCCCTCTATGGACATCGCCGTGCCTGCCACGCCTATCGCCGGACTCTCCGAGCTCGCGAACGCGATCACCCTCGCCGTCCGACAATCCAAGCCGGGCCTGCCACGCCGCTACTACGGCGAGCTACCCGAGTACGGCGGATCGCATCACGAGTGGTTGTCATTCAAGGCCGCCTACAACGAGTCTGCAGGCCTCTACACCGACGTGGAAAATACCGCACGCCTTCGACGCAACCTTAAGGGAAGAGCGAGAGAGGCGGTAGAGAACCTACTACTTTATTTCACCGAGCCAGCAGAAATTATGCGGACTCTGGAGTCACGCTTTGGGAGACCCGACGCCATCGCGACAAAGGAGCTACAGAGATTGCGCGCGCTACCATGCCTCGACTACAATGCGCGCGACATCGGCGTGTTCGCTAACAAGCTCTCGAACATCGTCGCCGCCTTGAAGGCCCTCGACCGACTCTATTGCCTGCACAACCCCGAGCTAGTGACGTCAACCTGTGAGAAGTTGCCGCCGACGCTTCGCCACCGATGGTTCGAATACTCGCGCGCCCAGCCATCGGGAGAACCGGACCTTGTTAACATGTCTAGGTTCCTTCAACAAGAAGTCGACCTCTGCAGTGCATACGCGCCGCCGGAACCCGACATAAGGGAAGAATCATCCAGCCCGCGCAGACCGCAGGCAACTCACAAGGCGTACGTCACGACACCGGAGAAAGAAAAAGGCTGCGCTTCATGCGGCATTCAGGGCCACCGACCGGCCGATTGCCCGGACTTCAAGAAGGCTTCGACCGACGAGCGATGGGACATAGCTAAGCGAGCCAAACTATGTTTCCGCTGTCTGCGCTTCCGTAACCGGGAGCATCACTGTAAAAGCAGGAAATGCAACGTTGACGGGTGTCAATATACGCACCACGAGCTGTTACACCATTATAAGGCACAACAGAAGCCCGCGGCACCCATTGAAGAAACCGTTAGCTCTATGTGGATGGCGCGAAACATATCGGGGGCATATTTAAAGATAGCGCCGGTCACAGTCGTCGGACCGGCGGGAGAAGCTGACACGTGGGCTTTACTCGACGACGGCTCCACGGTCTCACTCATAGACGCCGAATTCGCCGAGCAAATCGGCGCGCAGGGACCGGTCGACCCGCTATTTATCACCGGAGTAGGAAATAAGAAGCTGGACGCCACTCGCTCACGACGCGTCCCGCTCACACTGCGGGGCCGCACGGGCGAACCACAACAACTGGAGCTTCGTACAGTCAAAGGGCTTCAACTATCACCGCAAAAGATTGACAATTCTATAATGACTTGCGCCCACCTCCGTGACCTCCGGCCATACCTCGACTCCAGCCGGACGACGCCAAAAGTCATTATAGGACAAGACAATTGGCACTTGTTGGTCACGCGAGATATGCGGGTGGGACGCCGCGACCAGCCAGTCGCCTCTATGACGCCGTTAGGGTGGGTCCTGCATGGTTCACACCTAGACACCCGACCAGGTGCACTTTGTGGCACACACGACCGTGGAAGACCACACGGACGAAGCCCTCCGACACTATTTCGCCATCGAGGGGCCCACAGTCGCCGCAAAGTCGCCAAAGAATGACACCGAACAACGAGCGCTGCAGATCCTGCAGAACAAAACACATCGTCTTGGCGACGGGCGTTATGAAACCGCACTACTATGGCGTGCTGAGATGCCCAACGGCGAGGAGTGGCGCTGGGTACCGAGTAAACAGAACGTCGCCGACGATGCCACGAGAGACGTGCCACCCGACTGCAACAGCGAGCATCGTTGGTTGACCGGCCCGGAGTATCTGCGGGAGCCAGAGAGTCGGTGGCTGATCGCACGGACACTGACCGCCACCGATAACACCAGAGAGCTACGATGCACGGCACTCTCTAAAGCCAGGAATCCCCTTAGTGAAGCTACGTCGGACCCGGAACGATTCTCGAGGTGGGAGCGCTACCTAAGGACGACAGCACGGGTGCATCAGTTCATCTCACTCTGTCGACGCACCCGACAGCGCACCTACTACAAGCGCACAAGAGAAAATCCACGGGCACATCCGACGTGGCAGCGAAACAAGATACATAGAAACACGCCGACTTCACAGCTGCCGATGTCCCTGACGACGTCTCCCATCATACTTGACGGGAATCGACGAGACCGACCTCATTGGGCGTACGCACTGGCGCGCCGCTCAACACCTCGCCAACATCTTCTGGGGCCGATGGCTCCGAAAATACCTACCCGAGCTCCAGCACCGGCGGGAGCCTCGCTGTCACGGGCCTCCGGTGCGAGTCGGCGATGTCGTCATTATCGCCGACAACACGCTTCCTCGCAACACATGGCCGCGCGGAGTCATCGAAGCCCACAGCCGGCGGCACCCTTCGACGACCGGTTAGGAAACTGATCGTGTTACCGACGACGCCCGCCGTTCACCGGGATTGATGCAGCGCCGCGAGCGACACTGCACGGCGGGAGAATGTTCACGACGGTCGGCGCATATTTTTAAGACATAATAATAAGTAGTGTTAAAGTAATTAAGATAGTATAAGATCGTGTTATTTTCTAAGCCTAGTTTGTACCTATTGTTCTATATTGTCTATTGTAAATAAAAGATATTTCCGACGGTGTTTTACTGAGGGGTCCGTAGAAAGAGCATAATGTAATACGTTCCGAGAAATCCGCGCGGTCCGACAACTGCTGCCTTTGACTAGACGCCGCACGGATTTCTCAGAATAAAGCGACGCCGAGCGCCTAGCGCCCGGCACCCCCGCCGCACGTACACTCTACAGACAGTCTCTCGACAGCCGTCATACGAGTAACATCGACACGACACGGCAATCGCTCTCGCCGACGCTTCAAACGCTCTCAAGACCCCTCAGTACCACCTTTGGAAGAAAATTGCCACGCCGCCAGTCTTTCGTTTCAACAATCCAGCCCCGTTCCTCCGACCTAAAGGACAGGATCGCTGCCCATCAACGCCGGTCGCCTACATCACCGACCTTAAGCTATACAGTCCACTCGACTAAGGCGATCGGTCGCACAGCGGGCGTCCTGTCCGGAACAGTACTGTAGCCTTTTCGGAAACCGGCTTGCTCGGACGGCTGGAAGTCATCGAACCTGCGACTGAGACGATTCGTAATGACTCGAAAACAACTTATAAACATGGCTCAGAAGCGAGATGGGTCTGTAATTCTTCAACAAGGTGTTATCGCCTTTTTTGAAGAATAGCACCACCACGCTTCTGTTCCATGCTTCTGGCGTCACACCTTCGAATATGACAGAGTTAAAGAGCCTCTGGAGGACTTTAAGTACCGGTGTTCCACCCGCTCTCAGAAGCTTTGATGTAATTCCGTCATCACCCGGCCCCTTGTTGTTTTTGAGTTGTTTCAGGGCCATTCTAATCTCGTACAGGCTGATGTCCGGGATATCTTCGGTATAGTGTCGGGTCAGCTTGGCTCTTGGGTCTTTGGCTGCGCTGCTAACAGGCTTTGCGCCCGAGGCGTATAGCTGTCCATAGAACCTCTCGATCTCCTCTAACACCTCCGCTTTTGTCGACGCCATACTGCCATCTTCTCTCTTCAGCTTTGTCAACCGGCTTTGCCCAATAGACATATCTCTTGCAAACACTTTGGAGCAGAACTCATCTAAAAAAAAAAATAGCCTAGAGATCTAAAAATAAAAGGCCCCATCAAAATTCTTAAGTCCTTGGAATAAAAGCCAGTCTCCGTCTGTATTGCAAATTGCAACGCATACAAGCAAGAGACTGGTCGAAAACTGAAGATATGTTTCAGTGACACTCATCCGTATCAGTTTCCGACCATAAAAAATATAGGATAGTTATCGTAACAGGGATCAATTTCTAGGCAGAATCCTAATAGGCATATTACTATTACTTATTTCACAAAACTGCCATAACTTTGGCAAAAAAAAAAAAGATAAATCCTTAAAAGCAAAAGTGGTCGAATACTGGCGTGCTGTTTATGACTAGCTTAGTTTTCGACCGCGAATAATTTTGGTATAGCAATATTTTTTTAAGCTCAAGGAATATTGTGGTCGAAAACTAACGAATAAAATGAATTTGCTAATAAGGATCAAAGTTTAAAACACTAATAAGGTAATTTTGATACTTGACTTATTACAAGACACGTTCTTATCGACAGGATTACGCCAGTATCCGACCACATGGTCGAAAACTAAACTTCTTTTAAAATGCTTGTCCAGTATGCGTCCATCGCTTTTTAGCCATTTATTAGCAGAAATCTCAGGATGATAACTTGTGAACACGTTTAACAGCTGATTTACTAGACAATCACAAACAATAACAAACCTGGTATTAATAAAAGTAGCTAAAACTTACCGTGTAGGTATCGGTGCTGCACTATTTATTTTTTCCAAAATGGCGAGTCCTATCGGGTTGGTTGCGGGCCGTATACTAATTACTGTTTTGTTCCTCAAATGCTCGAGAAAGTGTGAGGATGTGTGTGCGTGCGCGTAGGTATGATATTGATGTAGCCAATAAAGTTAGTTTTTTAGATGTGGTGGTATCAAGTATCTTATTTTTAGTCTCTGTTTGTTAAAAGTACGTGAAATGGTCGAAAATAAGAGGTGGTCGCAAAACCGGCTAACATATCCTATTCACTAAATCTTTTAAAGCAGCGGAAGTTTAGTTGCTTAATGAATTTGTGCTGGATACTTTCAATTTTCTAGTTATAAATTAATTAAATAACAATTCCTTATTATGCAGCAGTACGCCAGTACACTTCTAACAGACGAAATGAGACGAAATATTATAGAATTTTAACACTATCTTGAAATGCAATAAAGCCGTTTTATTTCAACTAATTGCTCAGAGTGATCACCAGTCTGGTGACCATCGCGTCTGTTATTTTATTGGCTTGATAAAAATAAAAAAAACAGTTACATGTGGATTTGTAATGTGAGGTGACTTGGGTATAACAGATTAATTTATTTTCAATGTTAATAATTAAATATTCAGTTAGGAACATGTACAAACAATGCGGCGTACTATATTAATTTAGTAGAAAAAAGTAGAGTATTTTAAGTTAACCTTCCACACCGATAGATGGCGGAAGCAGTTCCAAGTTGTATGTTTTTTTATCAATGTTTATGGTATAATATTTTATATAAAAATTATTCGAATAATTTCATAAACAAAGTATATAGAGTTGCTTGGGTATAACAGATTAATTATTATTTTCAATGTTAATAAGTAAATATTTAAAATTTGGTAAATGTAGAAAGTAGAAACCGTGCAGCGTAATAAATAAATTTTGTACTAAAAGTAGAGGATTTAATTTAACCCTCCACACCGATAGATGGCGTAAGCAGTTCCAAGTTGTATGTTTTTTATCAATGTGTTTGGTAAATATATATAATAATTATTCAAGGAATAATTTCATAAACAAAGTTACATAGATGCTTGGGTATAACAGATTAATTTATTATCAATATTAAACAAGTTAATATTTAGTTTGGAAGATGTACAAACCGTGCGGCGTAATAAATTAATTTTGTAAAAAAGAGTCAGAGTATTTAAGTGAACCTTCCACACCGATAGATGGCGTAAGCAGTTCCAAGTTGTAAATTTTTTTATCAATGTGTTTAGTATAAATATATAAAAAATTATTTAAGGAATAATTTCATAAACAAAGTACATAGAGTTGCTTGGGTATAACAGATTAATTCATTGTTTGGAAGATGTACAAACCGTGCTGCTTAATAAATTAATTTTGTAAAAAAAGTAGAGTATTTAAGTTAACCTTCCACACCGATAGATGGCGTACGCAGTTTCAAGTTGTATCTTTTTGTTATCAATATTATGTGTATCAAAGTTACATTATGCATAGAGGGATATAAATATAATTTCTAGTAAGGTACTACATATTAAATAAGCAACCTAATGCTTCCCGTCTATAACAAGCGCTATTTTAGGCTTGTTTTAGGCCTACTTCTAGTCTAGACTTCTATAAAATCTATTGAATCTGTTATAATCTGCTACAATGTTTTAATTTCTTTAAAACTTATTTATTTAAAGTCCTTTGTGGTTTTGAAAGATGACCCCAATACTAATAATTTATTTGTGCTGCGATAGCAGACACCTACTAAGATTTTTAGCAACATGTTCGAGGGCGCTAGTGTTTATGTATTTAGGCGATTTGGTGACATCTATATATAGCGGTATTTGTAGTTCCAGTTTTGGCCACGTTCTTTAGATCGTAGACGAAGGTCTACGTGATTTCCTTCACTCGATCACACCATACAATCTTGTTCTCAAAAATCTCATTAGATAATCCACTTTATTACTCTGGCGTATAAAACACAAAATCGCTTGCATTTCAAACTTGTTTACATGCATTGAATAATCGAAAAAAGCACGAGACTAAATTAATATTATGATTTGCGATATTGATCCTTATCAGTACTGAATAGGGTTTCAAATTATTTTACAATATTTTAATAGATATGAAATGTAGATGGTATGGCTATAGAGTCGTGGAGTGTTTTCAACTGGAGATTGCGAGCTGGCAACGTCGCGCAGGTTTTGTACCTATATTGATCAAATCTTTAAATAGACTAGTTAGATTGGTAGCTACCCAAAACCTTCAGGATTTTAAGTCTTTTAGGTCCTAGGTACCTTTTTATAATAACACTAGCTGACCCGGCGAACTTCGTACCGCCATATTTTATTTCTCTAATCGCAACTGAGGAAATAAAACCCTTCCGGTAAAATCGAATTACCTAAATTTAAAATAAAACTGGAGTACTCAATTGAAAAATTCATATTGTTGTACAAAATGCGTGGAGATTTTACTGAGACTATCACTTTCCGGGAGATAGTAATAATTCACTCGTATAAAAAGGAACTGAACTGCGGTGACACTCGGCGCCAGTATTTATACCTGAACCTTGAATTTCCCGAACGTTCTAGTTCGCATGCTTCGAGAAGAATCGATTGATCGATTGTTCGAAATAGTGGGTCTCGATGGTTCGAGAGGGAGCTTTGTTTACGCTCAGAGGAGGTCTCGAGAACGAATGAGAAACCAAAGCTTTGTACATTCAAACCAGAGATGGCGACTCGATAGAATTTGATGGCCAGATCTTGAAACTTTGATTAAAATTTGTCGCCAAGACTTTAATAATTCTCTAACAAAAATAGTACAATTTTTTTTGTGGTAATTATATTGTAACATAATACGCAGTATAATTATAAAAATATCAGTCACAAACCATTAAAATAATACGGCTATATCGTGAGCATAAATAAATATAACGTGAAATAAAATAATAGAATTTATATTCTAAGAAACAGAACACAGCGCCATCTATTGGGTGTATTTGCAACCTAGATGTCAAACAATATTGAAGAATTTTATCGATGAGTCAACGTACACCGCCATCTATGAGAACTTCATAAAACTAAACAGTATATAAAACACAATGCATATGAAACAATTAATTGATACATTTTATCCGTTTACATTCACGACATAAGCGAATAATTGAGATGATAACTATCCTATCCAGTAAGTTAGACCAAAATACGGGTACATGTGAAATTTGATTGAAATCGGTTCAGTAGTTTTGGAGTTTATTCGGGACATACATCGCGTGACACAAGATTTTTATATATATAAGCTGTGCCCCGCGATTAAACCCGCGTAGTCTTCGTTCTAGAAATATCGGGAAAAGAGTACTTATTATTTTATTCCAGGGTCTAAACTAAAGATGCCACGAATAGTGAATTGGCCGAATACCGAATATTTTTTTTTTTATGATAGTGAGTGACAAGACGAGCAAATCAGGTGCCTGATGGTAAGCATCATGATTGCCCATATCAGACACAGTGCTACCCAGTGTTTTAACATTCTAAATTCTGCGCGGCACTGCACTGCGCCTGTCACCCTGAGATATGAGTTGTTGAATCTCATCATGTCCAGTAATTTCGCTGGTAACATTGCCCTTCATACCGGAACACAGTAATGTTCGCACATTACTGCTTGGCGGATGAATAACTGGCAAAGGTGTGGTACTTCCCCAGGCGGCCCCCTGCAAAAGAGGCCTACCACTACAAAAACGCAACGCTGTCGGCCGAAGCGCCGAATATTCGGCACGAAATACATACTTGTCGGGGGCGCGTTAGCTGGATGGAAGACAAGTCGCTAAAGTTTATCTTTCTTCTCCTGGAAGTAGCGTGTAGCGATATATATATATTTATATATACGAGTATATAAATATATATATACATACATACATACATACAGTCACGCCTTGTTCCCGGTGGGGTAGGCAGAGACTATTTCCCTCCACTTGCTACGATCCTGACATAAAACTTTCGCTTCGTTCACTTTCATGACATTTTTCATACATGCTCGTCGGTTGTAGGTACTATTGACTTGGCCTTTCCTAAGAACAACGTCAACTTGGTCATGAAAAGTACGCCTAGGTCGACCGCTACCGACTTGACCATTCACACTAGCCTTATAAATCTCTTTTGTTAATCTCCTTTCATCCATCCTCTCCACATGTCCGAACCACCTCAGCATTCCTTTCTCTATCTTAGTCACTACATCTTCTACCACGCCACAGCGTTCCCTTATCGCACTATTCCTCATTTTGTCCATCAAGGTCACTCCAATCATGCTTCGCAGGCTTCTCATCTCCACAGCATTAATCTTACTTTCATGCTTCTTCTGCCAGACCCAACATTCACTACCATACGTAAGTGTAGGGATCAGTACCCCTCTATGGACAGCCATGTATATGATTTGAGCGATGATTTGCAGTTAACACTTTCTTGAACTGTTGATAGAGATGGCGTCGATCCCCCTCAGAATCGAATTGCCGTAATTTGCGAGTTGCGCGGGTTCTTATGTTATCTGATTAAACGTAAAACACTTTCCTTGATTTGAACAACTATTTATTATATTGTGTTGCAAAGTTATACGGTTACAATAAATTATTTTTCCTAAGGTTCCATAATGTCTGACTGAAGTTCTGAAGTCGCTCCCAAGCAAAGGGTAAAGTAGAATATTTATACATAGTGACATCTATGTTACAATGGTTGAACTTCAATATTTAGATAACATCGATTTTGTTATAAGTCGCCGGAAGATGGCGCTAAACTTATAAATGAATTCTGAAATCTTGATTTTAATAACATTATTTGAAATTAATAAAATGATATGTTAATTTGCATTAACATCCTGCCCGGGGGGCGTAACAAATACCATAATCGAGTCTTACTCTGATTTACATAGCATGTCTGACAATAGTGAACTTATTACTACATTTTGTAAAAACAATAACTTAAATGTAATAACTTAATTAACAAAGTTATGAACAATGACTTAATTAAGACTATTCTAAATCTATAGGTAACTTACATAGTTTTACAACTGGCCTGATTAATTCGCCAGATAGTGTTTTCAATTTTACTGATCTGATGACATTATCCTTCCCTGGAAAGATTTCAATAATACGACCGCGTCTCCAATGCAGCGGTACTGAATTTTCATCAACAATTAATACTAAATCGCCTATCTTTACATTATCTGAGTGTTTGAACCATTTATTCCGCTGTTGTAATGAAGTTAAATATTCCTTCTGATAGCGTGCAAATATATTCTGAGACATTTTTTGAATTAATTGATACCTAGATAGACGTGACATTTTTGTTTCTTTCCATACATACTCAGGTAACGCTACAAGTGGTTGACCTATGATGAAATGACCTGGCGTGAGTACCTCTAAATCACATGGGTCTTCTGACATTGCGACCATTGGTCGTGAATTTAATATAGCCTCTACCTTTGACAATAATGTTGAAAATTCCTCAAACGTGAGTATAGTATCTCCAATCTCTTTTTTGAGCAAGAGTTTAACTGATTTTACACAAGCTTCATGCAAACCATTCATATGAGCAGCCGTTGGAGGTGCGAAGATCCAATTGATATTCTGACGGTTGAACTCCTCCTTGAGTATGATTTCATGACTTAATAAAAACTGATTTACCTCCTTTAAGTAGTTTTCTGTTCCTTTGTAGTTTGTAGCGTTGTCTGACCTGATAATTGAAGGGAGACCTCGCCGACTAACAAACCTCGTGAATGCTGCGACGAAAGCCTCGACTGATAACTGACTTACTGCCTCAATATGGCAACTGCGAGTTCCTGCACATACAAATACAACAAAATAACATTTAACTGATTTAGCATTTCTGAGTGAACTTGATTTCACCAAAAATGGCCCCGCAAAGTCGGTGGAGGTTGAAGTCCATGGCCTGACTGCTGACACTCGATCTGCCGGTAAATCTCCCATGAATGGAGGCTGAATAATAGAGGGCCTGAATCTGAAACAAGTAATGCATTTTCGAACAATTTTAGACACCTGACGTCTTGCTGATGTGATCCAATATTCTCTCCTGATGATAGCGATGAGTGCGGTAGTCGCCGCGTGACAATACATACGATGATAGTGATCTATGAGCAACTGAACAAACCTATGATCCTTAGGTAACAGATATTGATGACGTGTTCCATACGGTAGCCTTGCTTGCTTGATTCTACCGCCGACTCTGAGCATTCCTTCTTCATCCAAAAATACACTGAGTTTCTGAAGTGAAGTACATACTGATTTCCCTTTTTTCAATGATTCAATTTCTTCCATGAATGATAATGACTGTATTCTTTTGACCCAATATTTAGTAGCAGTCCTGATTTCTTCTAATGATAATACCTTACTAAAATTCCTTTCGTTTCTAGGTTTTCTGAGATTCTTCGTGAATCTAATGATGAATGCAGTAACATTGATTAATTTACTGAATGAACTGACCTTTCCTAGCAGTTCCAGGTCCCATGGCTGAACTGGTGTACTGACATGAACAATCTTCTTGAATCCTGGCATTTCCTTTGGTTTATTGATGACGGACTGAGGCCAATTATCTTCATCCTGATGTAACCATGGTGGTGACCACCACAACTCATGGTTGATTAATTCCTGAGCTGACATTCCTCTGCTTGCACAATCCGCAGGGTTGTACTGACCTTTTATGTGTCTCCATATAATACCGCGTTTTGAGTTATGAATATACTGAACTCTATTACATTCAAATGTCTGAAGCTGATGAGGCTGAGACTTGAGCCATGTGAGTACAATGGAGCTATCTGACCATCCATTGATACTGTCCAACTTGATTGAGTCCTCCAATGATGATGCTACATGATTTAGTAGCTTACATACTAGATGAGCTGCACTGAGTTCCAGTTTAGGTATAGTCTGACGAGTTTTCTTTGGTGCAACCTTTGACTTTGCCATAACTAACCGTACCATGACCTCTCCTGATGAGTTGACTGACCGTAGATAAACACAAGCTGCAAATCCTGCTTCTGATGCGTCTCCCATGCCGTGAAGTGAATATGACACTGCATCTGAGATTTCTATGCACCTGGGCAATGTCAAAGTTGATAAATAATTCAAATCCATGATTAATTCTTCCCACTGATGAGTTATTGACTGTGATACGGGTTCATCCCAATTTAATCCGTCCATGAACAATGTCTGTAGCAGAATCTTGAATCGCATGATGATTGGGTTACAATAGCTGCATGGATCATATAACCTCGCTATTGTACTGAGTATATTCCTTTTGGTGACAGCTTTTCCTGAAGGTATATTAACCTGATATGAAAGAGAGTCTGATACAGGTTTCCATTGAATGCCCAATACTTTGATGAAGCTCTTGTCCTCGCTGTCGAACTGATGAGATGATATGTCACAATGTTCCTCTGGTAAGTCCTCTAAAATCTTCTGATGATTGGATGACCACTTTCTTAATTCATAACCGGCTGATTTCATGACCTTTATTAATTCCTTTTTCAGTTCTAATACTTCTGACATTGAATTAGCGCCTGCTAATATATCATCCACAAATGTTTGATTCTTGATTACTGATGAGGCCTTTGAATCCGGGTGAGTTACTGACCAATCGTCTGCCAACTGATGAAGTGTCCTGATTGACACAAAGGGACTTGATCGTAGCCCATATGTGTTAGTATTTAATTCATATACCTTGATTGGTTCTGATGTGTTACTGCGCCATAGTATGAGTTGATATTTCCTGTCGTCCTGATGAATCCATGTCTGTCTGAACATTTGCTTGATATCTGTTGTGAACACATACTGATAACGCCTGAAATTTATAAGTATTTTAGTTATATCATTCTGAAGTGGAGGTCCTGAATGTAGACATTGATTAATTGATACTCCATTTGATGTTTTACAAGCTCCGTCAAAAACTACTCTTAGTTTCTCTGAACCTTTCTTGAATACTCCATGATGAGGTATGAAATTATGTTCTGATTCATAGTTATTGAAACTTGACTCTGACATGTGTCCAAGTTCTTCATATTCTTCCATGAATTCACGATATTTCTGAGCAAATACATGATTTTTCTCCAGTTTTCCTTCTAACGCATTGAATCTTTTCATAGCTATATGTCGTGAATCTCCTAACTGAGGCCTATCTGACAAGAATGGCAATCTGACCATATATTTACCGTCTGGCATACGCACTGTAGTGCTATTATAAAGTTCCTCACATTCCGTATGTAATGGATGACTTATCTTTTCCATTGGAGGTTCTTCTGATTTCCAGAACCTTTCCACAGCTTGCTCAAGTGTGGATATCTGAGCCCCGTAGTTGAGTACTGATGATGATGTGTCGACTGAAGCTGATCTTCTGACTTGATTGAGGTCCATCTGATGATTTGTCTCCCCCGTTGACCCGAGGAGAACATACCCAAAGCATGTTCCGTAGGCAGCCATACTGGAATTGATATTTATACGAGTTCCATCATATACATAATTTAATATGTCCGTCCCTAAAATGATGTCCACATCCTGTGGTTTATAAAACTTCTGATCCGCTAGTTGAATGTGAGTTGTTTGATTTAATAACTGATTGGCGTCTAAATATGATGAAGGTATATCACCTGTAAGTTGTTGCATAGTGATTGCATGAGTACTGACTATGGGCACCTGATTACCAACAGGTTTTATGACTATCTTGACTGTACTGCCTGATTCCCTGACCTTTTGACGCCCTACTCCATAGATTTGACATGAATCTGACTGTTTATCTAATTTGAGTTTATTCACTAATGATTCCTTTATGACTGTGATTCCTGCCCCTGTATCTAATAACGCTCTTGCCTTGATGAATTTTCCTTTTCTGTCCTTGATTGAAATGATGGCTGTGGGACATAGGTTTACTGATGATGAAGCTCCCACAGTCTGATTACTTTCTAGTCAATCTGATGATTCGTTTGACCAGCGTTGGCCGAAACGAAGACTTTCAAATTGTTCATTTGCCAAACGAACTGTAGCCCCTGGTGATGGACGTACCCTGGTTTGAAATTGAGTTACTGACCTTACTGGACTTGTGCGAGAGTTATCTCTTGGAGATGGAGATGATGACTGAGGTTTGTCTGAAGTTTGCACATGTACAGTTGAATTATCCCTTCCTTTAGGTAAATTGGCTCCCTGACTCCTATGTCCATCCGTTGAAGTTGAAGGCCTTTTCACTGAATCATTATGACAGAGCATGGTATTATGAGAACTCTGACCACAGTGTTTGCACCAATTGTTTTGTGTGCAATCCTTGCTGAGATGATATCTAAAGCATCGGAAACACAATCCCTTGTCCCGTGCCCAGTCCTTCCTGCCTTTCGGTGTGAGTGAGAGAAAGGATCTACAGGTATATAGTGAATGATTATTATCTGAACAATAACTGCAGCGACCCACCTGATCTGACTTGGAATTCTGTGAAGCTGATGTTGCAGTCACTGCACCTGTCTTACGTGTGACTCCTCGCTGGTAATTAACACGAGGTCTGACATTCTCCTTTGGCTGCTGGCGCTGACTGGCAACAGACTCTGATACTGTCAATTGAAGCCGGCACTGCTCATCCAGGAATTCCATGAGTTGACTGAAGGTTGGAAGTATGTTTGTGTCCTTCCCATGACGTTCCTCAAACATTGTTCTGACTCTGGTTGGCAGTTTCTGAAAAATGATGAACAACAACAAGTACGACCATTCTGATACTGGTAATTCTAATTTTTCAAGTGCCTGAGTACTTTCTCTGATAGGGTCATATAACATTCTACGTAGATCTGAACCCTCTTGTATACGTGGTAAGTTCATGATTCTATCTATGTATGAGTCTGCCAGCAACCTGATATTACTATATCTTTGTTTGAGTAAATTGAAAGCCACTTCATAATTTGCTCCGTCCATAGGTAAATGTTTGATGATGGATAACGCTTCTCCACTTACTGATGCTCGAAGGTAGTAGTGTTTTTCTGAGTCTGAGAGGTTTTTACGTTCATGAACCAGCGATGTATATAAATCTGAAAACCCGAGCCACTCTGATAAAGTACCGTTGAACTCCGGTAATGAAATTATTGGAAGTTTTGCCCTTACCTGATATTCTGATTTTTCCTGATTTTGAGATTCCTGACTACCTGATGGTTGATCCGAAGCCGCCACGTCGACCCGGACCGCCAATTTATTTATCTCACTGAACTGAGCCTTGAAGACTTCCAATTCCTCTTCCCCTATTTCATCCTGTATCTGTAACAGATTCTGATAAGCCTCTATAGCTTCTACATAATATTTTCTAAAGTACTTGAGTGAAACGGAAGAAGCAACTGACTTTGAATCTGATATTATTGTCTCACTGAAATCGTTTAACATACGATATTTTGCCCTAAATTGAGCCTTTAGCTGTTTAGACATGTTGATTTGAGGTACTCTCACAATTTAATTATTTTACTGACAGTTTTTGATTGAAATGATAAAATTTTATTTACGATTATTGACAAATATTACACTGAATTGATAAATCCTTGCACTGAACGAACGGTCTACTGAATGAACTGAATGAACAAATGATTTACTGAATGAACTAATGAGTGAGTTATACTAATTTAACTTAAAGTCCATAATTATTGAAATGACACTTCCGGTTGAATGAACGAGTCCCAATTGAATGAACGACGTGAATTTAATCCGAGTTTTTCTGATATGAACAATATGGACGACTGACTTGATGATAATGTTCTGACACCGTTGAATTGACTTCTTCTGACACTGAATTTATTTGTAACACGTATAATGAACTTTTCACAACACTGATTCACTGATACACCACGCTTGAACTTGCTCTGAAGTAGGTATGCGCGTGCTCTTGCACAACGCAAACGACGCCTGCGACGGCTCCCTCTGATAATGGCGACACCACCCCGGCGCCGGCCTGATGAATTTGTGTTTTACCTTACGCCTTGTTGATGATGCAATCTGATATTCCCCTCATGGGCCACCATAAATGTATATGATTTGAGCGATGATTTGCAGTTAACACTTTCTTGAACTGTTGATAGAGATGGCGTCGATCCCCCTCAGAATCGAATTGCCGTAATTTGCGAGTTGCGCGGGTTCTTATGTTATCTGATTAAACGTAAAACACTTTCCTTGATTTGAACAACTATTTATTATATTGTGTTGCAAAGTTATACGGTTACAATAAATTATTTTTCCTAAGGTTCCATAATGTCTGACTGAAGTTCTGAAGTCGCTCCCAAGCAAAGGGTAAAGTAGAATATTTATACATAGTGACATCTATGTTACAATGGTTGAACTTCAATATTTAGATAACATCGATTTTGTTATAAGTCGCCGGAAGATGGCGCTAAACTTATAAATGAATTCTGAAATCTTGATTTTAATAACATTATTTGAAATTAATAAAATGATATGTTAATTTGCATTAACAAGCCAGCCGTGCCTTTTTAGACACTTTCTGACTGTTCATAAAGGTATGCAACGCCCCATTCACTTGATTTCCTGCCAAAACTCTTCGTTCAATATCACAGTCATACTTTCCATCCCTTGTAAACTTAGAACCCAAATATACAAACTCTTTCACTTGTTCCACTTTTTCTCCACCAATCAGAATATTGCAAACTGTCATACTCTCTTCTCTTTCAAAAACCATAACTTTCGTCTTGCTTACATTCACTTTCATTCCTTTGCTTGTTAAAGCAGCATTCGTTATATCAACCATCGCTTGCAACTCCTTCTCCGACGATGCCAATATGACCTGATCATCAGCGTATAGGAGGCATTTGACGGTCAATCCATTCATTCTTAACCCGTACGTACTTTCTTTCAAATCTTTCAGACAATTGTCTATGAATACGTTGAACAGCCACGGTGAAGCTACACATCCTTGTCTAACACCTTTTTCGATGTTAAATCAGTCTGTGTAAGCTCCGTCTACCCTGACACAAGCACTGGAACCCTCGTAGAGTGATTTCAGTGCTCGTATCGAGTTGCTGCTCACTCCATACATAGACAATGTTGACCACAGTTCATTTCTCGCCACTCTGTCGTAGGCCTTTTCCAAATCCACGAATGCGCAATAGACCTTTTGGCTATGAGCCAAGAATTTTTCGGCTATGCTTCGTAAGGAAGAGATCTGATCCATGCATCCCATTCCTTTCCTAAATCCCGCTTGCACATCCCAAATCTTATCTTCAGTTTCATTCATCACTCTTTTTATCAAAATCTTTGCATACATTTTGCCAACAATGCTTAATAAGCTAATGCCTCGGTAGTTTTTACAGTCGTGCTGCGACCCTTTTCCTTTGTATAGCGGTACGATAACGGCCTTGCACTAGTCTCCTGGTACTCTGCCGCTCCTCCAGCAAAGGTTGAAAAGGCGGTACAGCTGACTAGCTACCACACCCTGTCCAGCTTTAAGTATCTCGGCAGAAACTCTATCATACCCTGCAGCCTTACCCGTTTTCATACTTTTCAGCGCTTCCACAATCTCTGTCATGCTAATATCACTTTCATCATCACTTTCATTTATTTCCCCGGATGGGGTTTGCACTTGCGAATTCTCCTTTTCAAATAAACTCTCAAAATATTGCTTCCGTCTCTTTAACACGCTTTCCTCTCCATTCAGAATACTACCATCCTGGTTTCTGATTTTGTTCAGCTGTGAGGCCGTAATTTTTCCTCTAGCTGATCTTACGGACTTCCAGAAGAACTTAATGTTGTTCTAAAAGTCATCAGATAACCTCCTGTCAAATTCATCTCTTTTTTGCTCTTTCGTTCTTCTCGCAACCTCGTTTGCCACATCCTTCAATCTTTTATACTCGTTTTTTGCCATGTTTACATCATCATTCGTTGCCTTCTGCATTCTTTGATTAGCTTTTGTAGCCAACCAATCTTTCCAAGCTTTCTTCTTCTCAGACGCTGCTTCTTGAACTTCCACACAAACCTTTCGTATTTTACACCCTTTCTTTCTCTTACTTATACCACACACTTCAATCGCAACTTCCACAATCCCTTCCTTGAACGGCTTCCATATCTCCTCAATCTCACATGCTTCATCTAACATGCTAAACTTTTCTTTCAGTTTACGTGCAAACTCCTCATTCACATTTTCTTCTTGCAAATTCTCAACTTTTATACGCTCTAGCACACTAACAGGCCCACGATCTCGGTGCCGCCACTTTTTAAACAGACCTCTTATTCGGCTCATAACCAGGAAGTGGTCTGTATAAATTCCAGCACCGCGATAGGCCCGAGTGTCTAGGACATTCTTTCTCAATCTCTCCACAATAACAAAATCAATCATACTTCTCTGGCTTCCTTCTTCTCTCGTAAACATGTGGACCTTTTTGTGTTCAAACATTGTGTTTGTAACCAAAAGGTTCCACTCCATGCATACTTCAAGCAATTTCTCACCGTTCATGTTCACTCGGTCATCCCCAAACTTTCCTAACACATTCTCATATCCATCCCGTTTCACTCCTACCCAACCATTAAAATCCCCTAACATTATTATTCTTTCATTTTGTTTACATTTATTCAAAATCTCTTTCACGCTATCCCAAAACTCCTGCCTCATCTGTTGGGCTCTCGAGGGACAGTTTGGCCCTGCATCTGTCGGGGCGTAAACCCCCACTAAAAAGATGCGGGTAAGGCCAACTTTCAACCTCACCCAAAGGAGTCTTGGGCTCACACATTCAAAGTCAGTCACACACTCATTCATTCTCGCAGAAAGTACAACACCCACGCCCTGACAGCCTCTACTGGTTTCAGGTACACCTGACCAGTATATATTGGAATATATAAATATATATACCCCGTATTATATATTCCCGTTAGGTAATATCTATATAATATATTACCTAACGGGAAATATCAATCATTAGGTATTAGTCAAGGAAAGAATAACGCTGATATTCTGTGTTTTCTATCCAAATGACAATATATGCACGTAATCCAAAAATCCATAATGATAGTCATATTTGCCTTAAATAGTTTCATATACCTAATTTCAAATAATAATCAGTATATAAGCAATAAGCACAACAATATTGTTTATATTTAGTTCCTGTTGAGCGTACGTTTCTATAGGCCTATAGTATAATTTTCACACACAACGGCGGTTTTTTCTGGGTAAGTCATTCATTAATATTTATTTAATTTTGTTAATGGAACGTTGTAGCGTGTTAGAAGATGTAACGAGATAGAAAGGAATGCTCCGGTGGTTCGGACATGTGGAAAGGGTGGACGAAAGGAGATTGACAAAAGAAATTTGTAAGGTGAATGGTCAAGTCGGTAGGGGTCGACCTAGGCGATTTCGTGAACAAGTTGATGTTGTTCTATCGAAAGGCCATGTCAAAAGTACCCTATCAACCGACGAGCATGTATGAAGAATGTGATGAAAGTAGAAGAAGCGAAAGTTGTTTGTCAGGATCGTAGCAAGTGGAAAGAAATAGTCTCTGTTTACCCCAACGGGAACAAGGCGTGACTGTGTGTAATTTTGAAGGTATATCTCCGAATTTGGTTGGTAGTTGGTACCTCTTAGAAAGGTAGGACAGTTGTCTCATCTTATAATATTTATAATGATAATACATATTTACCGAGGCGGTCATGGATATAGAAGATTGCCCCACCCACTCTACCTGTGGTTGCCTCAAAAGCCGGCAAAGGGTTGTCAGATGTCAGACGGGCAGCAGCCACTTCTGCGTGAAACCATCGAACCCGCCAATCTCCTGCCAATCGTGGCATAAGAAAGAATTGCAAAATTCGTAGTGCGGGCCGCTTGTCGCGACACGCTGCCCGTCAACGTGCCGGCCCTACTGGAGCCGAACGGTATCGCACGTGATGATGGTAGGCGTCCAGATGGAATGTCATTAATTCCGTGGAGTCGTGGGAGGTCGCTGGTGTGGGATGCTACTTGCGTCGACACCTTAGCGTCCTCTCACTTGCAGAGATCCTCCAGGGCCGCTGGCGCAGCAGCAGATGACGCGGAATCCCTCAAGCGTAGGAAATATGCGTCTCTCAGCGAGGGATGCATATTTGTTCCGTTTGCAGTAGAGACAATGGGGCCATGAGGTTCAGAAACTAAAACCTTTTTCAAGGAGTTATCGAGGCGCCTAGTTGAAACCTCAGGTGACCAAAAGGCTGGTTACTACCTTGGCCAACGTATAAGTTTGGCCATACAGAGAGGTAATGTAGCTAGTTTTTTGGGCACCTTACCTGCAGGAGGCGACCTAAATGATATTTTTTATTTATAATTTATGTTAAGTTATTAGTTGAATTGTTTTATTTAATTATGTTATTTTCAATTAAATAAAAAAAAAAAATTCGTAAAAAAAAAATCTACTTTTCATACGAAATCAGCTGATCGGCGAATTTGTATGGAAAGTCGAAATATATTTTGCGAATTATGAATTGCTTTCTTTTACAGTTGTCTATGTTAACGAGTAATTAGCAAATACACCCTTTAAACTATTTTGGCTGTATACCTAATAATTATTTCAGATCAGAATGTGGCGTGTGACAGCAGCGACCGTTACTCTGTTCATCGTTGCCTGCAACCCAGCACCGATCGTCAGGACCTTAAATATATCCCCTGGAACGCCCAGGGCTCCTTCCAATGAATATTTCCACAGCGTCAAAAACGAATCTCATATTGGGATTAAACTGATTCCCAGAAAGTGTTCTACTTATTTGAAGAATCCCGAGTCGAATCACGCACAAAGAACAGATCAAATCCATCCAAAACCATCTGGCTCAGTAACCCATTTCAACAATCTACCAAACTCTGAAGTTGTATCAATGGACAAAATATATCCTGATCACGTGCAAAAACGATTCCCCACCTGGCTGGTTTAGAAGTTTCTACTTCTACGCGACGTGAATGCTTCCGTAAGAGGAGAGTTAGATCCGCTGAAGAACTGACCTTGGTCCTTGATCCTTGGATTTATCTAATTTACATCGCATAAGTAACCCTTTTTTCACCACTATTCAGACATTATACTGTTCATTTGGCGATTATAAAAACATCAAGGGTTTATGCAGTAATGAATATGAGACCCAAATGAAACGAAGCGGACCTTTCGTGACTATACGTAAATGTCCTCATGGGTACTCCTTATTACGGACAAGATGTCGTAGTACTAAATTAAATAAAGGAAACGGATTATTGGGCATATAAGCGTAGGTACCTGTTCTCTTGAACTAGTGGCTTTGAAAGCTGTTGTGCGGGGCTATTTGCGTTCTTCATAATCACCAGTCGTTATCAGGCTTTAAGTCTTTGTGTTCTGTGGTTTGAATTAGTTAAAAAGACGTTTTACCTTTCTAAAAAGACAGTGCACTGTCAAATTTTGAGGAGAGAAAAGGAAAAGGATAGACACTGTGAGTGGTTCTCACTCGGGACTGACACAGTGCACAGTCTACTTAGTAAGTTTATCATAATGTCTTTGGTTAGTAACCGGACTTTGACATTTGTAGTTAATTTCAAATCAAGTTATCTAAAGTGATAGTCACCGAGAACGCCAATAGCCCGGCTGTGCTTGTGGATGTGTGTGTACACTACGACCTTGCGTATTTTCGACACATCCCTACTTTAAAATGCGTACCAAGAGAAGTTTACTCTCGCCAAAAGCGAGCAGTTTTTATATCAGCCTCCTTGTTGCAAAGTAATTTTTATTAAAAATGTACCCATGAGTATATTGATTTATAATTACCTGATGACATTAAATTATTAAAAGGCAATTTATTTAATAAAAATTCAGTGACTGGTTATTATGTAACTGTTTTTAAAGCAAGGAATGTTGAACTTTCGTGGAGATTTTAAATTTTAATTAAAATATGCACGTCTGCTTGCAGGCTGAATGCAGTTACTTAGATTTAAGCCCGTCACACACGTAGCTATAATATATATTAATATAAATCATAGCAAGGTATATTACGATATATTTTCTATACAAATATTCGACTGACCGCACACGCAGCTATAATATATATTTCGATGACGTCACCAACATATACCGTAATATATATAATTGCATATTAATATAAACTACTGTATCAATGAAATGAAGGCTAAAATATATATTATAGCATCGTCTCCGTGTGTTAGCTTGCTATAATATATATTATAGGATGGTATATTAATATATATTATAGCTGCGTGTGTGACGGGCTTTAAGCTTAGGTTGTAATATCATGAATTCTGGCAAATAAACATTTGATTGATTGATTGATTGATCTACATAATATTTTATTCGGTGTTCAAATCCTAAAGCCGTGAGCCGGATACCGAATATATAATATATAATGGATGATATAATTTTTTTTTTTGTAGGGCAGTGCATTTATTGAAAAAAAGACTAAACAATAGCTACCTACTTACTATCTACCCTAACTAAATACACTATACCATAGAACACTTCGAAAATCCACAGACCGACATGTCAGCCTATAGATCCAAGTGCTCTAAACCACTGTCAGATGGCAGCGTACCCAAGATACTGGCGGCATTGCCACGTTGAATAGCAATGCTTATACGTTGAGCCAGATAAACGCCAGCATTTTGAACACGCGTCGCCTCGACCAAGCGCTCAGATAGATTTTTGAAAATGCGTTGAGCTCTCGGACCCCACGATCCCAGAGTCTCGACTCCAAACGGTTCAAATATGTAACCGCTACCAAGGTTTGCATATTTGTTTCGCTTGCGTTGCTTGGCAGAACCCGCCGCCGCACCAGCCGTACCTTGGGTCTCTGGTACATGTGACGGCGCTAGTGTGTCAACGCAAGTAGCGTCCCACACCAGCGGCCGCCCCAGTTTCCAAGGAACGAGGGTCATACCGTCAGGTCTTTTACCATCGTCACGCATCAAACTGTTCGGTTCGAGAACGGCTGATACATTGGCGCTGGTAAAGGCCCGGCGGATGACTAGCGTGGCGGGAGATCCGGCCAACACTTCGAGAACATGAGAGACCGTGGTGACCGAGTTCTTCGACGGCAGTACCACACTGGCAACGGTGACCTACATAGCACGGTGCACCCAAACGCAAACTGACAGCTACACGAAAAGCAGATGGATCTAATAGATTGCCAGTATTGAAAGATGGGATTGCTTGCAACCAAAAATCAGATTCCCTAACAGAGACTGCCAGGAGTCGGGCCCGGTCTGTGGAGTAGGCGCACGTTTGTATGAGACAATTCCGTATCAACGCACAGAGGGGCCCATCCCACAGTTTCTGTGAAGATGGTAGTTTAGGTAAATCGGTATTGGAGCAAGCCGCAACCCAAGCACTCTTTGCCTCAGCCAAATTAGAAACATCGAAAGCTCCTAAAGAGGGGACTCGCGAGGGAGCGAAGATTTTTTGAATTAGGTTGTCCGAACTGTGCACTGAGGACAAAAAAGCCGGGAGAGCGACACTTGAAATTTTGCGGACTTCTAGGCCTCCAAACCTTGAAATTGAAATGAGGCTTGAGACCAAACCCTCTATGTTTAAATTTAATACAGACATTAGGGTATTCTTTATGACATTGTCTAAGCTTACGAGAAGCTCATTGTGTTTCCACAACGGACAACATCGTAACAACAGTGAAAATTGAAAATACATATTATTTTTTTCAATATAATATGAATTTTCACTGTAAAAACTAAAAACGAAACGCCGCGACGCATCGTGAGTTGCCCCTACACTTCGCGCATCACCTTATTTTCCCTGTCTCTAATCATTACTATGTCAAATCTAAAAACTACTTTAAATCGAAACAGATAAGGCTCACCTTGCTATGTACAATCGAATACAATGGGTATATAAACCAACCTGAAAAAGTTGTTATGTCCAAGAAGTATTTGTATCGAATGAGAGCGTTGTTTAAATTGGCAGTATAATATTTGTGAAATAATGTAACCATCGCTCGTTTCGCTTCGTTTTTCGTTGTCAGTTGCCGTGTCGTGGGCCGTGGGACGCCATTTTGAGATAGGCGATTATCACAGTTTTGAGTTAACAGAACATGTGTTATAAAAATCACGGTCCGTTATGGTTTTCTCATACCTTGTCTTTGAATTTTTAATAAATATTTTGTAGACATCATTATATGTAAATAAACATAAATTTGCGTTTGTACAGAGTTTCAACCAATTTTAATCAGTAGATTATAAAAAATAGTGGTTTTTATGTTGTAATTTAGTAGTTTTTAGTGTTGTGAAAATAATAACGACATGTCGCGAATGAACCAGAGTTCCATTTGGGATTACTTTAAACAAACAGAAACCGACGACAGAACGGCAAGGTGTAACCTTTGTTCATGTAGCCTTTCATATCGAACTACCACTGGAAATCTGAAAACACATCTAAAAAGAAAACATTATAATGCATATAAAGAATGCTGTAAGAAGATGTCTGGCGCGGGGCGTCCTAGGAGTTCTGATTTTATGGAAACATCGGCCCAAGTTTCATTACAAGGTACGTAAAGAACCTAAGTACTTAATACACGACTGCCTCGGTGGCGTAGAGGGTGCATGCTCGACTGCCAATCAAGAGGTCCCGGGTTCGATTCCCAGGTCAGGCAGTGTTAAATATTGGATTTTTCCATTAGGAATCATCTCAATAACTGCCTGGAGTCTGGAACTGTGCCCGGTAGATGGCAATAGGCTCGCCCCCTATTACATGGGACCAATAACATACTGGCGAAATGTGGGTGTATCTACTATGGGACTGCGTCTTGGGTACATCTCTGCCTACCCCTTCGGGAAAAAGGCGTGAATGTATGTTATGTTATGTTTATATACTCTTACACAGGCGTCACGGTTTAATAGCGCTGACCTTGAATGCGCCAGAAATCAATTTTTAGTAGGTCTTTTGAGACAAATACACCTGCGCAAAGACCTCCTCCACTTTTAGCGCTATTAAATCGTGACGCTACCTAAAATATACCTGTTTATACCTAATAATCTAGACACCTAGATCAATATTAATATTAATCCCATAAAACTTGGCATGGGACTACAAAAAAGTATTGTATGGTTGGAAGTTGTTTGTAACCATGTGTCTAAAGGATTGTCTTATCGCAGCCTTTTTATTATTGGTTTTGTTTCGTTATTTGTAGATTAGATTATGTAGGTTAAATTTTCGTGATACCACAATATTAAATATAACATATAAACAAGAAACAGTGTAACAATTGGTGGCCTTATCGCTCAGAACGATCTCTTCCAGATAACCCTGCAGATGAAATACTTGAAAGATAGTGGTTTCGAACGCATAAATAAATACCTTATAAAAAAGTATTTGTATCAAATATTTTAGGATTTCGGATAAATAATAGATATGTTTATATTAGCTGTAAAAACGAAAAACGAAACGCCTACGCGGACAAAACCATAATAAACGTTACAACGCGACTTGATACGGCTACGCCGCACACTTCACAGCTCTCGACACTTCATTTTCCCTCTCGCTCTAACATACATACAATAATATTAGGTCTATATGGATCTTTAACAATGGTACTTATGGCTCACTTTGCTGTGTACTAGGTAATAGGTATATTAACCGACCTGATAATAATTTCAGAAAGCTTTTAGCTTTTTGTTAAACTGTGTCGTCTTTTTAAATTGGTTTCATTTCATGCAGACTTCCGACGCCATTTTGCGTTATGTCAGTGACTAACTAGTGACAGTCAGTGGATTTATATAAAATCACTGCCGTTTAAGTATATTATAATAGTTACCTATATTATATTAATATAAATATCAGTTTCCGTTATATAATATATAGTTTTTTAGCATTTAACACAATGATTAATAAACTTTTAGTGTTGTGAAAATAAAAACGACATGCCGCGAATTAAAGAGAGTATATTTTGGAAATATTTTGAAAAACTAAGCAGCAGCGATAAAATAGCGAGATGTAAATTTTGTTCAAAAGAATTTTCCTATCGAACGAACCCTGCAAATCTTCAAACACATTTAAAAATTAAACATTATGATGCTTATATGAATTGTGAGATAAGAGGCGCGAAGCGAGATCCAGGCCCCGTGGAACAATCTTCATTTCAAGGTAATTCAATTGATTGGATATCTAGATTTCGTGTCTAAACTAAATCAAACTGGCAATGAGTTCCTATTAAATTACAAGAGAAAGTAACACTATTCAAGAACAACACTTATGTAAGGTACTGTGCTAGGTGAGGAATTTCTCACCGCGTTCGTCACGGGAGCACATAATAAATAATAGTAGTAACAGCAGGCAGGCAAAAAATTTATGCCAAACGGAGGAATCCCTTTTGTAACACATTGTACCTTTATATTTTTATTTATAAAAATATATGCCTCCGTTTGGCACAAATTTTTTAGGCATAAAATTGTATATGGCATAACGTTTTCGCATAACTTTTATTAGCATAATAATACTTTGGCATAATTATACTATAGCATAATAGAAAGTTTAGCATAAGTAGTAATTGGTCAAGGTAATAAGTAGTAAGTAGTAGTGGTAATGCTTCAGTAGGCAAACCATGTTGGTTGCTCGAAACAATTTCAAATAAAATTCTTTATCTCTTTATCTTTGGTCTAACATGTTTAGGCATAAATGATTGTCCCATAATTTTTAAGGCATACTAATAATTCGTATAATAATCATATGGCATAAAAATATATTACGAAAAACGTATTAGTAGGTTAGGTTAGTTTCATTATTATTTAATTAGGGCATTTATAACAAAAAAGATTAAGTGTAAATATCATTATGCGTTTATAATCGTATGCTTTATAATATTATTCTTTATTTCTATTATGCTAATAGTATTTATGACAATAAACATTAAGGCAGAATATTTGTGCCTAATAATATAATGCGTAGTGATCAATAATTTATGCTGAATGTTGTTATGCCAAAGTATATTAGGACAATACATATTATGCTTTTCATTAGTAAACCGTTACAAAAAGGTGTAGTAATGCCTAAGAGGGTACATCAACCCATGAAACTGATCCACTTCCAAAAGATATAACATAACATACATTCACACCTTTTTCACGAAGGGGTAGGCAGAGGTGTACCCAGGACTCAGTCCCATAGTAGATACACCCACATTTCGCCAGTATGGTATTGGTCCCATGTAATAGGGGGCGAGCCTATTGCCATCTACCGGGCACAGTTCCAGACTTCAGGCAGTTATTGAGATAATTCCTAATGGAAAAATCCAATATTTAACACTGCCTGACCTGGGGATCGAACCAGGGACCTCTTGATTGGCAGTCGAGCATACGCCCTCTACGCCACCGAGGCAGTCATATATATATCTATATCTATATATTATAATATGGGACATCTTCCACACACGATCATCTGGTCCCAAACTAGGCTAGAAGCCTGAACTATGGTAACCTAACCATATGACTGATATACATATTTATATATGTTTGATCTGTGCACCCAGTCACAGATCAAACAGACATGTTCATGCACACAAAATGTTTTTGACCTGGCCGGGGATCGAACCCGGGGCCTGCGGCACAGAAAGCAGAGTTACTACCGTCTGAGCCAACGAGGCCTTGCAAAATCTGTTATAAAAATTTCGACTTCGTATACAAAATGAATCAGCTGATCGGGTAATTTGTAATGGAAGTAGATTTTTATTTCGCTAATTTCGTAATTCTTTCATTTACAAGTTGTTTAGGTTCACGTGTAGAGGCATGACGCAACCCCTTTAGTATTTGTAATACCTTGTATAATTGTACTTGGAACATATTCTTTACCTATTTTAGATTAATAACACTTTATATTCCCACGGGAAAGATGTTTACGTAGGTGAAACCGCGGGGCAACTTTATTATATTATAATATTAACATTTTAGTACATAATAAACAAGCTAAAAACGAAACGCCGCGGCGCGACTGTATAATGTCCGCTGCGCTTTACCCGTCGTCGCCCGTCACTTAATTTTCTTTCGCGCTCTGATCTTTCGTATTTAGGTTTCAAATCTAAAGCAACTTTATTACCAATGATATAAGGCTCAAATTATTATGTACACTCGGATTATTAACCGACCAAATATAATTTCTAAATTCCACTAAGTATTTGTATCGAATAAGATCCCTGTGTAAACTTGTAGCCTTATAATAACCGATTTTACGGAATTCGACCCTAGCTTCGTTGCAACTTCTTTGTCGTTCGACGCCATTTTGCGTTATGTCAGTAACCATTAACCAGTTGTATTTAGTTTTCTCTTGCCTTTCAACTTTTAAATTGCAATAGTTAATGATAACAATAAATTAATAGAGTGAAAATCATTTAAAGTGCTGTGTTTACACGTTAACATTACCTAACTTGTGGACTGTAACTTTTTGGAGTTTAGTTACAATTTTATCAAGTGAAACCAGTTATAACATTTTAGGTTATTTTTAGATTTATAAACTATAGTGCTGGGAATTTAATAACGATATGCCGCGAACTAACTCAAGCATATATTGGGAATATTTTGAAAAACTGATCGATACCGATAAAAAAGCTAGATGCATCATTTGTTCAGAGGACTTATCATATCGCTCCACGACTGCGAATCTTAAAAGTCACTTAAAAAGAAAACACAATACTGTGTTTAACGAATCGTGTAAGCAGGTTATACGCGCGAAGTATGCTAGAACTTCAGAGCCCGTAAAATCGACAGCCGAAACTTCATTTCAAGGTTGGTATAAATATATATACTGCGTTGGTCTAGTGGTCGCTAGCCGCTAGCGCTGTACTATGGAGCGTGAGCTTATAGGTTCGATTCCCAGCTCAGGTAAAAACATATTGTGTTAATAATCCATAAGGAATTTCTCTATAATAACCTGGATTCTGGTTTTGTGAGCGGTTAATAACCTCTTTACAATACGGCGAGCGTAACTTGGCGAGCCTGGCGTTGGTGTAGTGGTCGCAAGCGCTGAGTACAGCGCTTGCGACCACTACAGTACTATGGAGCGTGAGGTTATAGGTTCGATTCCCAGCTCAGGTAAAAACATATTGTGTTAATCCATAAGGAATTTCTCTATAATAACCTGGATTCTGGTTTTGTGAGCGGTTAATAACCTCTTTACAATACGGCGAGCGTAACTTGGCGAGTCTGAAAGCATACATATAATTGACAGATACAATCCAAAGCATTTATACATGGTTAGACTTTTATAAGCAACTAGTAGTATAATAAATAAACGCAAGATAACGTGAAATATGTAAGTTCGCGTTGTTGAGATAGCATATCATTGAACAACTTCACTACCCTAGCACGAGGGGAGTTACTACCACGAACCGAGTTATTGTCGGCTGGCAGCTCAAACAGACGATGCAGATGACGTGGCCCACGAACTTTTTTTTTATGATAGTGAGTAACAAGACGAGCAAATCAGGTGCCTGATGGTAAGCATCATGATTGCCCATATCAGACACAGTGCCACCCAGTGTTTTAAAATTCTAAATTCGGCGTGGCACTGCACTGCAGCTGTTGAAATTCTGCATGCTATTCATTTACAACGCCTGTGATGCAAGGGCTGTTCATAAAAATCTATATCTCATATCACATATCCCATCCTACTAATCCTACCTGCTTCCCTAATTCTACTCAAACTCAAAACTCAAACTCAAACAGATTTATTCAAATAGGTATCATAATCTGACACTTTTGCACGTCAATAAAGATAAACAGTAGTGAGTCTACCGTGCGTTCGGAAAGATACCTCTACAAGAAGACTGCACAAGAAACTTGTAGGGCTTTATTTTTTTCAACAGATAGGTAGTTTCACAATATTTGGTTTGGTTATATTCTAATCATAAAAATACTAATTACATACTAATTCTAATCCTACGAATATTATAAACGAGGATGGATGGATTGATGTTTGTTACTCTTTCACGCCAAAACTACTAACCACACTATTGGTATGTAGTATTAGGTAGTTATCAATTGCTATTGGGCTGAACTTTGGGTTTTTTTTTATGTAGACAATTTGGACCCTAATAACACAGTGTAATTTGGATTTCCGATATTCTCATGGGAACGATGTCAACGCGGGTGAAACCGCGTGCCACAGTTAGTTATAATTATAAACATTAAAAACCTACCTAATATAGATACCTATTACCTACACCTACCATAATAATACGTAATTACAACACATCTTCAGCGTGCAAAATATGGCGACCAAAAACGTAAAACTTGTAAACAACATACATACCCACTTTAAACCTATATAATAGTCCCACCATGTTGTTCATAACAAACGGCGTCGCTAGTGGAGTAAGTAATTGACAGCGGAATGATCTCATAGTGTATAAGCTCAGATAGTTCCAATTTTGCCCACCGGAATAGCTACCGTGGTGGCACTGTAATGGAGAAAGGCGTCGTGCGGCGTTGCCGTTTCGTGCACAACACGAGTTGACGGCTGGTCAAATAGACGCTCGCCTGTTTATTTTGTAGTCGGGTCAAGATGGTGGTTTCGAATAGGATCTTTGATATTTATGAAATTTAAAGTAGGTTTTGGCTGTGAATATTGTAATAAATATATATTTTATTAATTTACAGTTCATCAAAGATTTTTACATTTATTTACATATTGCTAAATGCAAATCTTGAAAATTATCTACCTATTTTATACCTAATCACTATTTTAAAAAATCCTAAATGACTGCCTCGGTGGCGTAGAGGGCGCATGCTCGACTGCCAATCAAGAGGGCCCGGGTTCGATCCCCAGGTCAGGCAGTGTTATATATTGGATTTTTCCATTAGGAATTATCTCAATAACTGCCTGGAGTCTGGAACTGTGCCCGGTAGATCGGTAGATGGCAATAGGCTCGCCCCCTATTACATGGGACCAATACCATACTGGCGAAATGTGGGTGTATCTACTATGGGAATGAGTCCTGGGTACACCTCTGCCTAATGGAAAAATCCAATATTTAACACTATGCCTGACCTCGGACATGTGGAGAGGAAGGACGAAAGGAGATTAACAAAAGAGATTTATAAGGCTAGTGTGAATGGTCAAGTCGGTAGCGGTCGACCGCGGGCGTACCTTTCATGAACAAGTTGACGTTGTTCTTAGGAAAGGCCAAGTCAAAAGTACCTACAACCGACGAGCATGTATGAAAAATGTCATGAAAGTGAACGAAGCGAAAGTTCTATGTCAGGATCGTAGTAAGTGGAGGGAAATAGTCTCTGCCTACCCCACCGGAAACAAGGCGTGACTGTATGTATGTATGTATGTATGCCTGACCTGGGGATCGAACCCGGGACCTCTTGATATATATAATATCTTGCCATATTTAAAGTCCATCTGAATACATACATACACAGTTCTAGAACAAACAGGATATTAATATTTCGTAAAACTCGCACCTCATCTGCCTTGTGCCTAGTTAGAAAACACGCTAAACAACCTATTATCGTGATTCATTAGATGACGTTGATTAAAGTTTTAACGTCATGCCGTCATGGCGCGTCACTAATCCGGAATTTCCGATAGGGTTGGAAAATTGACAAATTATTAATAATAGTACCTAGGTAACTGCTTTTAAATATTAAGTTATTTTTTTTGTAACTAGATATTTATTGTTCACAATAACACAATAACTACTTACTGCGTAACGTTTTTGTAGTGGTAGGCCTTTTTTGCAGGGGGCCGTCTGGGGAAGTACCACACCTTTGCCAGTTATTCATCCGCCAAGCAGTAATGTGAAAACATTACTGCGTTCCGGTCTGAAGGGTAATGTTTCCAGCGAAATTACTAGGCATGATGAGATTTAACAACTAATATCTCAGGGTGACGGGCGCAGTGCAGTGCCGCGCAGAATTTTGGATTTTAAACACTGGGTGGCACTGTGTCTGATATGGGCAATCATGATGCTTACCATCAGGCACTGATTTGCTCATCTTGTCACTCACTATCATAAAAAAAACGTAATTTTTTCTTGAATTAAAACCTCTATAAAAAAAATAAATCGTTAAGGCATACCATTGTAAGTATGCTCAGTGCAGGGTTCCATATCTAAATACCGCAAACATGTTACTAATCACAATTGTACATTAAATTGTACTGTTTTTTTTTTAACTTCTTTTCCATGTGATATAAGATCTTACTTATTGCTAAAGTTAATGATGCGGGAAGTACTCTAGAGTCTAGAGGTTTGCAGTTCGATGCGCATTGATTGCGTTGACTTAGAAGTTTGATATTTTTACAGCAGCTAGGGAACGTAGACCCGAGTTATTGATATCAATATCAATTTGATACCGTCACGCGTACTACTCGTAAAAAGTGTCTTGACCTTGAACGAATCGTCCTAGGTCTTGTCAGACGGACAGACACACAAGCGGACAATAAAGTTATCTTATAAGGGTTCCTTTGTTCCTTTTGAGGTACGGAACCCTAAAAGTCGACCATTCCACTTATAAATCTGTTGTAACTTTGGACTTGTTTTCAAATTCACAAACAATTCACCCCTATGCTTTTAAAACTAGGGTGAAAGTTGAGGGGTGTCTGCAGTAAGTGAAATTGTTTTTAGTCGTTATTCGGTAAAAATTAAATTGTTGCACTAAAACTTCAACATAATGGGTAAAAAAGTAAAAACTGTACTGTTTTTGATTACTTGCGTGGTTTAAAATTGTCCTTACTAGGTATAAAAATATTTAGGTATAAGTTCAATAGACAAACGAATCCAAAATGGCGGCGCTAATCATGTTCTCTCGCTTGCACACTAGTGTTTTAATTAGTGAGCAAGCGAGATGACATGATTTTAGAGACCATTTTAGATTCTTCTTTATTGAAGCGGCTTATATCTAATTAATTATTTTTAACCAATTTGACGGTGGACTAAATGATTCAAGAGGAAATAATGGTGTACCCATTACGGGTATGTAAAATTGGCTACAAAATGGCGAATTTTGCAGAGCTCGCAAAAATAGGTACACATATTGCTTGTTGAGCTTATATGAAATTAGTAATTAGGGAAAGCTGTTTGATTCGACTATACAAACTGGGTACAATTTATTGTTATTAAAACATAAGAGAACACATCCAAACATGCCCCTATCCGTCCAAAGGCTGTGGAAGAGATCGCTTAAAGCGATAGGGGCATTGTGAGACCAATAAGATTAATTAAGGTATGTTTTGGCTACATTATATTTTTATTTTTCGAGCAGAGTGCCTTTATTGAAAAAAGACTAGAAAGAATAGTTACCAACCTAATATCTACCCTAACTAAATACATTATACCATAGAATACTTCGTAAATCCATAGGCCGATATGCAGCCTATAAAAAATCCAAGTGCTCTAAACCACTGTCAGATGGCAGTATACCCAAGATGCTGGCGGCATTGCCACGTTGAATAGCAATGCTTATACGTTGGACCAGATAACGCCAGCGTTTTGATCACTCACAGCAGTCCGCGTGAAATATTTCTATAACACCTACTACCGGCTATAGAGGCGTGTGTGTTATATTAGGTGATGCATTTTGCATTCTATCCACCGACAAGTCTAATGTTACAATTAGAATTCATATCGCAATTGATAAAAACTTCCTTTTTATTTTATTTCAAGAGAAGCTAAAATAATAGTTATTGTTCCCACGGTTTCACCCGCGTTGTCATCGTTCCCGTGGGAATATCGGGAAAGAAAGTACCGCATCTGTTATTCCAGAGTCTAATCTACCTATATACCAAATTTCAGCCTAATCGGTTCAGTAGCTTTGCCGTTAAAGAGTAACAAACATCCATCCTTCCACTCATTTCGTATATATTATTTTTTCCAACTTTCGTATTTTTATTATTAAGTAGAACTAGTGAAAGCCCCAGCCGCGGCTATGCCCACTCGCAATTACAAAATATTACGAATGCAATTACGAAATATGGAATTTATTTCTACCAAAACTTTGACTTCCTTTTTGGACCCCCTAGAATAGAATTTTCAAAATTCCTTCCTTAATAGACTTCTTTTCTAGACAACGGAAATACCTACATTACTAGTTTCAAATATCTAGGATTAGATTGGGCTCTGCGTTGCATGTCAGTCAGTGAATCATTTACGATATTAGAAAATAATAATGATTATAATAGGTACTTATTTGGGCTTTCAAAAATACCCAGCCCTTTCAATTAAAAATAGGGAATGAATATGCCCGCCCACATTATAAGCAAGTTATTTTCGTATGCCGTTACAAAAACAAGACATCGTGGGTGATAATTATTGTGTATTGAGTCATATTTGGTCGGGCTTGGAGCCAGTTGTTCGAGAGCTTTCTTGTTGTGACGCTTGAACAAGTTTTCACGTTTCAAGTTTTTGACCCTTTTTCAAACATGGAGTCTGAAACTGCCCGGTTTATGGCAAATGGCAATAACTGGCGAACTGGCGTACCCACTGTGGGATTGGTACACATGAGAGCTTGTCCCTGAAAATAAAGAATATAATTAATTACTACTACTGATAGTACTAGCGTGTACTACCACCTATTATTAATATCGTGTAAAATAACGTCTCATCCCAGCCCTAAAAGAGCTATAAAAAAAATAGTATTGTAGTATTGATCCTTGTTAAAATAACAACAGTTATTTTTAGCTATTAAAATAACGTTACAAATATTTAGTAGAGAAATATTAGTTAATACATACCTATTATTAATTATTATTAAGAACGTATAACATGATATACGTAATATATGCTACTGAGTCCTGGGTACACCTCTGCCTTCCTAAAAAAGGCGTGATTATATTTTATGTTATTTGCTATAATCTACTAATTTTATTTTATTATGTAAGTAGGTACATATATTATTATCAAAAAATATTATATAATATTGCATTGTATATGCAACACTTCATCACATAGATATCCACAACGTTGTTTATGTGTTATTTTTCAGCAATGGCATTAAATAGTGCCGCAAAATACGAATATAATAGGTAAAATATATTCTGTAACAGCGCTTTGCGTTTTTTCTCGGCCGCGCTGCGTGCTGCTAGATTTTTGATTGTCAGGTTTATAATGTTACACCCAACGCGTGTGCCCTCCCCTTGCCTCTTGCTCTTCACTGTTTACCGCTACCTCTGTCGCCGTAGACAGAGAAAACTTCTCTGATCTCTGTCTACGACTGTCGCCTTCGTGCAAGCTCATAGTCTTGAATATATAGGTATAGAAGGTTACATTGTACGCCGTATAACTATGCGCACGTCTTAAATAGACAGTATTTTTATTCCGTCTATATTGGCCGTTAGTTTATTATCACTCAGAATACTGATAACTGATCTTTAGTGATAGTGGCAACTTTCAAATAGTAGTTTGCGTAACTCAATGCAGTGCGTGTAAAATAGTTCACAAGGACGGCTCGTGTGCGTAAAAAAATTTTGTGAGACATGCTCGGGTACGCCGATTTTGGCGTAGTTTTAGTTGCCGCATTTGAGAAGTATGACAGCGGCATCTAGTCGTAGCGCGCACGGAGACCTGTCAAATATCTAAAAATTTTATATTCTTCAGTTTAGAATGAATAATACAGATCTGTTTTGTTAAGTCACTAAGGAGAAATAAATAACTAGACTAGATCTAATTACTAAGTTTCAACCTAGTAAATTTCTAATAGACACAAAATTATTACCTAGTCATCTTTTCCACTGAAAATAATTTGGCGCATTCTGCCGCTTTTTAAACGCATCTGCAATGACAACACTAGGCCTTGCGCGTCGAATGTCAAATTCACGAAAACAAAATGGCGTCCGGCGTTGTACGAGTACAATAAGCGTTGCGAGAGCTGTTATTTTCATTGAATATTAATATAACTTGTTATTTAGTGAAGTGATAACTAATAAATAATATTAAGCGATATCAGTCCAATATTTCTGAAATGGATACTAGCCAAAATAGCGACGTAGACCCAGAATATATACCTCAAACGGGTGAAGGAAACGAGAGCGACTATGAGGAGTGAGTAGAGATTAATACAGTTAAAAATATTAGGATAGTTATGATTAATATTAGGTAATAGTATATTATAATAGTCATTATAACTGCTTACAACACTTCGTTACTTCATGGTTTGACGCATTTTATTATCAGATTTTTTTTAGGTATAAATATTATGTAGGTATCTACTATATCTACCTAATCTATAGGAGTTGTTGGTTTTTGAGCCACAGCGACTATACATTTGAATTGAATTTTGATTTTATAATAAAAATAGCAGTTTTTGCTTAGTACTATATAGTACGCGTGATATAGGTAGGTAATGCGCAGTACAAATATCCTACTATATAAATCTCAAATTACAGTACAATGTAAAAACAATGTAAATACCTACAATGCAACTTACATTTCTAACAGGTGAACAAAACGCTTGCGAGTTCTAACTCTCCAGCGCCATCTGACGCGGTTTTGGTTAGATTGATGGATATGGATGTTTTTACTCTTTCACGACAAAACTACTGAACCGATTGGGCTGAAATTCGGTATGTAGATAGTTTAGACCCTGGAATAACATAAAAGTTACTTTTTATTCCGATATTCCCACGGGAACGAAGACTACGTTGGTGACACCGCGGGACACAGCTAATTTGACAGCCTCTTTGGCTCAGACGGTAGTAACTCTGCTTTCTGTGCCGCAGGCCCCGGGTTCGATCCCCGGCCAGGTCAAACATTTGTGTGCATGAACATGTCTGTTTGATCTGTCCCTGTGTGTTATAAGCTTATATTATAAGTATGTATATCAAGTCATCTGGTTACTACAGTACAGGCTTCTAGCCTAGTTTGGGACCAGATGACTGTGTGTGGATGTTGTCCCGTATATTATTATAGTTATACATAGTATAGGTAGTTAATATATATTATATAATATTCGTACTGCGCATTCATAACAGATAACATTAATTTAATTGAATTAAGGTGATTGTAAAAGGAAAATTAATGAAAAATTTTCTTAGGTGAAAATAAATAATAAAAAAGTATTCTAAGAGAAAAATCATAATATAACAATACGATTATTTAGCATTACATCGTCATCATCATCAGCCGGAAGACGTCCACTTACTGAACATAGACTTTGTCGTAATCACCACGCTTGTGCGGCTTGGTGATTGGGATATTTGGTGCCGGAGAGCGTTGCTGACCGCTCTCCGAATATGTCCCTCTGCCGGGTCTCACGGCTCTCACCGAATGAGAAAGTGGTGGCCCTATTACATAGCCGGGCACTATTCTATAGTAAATAATTTTAAGAACGTACATGGCCTTCTATAAATTTGACACAATCCTAAGAAAAAATGACCAAATCGATGTTTTGTATTCCCGTGTTTTCTCCGAATTTAACTGACCCATTCTATAAATTTATTTCCTGATATTTTTATAGTGAAGTAACCTATGTCCCTGTAATTTGAATTTTTCTTATAAACCCTTGGTTTTCCATCAAAAAATCGCAGTTTTACTCGCGTGATTGGACGTTCACTACAAAAAAATGTAAAGTTTATAAACAAAAATAAAATGATAGGGACATACTTTACTTCAACTTTAAAATATCAGGATATAAATATTAAATATATCAAATAGGTTTACTGTATTCGGAGGAAACAGGGGAATACAGAACATCGAATTAGTAAATTTTCCATAGGATTGTGGCAATTTGACACAATCCTATGGAAGGCCATGTATAGCTCGACAGAAAAGAGTAGAAACGGACCTAATTTAAAATGTACGTATTGACTTAAAAGTTTTTCTAATTGATAAATACATTTAGTAAATTCCCTATAGGATTGTGTCAAACTGCTAAGAGGTGATGAAGATGATGATAAATCCTTATTTATAGTGGATACATGGATGTATTTATATATAATGTATATTTATAGTGACACCAAGACAGCATCAACAGTATCAAGTAAACGCCAAACAAATAAACCAAGTGTCGCATGGCGGCACTTTCGTAAACTGGGAGATTTCAACGCGCTATGCATATACTGTCACAACGTGTTTTCATATAAAAGCACGGTGACCAATCTTATAAAACATTTCATGGCGAAACATAAGAATGTTGACCTGAGAGATTCGTAAGTTAACTTATTAATAAAATTACTCGCTATGCCTCTCGGTTTCACGCGCGCAGTCTTCGTTACCCTGGAAAAATCCGGATAAAAAGTATTAGAGTACACTTGCCAAGAAATTAGGTCCCATTAGGTCCACGTAGTCAGTAAAGTAAGGTCGTACTAGCGAATAATATTGTAGTCTCGGTCGCACTTCGGTCTTAGGTACGTCTTTCTATCTTTGTTGTTCATTATATGTCACTGTGCAAACTTCACACTGAGCAAATAGCACGTGCCAGTTGTTGAGTAAGCGCTGGGAGAACGTACCCTATCTCCCCTTTTCTTTATATCAATGGAAATAGTATTGTATTTGCCGATTATAAAAATATTAGGTATAACTTGTTTTCAACCTCGTTTTGTGTTTTGGCTAGGTAAACAAAACGCTAGCGAATTCTAATTCGACTCCAGCGCCGTCCTGATTTGCCACTTCAACTTGCATACTCTGCGAGCTGTCGGTAACTCCCATTTCTCTCTACTATAGATCCTTTTGTCCCGAAAGTCAAAAAATCAGTTAAATAAATTAGTATTAGCTCCAAATAAACGAATTTTTTTTTATTATTATTATTATTATTATTATTTTTTTTTTATTCATGTATAATCTTAAAGTATCTTATGTATCTTATTATTTGTTTAATTTTTAATTATCTTTTTTTCTTTCTTAACTTTTATAATACCTACTCGTTCATTTTTGTTCATTTTGTCTAAGTTTTTTCAATTGTATTCATTCATATCATTTAAGTTTTTTTTTCCAATTGTTTATATTCACTCATATAATATTTAATTAGTAACGAGCTCTATGGCGAATGCTATGTACGCCTATATATTGTTATACATATAAGAACTTGACTATGTAAAATTAAAATTATGTAAAAATGTATATGTATAATGTGGCTGTACTCATTAAATAAATTAAAAAATTAAAATTAAATAAAATAAAATAAAAAAGAGTGAATTGTGAATTTATAAGTACAGCAATCAAAAGTATCGAAGTCGATTTAGTAAATTTTCCATAGGATTGAGATGATGATGATGAATCCTTAGTCATAGTGAAATGGATGTATGTATTTATATATAATGTATATTTATAGTGACACCAAGGCAGTATCAACAGTATCAAGTAACCGCAAAACAAGTAAACCGAGTGTCGCATGGCGGCACTTTCGTAAACTGGGAGATTTCAACGCGCTATGCATATACTGTAACAACGTGTTTTCATATAAAAGCACGGTGACCAATCTTACTAAACATTTCATGGCGAAACATAAGAATGTTGACCTGAGAGATTCGTAAGTTAACTTATTAATAAAATTACTAGCTATGCCTCTCGGTTTCACGCGCGCAGTCTTTGTTACCCTGGAAATATCCGGATAAAAAGTATTAGAGTACACTTGCCAAGAAACTTGTGTATCTTCGAAAACACTCAACACGTAATATTCCACCATTATTACACGTTAAACACTCGAAAAAGCACCGATAATTGATAAAGATACGGGAGCCAAACTGTACTCTTCGGCTTCCCCCAAAATTCAGCTTTATAGTTTGACATAACATACATTCACGCCTTTTCCCGAAGTAGGCAGAGGTGTACCCAGGACTCAGTCCCATAGTGGATACACCCACATTTCGCCAATATGTTATTGGTCCCATGTAATAGGGGGCTAGCCTATTGCCATCTACCGGGCACAGGTCCAGACTCCAGGCAGTTATTGAGATAATTCCTAATGGAAAATCTAATATTTAACACTGCCTGACCTGGGGATCGAACCCGAGACCTCTTGATAGTAGACCTTATAGTTTGACTGTTAACTAAAACTACGGTAATTTTATTAATTTGATTGCAATGATAAGATAAATATAACCTATGATTCTGAACGAGTTCCGTCCCAAGTCTACAAAAACTAGACTTTTTTTTTTTGTTGCCCGGGGAAAAATGCGTGACGCATACCACCCGCACCCGGGGGGGGGGGGGCTCAGGGTGGTTATGTGGGACTCCCCGCCGGCACAGTAACGCACTGTCGTACGGTGCTGTGCCGGCGGGTATACCCACTAAAAAACCCCGGGGTGTTCCTTCACGACGCCATGTGTCAGGGCTGCGGGCACGCCGAAGCACTCATCCGCGGCCCCGACGGCGTTTGGTCCTCCATGGACCCCGCCACGGTGGGGTGAAGGTAATCCTTCACCCCAACCCTCCCAAGGGGCGCGCGGAAACACGCGCGCGCCTCCTCGCAGGCCCTTTAGGTGGGCAACGCATACCCCCGCATGCGCTGTCCGGGCCCCAGGATTCAGATTCTCCGGTCGCCACCGCACAGAAGGAATTCTGCATAGGGACGAGCGGAGAATCATCCTCCACGTCTCTAAGGGCTTGGGAGGGCGTTCCGTGCCCTCTCGAACGCCTACCGAACGTGCGAGTTTAAAAACTAGACAACCTGATTTGACATTTACTTAATTTCACAAGGCGGATCTCATATTTATAAAAAAAAAATTGCGGCGGAAATAATGTGAAATAGTCATTGATATAAAGAAAAGGGGAGATGAGGCACTGGCTTCTCGATAATGGCAAGCTAAATTAGGTCCCATTAGGTCCACGTACGTCAGTAAAGTACGGTCGTACGAGCGAATATAATTGTTGTCTCGGTCGCTCTTCGGTCTTAGGTACGTCTTTCTCTATCTTTGTTGTTCATTGTATGTCACTGTGCAAACTTCACACTGAACAAATAATTGCACGTGCTCAAACTCAAAGTCAAACTCAAAAAGTTTTATTCAAATAGGTCATACTCTGACACTTTTGCACGTCAATGAAGATAACAGTACTGAGTCTACCGTGCGTTCGGAAAGATAGCTCTACAAAAGAACGCACAAGAAACTTGTAGGGCTTAATTTTTTCAACAGATGGTTTCACTATTGTGCCATTTGTTGAGTAAGCGCTGGCCGCTGGGAGAACGTACCCTATCTCCCCTTTTCTTTATATCAATGGAAATAGTATTGTATTTGCCGATGATAATAATATTAGGTATAACTTGTTTTCAACCTCGTTTTGTGTTTTGGCTAGGTAAACAAAACGCTAGCGAATTCTAATTCGACTCCAGCGCCATCCTGATTTGCCACTTCAACTTGCATACTCTGCGAGCTGTCGGTGATAGCTCGTCACAAAAGAGTAGAAACGGAACTAATTTAAAGTGTACATACATACATACATAACATACATTCACGCCTTTTTCCCCGAAGGGGTAGGCAGAGGTGTACCCAGGACTGTCCCATAGTAGATAAACCCACATTTCGCCAGTATGTTATTGGTCCCATGTAATAGGGGGCGAGCCTATTGCCATATACCGGGCACAGTTCCAGACTCCAGGCAGTTATTAAGATAATTTCTAATGGAAAAATCCAATATTTAACACTTGCCTGACCTGGGGATCGAACCCGTGACCTCTTGATTGGCAGTCGAGCATGCGCCCTCTACGCCACCGAGGCAGTCAAGTGTATATATACTAACTCGTAATATAATATTGTTTAATATAATATATAATAAACTAAATATTAATAAATATAAAATAATATACAAAACATCTTTACTACGTAATAGTACACATACATATTCCCACGGGAATGAAGACTACGCGGGTGTAACCGCGGGGCACAGCTAGTCAATAAATATTTTTATTGAATATATTTAAAATTAAATTATATTTTGTAGACAATATCAGAGAGGTGCTACAACTACTGGAAACCGAAAGAAACGCTGGACATACATGAATGACGCTGAATTCGTGAGAACTACCAGTGAGATAGTTTTTATCTTACAATATAACATAACGTAACTCCTTTTCACCGAAGAGTTAGAGGTGCGCGCGGGCTATGTGACTTTGGCCTTATGCTTTTATTTTTAATAATATGGGACAATTTCCAAACACGGTCTGGTCCCATCTGGTCCCAAACTAGGCTAGAAGCCTGTATTATGGGAGCCAGATGACTGATCAAGCTTATACCACCCAGACACAGGTCAAACAGACATGTTCATGCACACAAATGTTTGACCTATCCGGGAATCGAACCCGAGGCCTGCGGCACAGAAAGCAGAGTTACTACCATTTGAGCCGACGAGGCTGTCAATTTTATTTTATATTTTGTTGCAAGTTCTACCTTAGGTCACTGAGATTTCTAATGGAAAAATCGAGATAACACTTTTGCCTGACCTGCGGATCGAACCCGGGATCTCATAATCGGCGAGCTTGCGCCCACTACGCCACCGAGGCAGTTTTAATTTTATATTAATTATATTCATTTTAAGGTTCATGTTTTATTACATTAATAATCACTAATATTTTATCTTATAGGTACTTAGTTACGACAAACATAAAGGAATCAGGAAATAGGTGTATGTTTTTGCGATGTTTGTGACGTTTTTGCGACTTGCTGACCATTTGAAGTCGTGGCGCTAAAAATTTATCCATATTTTTTCAATTTACAGAAAGCATTAGTTTATATACATTTCCTAATACGTTATTGGAATTTTATACAATTCCTAGAAAATGTATACATTTCCCAGGATATCTGTGTATTAAAAAATCTTTGAAACAATATTTTACACAATTCCTAAATAGCTTCGGAATTGTATACATTTCCTAGGAATTGCTCGGAATTCCTTGGAAATGTATGCAACCTAGGAATTCTATAGAATTCATAAATTTCATACATTTCCGGTAGCACATACATAATGATTTTGTACTATTTTCAACTATTTTGCCATTGTTTATATTCTAAGTGGACAACATAACAACATACAATCACGCCTTTTTCCCGAACGGGTACGAGGACTCAGTCCCATAGTAGATATACACCGTACACCTATTACATTTTTTTTTTTTTGTAGTGGTAGGCCTCTTTTGCAGGAGGCCACCTGGGGAAGTACCACACCTTTGCCAGTTATTCATCCGCCAAGCAGTAATGTCCAAACATTACTGTGTTCCGGTATGAAGGGCAATGTTACCAGCGAAATTACTGGGCATGATGAGATTCAACAACTCATATCTCAGGGTGATAGGCGCAGTGCAGTGTCGCGCAGAATTTTGAATTTTAAAATACTGGGTGGCACTGTGTCTGATATGGGCAATCATGATGCTTACCATCAGGCATCTGATGAGCTCGTCTTGTCACTCACTAACATAAAAAAAAAAAAAAAAAAAAAAAAAAAAAACATGGGACCAATAACATACTGGCGAAATGTGGGTGTATCTACTATGGGACTGAGTCCTGGGTACACCTCTGCCTACCCCTTCGGGAAAAAAGGCGTGAATGTATGTTATGTTATGTTAAATTCGTGATATACATTTTATTTCATCAAATTAGAAACCTACAAGGGCTCCGACATGAGCTAACGACTATAGCTAAATGTCCTTTCCATCCCGCAGAGGATACAGAAGTCCCGTCAGTGAAGTTCTCCTCGGAGATCTGGCGGAGGTTCGACATAGAGGATGATGAGGCCAGGTGCAGCATCTGCCGCGACGAGGTGGCCACAAACATAGAGGATATGAAGACTCATCTGGAGGAGAATCATACGCAAATCCTGGATGAGATCATTGCTAAGGCGCAGAAGGTGAGGTTTTCTACCGTCTATTCTACTAACATTATACATAACATACATTCACGCCTTTTTCCAGAAGGGGTAGGCAGAGGTGTACCCAGGACTCAGTCCCATAGTAGATACACCCACATTTCGCCAGTATGTTATTGGTCCCATGTAATAGAGGGCGAGCCTATTGCCATCTACCGGGCACAGTTGCAGACTCCAGGCAGTTATTTTGATAATTCCTAATGGAAAAATCCAATATTTAACACTGCCTGACCTGGGAATCGAACCCGGGACCTCTTGATTGGCAGTCGAGCATGCGCCCTCTACGCCACCGAGGCCGTCTATCCTACTAACATTATAATATTAATATGGGACAACTTCCACACACGGTCATCTGTTCACAAACTAGGCTAGAAGCCTGTACTATGGTAACCAGATGACTGATATACATACTTATATAAGCTTATAACACAGACACAGATCAAACAGACATGTTCATTCACACAAATGTTTGACCTGGCCGCGGATCAAACCCGGGGCCTGCGGCACAGAAAGCAGAATTACTACCGTCTGAGCCATCGAGGCTGTCATTCATAAATCTCTAATTTTAGTTCAATGTAAAAAATTACGTTTTAACAGGAAACCAAATGCTAGCGAGGTCTTACTCGATGCCAGCGCCATCTAGCACTGTTGACTTTTTACGCTTAAACTACTGAACCGTTTGAAATTGAGTTCAAATTTTGTATGTAAATATAGCTGACCCGGGAATTAACACATAATTCCTATCGGAATTAAAAGTACCATGCCATGTGTTATTCCAGGGTCTAAACTATCTACATACCGAATTTCAGCCCAATCGGTTCAGTAGTTTTGGCGTGAAGGAGTAACAAACATTCGTCCATCCTCACAAACTTTCGCATTATAATATTAGTGGGATATTTATTAATTAATTAAAAAATCAGTTATCTCAATAACTGCCTGGAGTCAGGAACTGTGCCCGGTAGATGGCAATAGGCTCGCCCCCTATTACATGGGACCAATAACATACTGGCGAAATGTGGGTGTATCTACTATGGGACTGAGTCCTGGGTACACCTCTGCCTACTCCTACGGCAAAAAAGGCGTGAATGTATGTTATGTCAAACTATAAAGCTGAATTTTGGGCGGAAGCCGAAGAGTATATAATTATGTATGTAATTAAATAATTTATCACGTCCAAATTCCAATAACCCCATTCTTCCACAGAGCCTGGATTCCGACAACGAGAACGACGATGACAATCTCTACACAGAAGTAGTGTACCTAGAAGACGAACCTAAGTCTAGACCCAAAATCACACCCAAGAGAAAAGAACGCCAAATTTTCTACGAAACACCAAAACCAGAAAAACCAGAGAACACTGAAAAACAGGATGACCTCGAAGCGTTCATTAACTACATCCGGTGTCTACTTAAAAAAGTTCCAAAAGAATCCACTCACAAACTTCAACTAGATATCATCAATTTGATAGTGAACGCGCAAACTCCGAAAGTTCAGAATGTTCAAAACACTGTTGAAAATGGCGGAGTTTCCGGTCATCGAGTCATAACAGTGCCTATTCAGAATTTGATGGGGCAAGATAAAGTTATAATACCCAATTTGTATGTCGCGCCGAGCGATGGAAACATCAGTATTACGTCTAGTAGTAGTCTTAATAATAATAGTACAGTCAATACGGTAGTAAGCAATGCTAGGAATACCGATAGTGGTCAGTGAAAAAGGACATTATATTGACACTAAAACGGACCGGAAATGGAACGTTGTTGAGCCGTAAGCGGCAAATAAAATATTATTTTGTATAATCTTATGGGATTATTGTTTTATTTTTTATCTTTATTTATCATTACCTATTTCTTAATTAATGTAATTGATGTAAACCGTTTTAAATCAAACTCAAACTCAAACAGATTTATTCAAATAGGTCATAATCTGACACTTTTGCACGTCAATAAAGATAAACAGTACTGAGTCTACCGTGCGTTCGGAAAGATACCTCTACAAGAAGAACGCACAAGAAACTTGTAGGGCTTAATTTTTTCAACAGATAGTTTTACAATAATTGGTTTGGTTACATTCGTTTTCTTTGAAGGTGCCGCGAGGCGGCTATGCAGAAGTTTCCAGGCATCTTTGTCCTCTATGTACTGGTTGACTTTATAATAAGCCTTCTATAGTAAAGTAGATTTTATATAGGTTTTGAATTTACCCTCTGAGAGCCCCGTTATCTCTTTTGGGATTTTATTACACAATTTCCTAAGAATGTCTTTTTATTTGTTTTAGATAATTTAAGAGCGTTCCACAGTGGCTGTTTTTCCATACAAACGTAGTCCCCTGTTTCCTCCCTGGATAATGACACTAGAGCAGATATTTATGGACCATAAAATTTATAACGGCCATGGCCATGCCCCTACGATTTGTTTTTTTCCATATTCTAATTATCACAGGAGGTAGGAGACTTCAAAAACTTGAAAAATTGCCTAATTTTTTTGACATTTTCAAAAATTTATTTAAAAATATATACGCATATTAACAATAAAAGGAGCACATAGGGGCATACCTGAAGGTTTTATTTAATTACAAAAAAAAAAAAAAAAAATTGGGCTTGTTTTGAGAGAGAAAATAGGGTACTACAAAGTGCTGTTTTGGTCAATAATTATGTACCTAAAACGGTCTGAGTTGCAGTTGTCCCTTTGTAGCTTTATGTGGAAAGGTTTGAGGGGGAAAAAACGTAGCAAATACGTATACTGCCAGCGAAGTGATGTCTCATAGTCGATAATTGTAATATTGATACAGTAGTGTTGCAACTGTTAGTCGATATTTACTAAAAATCTTCGGCTAATTAATTTCACATATATTTTTTATATAGACCACATACATACGCTACGCCAGATTATACAGAAGACTGAAGAGTATAATCTGCCACTTTGTCTAGCGTTTGTGGACTATGAGAAAGCCTTCGATTCAGTCGAGACCTGGGATGTACCGCAGTCTCTTCAGCGATGCCAAATAGACTATTGGTATATCGAAGTGCTGGGGTATTTGTATAGGAAAATCACTATGTCGTTCGTCATACATCACTAGCCGTTCGTCTCCAGGACCAGAGTACGAGACTGATTCCATTGTAGCGAGGTGTAAGACAGGGAGACGTTATCTCTCCGAAACTGTTCACAAATACAATGGAGGACGTCTTCAAACTCTTGGCCTGGGACCGACGGGGCATCAATATTAATGGCAAGTACATCACCCATCGTCGTTTTGCCGATGATATAGTCATTATGGCGGAGTCGCTGAAGAAACTCAGTACCATGCTCAGCAAACTAAGTGTAGTCTCTCAACAGGTGGTTCTTAAAATGAACATGGACAAGACGAAGATCATGTCTAATGTCCACGTTGCACCCGGCGATACTCTCGAAGTCGTGGACGAGTATATCTACCTGGGACATTTACAGTCCAGTTAGGTAGGTCCAACTTTGACAAAGAGGTCGCACGACGAATCCAACTCGGATGGGCAGCATTCGGGAAACTGCGTGACATCTTTTCGTCCAAAATACCCCAGAATCTGAAGACTAATGTGTTCGACCAATGTGTGTTGCCAGTGATGACATATGGCACCGAGACGTGGTCCCTTACTGTTGGCCCCATAAATAAGCTCAGAGTCGCTCAATGAGCTATGGAGCGAGCTATGCTCGGGGTTTCTTTGCGAGATAAAATCCGGAATGAGGAGATCCGCAGAGAAACGGGAGTTACCGACATAGCTCGCAGAGTATGCAAGTTGAAGTGGCAATGGGCAGGCCACATAGATCGCAGAGCCGATAACCGTTGGGGAAGAAAGGTTCTCGAGTGGAGACCACGGACCGGAAGACGAAGCGTAGGCCGACCCCTCACGCGGTGGGCCGACGACCTGGTCAGGATCGCAGGCTCGCGGTGAATGCGGACGGCGAGCAACCGCGCAGAGTGTCGTTCTATGGGGGAGGCCTATGTTCAGCAGTGGACGTCTTCCGGCTGATGATGATAATGATGATAATTTTTATTAAAGAATAATATCTATCTAACTATTTTAGTGCGAAATGTTCTTCCAACTGTGATTCGAACTTGGTGCCCGGAGCGATATATATATTTTTTTAAAGCATTTGTTTTTGTAACTTAGTACTAAAAAATTAAAAATAAATTTAGATTAAAAAATATTTTTAAAAAGAAAATTTTATTTGAATGCTCTAAATTGAAGAAAATATACATAAAAAAATTCAACAATCAATTATTTATAACATTACACAATTTTTGCTTGCTTGTCGCAAATTTGCTTGAATTGAATATAATAAATAGGTGTACTTACCTAAATGTCGCGACATGTTTTTAGATAAAAATTGTGAAATAATGTTGTCAGGTAATCAGTTGGATTTTTTAATTTATTTCACTAGCGTTTATATAAAAGCTTGTTTTTAAAAATGTTTTTATTTTACTAATATATTATTCATTACGGGCGCTACACTATGTGCGAAGAATTTGCGGCCATGTACATTTATTTTTTATACAAACCAAATGCATCAAAGTGTTTGTTTTATTTGAGGATTCACTGCGACGAATTCTCCGTACATGGTTTTTTTCTTTGAAGGAATCTGATGAAAATTTTCGGAGGGATGAGAAAACACACAGATATTATACAGTTAAAATTTATTGACTTTCTCGTCCTTCCCTTACTGGTAGATTTCTGGGTATACGACTGTCGATTATCTCTGGCCGCAACCAATCATAGAATTTTTTTTCTAATAACGGTTAATGTTTTGTTACCAGAAACCATGATCCTTTCTATTTTTTGGTACATCATTACCTTCAGAGCTCCACAAAACAAAATAGCAGATATTTCTGCAGGTTATATGCAGCTGGCCTTGCACATGATAATAATATTGCCATCAAAAACAAAACTTAAAAAAAAAACAAGTCTCGCAACTCAGTTCTTCTACCATAAACAGTTGTGAGATTCATGTAATATCTAGTCGGTTACATTATTAAGTCCCTACTTAAGGGTCCTTCTGTCTTAAGTTATTACGTAATTAGTTAACCTAACAATATCTTTAGTGACCATAACAATATTAAAAATCTTTTGTTTCGAATAAAATAGATTTGACTTGGCGATCACACTAAACAATTATACAACACTGCCGAGCACTGCCGAGCCCCCAGATTATGTGTTTTAACGAACACTAGAAAATGCCGTCAAGGAGTGAATAGAATAATCACGGTCGCGAGTCGAGGGGCGCGGGCGCAGTACTTGCGCAGCGCACGCACACTAACTTCACGACACCCACACATAGATAGAGTAGCGCGGGACGCGGGGGCGACATGCAGTGAGACAGGAACACTTTATTCAAATACCTATTTTTCAAAAGTCTCAACAGTGGGACGCTCTTAATATCCATCTTTTCTGGTTTAGTCACAATAATCGAAGCAGTGATTATTTTTCATGAGGTGTGAAAAGTATTGGTGGTAGAATAAAGTAATGTACTAGGGGTTTGTAGTACTCATCAATATCTTCAAAATAGCCCACGATAAATTATAACATAATGTGTTAAGGTTTGGTCATTGTAACAGAAATAGTCATTAATTTGCGTGCGCTGCGTAAACCATTAGGGTTATATGTATTAAAATACAATGTATCACGAATTTACTCCTGTTAAACGTCCACTATACCTACTTCTGCTACCCGTGCGAAGCCGGGGCGGGTCGCTAGTATTTGATAATAACAATAAAAATATATTTTAAAATATCAACTTCGACAAAGGCAAAGTTTTATAAACAATGTAGGTATTGTACGATACAACTACTTGTATCGTAGTTGATAAAGAACGCCTATCATTATGACTTTGACCTGCCTTTTGACCTTAATGAATCTAGATATTAGAGGTCAAAATAATATAAATAAAATATTTTGATAAAAAAATAACTGATAAAAAAACTGATTTTTAATTACCGCATAAGTACGTGCAAAGTGCAAACTGTAGAATGATCTCCTGCTGCGGTCTTCCCGTTGAGCTACAACATGGGGCTCTTCACAAGGCGAGTGAATAGAGTGTTGGTCGAGTCGACAACATACTGGCAATTCCCTGGTGTTGCAGGTATCCATAGGCGGCAGTAACCGTGAGCCAACAGGCACACCGTTTGCTTATGCACCTACCTATAAATAAAATAGGATAATAGGATAAAAAAACGGACTAAAATTCAGTTTTCTATCGAATCATCATCAACAGCCGGAAGTCGTCCACTGCTGAACAAAGATCTCCACCATAGAACGCCATAAACTATTCATATGGCGGGATTTTGCCGTAATCACTACGCTTGTTGTGCGGCTTGATGATCGCAGTAGTTGGAATACTTGGTGCCGGAGAGCGCTGCTGCCCACTCTCCGAATATGTGCCTCTGTCGGGTCTCTCGTCTCCCACCAGATGAGGAAGGTAACACTGACAATAACATAGCTATTAGTTCAAAAATCCTTTCCGTCTACTCAAGGTAGACCTTCCCAAACAAGTGTGCGAGCTGACTCCCTACTGGTGCTTCGTCTGCCTTTTTTACTTATACAGGTTAATGGCTAAAGGTTCGAATATACGGCAATTCTCAAATGATTGTATTGTGCATAACATACAATGCTAGTGTGTCTAAAAAACAGTTTGCAAGGAGTTCTATATTATGGAAGAAAAATTATGTTGCATCACAGGCTTGGGTACGCCGTTTCGTCGTAGTTTTAGTAGCCGTATTTGACGAGTATGAGAACAGTTTCTTGTCGCTAGTCGGAGTGCGCACCGAGACGTAAAATGTGAAAAATCTGAGCCTGTAGGTATACTACCAAATTCAAGGCATCACCAAAATCAGCGTTAGTAACCCAAGTAGGTAAGTACCTACTACGCAAACCGTGCCTTGACCTGGATTCACTTGCGTTTCCTTCGCGTTATCTAATGAATGCGAGTAGGTCACTAACCAAAATGACAACCGAATAATAATTTAAGAGCATAATATCCTACCTTTGACCATTGATATAAAGAAAAGGGGAGATATAGGGTACGTTCTCTCAGCGCTTACTCAACAACATAACTGGCACGTGCAATTTGCTCAGTGTGAAGTTTGTACAGTGACATAATATAATGAACAACAAAGAAAGAAAGACGTACCTCTAAGACCGAAGTGCGACCGAGACAACAATATTATTCGCTCGTACGACCTTACTTTACTGACGTATGTGGACCTAATTTTTCGAGAAGCCAGAACCTCATCTCCCCTTTTCTTTATATCAATGCCTTTGCGGGTTCGATCCCCAGGTCAGGCAAAGTGTAAATATTGGATTTTTCCATTAGGAATTATATCAATAGCTGCCTGACTGCCTGGAGTCTGGAACTGTGCCCGGTAGATGGCAATAGGCTCGCCCCCTATTACATGGGACCAATAACATACTGGCGAAATGTGGGTGTATCTACTATGGGACTGAGTCCTGGGTACACCTCTGCCTACCCCTTCGGGAAAAAGGCGTGAATGTATGTTAAATGTTATGTTTTCAATGCCTTTGACAGAATCCTATTAAAAATGTAGTAAATCTACGTTTTGTCCCTGTTTCCTCCGAATATAACTAACCCAGGCATGCCTTTCTACAGTGATGCCAGATGGGAGGATTCCCTGCAAGTTCGGCTTTAGGGGGACTTTCGGGGGGAAAATAATATTCATAAAGGACAAATTTCCCAACCGAATGGCAAAAGAAACTGCCGTAGCGGTTCTCAGAATACGTTATTCATTGCCAAACGGTTGTATCAATTTTGTTTCTACATCGGATACTTATGTTAAAAATGTTTAAGGCGCGTTCCTAAGCAAATTCGCCCTCTCGATCACACGTACCCACATTTCTGAAGATATAAAATATACTACATGTAATTACGTAAAATAAAGACAACTAGGATCTAGATAATAACAATAAAAAGATTCAGTAAAAAATCCAATTTATTTATTTTGGAACTTCACATAGGTATCTAATATTTGTTTTAATGCTATGATTCAATTTTATATTATCTAAAATGTAAATTTTAAATTCATACAATGTAACTGTATAATTTAATAATTTTATGTCTTTGTAAAATTTAATTTGTTTAATTAATTTTAATATTGTGATAATAATAATTTAAGGATAATTAATTGGGTGAAATGTTTTTATGGGTCTACGCAACCTGCTATAAATTAATTTTAATTTTTTAATTTTATTTTATTATTAAAGTCTCAGTAGCGAGGTTTCAGCTCGCGGCGAACTACTAGTTTAGTGTAGTACGAGATTACACTAGAGCAGTGATGGAGTGCTGCGTTCATCTGTTCACCAGCCGATGCGGTAGGAAGAGCCGCTGCTCTTCCTAGGTAGAGCCACTGCCGTGGGAATCGGCGCCGTCATGAGAATCGCCACTGCCGTATGAAGAGGCGCTGCCGTAGGCAGTGCCACTGCCGTAGGAAGAGCCGCTGCCGTGAGCAGAGCCGCTGCCGTGGGAATCGCCGCTGCCGTAAGAAGAGCCGCTGCCGTAGGAAGAGCCGGTGCCGTAGGCATGGCCGCTGCCGTAGCTGCCGCCGCGCTTCTCTCTCTGCTTCTTGTCGCTCGCGCTGCTGTCTGAAACCGCAGCCATCAACATGCATGCTACTACCTGTACAAAGAGAATATATTTTCAAAATCAAATTCGTTTATTCCATAGATTTAAGGTACATAAGTTTTTGCCGCCGTGGGGTGCTGGCATTAGAATAGTACCTCACCCTCTCTACATGGGTTGCCGTAAGAACCGGCTAATAAGTATCCAGAGGACGAGAACCACCGTCCTCAGCGACAAAAAAACCATCAAACTGCTCGCACCAAAAAAACCGGCATTAGTCCCCGGCAGCTTCATTATTCCTGACAGCGGTCACGGTAGGTAACTGACGAGCAAGGGGTGCTAAGAATCTTCGGAAGATTTTCCGACAACCCATCCCAACAACGATGACCGGCGCTGGTAACACACAACACAACATACGCACTTAGAGGACCGACGAGAAGATAATTGTGCTGGAAGAGGTTACGTTGGGATATTGTGGGGTTGTCTGAAGTCCGTAGAAAGGGCGAGGACACGATAACCCTAAGATCAAGTAACCTACTCAGCTACCGGGAGGGCGACCAATAATAGTCCCAAGGTGGTGTCGGATTTCTCGTCCCCAAGTCCCTCACTAACAACATTATTACCATCGAGTGTTTCGAGCAGTTGGATTTGATTCTAAATTAATAATATTATGTAAAATACTTAAGATTTTGATATAATAAATAGGTGGTCGCCAGGGGCAGAGCGGAACTAAGCCTCTGCCAGTATACGGACGTATAAAGTGATATACATCAGTTAGTTTGATGTTTTTCGTATCTATAAAAATAATTATTTAATTTCAATTATTTTTCTTTATTTAATTACATCTCCTGTAAGACAACAAGACAACTAAGTGTCCGTACACCGGCATATCACCCTATAATTAATTGTTATTGCACAATTTTGATATTTTGTTGGTATAAAATATTTTCAAAATGTTTGTATAATTATCGTCTATTTTGTAAACATATTCAGTCACATTAGTTTATTTGTTAATATCACTCACTTATTACACATTATTGTTACCACTTGTTACCGTTCTGCGGCGGTGCGGGGGAAGCTATTGTTTATTATTGATTATAATCAGCTCGGTGTATAAAATAATCAATAAGTTACACATATTGACACAAATGTTTGGTATTAATAAAGCTGTAAAGAGATGAAAGACGCAACACAACTTACAAAGAACTTCATATTGAATGTTGTGTTGTGTGTAGTGTCACAGAGTAATAGTAGTGGTTGAAACAGTACCAGGATGACTGAAGGTTTGTGTAGAGCCGTGCGATATATATGAGGCGAGGAGATGCGTCGTAGCAAGGCCGCGGCGCATATTATTCTTATACAAATTAGACATAGGAACATCATTGATTCATAGATTTTACATCTAGAACAGTGACTCAGTCGACTAGTGGCTTAGGCCTAGCGCGGACTGCCTGCGTTTAATCTACCGTTCGGCCTTTGATACTTTATTTTGCCGCAATGCGCGCACTTCTGTGATACTCCATACTTCACAGAATATGCTTGCGGTTAACGCAACGCAATGGAAGGCAGTGCGCGCAAGGCCTTAGTATGATTCGGCCAAAACATAAGGCAATAACAGTTGTCCCTATCACTTGCATTACTCATTTCTAGCGCTTGGTACCCTACACGTCCTAAGTCCTAACCAGGCGGCTCGGGGAACGAGCGCCGCGTGGTGGTGTGACCACGAATTTTGTCGTTTTCGCTCTCACAAAAATACTTTTTGAGAGGTGTTTCAAATTGTGTTCTTAAATTTTTACGTTATAATTGGTGATAAACAATACATTTGTTGAATTAGTACGTCGTGTCAATTGTCTTGGTCTCGTGATTTCTCATATTTGATTTCGGTTTCAGTTGCTGTGATAAAATATTTTGAAAATGGTGTAGTGGCACACAGTGGCTCATTTTTAAAAAGTACACTGACTCATGAGTCAGCTATAAGATTTCGAATAATTTTGACCTCAATAGTAGTTATTGTAGCTTGATATGAGCGAAATAGACTTACAATTGTTAATTCAGACTGAGATGTCTTAGATCTTTACTTTGCCTATAATTCTAAGCATCGTAGTGATTTATATAAGAAGCAACTTGTAATTGTCTGTTAAATTTTTAATAAAAATTATGATAAAAATCGACTTTTTTAAAGTTATTACTACACCTGTTAAGTGTCACTGCGTACCACGGTAGTGAGTCAGTGTGCACTGTGCACACCCCTGCCCACCCTCTGTAGTCGCACGAGCTGGTACGCTCGCAGCTTTGGTACACAGTGACTCATTTCTCTTCTTTTGTATTTAGGCTCCTAATTTTCTGTATGTAGTATATAACGAAGATTTCTAAATGCTAAGTTAAAATATAATCTAATAACAACTGTGTGTAAATTCCAGGCCAAACCTATGTTGTTTTTTTAATTTTTTTTCCTTTTCCGAACAAATACCGAGTCACTGTTACCTCCTTGACCCTACTTATAGCATTCATAAAAATCGTGAAATAAACCATAAATTTTGCTTTAGATAATTTAACACTATTTAAGTAGGCCCTTATCTCTGGTGATTTATAAAGATGCACTTATATAAGCATAGATCAAATAGGTACCTACATAATATCTACGAATAATAATGTTTATACATATTATCGATTTATAATGTGTATATGTATATACATATTATCGATACTAGAAGCGTACGTAGTAATAGTTATTATTCTTTGCCGGAAGTATCGCGTAAGGGATATTTTCTCTATGAGTTAAATATGCAGTTCGATCTAGTTTTTTGCTCTATCGACTGATATATTTAGAATTTAGATATCTTAAAAATGTCCCTCACAGTACAGATTTTTGAAAGTTCTAGAAAACTTTCATCCAAAAATTTTATAGTAAGAGACTTGTACGCTTCTGTTCTAACCTTGAACTGACCAATTAGCTGTGTCATCTTGTTGACATGTTTGCACATAGCGATTTAAATAGGTATTTTTTGTTTTGTTTATTTATTTTATTTGGACTTTTTGATTTGATTTTATTGTTTTTTTTTTTTTTGAATTGGTTCTTATTAGAAACCACTCAAGTGTCTCATTACTGGACTTAACAGTAAATATAATAAGTTGATCGAAATCATTGATATAAAGGAAAGGGGAGATGAGGTACTGGCTTCTCGAAAATGTCAAGCTCCAATTAGGTCCCATTAGGTCCACGTACGTCAGTAAAGTATGGTCTTACGTGCAAATAATATTGTTGCCTCGGTCGCACTTCGGTCTTAGGAACGTCTTTCTATCTTTGTTGATCATTAAATGTCACTGTGCAAACTACACACAGCAAATTGAACGTGCCAGATGTTGAGTAAGCGCTGGGAGAACGTACCCTAACTCCCTTTTTATTGATATCAATGATCGAAATAAATGGTTTTGAATTGAATTAACATTCCTTTTCATATAATTAATTGTTATAATAAAAATCTGCAGAATTTGCAGAACTCTAGGTCCAAGGGCTGTGGCTGGCGTTGGTGATTATGTCGGTCAAGTCAGGACTTTATATTTAATATAATTTATAGAGATTAATTAATGGGACAGAAAAAGAGAATCATGATTACAACCAAAATTCATTCTAAAATGAGTAATAGGCATATTACAATTTATAATATTACTCATTTCATACACGAATCTGATAAGAATATTTCCTTGTGATGTCATTGATAAAGAAGAAACAGCGTGATTAGGCATTAATATAAAGAAAAGGGTGATTAGGTTAAGGCGCGTGCGAAGCAAATTCGTGGGTACGTGTGAGCGAGAGGGCTCGCTCACACGTACCCACAATTTTGAAGACATCAAAAATACTAAATAATTCATAGTATTTCAAGTGAATAGACTGCTTAATCAATAAAATATAAAATAATAGTCTTCATAAATGCTCATGAAGATACTTTTGACATGGCATTTCAACCATCATAATTATTGTTATTCATGGAAAGTAATTCTAGATTGACTCCTACCGATTTGACCAGAGTTCATGAACTCGACCATTCACATTACCCTTTTTAATCTCTAGGAGATTAACGAAAGCGTTCATCTCCTTTCTCATCCATCTCTCACCTGGTGGGAGACGTGTAAGGAATTAAGAAATTCCTTGGAGTCGTGAGACCTGGCAGATACATATATTCCAAGACATTCCAAGAGTGGGCAGCAGCACCACACCAAGCTACAGCACCAAGTATTCTAGCTACTGCGATCACCAAGCCACAGAAGTATGCTGATCTAGGCTAAAAGTCCCAATATAATATGTAACCCTGTAACCCTGAGATATTAGTTGCAGAAACTCGTCAAACCCAGTAATTTTGCTGGTAAAATGTTACCAGTCAGTGTTTCGGTCTGAAGGGCAATGGCCCTTCAGAAACACAGTAATGTTTGCACATTACTGCTTGGCGGATGAATAACTGGCAAAGGTGTGGTACTTCCCCAGGTGGGCCCCCTGTAAAAGTCCTACCACTACAAAAACTACTACTACTATACTACTGATGAATCTGCTTTCATCCATCCTCTCCACAGAATCTGTAGATCATGGTAATAAATGCAACGCCACAGACCAGCCAAGTGGAGTATAGGACTTGTAGGTACAAAGTAGACAGACAATCTGATAGAGACAGCAGGAACTTCCTGTTTGTAAGCTGCTTACAACCGGACTAGATGTAAATCTATGAAGGAGGCCTATGTTCAGCAGTGGACGTATGGCCGAGATGATGATGATAAAAGTCAGATACCTTTACTTACACAAACAATTATTGCATTATTTTCTTACTTCTTCAATCTTCTTACTCCTTTATCTTGTAACTTCTTTCTTCTAGTTCTTCCTTATTCACTATCACATATTCTTCTTCTGCTAATTCATTCCTGTTCATCATTCTTAATTTCTTTGTTTACAATCCAATATTCTTCTGCTAGTTCTTTTAATTCTTCCCTGTTTATGATTCATGTCTTAATCTTCCTCTTCTGTGTTCACAAGCCCATAATCTATCTTGTACTACTTCTTTCTTCACCTCTCTCCTAAAAGGTTCTTGAAGCTAAAAAGTGTGTCGTTTTTGGTTTTGATCCCTCTCCCCTCTTCACAATACCAATCTGCTCTCTTCTCAAAGGTTCTTGAATAATAATAAATACTTTATCTTCTCTTCGCAAGCCCATGATCTCTCTTGTACTTCTTTCTTCATCTCTCTTCTAAAAGGTTCTTGAGGCTAAAAAAAGTGTTTATATGTTTGACGCACTCGTGAAGAGTGAATGTTTGACGATCTTGCCAGAAACAACTGAATCATTTGGCGGGCCCCCGGAGGAGCCCTAGGAAAGTGGGGAGGATCAGGGACGGGACTGGGACTAGGAAGGGAACGCTGCGGACATCTATAGCGCGAGGGCGCCACATCTTCACTTAAAAAGTACTCATTACAAACTAATTATAAAAAACTTGTAAATTCCAAATATACTCGTTTTTCGTACATCACAGTAGCTCCTACCTGAGACGTCCGCAGCATTGAGATCAATATACTATCTGTACAAACATATATCTCCAATCGTTAACATCGGTTTAACACCGTATCCAATTTTATATCTACATCTATACGCGCGGCTCCCGCTACTGTTCATTTTTTTAAAGCTCTGTTACGGCGAGGTGGATAAGTTGTTCTTTTTTTTTTTAGTTTCACTCGCCCAGCGGGACCGACGCGTTTACAAATAAAAATACATCGGTCTCGATAAATAAAACGATACGACTAGCGGAGCGGGGCTCCGTGCCGGCGCGGGAGACGCCGCCCTTCATGTAAAATATAATCAGAACGCACAAAACAAATGCAACGCTCGCGTGGCGGGGGCGCCCGCGCCGACGCCTCGGGTGCCGCGCGCGAGCAAACGCTCGTTCTATTTTTTTTATTATTTTTCATTATTTTGTCACAGAGCGCGGGCCCGACGCGCGGCATCCGCGGCCGTACACTTAACTACTAAAATTTTCACAAAATAATACCTAACGCCGGAATTTGAAGGCGGCGGGGCGCAGCTCGGGGCGGCGCCTCGCACGACACGACTTCGCGTCACGAAATAAAAAACTTAGCACGAGAGAGCGCGAGCGCCGCGCCCCGAGGCAGGGTGCGGAGCGAGGCGCCCGCGCGACACTACACTATTAGAGTCTTAAGAAGTTACGCGACGTTGAGGAGCAGCTTGAGTGGCAGCGCGCGGTCGGGCTCCGGGCGGCAGCGTCCTTCGCGGCGCCAGTGCGTGGGCGGTGGGGGCAGAGCCGCCGGGGCGGGTGCTGCGCCCCACTTGCTGCCCGCGTATCGCTCCTCGCGCCGCCTCAGCGCCGCCACTGGCGTGCGCGTTGACCGACGCCTCGTTCGCCCCGCCTGAACCTGCTGTTGACCGTTCATATCGCCGATGCTTCCACTGGCCACTGACCTTCACTGATGATCGATTTTGTTTTGTATTCGCTAGTTTGAGTTGTTGAGTTTCACTGTAAACTTGACGTGCGCGGTCGCTACGTTCACAAAATGGTTGCCGTCGCACGCGGAGCGGTGGTCGTGATGCAAACCGCCGCGGGCCTCGAGCCGCTGTCGATCTCCTCGGATGACACGTCGAAACACTTTACTGCTTCACTTTCACGACTATCGTCGGCGGTCGCACTGCTAGCTCCAATAATGATCGATTTTTAGCACACAATATGGACGCCACCTCTCCATTATTCGCAGTTTCACCTCTCGATTTCGACTACGTGACGTCGACGGCGCTCGCGGTATTTAAACCGTAATGGCGGCTGCGCGACGCAAGCTGCGCAGTGGGGGATTAAAGCAAGCCATTCACGACACATTTTTTTAAATGGAACATTCTTGAATAAAGTTCTCGTCATGCAATAATTTGCTTATGATAATAATATTTATCATCATAAATATCAACAGTAGTAACGCTGCCTTCTCGGCTTTCTTTCACCACATATTACTTTCTATGGTAGTTAAAAGGTGGTACTCACTAGGAACCTAGTAAACTACTTATCTGTGTATTGAACCTGAAACCACATCGCCTTGAAGTTGTTGCTCGTAGCCATTTAGCAGAGATTAACTGTCCATTGGTAACTTAACCTTCTATCAAAACTTCAATGCACCTACGAGAATTATCCGAAAAATCTATGCTGTGACTGACAAATAAAATATAAAAAACATTTATCGAACTTAAACATAGGTAGCCGGTTCTAGCCACGTAATATGAAAAGGTCTTCGGGTAACTGCAAAATCTCCAAAAGTTAGTTAACCACACACTGAATCCATAATATCAAGAATTAGATGAGAAATGATTTATACATAAGTTAAGTTAAGATACACTTGCATCATATTGGTGATTGAACTACATTCTAACAGTAAATCTTGAGTTTTGAGTTAAATATTACTATAATATTATAGAGATACAAAGAGAAAAGTGAAATGCGGGTTTATAAACTAGTATTTAACATAATGCTTAAGCTGTTGTAGATAATTTGGCAAACAGCAATGTGTTCGGTCCGAGTAGGTATCGATTAAAGAAAATATAATTCATATTTCCAAACACCGGTATATTATACAAAGTGTTAAAAAGGTGTAGTAATCCTTAATGGGGTGCATTTACCCATCAAACTAAACAACTTTCAAAGAAAGAATTACGAAATTCGCGAAAAATTCCATACAAAATGGATCAGCTGATTGACAAATTTGTATGGGAAGTTTAGATTTTTATTTTGCTAATTTCGCAATTCTTTCTTTTGAAAGTTGTTCAGTTTGATGCGCACCCCTTTAAATATTTACTACACCTTTTGGTAACACGTTGTTAGACTGAGAGTTGAGAGTATGACAATCTTTTAATATTATCAAACTATAGTGGTAGACATAACATAACATACATTCACGCCTTTTTCCCGAAGGGGTAGGCAGAGGTGTACCCAGGACTCAGTCCCATAGTAGATACGCCGACATTTCGCCTAGCGAGCCTATTGCCATCTACCAGGCACAGTTCCAGACTCCAGACAGTTATTGAGATAATCCCTAATGGAAAAATCCAATATTTAACACTTTGCCTGACCTGGGGATCGAACCCGGGACCTCTTGATTGGCAGTCGAGCATGCGCCCTCTACGCCACCGAGGCAGTCAGGATAGTGGTAGAAGGAGTTTTAAATAGCGTAGCGTGCCAAACGCCACTTGAATAGGTAGCATTATCTCTTGCTACGCACGAATACCAATCGGGTAGCAACGTTGAAAAAAAACATCGATGAAAACAAGGAGGTTGAATTGTTATCCAACTAAATATGATAAGTCATGGGAACAAAGAATACGGTCTTGTTGCTACGTTTATTGAATTCGGGCAGTTTGTAACAAAATGGCTGCCTGTGTTATTTTCGTATTCATGTTACATACATGTTATCAATGTTTGTTTTTATTCAGCTAACTACTACCTACTTACTTTATCGACATTATCACCATTTATTGAGTTGATTTGATATACATAATTCAGATATTATTATGATTTTGTAATACTTTAATAGTATTTAATATTAAGTATACCTACCTACTCACGACCTCTTTTAATGAATAATGCACAATGCACAGATCACCATAATAGTACTAGAATAATGAATGGGAATTGGGAGTTCTGATAAATATTTTTTTTTATCTTTTATGATCGGCCATTCTTTGATTGGGTTTTAGGTGGTACCTTTAATATTCTGAAGGGGCCATCTCAAAATACCTACTTATACGTGTATACCTACGTCTAAGCGTGCAGCATCGATTGAGGATATAGAATCGAGGGTCAGTTTTATTTATTATTCCTCTTTATTTTATGATTAATATGGGACGAACTTTTTTTGTATATATGACATATATGGAGTGGGGCCAACTTGACAAAATTAAAATAATATAGGCCATTTTTATAGATTAATTTAGAATGTAGAAATTGATTCGCCAAGGCAATATATGGCATAATAAAATATAAAACACTTGAATCTAGAATCGAGACACGTAAGTTATTAATTAATAAACACTTTTTATCACAATATATTATTACGTGCTAGGTAACACGTACCTATGAATGAATATTGCGTAATTAGGTTTGCTTTGGTCTATTTGAGGAAAACAGCGTGCTCGCAAAGCCATAAAGACACATAGAAAGAAAACACATACATAGTTTTGTACACGTGCAAGAGTGTGCGTGAGGTGATTTCCCATAGAAGCGAGGCTCGTCGAGAGGGCTCTCGCTGGCGGAGTGAGGAAGGCCCGATTGGTGGGCGAATGACAGTGTCCATTCCTATACTTATTATTATTATTATCTGTTCTGTGCTAGGACCAATTGGGCTTGGTCTTGGAACTGGTCTTCAATTTCTTTGGGTAGGTAAGTGCAGGAACCTCATTACAGCGGCGCAGCGGGAAGTTGCACTCTCTCTAGAGCTCAGGCATAGAATAATAACTTAGCACTTAGCACCCTGCACCTGCCTGCGTCATACAAAATGATCAAAATTATATTTTGACGCTTTGTGCAGTTATTGCAGTGTCACTTCGTTAGCACAAAAAAATATTTTATACAATTATTTATTCTGTGGTGTCGCGGTTTTTTTTTAATATCGTGTGGACCCATAAGTAAGAAGGTAGGTACCTGTTTCCTCTGCTCCATAGAAACCGTTATTTTTTTATATCAGGTAAAGGCTCCCACGCCCTATCTCCGGTGACCTCTCACTCCCTCCTTCGAGAGAGAAAGGAACGGGAATATCAGCTGTTTCCCATAACAAAACAGGTTTTACACAGCTGTTTTGAAAGGTCTCATAATATTTATATATTTTTAGTCTTCGCTTCAAGAATGTTATAAAACTTTTTCCACAGACTACAGATAGGTAATAAAGAGGTATAAATAAAGAGAAAGACATAAATAAAGAAGTGTCTGTTTTTAATATTAAAAATTAAATTACAGGTTTGACTAAATGCATTTGAAAGTACCTAGGTATACATAGGTGAAATAAAGAAATTTTTTTCTGTCTGTTTGTGGCCGCTTATCTCCAAAACAGCTAAGCAAGCCCGCCTAGCATGGCACGGGGATAACTAGTTTTCCCCCGTTTTTCCCGCGCCCGAACCATTCATATCTGCTGTCTCGTTTTAACCCCCTGCGCCTTCATTTTCCTTGCTCACTGTGCTACCGGGGCAGACCTATTTTTTTAAGATTTTCCACACAATGTACTTAGGCCTGATATGTAGGTAAGTATATTATAATGATTTTTTTTGAAAAAATCTAACCTAACTATCACAAATATACAACCTATTTTTTTAAATAATTAAAAAAATAAATTATACATCGACGCAGTCGCGGAATAATTTTTTTTTTGTTGATTAGGTACACAGGTTATGCCACTCCGCTCCACGTCTAGTAGTTGGTTGCAGTTGATTACAGACAGCGTATTTGGCATTGTAATACCCAGGCAAAGATTTTAAATTTTATTTTAGGTATTTATAGGTACTTAAAATAAAATTGGATAAATATGCATTACTATAGAGGGTCAAGCACTATACTCTACATCTAGGTATTATATTATAGAACACCGCATTATACAGATTGCCTGTAGCATACCCACACCCACTCGTAGTTGTAAAACAACCAAATGAAAAGTTATAACATATAACATAACATACATTCACGCCTTACTCCCGAAAGGGGTAGGCTGAGGTGTACCCAGGACTCCCAGGACAGTCCCACAGTAGATACACCCACATTTCGCCAGTATGTTATTGGTCCCATGTAATAGGGGGCGAGCCTATTGCCATCTACCGGGCACAGTTCCAGACTCCAGGCCGTCATTGAGATAATCCCTAATGGAAAAATCCAATATTTTAACACTGCCTGACCTAGGGATTGAACCCGGGACCTCTTGATTGGCAGTCGAGCATTCGCCCTCTACGCCACCGAGACAGTCAAATGAAAAGCCATGTTTATTTCCCACTTCGATACTATACATAGGTACATAGGTACATAATACATACATAATATGATAGGTATACGTACATTGTTATCAAAATGTTTTGAATAACAATGACATAATTATTTACATAACAATCCATGTTTGTAAGATATGGGGTTACATAACGAGAAATACATTGTTTCGCATACATGAATATTATTTATTTATTGACTATCTCCTAAGGCTGAGTTTCACCACCTTACTTTAGAATAGAATAGGATAGGCTAGGATAGAGGATAGGATGTGATGAGATAGGATGGGATAGGATGGGATGACAAGCCATTTTATTTTTTATTTGCCATTTTCGTCTGTTGCGCAAAGTTGCATGTAGGGTAGGGTTAATGAATTTTAATGTCAGTGTCACAAAATAATGCAGTTAATACATTAAAATTATATGACTTTTTATGCTGATTATATATTATACCTCAGTTCGGGTGATGATCGCGTAGCAAAAAGTTATTTTTATCGAAATAAATGGATTTATTATTATTATTAATCGACTTCATGAAGTGAATGACGAAACGTACCTATCTAAGTTCTATATGTTTTTTTTTACTATTTTTTGATTAATCAATCTATTAAAACCATTGTATAAAACACAATGTTATTGCAGATAATTTATCTACACTAATATTATAAAGAGAGAAACTTTGTTTTTTTGTTTGTAACGAATAGGCTCCGAAACTACTGGACCGATTTTAAAAATTCTTTCACTTATGGATAGCTTAATTCAGTGTGAGTGCCATAGGCTATATGAGATTTTGAAAAAAAATGGGGATCCGTAAGAAAACTGCAATATTGTGAACCACGGTGTTACATAATATAATTACCATATTCATAAATTTGCGTGCGCTGTGAAATGCATTGATGGTAGAATAATATAATGTACTAGGGGTTTGTAGTACTTATCAATATCTACAAAATAGTCCACGGAAATTTTATCCATCTATTTTGGTTTAGTCACAATAATCGAAACAGTCATTATATGCATGCGCTGTGAAAAGTATTGGTGGTAGAATAAAGTAATGTACTAGGGGTTTGTAGTACTTATTAATACCTACAAAACAGTATACATAGATTATATCCATCTTTTTTGGTTTAGTCACAATAATCGAAAAAGTGATTATTTTTCATGCGGTGTGAAAACTATTGGTGGTAGAGTAAAGTAATGTACTAGGGGTTTGTAGTACTTATCAATACCTACAAAACAGTATACATAGATTATATCCATCTTTTTTGGTTTAGTCACAATAATCGAAAAAGTGATTATTTTTCATGCGGTGTGAAAACTATTGGTGGTAGAGTAATGTACTAAGGGTTTGTAGTACTTATCAATACCTACAAAACAATATACATAGATTATATCCATCTTTTTTGGTTTAGTCACATACTAATATTATATAGAGAGAAACTTTGTTTTTTTGTTTTTTTGTTTGTAACGAATAGGCTCCGAAACTACTGGACCGATTTTAAAAATTCTTTCACTTATGGATAGCTTCATTCAGTGTCAGTGCCATAGGCTATATGAGATTTTGAAAAAAAAATAGGGTTCCGTAAGAAAACTGCAATATTGTGAACCAAGGTGTTACATAATATAATTACCATATTCATAAATTTGCGTGCGCTGTGAAATGCATTGATGGTAGAATAATATAATGTACTAGGGGTTTGTAGTACTTATCAATATCTACAAAATAGTCCACGGAAATTTTATCCATCTATTTTGGTTTAGTCACAATAATCGAAACAGACATTATATGCATGCGCTGTGAAAAGTATTGGTGGTAGAATAAAGTAATGTACTAGGGGTTTGTAGTACTTATTAATACCTACAAAACAGTATACATAGATTATATCCATCTTTTTTGGTTTAGTCACAATAATCGAAAAAGTGATTATTTTTCATGCGGTGTGAAAACTATTGGTGGTAGAGTAAAGTAATGTACTAGGGGTTTGTAGTACTTATCAATACCTACAAAACAGTATACATAGATTATATCCATCTTTTTTGGTTTAGTCACAATAATCGAAAAAGTGATTATTTTTCATGCGGTGTGAAAACTATTGGTGGTAGAGTAAAGTAATGTACTAGGGGTTTGTAGTACTTATCAATACCTACAAAACAGTATACATAGATTATAACCATCTTTTTTGGTTTAGTCACAATAATCGAAGCAGTGATTATTTTTCATGCGGTGTGAAAACTATCGGTGGTAGATTAAAGTAATGTACTAGGGGATTGTATTAATTATCAATACCTACAAAACAGTATACATAGATTAATATCCATCTTTTCTGGTTTAGTCACAATAATCGAAGCAGTGATTATTTTTCATGCGGTGTGAAAAGTACCTATTGGTGGTAGAATAAAGTAATGTACTAGAGGTTTGTAGTACTCATCAATATCTTCAAAATAGCCCACGATAAATTATAACATGTGTTAAGGTTTGGTCATTGTAACAGAAATAGTCATTAATTTGCGTGCGCTGCGTAAACCATTAGGGTTATATCTATTAAAATACAATGTATCACGAATTTACTCCTGTTAAACGTTCACTATACCTACTTCTGCTACCCGTGCGAAGCCGGAGCGGGTCGCTAGTCATAGATATAATTTTATCAATGCATTCGTCATTTGTTTTTGAAATTGATAACACTGATAATTCGAATAATTTTCCACTGTACCTACTGCCAACTGCTTATTACACACTACACCCTCGGTAGAGCGGGCATCTCCTCCAGTCCCGTTAGCGCACCAAGGGAGCAAAAAGTCCCAGGGGTTAGAACAAGATAGCATATTTCGGGCGCGAAAGAGAAAAAACAGGGAAACCACAGACAGTAATAATAAAACTAGCTATATCCGTGTCCGTGGCCCAGGGGTAGCTGTGTTTGTTTGGTTTCCCATTCTAAGTCCCTGGGTCTAATCCCTGGATTCAAATCTCAATGTGTACTTTTCGCCTGAAGCTGTGTCCTTTAATGTAGAGGGTAGTCTTATCGACCTGAAACTTTACTACTAACAAAATCTAATTGTTACCGTCTGGGGTTAGTGGGGGCCTGGAGGTGCGGATCAGTGAGAATAACCCATTTGAGATCACACAACCCTGAGTTGTTACTACTCGACACTAGAAAATATGCACCTTCGTGTGAGTCCATATTTTCCCTGATGGTTAAAAAAAGCAGATATGGTGAAAAATTATCAATTCTTTATTGCTGTCAAGCACGTCAGTAGATACGGCCAGTCAGCCGCCAGTCTGCCAGTCAGCCGAATTTTATCCGTGAACTGTCTGTCAGTGTCAGTCAAGTTCTGTCAAGCACGTCAGTAGATACGGTAACGACGAAAAATTTGTGTTTACTAAAAATAAACAGATTTTTCGAAGAAATGAGACGGGAATTCATCTTATTATTATTGGGAATTATCTGCATGTCCACTATATCTTCGCTTCTGTCGGGATATGTGCAAATAAATACGGAAAAAGTGCTTTTAGACACAGTTGTCGGCGCGGTGGGGGCTGGAAACTTTTCCTATTGGCAATTAGGGCATACCGGCCCTATAGTAGTTGAATTAACATCTCTAACAGGTGATGCGGATCTTTACGTATCCGATACTGTCAGGTATGTTCTAGAAAAATGTATATTAAAGTCAAAATTAGCTATTTATGTGTTCATGTTCTACGTAAAGGAGTACTCTATTAGGACTAAGCTAGCGTTTAAATAATTAAAAACAATAATATTGTTAACAATTTGCGCCATGCGGTTTTAATCGCAAAAATACACATACACAACATCGCGCTGTGTTATACCAGGGCGGTTCACATAACCCTAGGAGCTCATATAATACATAAGTAACATTATCTATTATAGCATAATATGTAGTATGTTCCGTGGTCCAGCGGAAATATTCCCGGCTTTAAATCCGGTGTCCCTGGATCGAATCTCACCATGTGGATTTATCACCTGGGCGCTACCGTGTTTTGGATGGCATGTTAAACTGTAGGTCCCTACAGTTTCCTATAAGATATGTAGGGGGCAGTCGTTAGCTCATGTCGAAGCCGCGGAGGAATCTTGGCGACCTGAAACTCTGTCAATATGGGTTGTCCACATAACACATATGAATAGACTCGAGCTGTGTAATTGAGGTAACCTGTTCTGTTGGAGTATAAATCCAAATTATTATTAATAATTTCAGGCCAAGTTATGAAGTGGATAAGAACAACTTCAGTTCAATAACATGCGGTCCCGACCTGGTCAATATACCTGCGGAGTTTCCGAGACCTATTGGTAACTATTATTCGCCTCCATCCCAATTATACCATTAATGGTAAAGATCTATGGTAAAATTGGGACGGAGGCTAATCAAACTACTGTTACTTAAAAAAACAACTTTTTAAATCCCAGTTGTCACCAGTGGGGACGATTTATGATTTAACAACAGCTGGGCGAACAAGTTTCGCAGCATATCTATAAACATCTATAATCGATAAACCAACAACTGAGAGTTGTCCCCATCGGTGACAATCGGTATTTTTTTTTTTAATTTACTAGTACCCTTTCAAAAACTCCCAGTTGTCTGCAGTGGGGACGAAGGAGTGGGGACCAGGAGGAATGACCCAACAAAATTAATAAATAATAATGCCTGCAAAAGTTGCTAGAACTGTGTTGTGGGGGTGTGTAATATTTGATAATATAGATATTTTTGACATAATGTTCATTGATATAACTCCATTTGATATAATTTCATTTAACGCGAAACACGTGTGACATATGAATGGTGTAACTAACAAAAATAATACCTAATAGCATCTTTGCATGCAATTTTGCGGGCGGGAGGGCGGTGCACTGTGCATGTTGTTTTCTACAGTAAAAATCGGAACTAAAAACTAAATATTCTTGTTCCAGAAGTTTACAATGGAGTTCCGAAAAGTAACGCCAAATTCAATCAATTATAATAGTTCAGTTCCATTCTTTATTTATATTTGGCACAAGTAACAGTGCACTTATAAACGTCACTAAACGGACAAAGGAATGATAATTGGGACAACTATTTCGAAAAATTCCCAGCTGTCCCCAGTGGGGACAGTGGGGAGTGGAGACTAGCGGGAATGACCCATTTTGTTTTGTTTTAAAGATAATTTGAAATTGATTTATCCTCTCTTCCTTTAGGTATTGGTGTGTTTGGTCACTGGTCATCCTCTCTCTCGGAGTACAGCATCCAGGTGTTCTTGGAGACCAGTTCGCGTGACCACCTCCCTCCGCTGCCTGCTCACGCTACATCTAGCACAGGTTTGTAGTGGTAGGCATCTTTAGCAGGAGGCCGCCTGGGGAAGTACCACAGCTTTGCCAACATTACTGTGTTCCGGTCTGAAGGGCAATGTTACCAGCAAAATCACCTAACGTATTTTCATAGTGAACTTCTAAAAATCCCAGTTTTACTCGCATGATATTAGTTGTTCATTCCAAAAATAATGAAGATTATAAACAAAAATAAAATATGATAGGGACATACTTTACTTACTATACACACTTACATACTTTTTTACATACCTTTGACATACTTTTGACATATTTTTTTTTTTTGACATACTTTTTTTTTTAGTAGTGGTAGGCCTCTTTTGCAGGGGGCCGCCTGGGGAAGTACCACACCTTTGCCAGTTATTCATCCGCCAAGCAGTAATGTGCAAACATTACTTTGTTCCAGTATGAAGGGCAATGTTTCCAGCGAAATTACTGGGCATGATGAGATTCACCAACTCATGTCTCAGGGTGACAGGCGCAGTGCAGTGCCGCGCAGAATTTTAAATTATGGGCAATCATGATGCTTACCATCAGGCACCTGATTTGCTCGTCTTGTTACTCACTATCATAAAAAAAATCAGCATATAAATATATCAAATAGGTTTACTGTATTCGGAGGAAACAGGGGAATACAAAACATTGATTTGATAAATTTTGCATAGTATTGTGTCAAACTGCTAAGAGGTCCTCTGTCCTGTTAAGTACTACAGCTACATTTTTTTTTCAGATTCAGATAAAAAAACGCGAGATCGAATAAACGCCCGACGAGAAGAGGAGAGTAAGCCACGTTTTCTGAAGCTAATCAACATTTTGGATATGATTTTCGAAATGTTTGTGCTCTAATGTTTAATCATCATGCTGGGGTACTGCGCTATTGGCATGATACCTTGGACTGACTGACTGATAGAAATCAGTGATAAAAGATTCTAATAAGACCTCAAATCATCAGCCCGAAAACGTCTACAGCTAACTGTCGTCCTCCCCCATAGTCCGCCATAAACTATAGATATGTGTACATGTATCCTAGATGGAGCCGCTTGTTGCTTGTCTTGTCTCACGCAGCAGTTGTAATACTTGGGCCCGGAGAGACTGCTGCCCGCACTCCTGATATATGTGGCTCTATACGGGGGAGTCTCCCACTAGGGGAGGGGAGGGGGGTGATATAGCCACTTTTACTATAACAAGAAGACTAGAACTGAAGAAAAAATACATATTGTAGCTATGCCAGCGTCATAGTCTAACAATTTTTACAATAAATCTATAGCTCTTAACTCCATACATTTCTCCATAAAATACTTTAGCTTTCTTAAGGGGCCTATAGGAGACTTCCCTCTCGCTCGCCCATTGCAAGTTAAGGTACATAGGCATTGAATTTCCAAAATTCATAGTTTGTGTTTCTCAATCATACCATTTATTCAAGAAAATATTAAATAAATATAATAGGTATATTTAATTTAACAGAAAAGGTGGAAATACTGTTATTTCCTTTTCTACGATCTACTCCATCAAATAAAAAGAAAAAAACGGAATATACTTAAAACCATGCATTAATCTAAAGATAAACAAATGGAAAGAGCGATTTTGTAAATTCACATTTAGTGATGTTTTTATCATCGATAATGTAAATTGCGCGAGCGAGATGGAAGTTTGGCTCCTTTAAGCGCCTTAATCTGCTGACGGGTCACTTAATAAAATGTTTATGCCACCGTTATGTAACATACTATTGTAACAACAGCGGCTTCGCTCACTTTCAATTATGAAATATGGCAGTTTTATACCAAAACTTTGACGCCCTTTTTGGACCCCCTAGAATGTGAATTTTAAAAAATACTTTCTTAGCACACGCCCAGATAACGAAAAGAACCTACATTCCAAGTTTCAAGTTTCTAGGATCAGTGGTTTGGGCTCTGCGTTGCATGTCAGTCAGTGAGTCATTTAGGATTTTATAATTTATAGTGATTAGTCAACGAGATTTTCGTTCTTAAATTGTATTTGAGACATTCTAATAATAAATTTGAGAAATCTTCGCGCTAACCACAAAACTCACAACTCGGAGACGGTGTTGAAACGGTCTAGTGGGGAGAGTTGACCGTTTCGTACCGCTCCGTGTCGAATACGTTCCTATTCTGTTCTAGTGGGCAGACGGATTTAAGGTCTTCGCACATTATAACAAATAACAACTCAACGGCGACTCGATTCTATGCCAAATATTGAAATTTAAGCTCTTGTCATATTTTCTAGGCTTAATTTAGAAAAAATGTTATTCAAGTAGTGTACGAGGTGTGGTCTACTTAGGTTAACTCCGACACGTTTGTCACGCGTTGACCACGTGTCGTCCCTGCGGCGACTATGCGCTTATGACTTGCGACGGGTAACCATTTGCCGGCCCACCCGTCCGCCCCGTGCCCTCCCCTCTTCTAACCCGCCCGCCATCATTCGTTAGAAGACGAGTTGAATTTGTTGAATACGCATTGCCCACTCGTTAACACCGCCTTGTCCACTCGTTGACACCGCGTTGTCCACTCGTTGACACCGCGTTGTCCACTCGTTGACACCGCGTTGTCCACTCGTTGACACCGCGTTGTGGGTGGATCAACTAGTTGACTACTCATAGAAAGTGTGCGTAGAGTTGCTGCCGCAGTGGCGTGGAGTTGATATAGTGTGCGAAGACATTTAAAGATTCTGTAGTGACATTTATAGGTATTAATGTTTTAGAAGAAATTTGTATTGTTATTAGTTTTTGGAGTGATTTTCTCATATGCCTTGTCTTCCTTAAAAAGTGTAATTATTATAAGCTTTAAGGTAAACGATTAATCCAATTAATACCCTGTTAAAACGGAAATAAGGTCAAAATTTTGATTTTTGTTTAGCTGTCACGTATCTAGCTATATTTTACAAGGTATAATGTGTTACTCTCTTAACCCCTTCGGGAAAGGCGTGATTTATGTGTAAGTTTTAATTATTTATAAAGTTCTTTGTAAATATTGTTAATTTATTTGTTTCTAGTCATTATTAAAAAATTTGTAGAATACTTTCGTTTAATTTCCCAATTTTATGGATACTTAGGGTCAATGACCGTTTTTCTCTACACTTCCTTAGAACTTAAGCCCGTTACACACCTATAATATATATTATAGAAAGATAACACACAAAGAGATAATGCTGCAATATATATTTAGCCTTTAAGGGAGTTTCTCTTTCATACAAAATGATATTTCTCAAATATGGAGAAATAGACTAATTTTCTGCTCAATTGAGTGGAGAATTATATATATAAGAATATCATAGCTACCTACGTGTGTTTTAGCTCTGTGGCGTTTTGGGTGCTGCCGATCATGAGGTCCCGGGTTCGATCCCCAGGTCAGGCAGTGTTAAATATCGGATTTTTCCATTATTATCTCAAAACTGCGTGGAGTCAGGAACTGTGCCCAATATGTCTCGCCCCTATTACAAGGGACCAATAACATAGTAGCGAAATGAGTGTCTCTACTATAGGACGAAGTCCTGGGTACACCTCTGCCTACCCCTTCGGGAAAAAGGTGTGATTGTATGTATGTGACAGCCTTGTTGGCACAGATGGTAGTAATTCTGCTTTCTGTGCCGCAGAGCCCTGGTTCGATTCCCGGCCAGGTCAAACATTTGTGTGCATGAGCATGTCTGTTTGATCTGTGTCTGTGTGTTATAAGCTAATATAAGTATGTATATCAGTCATCTGGTTACCATAATACAGGCTTCTAGCCTAGTTTGGGACCAGATGATCGCGTGTGGAAGTTGTCCCATATTATTATGACCATATAAATAAAACAATTACTAGCTAAAAATCTTTATTCACAAAACAGTAAACTTAAAAACAATAAGGACAAATAAAAATACACACAGCAAAAATGCATTATTATAAATATTTAACCTTAATTTCTAAAATGGCTAATCAACTAGAAGTCGAGATTTTTCCTCCTTATAAATATTTATTTGAATTTTAAATTAAATAGGAGTTTGTTACACGCGGGGCTAAACAGACCCATTGTATAGCTCGGTAGTTTTACTGACTAACTTTAGCAAGGGAGTCAATAGAAACAGAGAACGACCCAAGATGGCGGACGACCTAAGATGGCGGACTTGCTTTTATAATTATTAATAACTGCAGCATCATCATCTCAGCCATAGGACGTCCACTGCTGAACATAGGCCTCCCCCTCTAATTTCCATCCAGTCCGGTTGTAAGCGGCCTGCATCCAGCGCGCTCCTGCCGTATTTATCAGATCGTCCGTCCACCTTGTGGGAGGATGTCCTACGCTGCGCTTTATTAATATTAATAACTTATTTAACCCTTTTCATTTTACTCAATTTGGGGGGCAAATAAAAACATTTTAAACCTACAAGCTGATATATTATTTAATTAGTTTTTTTCGTGGATTTAGTGGAGAGCTTTTTCTTGCAGTCGTCATAAACAGCGTCTAAGTCAAACGCTGCCTTTAGATTGTCCTTTGAGAATAGAAATCTGAAATCAAAGAAGTTATATTAAGGTTATTTTGTAGTGGTAGGCCTCTTTTGCAGGCGGCCGCCTGGGGAAGTACCACACCTTTGCCAGTTATTCATCCGCCAAGCAGTAATGTGCAAACATTACTGTGTTCCGGTCTGAAGGGTAATGTTACCAGCGAAATTACCGGGCACGACGAGGTTCAACAACTAATATCTCAGGGTGACAGGCGCAGCATTTACAATTTTAAAACACTGGGTGGCACTGTGTCTGATATGGGCAATAATGATGCTTACCATCAGGCACCTGATTTGCCAGGCTTCTAGCCTAGTTTGAGACCAGATAACCGTGTTTGGAAGTTGTCCCGTATTTATTTATTTTAATATTAGTCTGGATTAAGAGTTCAAAAAAGTTGAAATAAGTAAGATCATACTTCTGAAGTTTCCCAGTGGAGTCTGCGTGAGGTCTCCTCATCACCTCCCGACCCTCGCTGAGGAGCAGCACTGTAGGCAACTGTCTGCTGGTCGGACCGTCAAGGACACGGTACTTTGCAGCTGCTTCTGGGTATCTGTAAAGAAATAAAGAAAGAAAAGGCATTTATCGAGACACACACATAGCTCCTTATTATAGCTTGAGCACAGAACAGATTATAATAATATGTATAGAATGGACACTGTCATCCGCCCACCAATCGGGCCTTCCTCACCCCTCCAGCGAGATTAAGCTCTCCACAAGCCCCGCTTCTACGGGAAATCACCTCACTCACACTCTTGCACGTGTACAAAACTCCATGTGTGCAGTGTCTGTGTAGTAGGTAGTTATAGCGCGGCTTTTGTATGGGCTTTTGTATGGGAGTCGAGTGTCCAGGGTGTGGATTGAGCTTGAAAATTTTAGAATGAAGGCGCGAGCACACACCCGCGAGCAGCTGGCTGCGAGAGCGGCGAAAACTTTTAGAATTTTCACAATGAAGGCGCGAGCAGCTAAGGTAGGGCATTGGATATGACAGCGTCGATGGCTCAGATGGTAGTAATTCTGCTTTCTGTGCCGCAGGCCCCTGGTTCGATCCCCGGCCAGTTCAAACATTTGTGTGCATGAACATGTCTGTTTGATCTGTCCCTGTGTGTTATAAGCTTATATAAGTATGTACATCAGTCATCTGGTTACCATAGTACAGGCTTCTAGCCTAGTTTGGGACCAGATGACCGTGTGTGGAAGTAGTCCCATATTATATTATTATTAATAAAAATAAAATGGGACAACTTCGTCATCTGGTCCCAAACATGGGTAGAAGCCTGTTATTATATTTGAAGCATTTGTAATATATATGTGTATTATATATGTTTATTTGTATTATATTTGAAGGTAGGCTGTTTCTGGCTACGGCCCTGCCTCTTCCTGGGATGGTATGTATCATTATGTTACCTGCCAACATCGAGCTTGCCAAACTTCAAGTTATCCAAGCAGTAGCTTGCAGACAGCTCAGCAAACACCGGAGCGAAGTTCACGCAAGCTGGATGCCAAGCGGCGTACAAGCAGATGACGTATGTCGTGGTTTTGTGGTGTTTCAACTCCTGGGAAGTGAATTTATACCATTTTTTATTTGATTCCACACACGGTCATCTGGTCTCAATAAAAGTGGTTCAGAATCTCTATATTTCTAAAAGTAATTCTATACTGGTGATAGATTTTTAAATGTCAATAAATAATATACTAGTAATTAATCTACTGTTCGAAATATACCTCTACAAGAAGAACGCACAAGGAACTTGTAGGCCTTAATTTTTTCAACTGCAAGTTTTACAATATTTGGTTTGGTTACATTCGTTTGTTTGTGTCACTGCCACGTAGTGCTATGCAGCAGTTTCCAGGTATCTTTGTCCTCTATGTACTGATTGACTTTATAATAAGCCTTCCTTAATAAAGTCGATTTTATACAGGTTTTGAATATACCCTCTGAGAGCCCCGTTATCATATTATAGAGACTCGTGCTTGAAAAAAAAGTTATTCACCTCATCTAGTACTTCAGGCCCTCTAAAGTATGTGACATTTTCAGGACCAGAGTAGGTTGGTTCTGGTAGCAGTAAGGCTAGTAGAATGAAGATAGCTCCGTATGGTAGACCATATCTGTAATATATTTAAATCATCATCATCATCACCTCAGCCGTAGGAAGTTCACTGCTGGATGTAAAGTAATAAAAACATAACATAACATATATTCACGCTTTTTTCCCGAAGGGGTAGGCAGAGGTGGACCCAGGATTTAGTACCATATACACCCACATTTCGCCAGTATGTTATTGGTCCCGTGTAATAGGGGGCGAGCCTATTGCCATCTACCGGGCACAGTTCCAGACTCCAGGCAGTTATTGAGATAATTCCTAATGGAAAAATCCAATATTAAACACTGCCTGACCTGGGGATCGAACCCGGGACCTCTTGGTTGGCAGTCGAGCATGCACCCTCTACTCCACCGAGGCAGTCAATGTAAAGTAATGTAGACTCTTTTTTCCAACACTTAGACTATATTTGGTCTTTTCTGCCTGAAGTCCTGGCTAATCTAGCTAGCCTAACTCCGCCCAGAAGCTCGGAAGCTTCTTGGGAACTTCGCAGGCTGCAGAGTGGCCTCACATCATCCCCACTGCTGATAGGATACGTTCATATCATGGTTCTTGAGCCTGTCTTGTGCAAGTTGTGTCTAGATATGACCTGCCACTTTTATTGTGTCATCCGCCCAATATGCTGCTGGACAACTGACACTGCATTTACCTGTTCTTGCCCACCATTCAGTCGACGTCTTATACCACCTATCATCACCGCACCTAGCTACGTATTCTGCCCAACTCCATTTGAGTCCCATAATTGGCTGGGCGGCATCTTGAACTTTCGTTCTTCACCTAATTTCGAAGTTTGGGACTCGATCTAAATGTTTAATGCCAAGCAAGCATGGCACACACTATGGCTCTCTGTGCAACACTTATTCAGTGACCTAACAGTTCCGAGGATTTGTCATGTATTGATACAAGTTTGGAAGGTTTGTGTTGTGGCTTTTTCAAGCGCGAGTAACCCAAGAAAACACTTCTTACCAAACCGTGAACCAAAACTGTGGAACAAATGGCTATAGACTATTATGGCATGGTAGATGGCAATAGGCTCACCCCCTATTACATGGGACCAATAACATACTGGCGAAATGTGGGTGTACCTACTATGTGACTGAGTCCTGGGTACACCTCTGCCAGGATAGGGTGATCCAAGGGGAAAGTTTATGAGTATCATCAAGTTTCTCGTAACCTTGATGACCTTCATTCCTTGGAAGCTAGGGCGGCCATAGAATGGGTTGCTTCTTGCGTTATCACACTAGCATCGTCACATGTAACAGAGACCCAAGGTACAGCTGGTGTGGCAGCGGGTTCTGCCGAGCAACCCAAGCTGTGCAAATATGTGAACCTCGGGAGCAGCTACATATCTAAACCGTCTGGAGTCGAGACTCTGGGACCATAGGGGCCGGGAGCTCACCACTATTTCAAAAATCTATCTGCGCGCGCTTGGTCGAGGCGACGCGTGATCAAAATTTATCTGTCCCAACATCTAAGCATTGCTATTAAATGTGGCAATGCAATGCCATTTTCTAGGATATGTGATGACTTTAGAGGCTCTAATTTAAATTATTAGCGGAATTAACAGAAGCCTTGGGCTAGTTACTGTAGTTAATGTAAGTAAAATAATACATACCTCACATCAGCATAAAACCATAGAATTAAGTTTGCAATCTTCGTGTAAACGAATGAAGACGATAAATAGTTAACCATTGTAACACTGCCCGCCTTCCTTGTCCTCAACATGACCACAATAATTAGGAAAAAGAGGATTTCCGTTTCGCGACTGTCCAGATCGCAGTCGGACTCCGGAAATAAATAATTACAGATTACAGGCGTTCGCTTGCACGTAATGTAAGAAACACTCATTAGGATGTTCACCCAATAATAGGGCTTTAGTAATTGCAGCAAATCTTGTTTGAAATTAATCATTTTCACTTATTTTTTTCAAATCTATTTTCACGAGCTCCTCCGCCTTCCGATTCCGACTTTAATTCTGACAGCTGTTAGCTGTCAGTTTGATATTCCATATTAATAGAAATAATATAATATAATATATATTATATAATCCACTCATTCCAATTATGTAGTTAAGAAATGTGAGAACAATATAAACATTCTTAGATCTCTTTCTGGTGTATGGTGGGGTGCTCATCCATATACACAAAAGCTTCTTTATAATGCGATTGTCCGTAGCCACATAGATTACGGATCATTTATTCTAAGCAATAAGTCTGCCTGCCGAGAGATTGAGAAGGTGCAATCCAAGTCCTTGCGGATAATTCTGGGGGCGATGAAGTCGTCTCCAATCAATGCAATGCAAGTGGAGTGTGTGGAACCTCCTCTATCCCTCCGCAGGCAGTATCTATGCAATAGATTCGTATGCAAACTATTGCAAAATTCTAACCACATCCTTATTCAAAAATTGGACTTGTTGTCTGATTTATATGGACCCCGTTCACCTCAATTACTTCCTGATCTTCTTCGCAGCTATCTTCATCTAACTCGCCTACCAAATCCATTACACCAGTGCTCTAAAATGCCATTATATTCTACGCCGTTTGAAGCACTTACGTTCAAGCCTAATATAATACTGAATTTGGGTATTAATAAGAACACGGTAGAGGCTAATAGTGTATTTATTAATAATATTCAATCTGAGTATAAGGATTGGGTATTATTTTTTACGGATGCCTCCAAGTCCCCTGATGAGCCAGTTGGTGCGGCGGTTTGGATTCCATCATCTAGGATCATTCTAAGCTACAAATGCCCTCCTCTTACTTCTGTTTTCACGGGAGAAGCTATTGCTATCCTGGAAGCTATACTGTTTATAAAGTCACACAATTTAAGTCATTGCATAATTTTCTCGGACTCCGCAAGCTGCTTGCAAGCTATTCTCTCCAATCAATTCCGTTCTAAGTCCAGATTTCCCATAATTCTCAGAATAAGAGACTCCCTTCTTCAGTGTCATATTCTTGGAATTAGTATTATCCTCGCATGGATTCCTGGCCACATGGGTATCCTGGGGAATGAGTCAGCGGACTCATGTGCCAGGAACGCTGCTCTTACTGGTTCTCTGGTTCATCCTCATGTTTATTCTCATGACATCTGTGCCACTTTTAATCCCAAATTATATGAAGCCTGGTCAAAACAGTGGCAAATTTCAAAGTGCATAAAAGGCAAATTTTATGGTGATATTCAGCCAGATATCCCCCATAAACCCTGGTTTTCAAAATTCCAAAGGGCAGATAAAGTTACTACTTCAACGATTTGCCGGTTACGCTTGAATCACTCGTGTACCCCTGTCTTTTTGGCTAAACTAAGAATAAGAGACCATTCCATATGCGAGTGTGGTTTAGATTATGGAAATGTGGACCATATCTTTTTTTCTTGTCCAAAGCAACAGTTTTCTCTATATGATATTATTCCTTCTGATATCCCTCGTCCTGTCTCCTTTAAATTCCTCTTATCCTTGGTTTTTTCACCGTTTATTAGACTATTGTGTAGATATATTAAAGTTAATAAGATAAAATTATAAGTTTAATATTAAAACATAATGTGTATATATATTTATGTGTATTCGTAATTATGTTATATATGTTTGTGTATAGATTGTAATTATTAGTTGTATATACTTAGTAAATAGTTTATCAAAGGAGGTATGAGTTTTTTTTTAATATTTATTGTAGTGTAGATTATAGTTTAGTATCAAGATGTAGAATATGATTGCTGATTGTGTTCAAAATTCAAAAGCACTTGTTGGTTAATTTCCATCGTTTGATGTCCAATCTCCCAACGTGTTATTGGCAAAGTTGTGGTGTTATTAATAGAAATAGAGATAGCATGATTCATGATAATGGTGAAAAAACGAGATAGATATCTATTCTATACCCAGAGATTCAGTCATGTTCACTTTGGAACATATTTTGATTGACATTGTCATTTGAAGCTAAATAGAGACGAGGGAAATTCAGAAAATTCTCATACATTAAAATCGATCGATTTTACTTATTATACATAGACGTGGATATAATGTAGCTCTAAACAGCTAATTGCCATACAAAATGTATGGGGTCGACGCGCCCAGATCCGGCGTATGTAGTACACGTGTGCCAGATGTAGTTCTAGCTTAAATGAGACCGTGCTTGACCGAAGACCACAGAATACTATTAATAAAGCGAAGACTCAGTTCGTGTGAATAGGTGTTTTAGTATACCTTTTCCATCACTAGCACTAAAATAGTCCAACAAATCTAATCTAATCAAATGGTACTTATTTGAACAGTTTTTATTTTGCCTTCTTTGAAGGATTTGAATTCATATTAGTCATTCTAAATAGTTCATCTTGTAATAAATTTCATAATAAGCAGTTTTAGATTTGGTAAACTGCGGCTCATGGCCCAGCAGGCCTAGTATGCCTGCCTGATGTATGTAGGTATATCCTCGATCCTTATATATTTCACGCGGGAATAGAATACAAATATTATGCTCTCTTTCGCACAAGAAATCTCCACTGAGAAATAAAAGCTGTCAATGCCTATTCCTGCAGGGCGATTGGTAAATTATTGTCAATCTTGAAAAAATTGAAGACTTGATCTTGACAAAGAGACAATGACGTTGAATCCATAGATAATACATATAAACTTGAATCGCTTCCTTCTACAGACGCACAATCCCTGAACAAGCTTCACAAAAAGGTGTCCATCACTGACAATTACGCGCTTTGACATCTACTGAATTTCTATTATTTGAATTTAAACTCTATTTACCAGATTGTATTAAAGCCTAATTTGGATTGAACGATTTTTCACCCTATGAAGTTCAATGTTAAATTTGACACAAGCGACGCGGGCGAACATAGGAGCATTGGAGTAGACTTATATGCACTAAAATATTTAGTGATTAAAATATTTAATTTTTTTAAGTAAATTAATCACACTTATACTTTTTAACTTTTATAAATATATATTACAAGAAATAAAATTTAAAAGGGTCAAAAAGTTTTAAAATTAAAAATGTATTTATGTTTGTAAAGATAATTAAGTTACATGATAGAATCTCGGTTTATTAGTGAGTACAGGTTCGTGGGCCTGATTCTAGCACGTCGAAAGGGTCTTAGACGATATTATTCTAAATTGTTACGTGATATGATTACTTTTATACTCTTAATAAATAGTCGAAAGTCACAAAAATATTAAAATATTATCATAAATTGTAAAATTAACGAGGACTATGCAATGTAAACCAATTAGAAACAAGTATAATATAATGCACAGTGCGTTATTGAGATAAAAGAAACAAATATTTAATTCAATGTATAAAATGTTAAGATATACAAGGTAATTAATGCCAAACCTTAATTTATGTAAAAAAAATATATTTATGTTCGGATAATATTATGCAAAAATATTTAAAATATAATCGACTTCATAGTTTTCCATTCGAACAAAGCGCTGTTGTCCATTTTATTGTGTTTAAAAAATTAAAATAAAATAGAAACACGCAATGTGGATACATAAATTCCTAAACTTATTGTAAATACATGCCTAAATTATGAAAATCTATCGCTTTCACGCACGTATCTGTTGTTATTCGGTTAGCTTTTTACCTAACACTGGCATCACGCGGTCGGCCTACGGTTGCCATGCAACTAACCACATAGTAGCTGGCTTACTATGGTGCTTGAAATTTTGTTTTAGATGACTCCGTCTGCCGTCTGTTTTTAGGTTTATGATTAGTACAGGTCGCCTCACGGTTTAATAGTGCTGACCTTGGATGCGCAAAAATCGATTTTTAGATTTGTTAGGACTTTTAGACCAATACATACATTCACGCCTTTTTTCCCGAAGGGTGAGGTGTACCCAAGACTCAGTCCCATAGTAGATACATCCACATTTCACCAGTATGTTATTGGTCCCATGTAATAGGGGGCGAGCCAATTGCCATCTACCGGGCACAGTTCCAGACTCCAGGCAGTTATTGAGATAATTCCTAATGGAATAATCTAATATTTAACACTGCCTGACCTGGGGATCGAACCCGGGACCTCTTGATTGGCAGTCGAGCATGCGCCTTCTACGCCACCGAGGCACCGAGCGCTATTAAACCGGGACGTGACCTGTAGGATGCTCTGATGCTGCCCGTGAAGAGTCGGGGCGAATGCCTAGTATGTAGTACATATTTTTACATTTCCTCCCATATGACTTGGTAATTAACATCGCAAGTTGGTGTTAATTCGCGACGGTCTTTATCTTTAGCATTTATGTCGTTCTTTTTAATACTAGCCAAATCAGCATCAAGCGCTTTATTCACGGTTTGCGTTGAATTAAGCCCTTTATTAATAATGTCAGTTGTATTATGCGCCCTAATCAAATGTTTTTTAAGCTCAGTTTTGCGTACAAACGCCGCAGAACAGGGGGCATGCGGGCATTGAAGTTTCACCCCTCTATTATGCTTCCTTTTCGCATGTTCCAGTCTGCGAGATGAAGATATGAATGAGGCGTCACAATCCTCGCATTTATAGGGTTTCTCGCCAGTGTGACGACGTCTGTGGTACACGGCCGCCATCTTGGAAACCAATTTCGCGCCACAAATATCACATTCGAAATTCCGCGCGCGAGTATGCACCACTGTGTGTTCGGCCAGTCTCGCATACGTATAAAACCTTTTTCCGCACCACTGACACTGATGAGGTCGAATATCCATGTGAATCCAGAGGATATGATTTTTCAATTGAGGTCGGCTTGTGTATTTTTTGTTGCAATAATCGCATATGAAGACAGCCGGGTCTCGAATGTTCGATCGGCGGTTTCTGGGCATAGTTTTGGCGTCGGGTTTGGCGTCTGGCTCGCATCGATTCCTGTGTTCTCTATAACAACTTCTATTTGTAAACTGGACGCCACAATTACGACACGTGCTCACGACATGCATTTGGAAATGATGTTCGAAGGAAGACAATCTCGGGAACGTCCTGCCGCAATCTGTACAAGTGTGAGCTCCAGGAACGTGAGCTTTTTGCACGTGTTTTTCTAAATCGCTTTGCTGCATGAATAAAGCTGGACATTGCGAGCATAACGCAGCATTTTCTTTGTGCACTTTCGCTATGTGGTCTTTCATAGGCATACCTCTGACTGTCGTGAGACCACAGATTAAACAAACATCCTTTTGTCCACTATTTTTCAGATGTATTTGAAGGAAGTAAGGACTTGTGAATGCTTTTAGGCAATCGGGGCACGTGATCATTGGACCGCGAGTGAATCTGTTCTTTCTTCTGGTCTTTTTACTTTTGGAACGATTAACTACAATTTTCGCCTCACCACCGGTATAATCCTTTGTTGTATGAATAGTTAAATCGTTTTGTTCTACATATGCGCAAATAGATTTCACTGGGTCGGTTTCGTCGCATTCTAAATCTGTTAGATTCGATATAGCTTTCAACCAAAGTTTGTCAGAGTTTTTGACGAATAGGCGGAATTCCTGTGCGGCTAGGGCGGCGCTTGCACAAGTCACACATGCTCCTGGAGGGCAACAGCTTTCTTCTCGTATCTGTAAGAATGGAAACATAATTTTTAAACATAACATAACATACATTCACACCTTTTTCCCGAAGGGGTAGGCAGAGGTGTACCCAGGACACAGTCCCATAGTAGATACACCCACATTTCGCCAGTATGTTATTGGTCCCATGTAATAGGGGGCGAGCCTATTGCCATCCACCGGGCACAGTTCCAGACTCCAGGCAGCTATTGAGATAATTCCTAATGGAAAAATCCAATATTTAACACTATGCCTGACCTGGGGATCGAACCCGGGACCTCTTGATTGGCAGTCGAGCATGCGCCCACTACGCCACCGAGGCAGTCAATAATTTTTAAGTATTATAAGGCAGGTTACACAATCTGGGTGATCACTTAGACATTGCCCAATATCCTGCAGAGAAATGTAGGAAATCGTTCGGTGCATTAAAAAGTCTTAAAATAATTAACTTTAAACGATTAATCTTTCACAACATAAATTATTTATTGGTAAAGGGCATTACACGTCAAAACAAAATATCACGATTTTTTTCTATTTCAGTTAAAACCGAAAATATGCCCATTACTAAGGAACCAGATAAAAAATGCTACCCCTAGCGTTGTGCTGAATTGTAAATATATAAAACACAGTTTACAGAGAACCTAGTTTGAGATAAGTTTTATATATCAATCAAATAAAAAGTATGTAGTTGCTATATGGGATCGAGACCGAATTGCAATTTAAATAATAATATCGTCAAGATTTCAACCTACCATTAAGCCACCTTGAGGCGCTTTGCACGACTCTTCCCATTCCACGCAGAACGCTGAACGTCTACCACGGAATTGTGTGCGACTAGATAGTGCTTCTTCAATTCCCACGGCCTGACGAATGAGGCTGGACACTTTTTGCAGACATGTGGTGTTTCTTTTACTGCCTTATGTCGTCTTTTAACGTGATCTGATCTACGAGACGACGAGAGAAAGCTCTCGTCGCAAAATTCACATTTATACGGCCTGTCACCGGTGTGAATTCTCATATGTAGCTTATAACCAATTTTTGTACGAAACTTTGCCCCACAGTACTCACAATCGATGGTTTTTCTTTCCTTCTTGTGAGTTAGTTGGTGAGACCTCAAGTGGGCTAACGTAGAAGTTCGTTTTCCGCACGCATGACAGACAAACGGTAGTACATTGAGATGTTTTTGACTTATATGCGCTTTTAAAGATGGTTTCATGTCGTACTGAACTCCGCAATAATCGCATTCATAGATCGAGTTGGTAGATTTGGGCTTTTTAGCTTTGCATTTTGTGATGTGGTATTTGTAGCATCTGTTGTTTTCGTAGATCTTGCCACAGTAGCACGAGTATAGAGCGTGATTCGAGAAATGCGCACGTATCCCTCGTTCATTCGAGAATCCCATACCGCAAACCTGACAGTTGTGAAACGTCGGTCCATGGTTATCCACAATATGATCTTTAGCATCATCTATATTAGAAAATAGTCGGTAGCAGCTCTCACAAGAAATAACGATAATACCGTGTTTATCAATAAGATGTTTAGCCAAATCTTTCTTATTGAAAATGACCCCGCATTCGCGACAGAAACTCTTTGGAGTATACTTCAGATGTTGGTTTAAAGTTTCTAATGTGTGAAAAGGTTTGCCGCAATGTGGGCATGTGCATAAGAAGAACCGTTTTTTCTTTTTGTCCTTTGATTTGTTTAGGAGCAACGCAGCTCGTGCTATCGAGCTGACTGTTGTAGATAGGGTGCTAATAATTTTTTTTTCATGGAATACGATATACGTTCTGTCTCTCTCAGTCGCGTCAGGGATGGCGGTAAGTAAGTTTGATGCGTCTTCCCAACGTTGTGCAGATTCTTTGCACAAATGCTTGAACTCTGCTGTTTGTATTACAACTTCGGAGCAAGAGCAGCAGAGCGCTGGCGGCAGTTCTGGTACCTCCTCAACCTGAAACCAGGTTTAGCCATCATCCTCATGTAATATACCACCGTCAAAGGAAATCTTGGTGTATGTTAATGATTATAATACGAAATGTATACTCCAATAAGTTCAGTTTCCCTGAATACGCTGTTTAATTGGTGTGACTAAAGCATCAAGAGTTTTCAGGTCACCAGATGCTGAATATGACCTAACGAATGTCGTCTATTCTATATAACGTTATAATGTTTAGGTGACAACCAGACCAGGGCAAAGTTCAGCATGCCTTCCGAAACGTTAGTTCCTGGGAAAGACTGACCACACTTATCTTCACTGATCATTCATTCAATTCGTTTATAATGTTTCAATCTTTATGTCCATTATATACAATATGAAAGAAAATTATATCTGGAGAATATAAGTTATTATTGGTGGATCCATATATTCACGATTTTTTTACAGAAAAAAAGAGTAAATTTACAGTTACTATTAGTATATATATACTATTTTAAATTATTTTCCGTTATGTTTAGCAATCAAATGCCTTTCCAAATTCTTTTCACTAATCAGAATTTTCTCGCAGACGTGACATTGGTAGCGAATTTTCTTATATAGCTCTGGATCTACATTATAATGTTTCTTTCTCATATGCCTCCTGTAACCACCATTCGTGCTGTAGTTTAGACCACAAAATTCACATGAAAATCGATCTAGTATTTTCTCGTGCGAGTAGCTATGTTCTTCTAAAGAATTCGAATTAGCAAATCTCTTTCCACATTTGTCACACTGGTGCAATTTTTCTTGTTGATGGAAATACGTGATATGCCCTGAAATTACTGTCTTATTCTTAAACTCCTTCGAGCAGTAATCACAAATATACTTCTGCTTTTGACTACAAAGCTTCTTATGTGTCGAATAGCAAGACTTACTAGTAAAAATCTCTTTGCATTTACAATAAATTGTTGTATGTTTGAAGTTGATATGTTGAGTCAATCTTTCCATAGTAGGAAACGTAACTTTGCATTCCGGACACATGAACTTCCCGTTTTGATGCACCCACTTGTGTTTTAACAAACCTTCTTTATTTACAAAGTGGAGGGAACAAATTTTGCATTGAAAACTATTTATCTTATGAGTTTTAAGATGATCACCATAAGAGACGTCGTCTAGAATACCATTACAGTGTTCGCAACAAACCATTCTTATATTGCCAATATGTGCGTTGAATTTGTGAAAGTCTGTGTAGTTTTTATTGCATTTAGGACATGTCATAATAACTTCTTTCGGCTTTTCTTTAATTTTGGGTTTCTTCTTGCACTTTTCATCGTACCGTACGTGATTCAGTCTGTATCTCATATTTTTTAAAATTTCTTTCGGAGTTTTGTTTCGAGCGCTTCTGTCGCCTACAGTTTTAAGTTCTTTGCCGATTAGGACATACGCTGTGGTAGATTTCCTATGAACGGTGATGGTGTTCAAGTGATCAGCGATCTCGTTCCAGTGTTCTGCGGATTTTCGGCATAATTTGAAGAAAGGTAGAAAGTCTATGATGGATGAGGAGCAGGTCTCGCATGTTTGATTCGGCAGGAATGGCGTGGATTCCATCTAAAACAATTTAGTCCTTTGTGAATCTTCAACTTAATCTTCAGTAATTTTATTTTATCGTATGTAATCTTCTTAATATTAAACATTGACGTATGTTAGCTCCCGTTTATTCTCCAACTTGATCCTCAAATCCGAAGCACACTTAGCGCAATTTGCTGCACACAAATCCACAAGGTGTTTTTTTAACAGTTAAAAGTTCAAACATAAACATCGTCATTTTATATTACAATTTTATACGGAATTATCGTACATATGATACAAAAATACCTATCATTTTACAGTTTTATTATGTTTCCTATTGTGATACAAAAGACTACGACAACTGGCAAATCTCTCTTTACATTTCTTGCATTCATAAAACGAATCATTAGCTTGGCCATGCACTGTCTTAACATGATGTCTCAATTTATGCGGAAGACGAAATTGAGCTGAGCATAAACTACAGCTATGTTTTAAAACTATCTCAGATTTTGTATGCATGTTTCTTATATGTTCAGATCGTCTCGAAGAAGCTGAGAATCTTTCTCCGCAAAATTGGCAAGGATACGGTTTTTCACCGGTATGCAAACGCAAATGTTGGCGATAACCTAACTTAGATTTGACTTTGATACCGCATTGGTTGCATTCGAATGTCAAGTTTTCGTGACTTTTCATGTGGGTTGGCATGTGCGCAGCGGCAAATAATTTCCCACAATGAACACACGGTCGGTGTGTTTCTTTTGTATGTACTATTTGTATATGAGCGGCTACAAACTTCTTCCCAGCGAAAGTCTTCTTGCAATAATCACAAATGCATTCCTTGTTACGACTGCCTCTAGCTCCTATTTTCACTTTTCTTTTATCATTAAGTGTTGCCACAACTTTATTCGTGTTTTCTGCTGGTTCTAACCTACAGCATTTTTGTATATGGTATATGTAGCAAGTCTGGTTGTTGAATTGAGTGTCACAATTTGGGCAAGATCGTTGCGAATGGATGGACTGGTGAGCATTTAATGCTGCCTCAGACGACACACTTCGTCCACAATCTCCACACGTGAAAGCGCCTGGCTTGTGCGCTGTCATAATATGATCCCTATACGGCTTAACATATAAGAATAAAGCTGGACATTTCTTGCAGCTATACAGCTTTTTATCATGCTCATACATATGGTTGACTAATTCACCTCTGCTCATGATTTGAGCACAAACTGGACAAGCTCGTATCAAATCTGCAGATTGATTCAAATGCGTATACAAAAGTCTTGGATACGAAAACTCCATTTTGCATCTCGGACATCGATACGATCCCTTTGTAAGTTTAACTTTGGTTTCGGTTTTGGTGACTTCCTTTGCTATTTCAGTGATGTAGATTTTGTTCTTTACTATGTTAGCCAAAACTCGGTCTGTAGTTTTATTGATTGTGTTGGGTATTAAATCTATCAGTTCAAGCATGTTGGTCCAAGTTTCCTGGGCATTTTGAACTAAGGTTCGGAAAGCAGCGGCTTCTGTGAGTGAGTCGGTGCATGGTACGCATATAGTTGGGGGGAGGCCTTCCTCTGACGTCATCTGCAACCATTGACAATAAAATGAATGGACGGATCTAAAGAAAACACATGTTTGAAGTTTAATTTGATATATTATGGTCGGAGTCCATCCATTCATTTGTATGTCAGTGGCTGGAATTTCTACTCTATTTATGATCTAAATCAATGTGTAATAACTACTGCTGTTATAGATCATTATAACATGAGCATGTCTGTTTGATCTGTTTCTGGGCGTTTAAAGCGTATATAAGTATGTATCAGTCTTCTGGTTACCATAGTACATAGGCTTTGCCTAGTTTGGGACCAGATGATCGAGCGTAAATAAAAACAACATGACGGCACGCATATAGCTCGACATAAAAGAGTAGAAAATAATGGGGTCACCACTGTATTTATCATTAAGAAAAACTTTTAAGTCAACACATACACTTTAAATTAGTTCCGTTTCTACTGTTTTCTATCAAGCTATACATTCACACCCAATGAACCTAAAAAAGATGGTGTGAATGTGTGCTGTGCATGCACACAAGTAGTTATGGGTCAGCATAAGTGGTTATTGATTATTGATCAATGATTAGGTCCACTCAAGGTAGACCTCCCCAAACAAGTGTGCTTCACTTTTAGTTTTAGAAGACTCCATCCGCCTTTTTCTCTAGTTTCATGATTTTAAAATTAATCAGATTGATCCTAAAGTTTTGAGACAATGGGCAGCCTTATCACCTATACAATATAGGTATTTACAGTAAGCATAAATAACTAATCCACATCTGGTTCAAGAGTTTGCCAGTTATTCATCCGCCAAGTGTTCCGGTCTGAAGGGCAATGTTACCAGCGGAAAAAAAAACAGCTAATAACTCAACAACTAATATCTCAGGTTGACAGGCGCAGTGCAGTGCCGTGCAGAATTTTGAATTTTTAAACACTGAGTGGCACTGTGCCTGACATGGGCAATCACGATGCTTACCATCAGGCACATCAGATTTGCTCGTGTTGTCACTCTCTATCATAAAAAAAAGTAGTGAGATAGTCAGCTAGGTTAGGTTTAATGTGTTTTCATTGTAGAATTAAACAATACCAGTCTATCAAGAGCTGTTCAATTTCTAAATAACTTTTGGTGTACTAGCTGTGAACGCAGTGTCACCCGAGTTATATATGCTGGGGCCTGAGGATGTAGGAGAAGCTAAAAACTCTTCTATGTACTAGGTCACATAACGGATGATGATACTACATATAGAATAGACACTGTCATCTGCCCACCAATCGGGCCTTCCTCATGCAACCAGTGAGATTGAGCTCTCCACGTGCCCGCTTCAATGGGCAATCACCTCACGCACACTCTTGCATGTGTACAAAACTCCATGTGTGCAGTGACTGTGTAGTAGTTATTTGTTTGGGAATTGAGTCGAGTGTCCAGGGTGTTTTTTTTTTTTTTTTATGATATAGAGTGACAAGACGAGCTCATCAGATGCCTGATGGTAAGCATCATGATTCCCCATATCAGACACAGTGCCACCCAGTGTTTTATAATTCAAAATTCTATGCGGCACTGCACTGTGTTTGTCACCCTGAGATATGAGTTGTTGAATCTCATCATGCCCAGTAATTTCGCTGGTAACATTGCCCTTCATACCGGAACACAGTAATGTTTCCACATTACTGCTTGGCGGATAAGTAACTGGCAAAGGTGTGGTACTTCCCCAGGCGGTCCCCTGCTAAAGAGGCCTACCACTACAGCTAAGTGTGCTCCGACTACAGCCGCAACAGACCGAACCGCATCACATAATAAAAATCCACCTACATCACTTTATACAAACTATCGCACACTACATGAAGACGATGCAGCTTGCTGTAGTGTATGATAGTTTATATAAAATGTACAAAAGTGCTCGGATTTTTGTTATGCAATGCAGGGTGGACCCGGCCCGTTATGGTATGGGCTAGCCTTTATTATAATGCAATGCCGCTAGGGCTTTTGACACCTATATTCAGAAACAGAGAACATTGTAACCCATCATTTGCAAAAACACATTCAATATTATGCTCATTAACAGATAACTAATAATAATTATTATTTATTATCTAATGCCCTCCGTAAACTTTATTACGTTTCGTTAATCGTTATTTAGCACGTTACCTACTTATTATGGTAGTACTAAAAAAGTTATATGATGAATAACTATAAATGTGACAAAACTTGATAATGTTCAAGATTAACTGCATCATCAACCTAGTATTCCAGGAAATTTAAAATACATAATATAATCAAAATAAAATAATTAATAAAAAAATCCAGTCAGCCATTTTGTTTGCGACAGCGCGGGAATGACGCCGTTCCGTTTTTCACAGAAAATAAACAAACTGGATAATGTTAATGATGCAGCTCGTATTTTTAACAAAGATAACTTACCTCGACTCCCGTTATGACTTCCAAAAGCTCAGAAAGTGTGACGGCCTTGTCCCCATCCATCATGACCGTGTCTCCGAGGTGGACTTGCCCTTGTGAGGTGTCGCCCATACATATTCGGCATTTGTCCAAGCCGTCTCCTCTGACGATGTGCGACACGAGAGCTTTCACGTCTACTTGCCGGCTCATTTTCACTGATTTTCCAGTTTGCGGGGTTAGAAATAACGCGAATATTTACATTAAATATGAAAAGAAAAACTGCAGCTCTTGCATTCGAAACAGATTTTAATTAAATTTGACATTGACAGAACTGACAGCTATAAAATGACAGTATTTTATATTTGACAACCGTTTTGAAGAGTATTGCCATAATATTATTAAATCAATAATGAGAATCCATAAAAATCTTTCACAGAACTAGGTGTGTATCAAAAGTGTAAAAATAGTCCTAGATCTAAGTCTCTACTTAGATCTAGGACTATTTTTACACTCACTACTCTCTAGTAGAGAGTATTGAGTTTTCGCCACCTATACATTTTAGCTTTTGGAAGTCTTATGCTGGTTAAATATCTACGTAATGAAACACTATCGGACGGTTTATGCACAGATTTATTCATAACATGACGGTAGTAACATATATGTGATTACCTACAAATGCCAATATATGCCACGTAGGTGGATTAGCAAACACAGCTCGATGGTTTCACGCAAAATACGCAGCTGCCCTCATAAGTAGGTATAGGTACCTACTTTATGAGAGCAGCTGCGAAGACGTCACCAGATTAATTATAGAGAAACAAATTACGGCAATAAAGCTAGAACTACATCTCAAACACGTGTGCTACGTACGCCGATCTGGGAGCGTAGGAGCCCATACATTTTGTATGGCGACTAGCAGCAGCTGTTTAGAGCTTCATTAGATCCACATCTAATGCGTGTGCGTAATGTAGCTCTAAACAGCTAGTCGCCATATAAAATGTATAGGCTCCGACGCGCCCAGATCCGGCGTACGTGGCACACGTGTGACAGATGTAGTTCTAGCTTTAAGCCTAAAGTTTTTATAAATTCATTAATTAAATTAAGTAATTTATTAATTAAATGAAGTTTTTAATTTCTTTATAAATTCTGGCAATAACTTGTCAAAGTCACGTTTTTTTTGTCAACTGGCAATCTGTTTTATTCAGCTGACTGACAGCTGACACATTTTTCCACGGCTGAGTCAGCTTGTTTCCTAATGTCCCGTTTGTCGCTACTGTGCACGAATAATAAAAAAAACAACACGTCATCTTGACTGCACTGTCATGAGTCATAATGTCATGTCTGCAAGAATCCTGTGATTTTCTCGTTGAGTTGTAGAATCCTGATCAGAATTTTTCCTAATTATTTGAATACTTGAGTCTAGCTAGATTTTTACGCCTCTTTTGCCATGGCGACGCTAAAAAAAACGCTAAAGTGCTGTGTTAGTGGTTGCGATGCAACAAGCGCTACTCACCGCTTATTTAACATTCCAAAGGACGATAAATTTAGAAGCTTGTGGTTGCAGTTCTTAGTGCCAACTAATCCCCTTCTTGTAGGACTTTCCAAGGAGCAGCTGATAAGAAAGAGTGTGTGTCACAGACACTTCGAAATACGCCAGTTAGATAGACAAGGACGAAGGACACGCTATTCATACCCCTGCTTGTTTACAGCTAAAGAAATAGAATATGGCATGCCCCTAAGCCCTAAGTTCAGAAGGTATAGGTTGACCACTAATTGAGTAAAAATGAGATTTGAAACTCATAATTTTTATACCTTGGCAAACCAAAAAGTGTTGTTTTTATAAAAATATAACATTAATAACTTACGTAACTTTATTTTTCAGTTTTTAAAAATTATTGGGAGACCTATAGTGATAGTGATGGTAATTAATGTAATTTGGCATTAATTTTATAAGCATGCTTATTATTGCTATTTGCTATGCTATTTGCTAATATGGGTTTATTATTAAAAAAAATAACATGCATCAGTTATAATATATGCTGGGGCCTGAGGATGCAGGACGCAGGAGAAGCCAAAAACTATACTAGCCAAAAGCCAAAAATTATTGTGACTAAACCAAAATAGATGAATACAATGTTTGTTCACTATTTTGTAGATATTGATAATTGATAAGTTCTACAAGCTATTATTTTTTTGTTTATTATTATATTTATTATTATTTTAATCTACCATCGATAGTTTTCACTCCGCATGAAAAATAATGACTCCTTCAAAATAGATGTATATAATGTTCGTTCACTATATTGTACATATTGATAAGTACTAAAAACCCCTAGTACATTATTTACCCTACCATCAATGGATTTCATCCAGCGCACGCAAATTAATGAATATATTTGGTAATAATGTGACACCTTGGTTCACCATATTGCAGTTACCTTACGGATCCCTATTTTTTTCAAAATCTCATATAGTCTATAAATATCACTCACACCGAATTGAGCTGTTTATAAGTGAAAGTTTTTTTTAAATCGTCCAGAAGTTTCGGAGCCTATTCGTTACAAACAAAAAAAACAAAGTTTATAATATTATACATAATATTATTATAATTTAATTTATTTATCTACTATGGGACTGAGTCCTGGGTACACCTCTGCCTACCCCTTCAGGAAAAAAAGGCGTGAATGTATGTTATGTTTATAATATTATTTATTATAGTAAGATTTATTTGGATTATAAGTGATTAAACTCTTTTAAATAGTAAAAAAGCTAATTTTATTTCAGTCATAGGGAAATACAGATGGTCAGCAAGTCATGACGGCTACAACTTTTAGGACCTCTAATTCAGAATCTTCATATCCATACTATTGATAGCTAAATACAGCTGGTTACTGTTTAACTGTAGCCGGAACTCCATACTTATCCGGTCGATCTATGTATGTTTGTTTTATTTTTTACTTTAAAATTAAGTTTTCAAGTAATACAGGACCAAAAGAGTGACGTCACTAATTATGTATCGATAAAAGGGACATCACTAATTTAGTCGATACCTAGTGTAATATTTTCACATCACTAGTTGTCACATTGCAATGAATTATAAAATGTCAATGCCATTCATAAAATGTGCAAAACTCCACCGAAGGAGATTATGAACTCTATGGAGTTAGAAAAAAAAAAAAAGTAGATGTGCGACAACAGCGACAAACGCACATATTGCAAAACTTTCCGGCGCCGTTCCACTGTCGCATCTGTACGTAGTACTAATTATAGTGATCTGTGCATTTTTCCAATTTAGTTTTGTTTCTGGAAGTTCGGAAGTTGAAAAAATATTAAAATGGTAAATTAACTTTAATTTTCTAGTGTAATCTTGTAATATTCGCCCCTTATCTCCTTGTTGTAAGAAACTGTGTTAAATAAATTATCTAGTGATATCGGTATTTCGAACGTCTGCGACATATTTTTAGTGAAATTGTGGTATAAAGTTTTGGGCTAAGATTCTAGAATGAAGCTGTATTTTAGTGAATTTAGCTATGAAACTAGGTGGTTTTCCTGTACTATGGGTATGAATAATAGTATAAAAGATGATAACGTTCAGCTGCAATTTAAGTTATGGTTAATTATTAGTAATTTTGTAAATATTGTCGGCATTTCACCGATTGTCATTTGTCTATGAGTAAGTAGGTGATTTCGGCACCAAATGTTCATGTGACTTCGATTTTATGACATAAAACAGCCTATAAGGCTAAAGCCAAAAGCATATTCAGATTCCTTGTGTCGAAAATGGTATGTAACATTAGTTTTCGCTCAATAATTAAACTGTAAAATGTTATATTTGACAAAATGTGGGTGAGTCAATTCTCATTCACAACCAACTACATCTTTCATATTAATGAAGTAGGCATATGCAGTTGAGTGGCATAATTGCCACTATTATCTATACTAATATTATAAAGAGAGAAACTTTGTTTTTTTGTTTGTAACGAATAGGCTCCGAAACTACTGGACCGATTTTAAAAATTATTTCACTTATGGATAGCTTAATTCAGTGTGAGTGCCATAGGCTATATGAGATTTTGAAAAAAAAATAGGGATCCGTAACAAAACTGCAATATTGTGAACCAAGGTGTCACATAATATAATTACCATATTCATAAATTTGCGTGCGCTGTGAAATCCATTGATGTTAGAATAATATAATGTACAATCCAAATATCCATCTATTTTGGTTTAGTCACAATAATGGAAACAGATATTATATGCATGCGGTTTGAAAACTATTGGTGGTAGAGTAAAGTAATGTACTAGGGGTTTGTAGTACTTATCAATACCTACAAAACAGTGGACATAGATTATATCCATCTTTTTTGGTTTAGTCACAATAATCGAAGCAGTGATTATTTTTCATGCGGTGTGAAAACTATTGGTGGTAGAGTAAAGTAATGTACTAGGGGTTTGTAGTACTTATTAATACCTACAAAACAGTGTACATAAATTATATCCATCTTTTTTGGTTTAGTCACAATAATGGAAGCAGTGATTATTTTTCATGCGGTGTGAAAACTATTGGCGGTAGAGTAAAGTAATGTACTAGGGGTTTGTAGTACTTATCAATACCTACAAAACAGTATACATAGATTATATCCATCTTTTCTGGTTTAGTCACAATAATCGAAGCAGTGATTCATGCGGTGTGAAAACTATTGGTGGTAGATTAAAGTAATGTACTAGGGGTTTGTAGTACATATCAATATCTTCAAAATAGCCCACGATAAATTTATACATGTGTTAAGGTTTGGTCATTGTAACAGAAATAGCCATTAATTTGCGTGCGCTGCGTAAACCATTAGGGTTATATCTATCAAAATACAATGTATCACGAATTTACTCCTGTTAAACGTTCACTATACCTACTTCTGCTACCGTGCGAAGCCGGGGCGGGCCGCTAGTATTATATACACCTCTACCTAACTCTAGGAAATGAGGCATAATGTCATCTAACTTAAAATTATAAATGCAACCGTTTGTGAGGATTGATGGATGAACCTTGAGAAAAAGGGGGACAGAGTCTTATAAAACAGAAAATGAAGCACCATAGTAAGCCAGCTCGCTAATACAAACATGAAGGCATTCACACCATAGTGCACCGATCGCCCGCCATTACCTTGAAAGTCGCCAGTATAACATTCTCAGTTAAAATTCAAGGATGCCAGCATGAGTAGTGAGTAGTGAAAAGTTTTCGAAACAATACTAGTTCTTTAGTTTGTGAGGATTGATGGATGTATGTTTGATACTCGTTCATGTCAAAACATACTGAGCCGATGGCCTGAAATTTGGTATGTAGATAGTTAAGACTAGTGATGGATTAATTAGCATTAGCATTCATTAGCATGCGAATGCTTGATTAGCATTTAACAAATTAAATGAAGTTGCGAAATTCTGTGAATGCGAATGAAGCGAATTCATGGCATAAGTGAAATTATTAGCAATTTGGTAGGCGCGGTTATGCAATTATTATCTTTATTTGCTTGTAGTTAGGGTCGTATATTGAATGAACGTGTATGATTATTTAATTCTTAAAAATTAATAGCAGAGCAGTGTTAAGTGCGAACAGCGTATTATCATGCAAATAGCATAGAAATAGCAAATATCATGCTATGACTCATTAATTCGTATGCTTATGAAATTAATGTGAAATTGCATTAATTACCATCACTAGTTAAGACCCTTGAATAACTGAAAGGGTAATTCTTCCGGGGACCATATCCGCACTGTTCGGGTTTACCGATAGGTCGTACTCCATAAAACATGGTTCTACAATGCAAAGAGCCCCTTGGGTAAGAATGCAGCCTTCATTGGCCTACTACAACCATCCCCACATACTGGCAATATTATAATATAATATTATATTAGTAGATTAACCTGGTTTGTTGATAAAATGTTTCAGCAACCTCAGATCTTAGTGTTGAAGGAGGGCACGGACCAGACCCAGGGTAAGCCTCAGCTGATCTCCAACATCAATGCTTGCCAGCTGGTCGTGGATGCGGTAAGCATTTTTAATTAAACCACAGAATACAGAAGGGACACTCCACCAAATTATTAAAATAAATAGTGACTCTAGCTCTAATGCAATTAAGTGCAGTCGTATAGCGCCTAACAAATTATCGTTATATTAACATTATATTAGCTGCCTCTCTTTCTATCGCATATCTCTCTATCTGTTCTCTCTGTCTAGCTCTTAGAAATTGTACTGTCAGGACGGGCGTCGTGGCTACTTGTAGCTTCAGGGGAGTGTCCCAGTCCTGCTTAAACATGCAAAAATATTACATAATAATAATATATATATGGGACAACTTACCTGGTCCCAAACTAGGCTAGAAGTTTGTACTATGGAAACCAGATGACTGATATGTGTACTTATATAAGCTTATAACACCCAGACATAGATCAAACAGTCATGTTCATGCACACAAATGTTTGACCTGGCCGGGGATCGAACCCGGAGCCTGCGGCACAGAAAGCAGAGTTACTACCATCTGAACCAACGAGGCTGTCAAATTCCTTGACAAATTTGACCGCTTCTATTCCTTGACAAATCTTGTTCTGAAACTATGATTTATTTATTATTATGTTTAAAACATAACTGTCGAAATATGGGTGTACCCAGTCCCATGACTGGGTACGTCCCTGCATCATCCTTATGGGGAAACTGGGAGTGATATAATGTCATCTATATAAATAGATATAAATAGATATCTATAGAAATAGATAATAGATTAAGTTTAAATTTAAGTGCTCTTGTTGTCAAGTCAATTTTGAGTTTCCGGTGTCGGGTTTTTACTAATTGCATATCCGTTCATATTCTACTAATCCTACTAAAGTTTGTGAGGGTGGATGTATGGATGTTTGTTACTCTTTCACACCAAAATTACTGAACCAATTGGGCTGAAATTTGGTATGCAGGCAGCTTAGACCCTGGACCCTGTGGGTGTATCTACTATAGGACTGAGTCCTGGATACACCTCTGCCTACCCCTTCGGGAAAAAGGCGTGAATGTATGTTATGTGTTATGTTAGACCCTGGAATAACACAAAGGGTTCTTTTTCACCTGATATTGCAATTGGAACTATGTCTATGCGGGCACCCCTGGGCACGGCTATTTAAGTATAATAATTACATTATCATTGTAGGTGCGCACCACACTGGGCCCTCGCGGCATGGACAAGCTGATTGTAGACCATCAAGGCAAGGCTGTCATATCTAATGATGGAGCCACTATAATGAAGGTGAGAGTTTTTTGTAATATAATATATTCTTAAGAGCCCCTACCACGAGATTTCATGTGCTCAATGCATCGCATTTGTTTACCATAATAAGTTGTAATTACATTTCATTCATCATCATCATAGCTATAGGACGTCCACTGCTGAACATAGGCCTCCTCCATAGATTTCCATCCAGTCCGGTTGTAAGCGGACGGCCTCCAGCATGTTCCTGCTGTCTTTATCGGATCATCTGTCCACCTTGTGAGTGGACATCCTACGCTGCACTTGCCAGTCCGTGGTCTCCATTAGAGAACTTTACAGTCCCATCGGCCATCAGTTCTATGTTTCATTAAAGTTGTTTGAATTTTTTTATGATAGTGAGTAACAAGACGAGCAAATAAGGTGCTTGATGGTAAGCATCATGATTGCCCATTTGAAACACAGTGCCGCCCGGTGTTTCAATATTAGAAATTTTGTTCAACTAATATCTCAGGGTGACAGGCGCAAAGAATTTTAAAATTTTAAAACAGTGGGTGGCACTGTGTCTGATGTGGGCAATCATGATGCTTACCATCAGGTACCTGATTTGCTTGTCTTGTCACTCACTATCATAAAATAAAAATATAATAAAAAAATTGATGAATGTGAGTTTGGTAAGCCAATGATTAAAAACAACGGATCCAATTACTGAATTTTTGTGTGGATCAATAGTGTCTTATGAGGATTTTAACGAAATAAACAAAACAAACATATTTACTACAAAATTTACATAAAATTCTGTGTATTTACAGCTATTGGACATTGTTCACCCGGCGGCCAAAACTCTGGTTGATATCGCAAAATCACAAGACGCAGAGGTAAGCTTTCAGAAAACTTCCTGCTACATAAATGTGAAAGTTTGTTAGGATTGATGGATGGATAGATGTTTGTTACTCTTTCAAGCCAAAACTACTGAACCAATTAAACTGAAATTCTTTAGCAAAATATGTTTTCGCGCAAATAAAGGCCAGATCCAGAGCCAACCACAAACAATAATATAGGACAACTTCCACACACGGTCATCTGGTCCCAAACTAGGCTAGAAGCCTGTACTATGGTAACCTGTTCCGGACAGGACGGCCGCTGTGCGACCGATCGCCTTAGTCGAGTGGACTGTAGCTTTAGGTCGGTGATGTAGGCGACCGGCGTTGATGGGCAGCGATCCTGTCTTTTAGGTCTGAGGAACGGGGCTGGATTGTTGGAACGAAAGACGGGCGTCGTGGCAATTTTCTTCCAAAGGTGGTACTGAGGGGTCTTGAGAGCGTTTGAAGCGTCGGCGAGAGCGATTGCCGTGTCGTGTCGATGTTACTCGTGTGACGGCTGTCGAGAGACTGACTCTAGAGTGTACGTGCGGCGGGGGTGCCGAGCGCTAGGCGCTCGGCGTCGTTTTATTCTGAGAAATCCGTGCGGCGTCTAGTCAAAGGCAGCAGTTGTCGGACCGCGCGGATTTCTCGGAACGTATTACATTGTGCTCTTTCTACGGACCCCACAGTAAAACACCGTCAGAAATATCTTTTATTTACAATAGACAATATAAAACAATAGGTACAAACTAGGCTTAGAAAATAACACGATCTTATACTATCTTAATTACTTTAACACTACTTATTATTATATCTTAAAACTATTCTCCGGCCGTCGTGAACATTCTCCCGCCGTGCAGTGTCGCTCGCGGCGCTGCATCAATCCCGGTGAACGGCGGGCGTCGTCGGTAACACGATTAGTTTCCTAACCGGTCGTCGAAGGGTGCCGCCGGCTGTGCGCACGTCGACCACTCTCGTCACCTCATCGGCGCCAGGGTATACGGCTTCGATGACTCCGCGCGGCCATGTGTTGCGAGGAAGCGTGTTGTCGGCGATAATGACGACATCGCCGACTCGCACCAGAGGCCCGTGGCAGCGAGGCTCCCGCCGGTGCTGGAGCTCGGGAAGGTATTCTCGGAGCCATCGGCCCCAGAAGATGTTGGCGAGGTGTTGAGCGGCGCGCCAGTGCGTACGCCCAATGAGGTCGGTCTCGTTGAAAGTGCCGGGCGCGGGCAGTCGCGCCGGACCACCCAGGATAAAGTGGTTTGGCGTCAGGGGGGCCGGGTCGTCGGGGCTCACCGATACGTGGGTGAGCGGGCGGCTGTTGACTGTGAACTCCGCTTCGGCGAGTAGGGTGTGAAAAACCTCCGGAGTCGGATGCCGTTGCTGCTGTGTCGCGGCGAGCGCGGTTTTCACCGCACGTATCATGCGCTCCCAGGCGCCTCCCATGAAAGGCGCCCCAGGAGGGATGAAACGCCACCGGATCATATTTTTCGATGCCTCTTCCTCGGTGGCTCCGTCTAGGGCTCGCCGCAACTCCTTGTCCGCGCCTCGTAAATTGGTGCCGTTATCACTCCAGAGTTCAGACGGGGTCCCGCGGCGCGCCATCATCCGCCTCAGCGCCATGATGGCCGAGTCAGTACTCAGCGAGGCGGCCGGCTCCAAGTGGATGGCGCGCGTTGTCAGGCATGTGTAGACCACCGCGTAGTATTTCTGGGTGCTACGACCGCTGGAGACTAGGTACGGGCCGAAGTAGTCCAGTCCCGTGTAGGTGAACGGGCGCTGATGATGCGCCAGTCGGCTCGGCGGGTGGTCTCCGGTCGCCGGCTGCGGTGGCGAGTCCTTGCGGATGCGGCAAGACAGACATCGATGTATGATCATCTTAGTGACGGGGCGGAGGCGAAGTACCCAGTAAGCTTGGCGACACTCTCCTATGGTCGCCTCCACTCCGGCGTGATGCATCTTCCTGTGTACGTGGTCGATGAAGAGTTGGGTTTCGCGTCGATTTCCGTCAAGTATGATGGGAGACGTCATCACGTTGGCTGCGTCCTTGATGTTGCTGATCCGACTTCTTAGTCGGATTAGCCCATCGGTGTACGTTACGGCGAGTCTTCGGAGTCTGCTCGAGGTAGGCACGGCTGTCCCGCGGCTTAGAGGCTCTATGTCGTCGCAGAAGGCCTCCTGTTGTGTCTGCCGCCATATGAGCGACTCGGCGCGGCGTAGTAAATCGGCGTCAATTTCCAAGAATCGTAGAGCTTTGACTGGGGACTTCGGCAGCTGTGAAGTCGGCGTATTTCTTTGTTTTTTGTTTCGCTGCCACGTCGGGTCTGCCCGTGGATTTTCCCTTGTGCGCTTGAAGTAGGTGCGCTGTCGGGTGCGTCGACAGAGTGAGATGAACTGGAGCACCCGTGCTGTCGTCCTTAAGTAGCGCTCCCACCTCGAGAATCGTTCCGGGTCCGGCGTAGCTTCACTGAGGTGATTCCTGGCTGTAGAGAGTGCCGCGCATCGTTCCTCTCCGGTGTTATCGGTGGCGGTTGGAGTCCGTGCGATCGGCCACCGACTTTCTGGCTCCCGCAGATACTCCGGGCCGGTGAACCAACGATGCTCGCTGTTGCAGTCGGGTGGCACGTCTCTCGTGGCATCGTCGGCGACGTTCTGTTTACTCGGTACCCAGCGCCACTCCTCGCCGTGGGGCATCTCAGCACGCCATAGTAGTGCGGTTTCATAACGCCCGTCGCCAAGACGATGTGTTTTGTTCTGCAGGATCTGCAGCGCTCGTTGTTCGGTGTCGTTCTTTGGCGACTTTGCGGCGACTGTGGGCCCCTCGATGGCGAAATAGTGTCGGAGGGCTTCGTCCGTGTTGTCTTCCACGGTCGTGTGTGCCACAAAGTGCACCTGGTGTCGGGTGCCTAGGTGTGAGCCATGCAGGACCCACCCTAACGGCGTCATAGAGGCGACTGGCTGGTGGCGGCGTCCCACCCGCATATCTCGCGTGACCAACAAGTGCCAATTGTCTTGTCCTATAAGGACTTTTGGCGTCGTCCGGCTGGAGTCGAGGTATGGCCGGATATCACGGAGGTGGGCGCAAGTCATTATAGAATCGTCAATCTTTTGCGGGGATAGCTGAAGCCCTTTGACTGTACGAAGCTCCAGTTGTTGTGGTTCGCCCGTGCGGCCCCGCAGTGTGACGGGGACGCGTCGAGAGCGAGTGGCGTCCATGTTCTTATTTCCTATCCCGGTGATAAATAGCGGGTCGACCGGCCCCTGCGCGCCGATTTGCTCGGCGAATTCGGCGTCTATGAGTGAGACCGTGGAACCGTCGTCGAGTAAAGCCCACGTGTCCGCTTCTCCCGCCGGTCCGACGACTGTGACCGGCGCTATTTTCAAGTATGCCCCCGATGTGTTTCGGGCCATCCATGTAGAGCTGACGGTTTCTTCAATGGGTGCCTCAGGCTTCTGTTGTGTCTTATAATGGTGTAGCAGCTCGTGGTGTGTATATTGACACCCGTCAACGTTGCATTTCCTGCTTTTACAGTGATGTTCTCGGTTGCGGAAGCACAGACAGCGGAAACATAATTTAGCTCGCTTAGCCATGTCCCATCGCTCGTCGGTCGAAGCCTTCTTGAAGTCCGGGCAATCGGGCGGTCGGTGGCCCTGAATGCCGCATGAAGAGCAGCCTTTTTCTTTCTCCGGTGTCGTGACGTACGCCTTGTGAGTCGCCTGTGGTCTGCGCCGGCCGGATGATTCTTCCCTTATGTCGAGTTCGGGCGGCGCGTATGCGCTGCAGAGGTCGGCTTCTTGTTGAAGGAACCTAGACATGTTAACAAGGTCCGGTTCTCCTGATGGCTGGGCACGCGAGTATTCGAACCATCGGTGGCGCAGCGTCGGCGGCAACTTCTCACAGGTTGACGTCACTAGCTCGGGGTTGTGCAGGCAATAGAGTCGGTTGAGGGCCTTCAGGGCGGCGACGATGTTCGAGAGCTTGTTAGCGAACACGCCGATGTCGCGCGCATTGTAGTCGAGGCGTGGTAGCGCGCGCAATCTCTGTAGCTCCTTTGTCGCGATGGCGTCGGGTCTCCCGAAGCGTGATTCCAGAGTTCGCATAATTTCCGCTGGCTCGGTGAAGTAAAGTAGCAGGTTTTCGACCGCCTCTCTCGCTCTTCCCTTAAGGTTGCGTCGAAGGCGTGCGGTATTTTCCACGTCGGTGTAGAGGCCCGCAGATTCGTTGTAGGCGGCCTTGAATGACAACCACTCGTGATGCGATCCGCCGTACTCGGGTAGCTCGCCGTAGTAGCGGCGTGGCAGGCCTGGCTTGGATTGTCGGACGGCGAGGGTGATCGCGTTCGCGAGCTCGGAGAGTCCGGCGATAGTTGCGGCAGGCACGGCGATGTCCATAGAGGGGCCTGCAGCGTCCTGCTTTTTCTGTGCGGCGGGTAGCGGCGGTAACTCTGGGTGTTTCGGAGGTTCATTCTGTGGCGGTATCAGAGCCGGCGCAGTGAGTGCCCGGCGGGGCTCGATCTCGACAAGTTGCTGGTCGCTCAGCCACGTGTCAATTCGCTGCGACTGATTTGCTTCGTCGTCCTCGGAGAGCGTGGTGCGCGCGTCCTCTTCATCTTGATAGCGAGCTTCGGCTTCGATAGTTTTCAGACGGGCTTCACATAATTCGATTTGCAGCTTCGCTTCATTTTGTTTGGCTAGGAGGTGTACTTCCCTCGCTCGCGCGATCCGAAGCTCGTATTCGGAACGACGCGTTGATTGTCTTGAAGTCCGCTTTGACGAAGCTGGTGGCGCCACCGTACGAGGTGGCGGCTTGGGTGAACTATGGTCGGTCATAGTCGGCGGGTCCGCAGGGCAAGCGGACCGCGGCGTATGAAACGCGAGTGCCGGCGTCGGGTGCAGGCTTCTCATGGGTGCGGTGTCGTCGGTGACCGCGTCTGTTGACTGTGTCGAGGCGGCGGATGTAGCCGGCTGTGTCGGGTTGGCCGGCATCCGTCTTTGTCTTTGTGATGAATGGGAGGCGGGTGCGCACGTCGGCGGCGCGCCCTGCGTCACTCCCGAAGATGAGACACTCTCAACTCGCGGCGCGGATGGGCTAGAGGCGGGCGCGCTCGTCGGCGGCGTGCCCTGCGTCACTCTTGATTCGCGTCGCGTTGCCGTCGTTGTCGTATCGCTGGCTTCAGAACTCTGCTCTCGGCGCTGAATTCTTGATTTGTCGGAGCGCGTCAATACCATCTTGAATGGTTGCTGTCTTCCGCTCCAAAAGATCCGGCTCGAAGGACCACGATGTTCCGGACAGGACGGCCGCTGTGCGACCGATCGCCTTAGTCGAGTGGACTGTAGCTTTAGGTCGGTGATGTAGGCGACCGGCGTTGATGGGCAGCGATCCTGTCTTTTAGGTCTGAGGAACGGGGCTGGATTGTTGGAACGAAAGACGGGCGTCGTGGCAATTTTCTTCCAAAGGTGGTACTGAGGGGTCTTGAGAGCGTTTGAAGCGTCGGCGAGAGCGATTGCCGTGTCGTGTCGATGTTACTCGTGTGACGGCTGTCGAGAGACTGACTCTAGAGTGTACGTGCGGCGGGGGTGCCGAGCGCTAGGCGCTCGGCGTCGTTTTATTCTGAGAAATCCGTGCGGCGTCTAGTCAAAGGCAGCAGTTGTCGGACCGCGCGGATTTCTCGGAACGTATTACATTGTGCTCTTTCTACGGACCCCACAGTAAAACACCGTCAGAAATATCTTTTATTTACAATAGACAATATAAAACAATAGGTACAAACTAGGCTTAGAAAATAACACGATCTTATACTATCTTAATTACTTTAACACTACTTATTATTATATCTTAAAACTATTCTCCGGCCGTCGTGAACATAACCAGATGACTGATACACATACTTATATAAGCTTATAACACCCAGACACAGATCAAACAGACATGTTCATGCACACAAATGTTTGACCTGGCCGGAGATCGAATGCGAGGCATACAGCACAGAAAGCAGAGTTACTACCATCTGAGCTAACAAGGCTACGAACTGTAAAATCAATGTCAAATGATTATAAACACGGATCCAATTTCCTAATTGATTTGAAGGACATACAATATATGATTCATACATATAATACACAATAATACATGCACAATTATCATACATACATATATATATTATTAATATTTCCAGGTTGGTGACGGGACCACATCAGTGGTTGTCTTAGCTGGGGAACTTCTGAAAAGGCTGAAGCCATTTGTCGAAGAAGGTATTATATAATTTAAGCTATATAGCTATCCTACTAATATTATAAAAATGCGAATTTTTGTAAGGATGGATGGATGGATGTTTGCTACTCATTCACGCCAAAACTACTAAACCGATTGGGCTGAAATTTGGTATGTAGGTAGCTTAGACCTTGGAATACGTAGGGTTTTTTCCGATATTTCGCGAAACGATGTCAACGTGGGTGAAACCGCGGGGCACAGCTAGTAAATACTATAGCTGACACACTATATTATCTATAGACTGCCTCGGTGGCGTAGTGGTCACAAGCTCTACTGCCGATCATGAGGACCCGGGTTCGATCCTCATGTCAATAATAATATGGGACAACTTCCACACACGGTCATCTGGTCCCAAACTAGGCTAGAAGCCTGTACTATGGTATCCAGATGACTGATATACATACATATATAAGCTTATAAAACCCAGACACAGATCAAACAGACATGTTCATGCACACAAATGTTCGACCTGGCCGGGGATCGAACCCGGGGCCTGCAGCTCAGAAAGCAGAGCTACTAACCATCTGAGCCAACGAGGCGGTCTCAAGATCAAAGTTATTGGATTTTTCCATTAGGAATTATCTTAATAACTGCCTGGAGTCTGTAACTGTGCCCGGTAGATGGCAATAGGCTCGCTTCCTAATACATGCGACCAAAACCATAACATACATTCACGCCTTTTTTCCCGAAGGGGTAGGCAGAGGTGTACCCAGGACTCAGTCCCATAGTAGATACACCCACATTTCGCCAGTATGTTATTGGTCCCATGTAATAGGAACCAATTCCTACTAATATAATTAATGCGAAAGTTTGTGAGGATGGATGTTTGTTATTCTTTCACGCCGATTCTTGCCCCGCGGTTTCACCCGCCTAATCTTCGTTCCCGTGGTAGTGTTCCCGTGGTGGTGTTCCCGTTCCCGTCGTATATCGGAATAAAAAAGGACCCCATGTGTTATAACAGGGTCTAAGCTATCTACATGCCAAATTTCAACGCAGTCAGTTCAGTAGTTTTGGCGTGAAAGGGTATCAAACATCCATCCATCCTCACAAACTTTCGCATTTGTAATATTAGTAGGTATTAGCATTAGTAGGATAAGTGCTGCTATGCCGCGGCCGCGGCCGGCGAAGCGCCAGAACCGAATTATTCGTATTGCTTTATCTGTGTACGTGTATATTTTTTTAGGTGTACACCCTCGCATATTGATCCGCGCGACCAGAAACGCTGCTAAATTAGCCGTAGACAGAGTGAAAGAGCTTGCTGTTAAAATTGATAACAAAACACCAGAAGAACAGAGGTAACATGTTTTGTATATGGTCTTAAAAAAGGTTAAGTAACTCTGAAGGGATGTATATCTACCTATCTAACTAGACAACCTACAAAGAAAGAATAGCGAAAGGCTTCTGTCCTCTCTCTATGAGCCTTCGGCCACGAATGAACAGACTTGTCACTCATATTAGTAATTAAATAATATAACGCTTTTTAACCGGCAATATGTCACAAAAGTAGTAACCGAAAAAATCTTTAAATGTAAAACGACATTATCAGTTACTATTCGAAAATTTACTGCAATTCCAATATACTTCACTTCAACCAAAAAGTTTATATTCGTTTGTTAATTTTTAATTGAGTGCTATTATGACCAACCTTTATTCATCAAACTCCATGGGTGCTATTGAGAAATAAAAACTCATGGTTTTTATTTTCACATTTTATTTTATCACTTTTTTTTCTTTTACATACATACATACATACATACAAACAGTCACGCCTTATTCCTGGTGGGGTAGGCAGAAACTATTTCCCTCCACTTGCTACGATCCTGACATACAACTTTCGCTTCGTTCACTTTCATGACATTTTTCATACATCAATTTGTTTATGAAAGGTACGCCCACGGTCGACCGCTACCGACTTGACCATACACACTAGAATTATGAATCTCTTTTGTTAATCTCCTTTCGTCCATCCTCTCCACATGTCCGAACCACCTCAGCATTCCTTTCTCTATCTTTGTCACTACATCTTCTACCACGCCACAGCTTTCTTTTATCGCACTATTCCTCATTTTGTCCATCAAGGTCACTCCAGTCATGCTTCTCAGGCTTTTCATCTCCACAGCACTAATCTTACTTTCTTTCATGCTTCTTCTGCCAGACCTTCTTCTGTCTTTTTGTCTTTAGGCTGGCTACAAAAATATTTTAAAATATTAAACGAAAGATAGTTTGTTGAAAAGACAGATTTTTTAGTATAAATTGTCTTTTTGCAAGCATGCTGCTCATTTGTGTCCTGGGGTGGACAATGAGCTTTCAGTTGACTTCCAATTGCAAATTTACCAATTGGCTGATTCATTTTGTATGGGATGTAGATGTTTATTATGCTATTTTCGCAATTCTTTCTTATTAAAGTTGTTCTTTATGAGGGGCAGATGAAATCCCTTAAGTATTGCTTAGAAGAATTTGTGGCCAATGATTAAAAAACCACGGATCCAATTACCGAAATCACCGTGTGGATTTTGATAGTAGACATGAGGCCAAATTATAATTTTTTACTTCTCTTGCTCTAAAAGTCTGTCAGGGCTAAACAGCATTTTTAACGTTCAGGTTTAACTTCCTAAGTTTTTGTTCAAAAGAGTTACTTTTGTTGGTTATCAAATTATAAATAAATCGGCGATAATAAGAGGGCTGCTATGTTTGGAACATTATTGCAAATAACATTTTTTATCCGGTAAAAAAAACTCAAACTCAAACAGATTTATTCAAATAGGTCATAATCTGACACTTTTGTACGTCAATGAAGATAAACATTACTGAGTCTACCGCGCGTTCGGAAAGATACCTCTACAAGAAGAACGCACAAGAAACATGTAGGGCTTAATTTTTTCAACAGATAGTTTCACAATATTTGGTTTGCTTACATTCGTTTCCTTTGAAGGTTATGCAGAAGTTTCCAGGCATCTTTGTCGTCTATGTACTGGTTGACTTTATAATAAGCTTTCTTTAGTAAAGTAGATTTTATATAGGTTTTGAATTTACTCTCTGAGAGCCCAGTTATCTCTTTTGGGGATTTTATTATAGAAACGTACACTATTTCCTAAGAATGATTGATAAAATGATAAAAATATTTAATGTAAGGTTATCTGGGCCCAGCTTCTTTGGCTTATATTTTATTTGTTGTCGCACATTAGAATATTAGCCAAAATGTTTGATGAAATTAATAAAACCGGGGATGGTAACATGGCACCCCCAAGTTTCTTGTGCGTTCTTCTTGTAGATGTATTTTTCCGAACGCGCGTTAGATTCATTACTAGTCAATGATATTATTTATTGATGATTAAAAATGTCCCTTTAAGACTTGTTTACTACATTTTTTTGATTTGGAATTCGATAACGTTTATTTATGTGAATGGAATTAACGTTGACTTTGACTTTGACCTCAGGGAGCTGCTGATGAAATGCGCCGCCACGGCGATGTCCTCGAAGCTAATTCACAGACAGAAGGGACATTTCTCCAACATGGTTGTAGACGCTGTTCTATCTCTGGACGCTCCATTGTTGCCTTTGGACATGATTGGTATGTATCATTGAATACCAAAAACAATAAGGTGTAATACTGCTCCGAACCCCTCAACCTACTTGCAATTTGCAAAGGAAAGGATTTCGAAATTCACACTAGGTGGCACTGTCTGATATGGGCGATCGATTTGTGCGTCAAGTTTCACAAAAGCATTTTTTCATAGTAGCGAATTTTCACATCGCGTTCTTTCATGATCGCAAATTTAATTATTCGTTTTTTTTCATGTAGCGATTTTTCATGAAGCGTTTTATAATGTTCGCGTTTATTTTTTTCGCTTATTTTACTAGTAGATTATTTTATCAGTCGCATATATTTGTAGTCTTTTTTTTTTTCAAATCTCGATTTTTTACACGTTGATATTTTCATATTAGCGTATTATAATACTTACATAAACTACAATTAAAATAATAATATTGCCACTGGAAGTCGGCGGAGCAAGGTAAGTGTAAATCAGTTTGTCATTTTTCTTTTCAGGAATAGTACGATTAACCCCTCGTGCTTAAGACACGGATCCACAGACACGAATATGAAACAGTTGAGACTGTTTGTTGAGATGTAGTGGTAGGCCTCTTTTGCAGGGGGCCGCCTGGGGAAGTACCACGATTTACACGATTTTTTTCACTTTCCGAATACGAGGGATTAGTCGACCACATAATACTCGTATGTCCTGTTGGATTCTGAACCTTATATAACATGATCGAGATGACGCTTATTTATCATTTTCCCGCACGAACAGAGTGAATCTGCCGTCTCTTTCGCACGCATCACTAGACAGTCGAAAGTTGTACATGCTAGCCCGCCTGGATTCCATCCCATAGGATCCCTTCTATTTGGAAATCAATGTAATAAAAAGTTAATAATGTATGAACAGTTGCGACTGATCACCGATGGCGCCAATACGCCAACTCGCCAATATGCCAACTTGTCAATTAACCAATTCGCCCACGTAATAATAGTACAATAGAGTTGAAGTTAGAACGCGATGTATGCGTCCGAAGCGTCTAACGATCCGTACTTTTATAGTGTGCAAGCGAGACAGGAATACTCGCAATAATGATATGTATAGCGCCATCGCCATATTAGGGATGTGCTTTTTTAAAACTCAATCAGATCTTCTGAATTGATACGGATCGTAACACCTCGATAGATAGATAATACCTCATTCTACAACTCACTTAAATAACTAACACAAAGGATTCCGAAAAACTATGCTTAAATGTATAAGCAGCGGTCTTATCGCTAATAAGCTAGCGATTTGTTCCTGACCTCCTCCAATCTCCTCCTTACCTCGATCTGATCTGCAAATCGCATCACATGCATCAGATCCGATATAAAAAAGATTTTATATAGGTATTATAAAACGCTAATACGAAAATATCAACGTGTAAAAAATCGAGATTTGAAAAAAAAAAAGACTACAAATATATGCGACTGATAAAATAATCTACTAGTAAAATAAGCGAAAAAAATAAACGCGAACATTATAAAACGCTTCATGAAAAATCGCTACATGAAAAAAAACGAATAATTAAATTTGCGATCATGAAAGAACGCGATGTGAAAATTCGCTACTATGAAAAAATGCTTTTGTGAAACTTGACGCACAAATCGGGCGATCATGATGCTTACCATCAGGCACCTGATTTGCTCGTTTTGTTACTCACTATCATTAAAAAAAATACTAATTTGCCGATCCAAGCTGATCCATAAGGGCGGGCCGGCGACCGGAGAATTCCCATACAAACGCACTAACTTTAACTTTAACTATTAAGTTAAATCATTTGAAATCAGAGCATATTTCCAACATTAAATGACGTTATTCGGAATGAGACACTAGTTATATAGGTTCCTAATTATATTTTAGTCTAAAATACTTATAATTTGGAGTAATATTTGTAAATACCTATATTTTGTATTTTTAATATATTTTAGTCCAAAGTACTTCTATTTTGGATTGAAATATAATTAGGAACCTATATAACTAGTGTCTCATTCCGAATAATGTCATTAAATGTTGGAAATATGCTCTGATTTCGTTCAATTCATTTAACTATGACGTTTGTATGGGGAAATCTCCGGTCGCCGTCTCTAATGCAAATTCGCAATTTTATTTGCAATTCCTTTAGGTTGACGCGTAGATGTATCCTCTTGATTATTGCCTTTTTGCAATATGTTGTATATTGAAAGGTTACTCTTATTACACATTTTTCCAATGCCTGGTTTAAATTAAGGCACTGTAGATTCATTACTGTTTATCAGATTATGACCTAATTGTACAAATATATATGAGGAATTTTGAGTCTAAAACAGTGTTATTGCCAATGATTATAAACAACGGATCCAATTTCTGAATTTCATTTGAAGATCAGATTTGTTTATGAGGCTTAACTCTCCAGTGAATTTTTGACTTGTATCACAGAACAGATAATAATACTGTATATAATGGACTGCCTCGGTGGCGTAGAGGGCGCATGCTCGACTGCCAATCAAGAGGACCCGGGTTCGATCCCCAGGTCAGGCAGTGTTCAATAATGGATTTTTGCATGGATTTTATTAATTATCTCAATAGCTGCCTGGAGTCTGGAACTGTGCCCAGTAGATGGCAATAGGCTCGCCCCCTATTACATATGACTAATAACATACTGGCAAAATGTGGGTGTATCTACTTTGATGGGACTGAGTCCTGGGTACAACTTTGCCTTCGGGAAAAAGGCGTGAATGTATGTTATGTTATATAATGGACACTGTCATCCGTCCATGAACAATTTACATACAATTTTGTAATTATTATGCATGTAATTAATATATTATGTTAGTCTTATTTTATTTTTTGGTTAAAATGAATAAGTTAGATAAATTTTTTGGTTATTATCCTCTAGGTATAAAGAAAGTGTCAGGTGGTGCCCTAGAAGATTCGTTCTTAGTCGCCGGAGTAGCCTTCAAGAAGACCTTCTCCTACGCCGGGTTTGAAATGCAGCCCAAGAGCTACGACAACTGCAAGATTGCCTTGTTGAATATTGAACTGGAGCTCAAAGCTGAGAGGGATAATGCCGAGGTATGGATCATATATATACTTATACAATCATTAAATCATTACATAATTGAGTATTTGAAAAAAAAAAGTCGCATTTATCAAGTTATTTTGTAAGTTTCATGAAAATTATGTATTTTCCGATTCAAAAAACACTTTAAAAATTTTTTTTTTTATTAATTACAACCAATTCAAAATTGATACAATTCCAATAGGAGTCACATGTTCACGAACGCGCTACGAGTGGTCGCCATGATTGTGACGTCATTATGTTATAGTTATTTATGGTACTTTATAACATTTTGACGTCACTACAGGTCACAAGCTCGTTCGGGTACTATCGGCGTGTTTTCGGTACTGGATTGAAAATGATTTTTTAATTTGATATAACTTTGTAATTATGGCGAATAAAAAAAAACTAAAAATAGTTTTGTGACGAATCTTATATATGATCTTTCCATTTATGCCAAAAGAAAATAAAATTCAAATACTCAATTGACAGCCAAGCTGGCTCAGACGGTAGTAACTCTGCTTTCTGTGCCGCAGGCCCCGGGTTCGAACCCCGGCCATGTCAAACATTTGTGTGCATGAACATGTGTGTTTGATCTGTCCCTGTGTGTTATAAGCTTATATAAGTATGTATATCAGTCATCTGGTTACCATAGTACAGGCTTCTAGCCTAGTTTGAGACGGGATGACCGTGTGTGGAAGTTGTCCCATATTATTATTATTATTATTATTATAATAATAGGGAATTTTACAAGTTAGGGTTTCATACTTCAAAAGGAAAAAAGAAACCATTATAGGATCTTGTTGTCCGTTTGTCTGTCAAGACACTTTAACGGGAACGCGTGGAGGTATCAAGTTGAAATTGATATCAACTACTCAAATCTGCGGTCCCTTGTGGCTGTAAAAAATCATACTTCTATGTTAACGCAATCAAAATGATGGCCATTTTACTGCATATTTCCATACTTTGCGCAAGGAACTAATAGATGGCGCTCGCCCCCTATTCATAATCATCATCATCAACCGGGAGACGTCCCCTGCTGACCGGTGTCCTCCCCCATAGTTCGCCATAAACTATAGATATGTGTTCATGTATCCTAGATGGAGCCGCTTGTTGCTTGTCTTGTCTCACGCAGCAGTTGTAATACTTGGGCCCGGAGAGCCTGCTGCCCGCATATAGCAATATATGGGGCTCTATAGGGGGGGGGGGCCTCCCACCAAGGAGGGTGTTCTGATGTTTGTTCTGATTCAACAATTTTTTTTCTATCCACAGGTTCGAGTAACAAACGTGTCTGAATACCAGAAGGTGGTAGACGCAGAATGGCAGATCCTCTACGAGAAACTGTCAGCTTTACATGAGAGTGGAGCTAATGTCGTGCTCAGCAAGCTGCCTATAGGAGACGTTGCTACGCAGTTCTTTGCTGACCGGTGAATATTATATTAGACTAACTGCAATCCGCGTAGATATCGTTCCCGTCGGAATATCGGGAAACAAGTACCCCATGTGTTATTCCAGGGTCTAAGCTACCTGGTCTCCTTCTGCGAGGATGTAATATCGCAGAAGGAGGCGGCGGAGCGAGTCAGAGAGGACGACGCGGATTCTGACCCGCTTCGTCGCAGGCGGGCGGGGGCAAGAAGGAGGCGTTTTGCCCGCCTCCTTCACCCTCCGTAGTGGGGCTTCGGTGTAGAGTCGGGGGGCTCTATACCGGAGTTCATCATAGCTCCACAAGACTGAGGGATGGCCAAGTGAGCGTGGTCATCCCTTTCAAGGGCCGGGGCCAAAAGGGCCAACCGCCGAGGCGGGATAGTGAATGCTAGCGCGACCCTATCTCGCCTCATATGGCGAGGGACTGCTCACCGTGTGGTTTTAGTCGGTATGGGGGCCTCTCGCCGAGCCCGACATAACTCGCCCGCCTCCCCCTGGCGGGCGAGTATGCGTAACTGCATTTCCACACGGTAAAAAAAAAAAAAAAAAAAAAATAAATATTGGATTTTACCATTAGGAATTATTTCAATAACTGCCTGGAGTCTGGAACTGTGCCCGGTAGATGGCAATAGGCTCGCCCCATATTACATGTGTTATGTGGGTGTATCTATGGGACTGAGTCCTGGGTACACCTCTGCCTACCTCTTCGGGAAAAAAGGCGTGAATGTATGTTATGTTATACCAAATTTCAGCTCAATCGGTTCAGTAGTTTTGGCGTGAAAAAGTAACAAACAACCATCCATCCATCCTGACAATCTTTCACATTCATAATATTAGTAAGACTAGTGTAAGAATAGCGACTTTGCCCGCTCGCAATTATGAAATATGTAAGTTTAATACCAAAACTTTGACGCCCTTTTTGAACCCCTTCGAATGTGAGTTTTCAAAAATCCTTTCTTAGCACACGTCCAGACAACGAAAACAACCTACATTCCAAGTTTCATGTCTCTAGGATCAGTGGTTTGGGCTCTGCGTTGCATGTCACAGTCAGTGAATCGATTAGGATTTTATAATATATAGTGATAACATATTATATTTTCCCCAGTGATATGTTCTGCGCGGGTCGAGTTCCCGAAGAGGACATGCGTAGGACTCAGCGAGCTTGCGGGGGCGCAGTCCTATCATCCGTCCGGGACATGAGCCCCGCAGCGCTGGGGCTCTGCCAACATTTCACTGAGCGACAGGTCGGCGGCGAGAGATATAATATATTCACTGGTCAGTTTATACAACATTTGTGCGCATGAGCATGTCTGTTTGATCTGTGTTTGCGATTTTTATTTTCTATGCAATAACAGCCTCGTTGGCTCAGATATGGTAGCTTTCTGTGCCGCAAGCTCCGTGTTTGATCCCCGGCCAGGTCAAACATTTGTGTGCATGAACATGTCTGTTTGATCTGTCCCTGTGTTATAAGCGTATATAAGTATGTATATCAGTCATCTGGTTACCATAGTACAGGCTTCTAGCCTAGTTTGGGACCAGATGACCGTGTGTGGAAGTTGTCCCATATTATTATTATTATTACAATAGTAGGATAATTGTTTATATTATAATTATCATCAGCATCTCAGCCAGGTAGGTAGGTAGTCCAATGCTGGACATAAGTCTCCCCAAGAGTTTTGTCATTATCCGGCATGATTGACAGGCGGGTTGGCGAGCGCAGTTCAATGGTTTCAGAGGAAGCTGCTGCCTGTCCTCTGGATTTGATAATCCTTTAGCTAGCTCTTATGGCACCACTGTTTTATATTATAATTAAAATGAATCAGGTTTCACAGTGCACGTTAAACTGTAGATCCCTATAGTTTCGAATAAGATATGTAGGGGGCAGTCGTTAGCTCATGTCGGAGCCGCGGAGGAATCTTGTCGACCTGAAACTATGACAATATGGGTTGTCCACATAACACATATGAATTGATTCGAGCATTGTAATTAGGGTAACTCATGCTATTAGAGCATACATTTAAATTATAATAATGTGCCATCTGAATCACGGTAGCGTCTAGGTGAAAAGTCCAAATGTGAGGTTCGATCCAGCGAATCTGGATTTTATGCCATATTTCCGCTGGGCCATAGATGCTATGGCTTTAAGGAGATCTATTTAATTAACACAGCTACATGTGCGAAGCCGGGGCGGGTTCCTAGTTTTATCCTTATCCTATCCTTTATCCTAATTCTTCTCCTTTTCTCCTATAGGTTATCCGAATGAAATCGCTCCAAATGGTATGATATCATATATAAACTTGTTGATTGAAAAATCATCTCATTCGTAACTAAAGTCCATTAAGATTGCTCGTCCATATAGAAAAAGAAAATGCACAAATGCAAAGAAGTAGAGAACCATTTTTAACTCAATTATTTGTGGTTTAAGCTCTGGATGTGGCCTTCATTTGCGTGAAAACATATTTTGTTAAGGAAAACCATATGTTTTTTTATATTTTAAAAAAACATTAACTTAATAAAGGTAATGTACGGTTTTCATTAATCAAATATATGATTAATATCAAATGATGTACAATTGAGTATTTGAATTTTTTTTTGGCTTAAATGGAAGGATTATATAAGTTTCATCACAAAACTATTTTTAGTTTTTTTTATTCGCTACAATTACAAAGTCATATCAAATTAAAAAATCATTTTTAATCCAGTACCGAAAACACGCCGATAGTATCCGAATGAACCTGTAGTGACGTAACAATGTTATAAAGTGCCATACATAATGATAACTGATAACATAGTGACGTCACAATCATGACGACCACTCGTAGCGCGTTCGTCATCAAGTCACTCTTATTGTAATTTTATCAATTTTGAATTGCTTATAATAAATTAAAAATATATTTTCCAGACCAGGTAAAGAGTCCCGGAAAAGGAGTCTATATTACAAACATTTATGTGTGTTTCAGGTTGCCCCGCAGCCAAGACATGCACACTGATCCTCCGTGGAGGCGCCGAGCAGTTTCTAGAAGAGACGGAGCGTTCCTTACACGATGCCATCATGATTGTGCGCAGGACTATCAAGAACGATGCTGTTGTGGCCGGTAATTATACTTTTCGCTCCTCTCGCTCAAACAGTCCATCATTGTTGCGTATCAGAGCGGGACTAAAATAAGTTTTTTTTTTTTTTATGATAGTGAAGGACAGAACGAGCAAATCAGGTGCCTGATGGTAAGCATCATGATTGCCCATATCAGATACAGAGCCATCCAGTGTTTTAAAATTCAAAATTCTGCGCGGCACTGCACTGCGCCTGTCACCCTGAGATATGAGTTGTTGAATCTCATCATGCCCAGTAATTTCGCTGGTAGTTTTCAACCTCTAGAGCAAATTTCTTTTTAATTGACATTCTGGTTGGCACACATGATAATAACTCTGCTTTCTGTGCCGCAGGCTCCGGGTTCTATCCCCGGCCAGGTCAAACATTTGTGTGCATGAACATGTCTGTTTGATCTGTGTCTGGGTGTTATAAGTTTATATAAGTATGTATATCAGTCATCTGGTTACCATAGTACAGGCTTCTAGTCTAGTTTGGGACTGGATGACCGTGTGTGGAAAATAATAATAATAATAAAAAAATTATAGATTACCTGACAATTTGAACACAGACATACATTCACGCCTTTTTCCCAATTTTTGACAATTTGAAACTTTATAATCATTTCGCAGGCGGTGGAGCAATAGACATGGAGATATCCCGTCATCTCCGCGAGCAATCGAAACAGGTCGCCGGCAAGGAGCAACTGGTCTTGGCTGCTGCAGCGAGGGCCTTCGAGGCTGTTCCGAGGCAGCTCGCAGACAATGCCGGCCTGGACGCCACCGGCTTGCTTAATAAACTGCGGCAAAGACACCATCAAGGTAATGCAAATAAAAATAAAATAATTCAGTTAAAATAGTTCAGTTCCCAAGATTGATTGATTTTAAAATGTCTTTATTTTCATTTAAGTGTTTAAACATAAACAATAATAAGTTTATATATGTTTGTTTACATCAAAGTAGTTTTAATTATTTTCATGTAACTCTGTTCACTTACCTCGGTGACTGCCTCGGTGGCGTAGAGGGCGTATGCTCGACTGCCAATCAAGAGGTCCCGGGTTCGATCCCCAGGTCAGGCAGTGTTAAATATTGGATTTTTCCATTAGGATTTATCTCAATAACTGCCTGGAGTCTGGAACTGTGCCCGGTAGATGGCAACTGGCTCGCCCCCTATTACATGGGACCAATAACATACTGGCGAAATGTGGGTGTATCTACTATGGGACTGAGTCCTGGGTACACCTCTGCCTACCCCTTCGGGAAAAAGGCGTGAATGTATGTTTTGTTATATTTATGTATTTTGAATCAAAATCAAAATCAAATCAAAATTTTATTTACTTGTATAAACATGGTTACATTAAAATGGTCTTATCATATTATCTCCACAACTGTCAGTAGTTATCCGCATGTTTTGCCTAGAAGGCGTACAAATGTCATAGATAATAAGATTAAAAATCCCAGTATACTTCAATAATCCTATTTCCAATAATTAATAAGTACTACAAATAGAAAAAAAAAATCTTTATTGTTCATGTCCATGCAAATTCATGTCAATAATTATAATTAAACAACCAATAATAAAATGTGAAAATCCTAATTCATGTCACATAATAATTTTATTATATTATTAGGTAGCATGTTTATGTATAAAAAAATCATTCACCGAATAAAAGCTCATTTCTACTAGCCACTTGTGTAGTTTTATCTTAAACAAATCACCATTTATGTCTTTTATTGCCTTGGGTATGTGATTATAAATTTTGACCGCCATGAAATGTGCATTCTTCTGGAGAGATACAGTACACCAGGGTGCACACAATAAATTGTCCGTTTTCGTTCTGAGGTTTCTCTTCGTTTCTGAGGTTGAAGTGCGGCATAGCTCTGTTTTCATCAATTTTAAGGTGCTATTTAATACATTCTAATAATGTTTGTTTCAGGTGACGTATGGTACGGCATTGACATCCAAAAGGAAGACATTTCAGATAATTTCGAAGCGTGCGTGTGGGAGCCGGCCGTTGTTAAGATCAATGCTATCACCGCTGCTTGTGAAGCTGCTGCACAGGTAATTATACATATATCATATTATATAATATATTATAGATGTATTAGCTGTGTGTAGTTCACGGATGAATGAAGGAAATGAATTACTTCAGATGCGTATCGTCCTTCATTCGATACTTCGGTGAAGATTCAACTAGTCCAGTGGTTCAGTAGTTTTGATATATTATTTTCTGTTTACATAATTAATGAAAAAATCAATATAAAAGAAACTCGCTTGATCGCAGTTGAAATTATATAGCGAAATCAAAATTTACTAGTTTTCATTCAGAGAATGAGGAAGATTTGTGAGCGATACAGACTAACGAAGGAGACTGATTAATGAAACGAGCGAACTGTTGAATGACATCCGATCATCAAACAAAAACTCTCTTTTGTGTCACTGAACTAATTCAAGTACTGAACTTAATGAAGGATATACTTCACAGATATGAAAAGATATAAACATATCTTTTCGTTTTAATGACACAGTCTGTACATGTCTAAGATGTATGTATTATTTGCAATATGAGAAAATGGTCATTATTTCTTTACAGATCCTGTCAGTAGACGAAACTATAAAGAATGTGAAGGCGGGCGACATGCCAGTAGCCGGCGGCATGGGACGGGGCATGGGACGTCCACGCATGGGATAATAATATTATAATATATTAATTATATTGCCTTATAATATAATGGATGCATTTTACTTATATTTTACTGTGCGGCTGTGTCGTTTAGGGTTGTTTTGCTCTTTGCGTGGCGACCTCAGGTCAAGCTAATTGGCTTGAGTCAAGTCAGTCGCACTTTGTCTTGCGCCTGTATTTATCTCTTTCTGACAACCAGGTTTTATATATCTCTGCTATCTTTTACTTTAATGAGTGATATTCTACATAGTAGGGTGACAGGCGCAGTGCAGTGCCGCGCAGAATTTGAATGTTAAAACACTGGGTGGCACTGTGTCTGATATGGGCAATCATGATGCTTACCATCAGGCACCTGATTTGCTCGTCTTGTCACTATCATAAAAAAAATTAGTAGATACAACGTTTTATGACTGTTTTTAATGAGTATAATCGTCTTTATTTGTATGAAACAAAACGCGGAAGTGATTTTTTGGTCCAAAAATAATCACCAAAATAGCAAAAAAGATGTTTTTTTGCTAGAATTCTGCACATTAATGTACTAAAAGGAACGTTGAAATTGTCCTGTCGGGGTATAGAACCTATACTAGGCATAACTGGTTATGCCATTTTATAAAATTTATATGTTCAAAATTCAAAAGCATTTGTTGGTTAATTTCCATCGTTTGATGTCCAATCTCCCAACGTGTTATTGGCAAAGTTGTGGTGTTATAAACACTTCACAAGCCACAAAATAAGAATTGAATTGAATAAAATTTATAATTTTATGTACCCAGTACGGTCGTTTTATCTTGGCGAGTTATCTTGGCGTTTTATCTTTAGCGCATGAAAACTTGTTATATTATTATGAATTGTAACGAGTAACAATTATTAAATCTTAAAAGCCTCGTACACTATTACACTATTACGTTACTATATTTTTCTCATAATTCACTCCATTTTCCATCATCACTACTTTACCGCAATTTCTGCTTTTTATAAGCCTTTTCCATAGACTATATCAGTACTTCTAATAGCAAATTGTTGACAGTGACAAAGCCACAGACTAAATCCACAAATCCTTACATTTGCCAAAAATATTTGTAACAGTAGTTTGTAACACTTGCTAGATTCCTTATGACACAGTCACACAGCATTATTTTATGGTATTAAAAACTGTAACGCTTCACAAACGCTAGGTAATAAGTTATTTTAGATATACCTATAATAAATAATTACTAAACACAATGTGCTTTTTTATTTTTTATCTTAACATACAATCACGCCTTTTTCCCGATGGGGTAGGCAGAGTTGTACCCAGAACCACAGGAAAGATATCATTTGGAGTTCATAGAAAACTCTCGGGACGCGAGTTACCACTACGCGCCTCGCAGTTCAACAGACACTCAAATTACGCACAGTCGCGAATGCTCCGCAGGGTGGCGAACGGTCCAAACGCGCCTGACACTACGCTGTACGTCGAAATGCATATGGTATTTCGATTTTTTTTTTCAATATTTCGATTATAGAAATTTTTTCGAATTTTTAATTTTCAAATTATCTTTGAAATTTTTTATTTTCGAATTTTTCTTTTATGAATTTGTTATTTTCGAATTTATTAGTTTTGAATTTTTAATGTTTGAATTTAATATATTTGAATTTTTAATTTTCGCATTTATTATTTTCGAATTATTGATGGCAAAAAGACGCGCCGCCCGTAAAAATCAAATGTAGTTACGCGCAATAATTACGTTAAATGTATATTTAATGTTAATGACTGCCTCGGTGACGTAGATGGCGCATGCTCGACTGCCAATCAAGAGGTCCCGGGTTCGATCCCCAGGTTAGGAAAAGTGTTAAATATTAGATTTTTCCATTAGGATTTATCTCAATAACTGCCTGGAGTCTGGAACTGTGCCCGGTAGATGGCAATAGGCGAGCCCCCTGTTACATGGGACCAATAACATACTGGCGAAATGTAGGTGTATCTACTATGGGACTGAGTCCTGGGTACACCTCTGCCTACCCCTTCGGGAAAAAGGCGTGAATGTATGTTATGTTAATGTTTTTAAAATCTGCAATCTATGTAGCAGCTGGGTATACAAATAATAAGATTCTCATATAGTACTTAGGTAAACCTACTAAGTTTTTGTTTATCTATTGAAATGAAATACCCGCGTGTGCACCTAGGTACTAATGTATTCATGTGTATTGAACTCGTATTGCGGTCAAGGTACCTATACAAGGACTTTTTCACTTTGTTATTGTAAGATTAGTGATTAGGTCTTTGCGATTGTTATCAGGAAAAATATTGTAAAACAATCAGTTGAAAAAATTATGCCCTACAAGTTTCTTGTGCGTTCTTCTTGTAAAGGTATCTTTCCGAACGCACGGTAGACACATTACTGTTTATCTTCATTGACGTACAAAATTGTCAGATTGTGACCTATTTCAATAAATCTTTTTGACTTTGACTTTAAATGGGGACCTTTTAGCAGTTTGACACAATCCTATGGAAAATTTACCAAATCTATGTTTTGTATTCCCCTGTTTCCACAGAATATTATAAACCTATATGAAAAATTTATATCCTGATATTTTGAAGATGAAGTACAAGTCCCTATCATTTTATATTTGTTTATAGACTTCATTTTTTGTAGTGAACGTCTAATCACGAGTAAAAATGGGATTTTTAGAAGTTTAACCATATATGAAGAAACCGTGAGTTTATAAGAGAAACTAATATGACAGGGATATAATTTACTTCGCTATATCTCTACCCGTGGTTGCTGTAAGAGCCGGCAAGGGTTATCAGGCTGTTGATTTTAAAAGTTGGTAGATACTCGATAGGCACATAAACAAAAAAGCGGAATTCTATTACCAATGGTAATAGAATGATGGCATTGCACCCCGGTGGCGGACATGAAGGCGGCCGATGGGAAATAAGGGTACTGAGTATAAACAAATCATCTAAATGTCCGTGTGGTTTCCGGCTGTATTATCTGGATTATTCTATATAGCTTTTCCATCTGGTGGGAGCACAGAACACATATACGAGAAGAAGTCCCACTACGTACTTCAGATTTGCGTACACGAAGCGATGCTAGCGTTACCAACGCTTCGCACTGGAACTATTCAGTAGCGCGGGAGATTTAATATTTCTAAACATTAGCTATAGGTACCTACCAATATTATATTTCTATATTTACTTCTATATATGCCTATTCTATATGCCATACGCAAAGGGTAAAAAAATAAGGCCAGCTATTAGAAGTAGTCTTTATTCAGATGAAAATAAGGTAAATCTTATATTACACATCTTTCTAGAAGGGGTTGGCCGAGGTGTACCCAGAACTCAGTCTCATACTAAGTATACTCCCACATTTCGCCAGTATGTTATTGGTCCTATGTAATAGAAGGCGAGACTATTGCCATTTACCGGGCACAGTTCTAGACTCCAGGTTGTTATTGAGATAATCCCTCACGGAAAAATCCGATATTTAACACCACAGTTTAACACTTTGCCTAACCTAGGCGTCTTTTTCGCACAATCGCAATAATAGAGTCTATGATCTCGTTAGCACAAAAACAAAACTTTCTATAGCACAATTTAACAAATACGAGAAACTTTACAAAACTTATTTCCACTAAATATGTGCAAATGGAAAAAGTGAAAATCGTAAACAAAAAGCAGCCATTTCTATTATCCGGTTGCCAGATGGCAAAAAAGAAATTCTTCTAACGCTGATTCAAGTAATCATAAGAATCTGAGGTCTAGATTTAACTAATTTGAACAATATATGTGATAAAATTATTAATAAATTTCATTACCTACTTATTTTTGAAATAAGTAATGAATTTATTGTAGTGTTTATTTCTATCTTCCGAATTAATTAAATAATTCCCATAACTTTGAATTCTACTAAAATGTTATATTTTCCTTAGTAGGGTCAGTAAATAGTGCTTTCTCTGTCGTTTGTAGATCTCCGTTTCTTTTTAACATTTCCTTCGCCGTGTTGGCATTGGCCGGGAACTAAGCTGACACCCCCTGGGTGGGAGCCGTGAGACCCGGCAGAGGGACATATTCAGAGAGTGGGCAGCACTCTCCGGCACCAAGTATTCCAACTACTGCGATCACCAAGCCGCACAACAAACGTGCTGATTACGGTTATATCCCCCCATATGAATAGTCCATGGCGTCCTATGGGGGAGGCCTATGTTTAGCAGTGGACGTCTCCCGGCTGATGATTATGTGATGTAAATTAAGTAAGTAAATTCCTACGAATTGTGTGTTTGGGTTCATCGAAACCTGACTGAGGGGGCCGCCTGGGGAAGTACCACACCTTTGTCAGTTATTCATCCGCCAAGCAGTAATATGCAAACATTACTGTGAACCGGTCTGAAGGGCAATATTACCAGCGAAATTACTGGGCATGACGAGTTTCAACAACTAATATCTCAGGGTGAAGGGCGCAATGCAGTGCCGCACAGAATTTTGAATTATAAAACATTGGGTGACACTGTGTCTGATATGGACAATCATGATGCTTACCATCAGGCACCTGATTTGCTCGTCTTGTCACTCACTATTATTATAATAAAAACCATAGATTTAATTATTACACACTGGTTTATCCTATATTGCCGGGTAGATAATGTTGTTCACAATAATATTTTCCCTAACGTAGTCGCTGATAATTTTATAATTTGTATTGAATAAAGTGAGCTTTAGTAAGTACCTACTAAAGTATTTTTACTAAGTATTTTTGAATGGCGACGCGCATTCCAATTTTAGTAGAACATTTGCTAAATTTGTTATAATGAATGGCGATGCTAAAAAATATTATTTGTGCACATTTAAAGTCTTATTATTACCATAATTATATTGTAAGGTCGACGGCGTCGGTGGCGTAGAGGGCGTATGCTCGACTGCCAATCAAGAGGTCCCGGGTTCGATCGCCAGGTCAGGCAGTGTTAAATATTGGATTTTTCCATTAGGAATTATCTCAATAACTGCCTGAAATCTGAAACTGTGCCGGGTAGATGGCAATAGGCTCGCCCTCTATTACATGGGACCAATAACATACTGGCGAAATGTGGGTGTATCTACTATGGGACTGAGTCCTGGGTACACCTCTGCCTCCCTCCTGATCAGAAGGTCTAAGTAGCAAAATGTCCAACAGCGCGAAACGTCTAATGAGCAGAAAGCCTAGTTAGCACAATGCCCATATAGCAAAACGTCCAACTATCAAATGGTCTGTATAGCAGAACATCTATTTAGCAAATCGTCAGATTCTCAAAATGATTGGATACTCAGGCACAAAAATCAACAGGCACATTACTTCGAGAGGGAATCGGATACGGCATTATAATAATAAGTACTTAAAATTCAATTTATTTCATTAATTTGGACATTATGTACAATAAAAATCATCAAAATAAACAAAAAATACAAGAATCGATGTATCGGCGTAGGGTTAATGGTCAGTTGTTTGTTGCGTTGTACCATTCATCAAGTTTAGGCTAATCCCAATAGTCTTACAAGGTGAACTAGTGGGAATATCCTTCTCAATAGACTTACTACTTACCGATAGCAAACATGAAGGTCACAAATTGGCTTTAATATTTTTATTTTTCGTTTGGAAGTACCAGGTAATCATAAGCTATGAAGAAAATTTTTTGTAGTGGTAGGCCCCTTTTGCAGGGGGCCGCCTGGGGAAGTACCACACCTTTGCCCTTTGCCAGTTATTCATCCGCCAAGCAGTAATGTACAAACATTACTGTGTTCCGGTCTGAAGGGCAATATTACCAGCAAAATTACTGGACATGACGAGTTTCAACAACTAATATCTCGGGGTTACAGGCGCAGTGCAGTGCCTCACAGAATTATGAATATAAACAAAATAAGATTAAAACACTGGGTGGCACTGTGTCTGATATGGGCAATCTTGTTACTCACTATCATAAAAAAAAAATATATTTATATTATAGTTTTAAAACGGTTAAGAACAGAAAAAAGATAAATCTGAGATCAACGACATCCACTTTGACTTGACAGCTGTCGAAGTGTATGTCGTTTTTCTCGATTTTGATTTCATATGTGGGTTGCAAATAGGATTTCACATTTTGGCTACAATATACTCAAAAACACTACACTAAAATAGAGCTCAAATGTGGCACCAATGATAATTGATGTCATAATTGGATGACAGCTGTCGAACTAAAAATGGCTTTATATCGGAAACTGTGAGTAGTTTCCTTAGAAACTGATCCTAGGACTCATCCAAGACCACGAGTTTCTTCACAGAATGTGAATCAAGATCTTCGTTTCGGATGATAGCTTAATGATAACGTAATTTACAAATGACGTTTTACTTTTCTTCATGACTGTACATACTTTCAATATGACGATTTGCTAAATAGATGTTCTGCTATACAGACCATCTGATAGTTGGACATTTTGCTACATGAACATTGTGCTAACTAGGCTTTCTGCTCATTAGACGTTTTGAGCTGTTGGACATTTTGCTACTTAGACTTTCTGATCAGGAGGCCTCTGCCTACCCCTTCGGGTAAAAGGCGTGAATGTATGTTATGTTATGTTTAAGGTCGACGTGATCAGGTTATGTCTACGCCGGTGAAACCGCGGGGCACACCTAGTTTTATCATAACTTACTTCAATATATCACAATAAACATTGTGCATTAATAGCCAATTATGATGACCTCGAGTGAACGCGGGAAACACATAATTAAATGCAAATAAAACCTCCATCCTCTAAGTTTCTCAACTGCATGCTACCAGTGCTATGTGAGTTTCGTTTTACGTAACTTGTGTTTACATTTTGGAAAGATTTTTTTTTGTTAAAACCGAAATCTAAATGTTTTATATATTTAATTAAATTTGATGAAAACAACTATAAAATCAGCACAAATAATATTTACAAAACTAAACTAGAACAAAAACTTACACACCTTACTATTTGATTTAATTTATATTTTGTAGATAAATTGCAATATTATAACACTGTCAATGCATTAGTTATGATGTTTCTAGAATAATTTCTCTAAAAAGTAGTCAAAATGATGCTCTACAAAGCTTCGTTCAGTAGTTTTTTAATATTCGCGCTCGCACTAGCGGAAGTGACGTCATGGACCATAGATTTACCGGAAGTGAGGAAATACTTCTTCGAAAAAGCCAAGGTGGATAAAAAGAAAGCTATTGAGCAGCAAGAAAGGGTATTTTATAATAATATCGAGCCGAATAGCAAACATCACGAAAAACATGGAGATTATGAAGATACGGCGTACGCGAGGGAATATGGCTATCAGTCATACATGGAGAAAAAAGTAGGTTAAATTTTATATTTCAGGCGGGACTTGCGACAAGACAGTACAATTATTACAATGAGCTAGAACAGAAAAAAAGCTAAAGAGATACGTGATAAACAGAGAGGCAATTTGTAGGTGAATACTGTAGGTTATTGCGTTGCCCTTTTTTTTAATTTGTTTATTTTTACACCATTGACACTGCTCCATCCCATTTTTTATTTTATCTTATTTTTTTATCATAATTTTTATTATTATTTATAACATTTATGATACAGAGTGTGTGACAGGAATGCCACACCGCTCTAAGGAACTTTTGCTTACAATTTAGCGTTGCACTGTATGGCGTCGCATCCAAAGCTATTAATAATATAAGCTACGCAGACGACATGGTGTTGCTGAGCCCGTCTATTGCTGGTCTTCGGAAACTTTTAAAATGTTGCGAGTCTTATGCTATTAATCATGGATTGAAGTATAATATTAAAAAGAGTGAAGTAATGGTTTTTAAAGCGCAAAATAAATCTCCGAGTAATATCCCTCCCATATGTATTTATGATAAGCCACTTAATCTTGTTAACAGTTTTAAATACTTAGGCCACATAGTTACTAATGATCTCAAAGATGACATGGATATTGAGCGGGAACGCAGAGCGCTGGCAGTACGATGCAACATGCTTGCTCGTAGGTTTGATCGATGTTCGTATGAGGTAAAAGTGACTTTGTTCAGGGCATATTGCCAGTCATTTTACTCGAGCAGCCTATGGGTGAAGTATACGCAGAAGACTTACAGCGCTCTGCGTGTCCAATACAATAATGCCTTGAGAATGCTTTTGAAACTGCCGCGCTTCTGTAGCGCGTCTGGCATGTTCGTACAGAGCCGCATTGATGGATTCCATGCCATTATGAGAAAACGCGCCGTTTCTCTATTCTCCAGACTGCGCGGCAGTAGCAATAGCATTCTTAAGACTATAGCCGAGAAACCAGATTGCCCTATCCAGCTACATTGGATAAGGGTCATAACTGGGCAAATTGTATAGAAATTAAGTATAGGTACCACTAGAATTGATCTCAATTTTGTAAGTGCTATTTCTATGGACTTTGGTCTGAAATAAATACATTTTATTTATTTTATTTTATTCACAAACATGGTTAAAGAAGTATACTTTCTGTATCCTTTAGGTCTGTCTTCTGTGGTAGAAATTCATTACCGAATTCTTTATCGTGCGAGTATATTATATTAATATGGAATATGAACTACAATATATTATATATTAATATACTACAAAATATTGAAATACAATATGAAAATCGGAGGAAAAATTACACTCACGAGCAGGACTTGTTCCCTTCACACCAATACGAGTGGCGGCACTCTAGCAATGGAGCTACCGTGGAAGTACTTGTCTTCAGAGAGAGAGAAGAAAGAGAGAGAGAGAGAAGTATTTCTATCCCACCGCCCATAGGGGCGGATTGGTGTGGATTGTGGATGGTGCGCGTTCAAGTTTCGCTCGTGGGTGAAATTTTTCTTCCAATTTTCATAAAACATAAACATACATTCACGCCTTTTTTCCCGAAGGGGTAGGCAGAGGTGTACCCAGGACTCAGTCCCATAGTAGATACACCCACATTTCGCCAGTATGTTATAGGTCCCATGTAATAGGGGGCGAGCCTATTGCCATCTACCGGGCACAGTTCCAGACTCCAGGCAGTTATTGATATAATTCCTAATGGAAAAATCCAATATTTAACACTTTGCCTGACCTGGGAATCGAACCCGGGACCTCTTGATTGGCAGTCGAGCATGCGCCCTCTACGCCACCGAGGCAGTCTTCCAATTTTTGTCTACTATTATATTATTATTTATGTAATTCCTAGGTAAATAGCATAGTTTATAATGGCAGCGCATACTTGGAGGGGCTGCGACGTTCCCTACTGAACTACACAAGATATCTTGAGAATTGCACCAGAACAGAGCGCAGCAATTTGGTAAGAACCTATGAATTATGTAAACTTTTTTCGCTACAAACTGCTGTAAAACGCATCTACACGTTAAACTAATTATCTTTCGAAACTTCTCATATAAATTGTCCCATAGCGGAACCATTATTTAACACATTACGATAAGTTATCTTACTTCCTTGTTTGGGCGTTATGCGAGGCGTCTTCAGTTTTCAGTCAAATGATAACCAATTAACTTTAATAATATAACTTTAATGATAACCCTTATAGACTAAAATCACTCATCTGAGCCGCTCGGCACCCGACAAGCATCGCAGTGGACATAGACACTCACTATATTAACTCTGTAACGTCGCCGGATATGCCCTGCTGATAGTGCCATCATTGTTAAATATACAAATTTTTTCACCGCGCTCGCAGCCGGCTGTTGAAAAAAATCAATCAATTTGAGAAGTGTTTCTTCTGTAGCTTTAGATCTGTATTCTGTGCCGATAGTAACTTAATACTTTCAGAACACAAGTTCCATATTCAACACAACAGTTCCTCCCATAGCTTCTAACAGCAGATGTAAAGAAGCGACGCGTTCAAGCGAACATGTGAGAAGATTGGCTGAACTGGCCATGTGGGCTACCAGAGAACTGCAGGATGTTGCTTACTCTAGGAGATATGATAAGGTAAAGAGCGAAGCGAAGGTGTAGCGTGATAGGAAAGTTTTTAGAGTAACATACCATCACGTCGTTTTCCCGAAGGGGTAGGCAGAGGTGTATCCAGGGCCCAGGACTCAGTCTCATAGTAGGCACACCAACATTTCGCCAGTATGTTATTAGTCCCATGTAATAGGGGGCGAGCCTTTTGCCATGTACCGGGCACAGTTCCTGACTCTAGGCTGTCATTGAAATTAGTTCTAATAGATATTTTATGAAAGAGACGGGACTCCATCATAAAATGAAATATGTGTTCGAATCGCGAAAGTTTAAAAATTACTAGTTCTAATAGAAATATTCAATAACACGTTCTCTGACCTGGGGATCGAACCCGGGCCCTGATGAACGGCAGTAGCGCCTGCGACCACTACGCCACTGAGCTAGATTATCCTATTAGTAAGATGTCCTATAAGATCCTTCTAATATTATTAATCTTAAATCTTTGTACAACAAAAAGCGTGTTCTAACTCGATCTGTTTTTTTTTGTATGTATGTTTGTTCCGCTTTCACGCTAAAACTACTGAATCGATTGAGCTGAAATTTGGTATGTAGTTAGCTTAGACCCTGGAATAATACATAGGGTTCTTTATATCCCGATATTCCGACGGGAACGAAGACTACGCGGGTAAAACCGCGGGGCACAGGTGATATCATATTGATTAAATCCAGGGTGATCCATACGACCTGACTCAACAAGAAAACGAGCTGATTCTCAAATTGGCATGGTTCCTAGATCGCATCGCATATTACACTGGCTATGAACCTGAACCTAATGGACTGGACTTTATGCACACGACCAGTAAGTTTTTTTGTTGCCAAATTTTGTTTTTTTATTCAAATAAAATGATTTGACTTGAGCCAAAATAATAACTATACAGAAGTCAAGCTCCATAGAACATGCGCTCGAGCGACGCACACAGTGAGTTAGGGATCAGCTTAACAGGTTACAGGACCTCTTAGCAGTTTGACACAATCCTATGGAAAATTTGGTTTATTCCACCTTGTTCACCTGGGTGAATTCACCTGGGTGCATAAAGTGGAATAAAACAGTCGCGTCAATTCACCTCGGAATCAATTCACCTAGGTGAATTACCTAGGTGAATTGACGCGACAAAAGTAGTGTCCTTTGATCACCTAAGCACTTGTTCACCTAGGGCCACACATAGGCGTTTTTTAAATATTTAAGTGCTTTATTATAGTAGAGACATAGAGAAAACAACAAATTACAACAAATTTTTACCTATTATTTATAATTTGGTTTTATATATTTTTCGATTAGAAATACTAGGGTATCATAATTTCATAAACATCATTTTGTACACTCGCAATCATTGTATTAATAATTGCGTAAGTCTATAAAATATTTTTAATACTATTGCCATGCAATCCTTTTTTCCACAACTCAAGGTAATATATCAATCCTGTATTCGACAAGCGCTCCAGAGGCTCAAGATACAAGCCATAGAGCTTAGTTTGGGTCTCGCTGATAATTGATTTGAACTTTAATGTAGAATATTTCTCTGTATCTAGCTTTGTTATATTTGTAAAAACTATATTGGCAATAAAAAATCTTATCTATCTATCTTATCTAGTGAAGGAATATATAATATATTTTTGAGTCTTTGTCTTTGTGTGTCTGTAGCATATATGAATAGGCTAATTTTAATGTGGATTTTTTTGTTTGAAAGTTGATGTGATCGAGGGTGTTCTTAGCAATGTCTTATGATAATTAGTTAGTTCAGCCGTTTGAAAATAATCAGCTCTTTTCTAGCTGCTGAAGAAGGATTTGAGCAACTTCCAGTGATCTGATATATTTGAAAAAAGTTATACTATTTCTTCATCAGTCATTTGCTAACCTTTATTTCACGATGCTGCACCAGGTTCAGATAGGGCAGGAGTCGAATATATCTTGTCTTGGCTCGTTTCAATAGTCTCAATTACAAACAGCAGATGGTAGCGGTATGACGGATGGTTGTGGGATATAGGGTATGATCATGGAGCAGGAAGAAAAGGACGATTTTTTTTTTTTAATTTCTTATTTTACACTTGTTGATTGATATCTAGCAAATCATTGTATATTTGAAGAATCCTACGAATATTATAATTACAAAAGTGTCTGAGGATGGATGGATGGATGGATATTTGTTACTGTTTTCACGTCAAAACTACTGAACTGATTGAGCTGAAACAGTATACAGATAGTTTAGACCCTGAAAACTTTTTATTCCCATATTCCCACGGGAACGAAGATAACGCGGGTGAAACTGCGGGGCACAGCTAAGTAATACATATATTTATTGAAATGTGGTTTAATTGGCGAGAAGAAGTAACGAAAAGGTACTAGGAGATCATATCAATGGCAGAGGTGACTAAAGAGAAGAAGCAGACAAACATTAATTAATATTTTCCGATTAAAAGTACCAGGGTATTATAAACTATGAAGAAATATAATATTAAATATATTTTTGCACTATGGCGCTAGAAAGATACAATAAAGGTAATAATTTATTGTACCCCACACTTATAAAAATAACACAAAGGAAACAGAAAACTATACTTCAATGTACAAGCGGCAGTCTTATCGCTAATAAGTTAAATATATAACTTGATAATATTTTGAAACAATTCAACGTCATTGCATAAAGACGACCATTTTATATTCAAATGAGGTGGCTAGTAAAGTAGGTAAGGTATGCGACAAGGCCGCCCATTGCCGACCAATAACTTTTTACTTATAACTTTAAATTTTAAGATAATATTATGTGAAATTGATCTCAAATAAAAAGAATCAAATATCTATTCCCCCCTCGCCTCGCCTCAACTGCCTCGGTGGCGTAGTGAGCGCAAGCTTGACTGCCAATCGAGAGGTCCCGGGTTCGATCAGACGGGTCAGATGAAGAGATAAATATTGAATTTTTCCTTTAGGAATTATATAATCACTGTCTGGTGTCTGGTACTGTGCTCGGTAGATGCAATAACATACAGATGATGTAATAACATACTGGTGAAATGTGGGTGTGCCTGCTATGGGACCGAGTCCTGGGTACAGACACCTCTGCCTACCCCTTCGGGAAAAAGGCGTGATGTTATAAATATGTATGTAGAAAGGCATATTTTGAACTAAACATAACATACAATCACGCCTTTTTCGCGAAGGGATAGGCAGAGATGTACCCAGGACTCAGTCCTATGGTAGGTACATTCCCACTAAGCCTCTTAATATGTTTTTTTGTTGTTGAGAAAATTCTTATAAAAAAATCCAATTTAACCCAGGCCCTGGTGAGGGAAAAAACAATTTTTTAATCTTGGAATCGAACCCGGGACCTCATGACCAGTAGTAGCACCAAAGAATACTAATAAGGTAAGCACGCACTTACGATCTAAATACTTTAAGCTACGGAGACACACACACATACATTCACGCCTTTTTCCCGAAGGGGTAGGCAGAGGTGTACCCAGGACTCAGTCCCATAGTAGATACACCCACATTTCGCCAGTATGTTATTGGTCCCATGTAATAGGGGGCGAGCCTATTGCCATCTACCGGGCACAGTTCCAGACTCCAGGCAGTTATTGAGATAATTCCTAAATGAAAAATCCAATATTTTAACACTGCCTGACCTGGGGATCGAACCCTACGGAGACAGTTTTCTATATTTCAGTATAGGTACTAGGAGACCATATCAACGGAAGAGGTGATATAAAAGAGAAAGAGAAGGACAATAGCAAGTGTGCAAGAAATTGAAGCTTAAATATACAATCTCTTTGGTGCAAAGGTTTTCAATAACGGGAGTTGTCAACAGTCGCACCGTATTATTACATGACATGATAATGTATACAGACTACACTGTCGCTAGTGGAAACTTTTGACAGCGGAATTCTCTTAATGGTGGCTAAAAGGCCGTTGTTCCAATTTTTCCCACCTGAACAGCAAAATTGGCGGCAATGATTTCTTCTATAAATTTTAGTTGTTTCACAAGCCACAAATTAAGAATTGAATTGAATTGACAAATCATGTCAGTCATGTTTGCAACCATAGAAGAAAGACGCATAGAAAGTGTGAAGACAGTATTTATTTTGATGTCATAAGAAAAATAGCTCCCGGATTTTATTAAGAAATGACTCGCTGTGTAGTGAAAGGGTGTCACAACGCGTCTTGTAAGAAAAATAAGAATAAAAAGATCACATTTTACTTGTAAGTATTAATTGGCAACTTATAATATTAGGTGATACATTCGTTAAAACATATTAATAATTTGTAAACAAATCTGATGCCATTACATTGAAAATATTGCCAGCTATGGAAAAAATATTTACCCCGAGTGCCACAATTAGGTATTTTTTTGTTTATTGGGAGATGGTTTTTAGGAGCTTCCCGCTAAGCCCCGACTCCTTCGTCACCAATGGTAACCATCCGTCATATTTTCCATTTTAAATTAAATGTCAAGTCAGGTTGGCCATGCAATGTAGTTCTGACGCACACACGCACAGTGAAGTTGGCATGCTTTGCTTTCATAAGAACTTTAATGACGCACAGTTCTACTACGCATTGTCAAACATAGCTTGATCAATGACAGCTGAACTTTTGGCTATATTTCCGTTGTGGATGATGTAAGATGTGTGTTCGCGATAAATAATACAAGGCGTGTTATCTCTATATAAACATTTTTTTATTTATAATTTGAGAGGGTACTTAATTGATAAATTGAATATTAAATTACCCGATAAGATACTATTTATGTACCTAATTTTAGAAAATATGACCATAAAATATATTTTTGTTCAGCTGTCATTGATCAAGCTAATTAGACAAGGTATAAGTTCATGAGCATGATATTGCATAACTTGATATTAGGGGCCCCCTGCGCACACTGCGACTTTTAGCTGCCGCGACAAGCGTTTTTGCGTCTACAGCGCCGCAGCAGCGCGATTTGGCGGCTCCCTGCGTTCCTAAGCCTGTAGCGGCGATCGGCGTTTTTGCGACTGCATCGCAACCACAACGCGGTTTGGCGACTTCCTTAATTAGATTTTTCTAAATCCCGTAATTTGATTAGTGCTCGCGATTTCCAATTGTGCCCCCGATTTCGTTTAGGTATGATGAATTTGTATTTCAAACGAATAGACCGCTTAGTCTATAAAAATATATATTTACTATTATTATGAGATCTTCAAATCCTTATATTTCTTACAAGAGGCGTTGTGATACCTTTTCACTGCACAAGTCATTTTTTTTATTAAAATTCCAAAGCTAGGAAGGACTTTATAATATCCGACTGAAATGGTATAGATTATCTTTGGTCTTCACACTTTCTAAGCGTCTTTCTTCTATGAGGTAGAATTTGTAATTTTCGTCTGTAGTACTTAATTAATTATTTGTTTGTGCACACACACACACACATAGGTTTTTTGCTCTTTCTCTTCAGTCACCTCTGTCATTGATATGCTCTCCTAGTACCTATTCTGCCTATAGAAGGTTTGTTACTTCTTCACGCCAGTTTTGGCGCACTAACCACATCCAAATATAATTTTATAATAAACATATATATATAAATAAAATATACAATTACGATTTGCTAGATACCAATTAACAAGTGTAAGAAATTTAAAAAATCCCCTCATCCTCTTCTTTGTGCTCCGTCATCATATACCCTGGACCATCTATCTAATGAGTAGAGTCTATGAGTCTAATATAATATTCATAACATTCATTGAGACTATTCCAAAGAGCTCAAACACGATCTTATTGACTCCAGTCCCATCTAAACCAGGTGATGCATGTAGCATGAGGTTAAGGTTACAAATGATTGTTGAATAAACAGGATAACAAACTTCGAATCGATCAGATCACTTGAACTTGCTCACATCCTACAGCAGCTAGAAAAGAACTGATTATCTTCAAACGGGTGAACTGATTACCGTAATGCTATTTATAGATATTGCTAAGAACACCCTCAATCTTGTCAGCATTCGAACGAAAAAATCCACATCAAAATCGATCAGTTCAGACATAACACAGATACGTCAAACTTATAACACCCCTCCTTTCAATTGGGAGTTAAAAAGAAATTAGATATATTTCTTTACAAATATGATACCCTGGTACTTCATATCTGAAAATGAATAATTTATAGGTTCTACGCTGGTGAATAAAGTCCACAAAAGTAATTTAAAAAACGCCTATGTGTGGCCCTAGGTGAACAAGTGCTTAGGTGATCAAAGGACACTACTTTTGTCGCGTTAATTCACCTAGGTCAATTCACCCAGGTGAATTGATTCCGAGGTGAATTGACGCGACTGTTTTATTCCACTTTATGCACCCAGGTGAATTCACCCAGGTGAACAAGGTGGAATAAACCGAAAATTTACGATAACGATGTTTTGTATTCCCGTGTTTCCTCCGAGAATAATTGATTTTATCCATAAATTAATATCTTGAAGATTAAAAGATGAATTAGGCTATGTCTCTGTTATTTTATTTTTGTTTCTTAACTCTTCATTTATTTCTAGTGAACGTCTGATTACGCGAGTAAAACTGGGACAGTTTTTCATGTTTTTAAAGGGTCATACTTCATTTAACAATGAGTATGTAGAAAAATGAAAATGACACGGTCATGCTCACTGAAGACCTAGATTTTATAAAAAAAAAAGCTCTGACGTAGTTATCTAGGGAGGAAACACGGGAATACGTTTGTATGGAAAAATCACCCCTCATTGACCTCTTAAGTGGTTACTGATCGAGCATCCTTACCGTCCACTCAAGGTAGACCTCTCCAAAGAAGTGTGCGACCTGGTTTACTATGGTGCTTCACTATTTGTTTTAGAAGACTCCGTCCGCTTTTTTTTCTAGGTTCATGGTGTAGATAGGGCTTAATTTTTTCAACCTTTAGTTTACAGTATTTGGTTTGGTTATGTACATTCGTTTGTCTATTTTTAAAGCAACAACAACAACCCCAGTTCCACCTCCTCCGCCCATGTTCGTGAACCCCTCAGAGGAACTGAAGCAGCAGATAATGACCTGCATCAAGCAGAAGTCTGATGTACCAGCGGTAGACCGCTGCAGGTACCCTGGACCTTTGTCACCGGCTTTACAACAACTTATTGATGCTAATGGTATGTATTTTACAAGTCTATACCCGAGAACGCGGGTTCGATCATCGATCCGTCATGTCATCGATCAGTGTTATTTGTGAGTGGTCATACGAAAAGGGACCTGTAGGGATTGAACACGATTTTTGGTGATTTTGATTCTTAATTTTGATCCAAACAGATTTTTTAAAGTGGTATAGTTTTTTAATACTTATATAATAATATGTTTTACTCGAAAAACCATAGAACATTTCTGTACATGACACAAAACTTTAAACTCGATTTCTTCGAAATTATTTAAGGTCCTTACAGGTCCCTTTTCGTCTCAGTGTCAGCCTAGAGTCTGGAACTGTGCCCGGTAGATGGCAATAGGCTCGCTCCCTATTACATGAGATGAAAGAGGTTCTGATCTGTGGTACCTACTATGGGACTAGGTCCAAGGTACACCTCTGCCTACTCCTTTGGGTAAAAGGCGTCGTGCTCCCACACTGGTGTTACAAAATGTTTACAAACATATTGATCACAATATTAGAAAATATTTTCATGTTACGAAATATTAATAATTATAAAAAAAAAAAAATTATATATCAAATTGCAACAAAATAAAACATTCATCATTTATTGTTCGTAAACATTCGTAAACGTAAATCAAAACAGCGAGCCGATGTCATGTTTTCAAATATTATAAATTGTAAACATTTTCCACCAGTGTAGGAGCACTTAAAACATCTAACAATTCCTAACATTTGTTAGTGAATGTTTTAAGCCGGGTCTACAGCTAAATGTTAGTAACAAAACGTTGTTATCTAACCGTGTTATATAACACGTGTTATATAACAACTCGTCCACAGCGACTTGACACCGAAAATGTTTTTGTTAGCAATTATCATTTTCTAAAATAAGCTAAGGCAAGTGTTTTCTTGTTTAAAATCCATTGATTCCGACTCACAATATGCTACAGTCTCTAATTAATAGAAAATTGCTAAATATTGTATGCAACAAAAGGAGATTATGATTTTCAAATATCCAGCAGAGATGTTGACGGCACGAGCGCTAACAAAAAATTTACTACGAACCCCCCCCCGCAGGCGAAATCGGGTGATGTTTTCCATCCGCGACGGATAACGTGTTAGCGTGTTATATAACAATATTTTGTTATTTTGTAGTGGTAGGCCTCTTTTGCAGGGGGCCGCCTGGGGAAGTACCACACCTTTGCCAGTTATTCATCCGCCAAGCAGTAATGTGTAAACATTTCTGTGTTCCGGCATAAAGGGCAATGTTACCAGCGAAATTACTGGGCATGATGAGATTCAACAACTCATATCTCAGGGTGACAGGCGCAGTGCGTTGCCGCGCAGAATTTTAAAGCACTGGGTGGCACTGTGTCTGATATGGGCAATCATGATGCTTACCATCAGGCACCTGATTTGCTCGTCTTGTCACTCACTATCATAAAAAAAAAATATATATAAAACCAAAGCCACGCCCACTTTTCATGTTATTGTGTTAGGTAACACAAAAACATGCCGCTGCGGACCCGGCTTTAACATTTTGTGACAGCATTTTGGGAGCACCTTTATTTACAACGCCTCGTCGGTGTAGCAAGAGGGTTTCTGGGTTCGACTCCCAGGTTATGAAACGCCCTTCCATGAATTCAATTTGTCTTTCATATATTGTAATTTATGGTATAAGATAATAACTTAATATAATCTTTCTTCTCAGAAAACTCCACAGCAAACCCGACAATGCCAACACTTCCAAACCCCTCTCAAGATGCAACCGCAGAACAATCGCAAGAACTACTCATAATGGCCGACACGTTGAAACTCCCGCCAAAACTACTGTCAACGTCAGCTGTCAGAACGAAACGCTCTACATTGTCTATTACAAAACCGGAAGAGATTAGGATTAAGCGGGAAGACCCAATGTTACACTTTTTAAAATACTACGCGAAACACAAGGCGTGGGAAGGGTCTAACATAAACAGTGAGGGATCCAGGAAATATTTCGAAAAATACGAAGTAAAAAATCACTTGCACACCGTTAATAAACGTGAAATCGATAAAAAATCTAAATATTTACAACTACCCGAAAATCCGTATCAAGACCTGAGTAATTTTGTTAAGCACAAAGCCGGTGTGAATTACATACGGGATGAGGCGCAGGTCGAAAAGATTAAAAACTTTTTGGAGAAAATTAAGAAAAAACCTGCTACATTCAAGTTACGTCAAAAGAGGTCGCTAAAGTATGATAAAGATGTAGATTTACCTCGCGATTCGGAACCTCCGCAGGGAGATTTAAGTTATTATGCTAAAAATAAGCCAGGGAGGAATTACAATAATGATTTGGTCCAAGCGGTGCAAGTAAGGGCCGGGTTGGAACAGATTTATAATACTGGCAACATTGAAGTAGTGAGGAGATATGGTTCGAATTTCAATCCTTTAGTTCCTTCGCCGTTTTATGCAGGTGTTTTTAGAACTATTGCTGATTTTTAGGGTTCCGTACCACAAAGGAGAAAAGAAACCCTTAAAGGATCATTTCGTTGTGCTTCTGCCTGTCTGTCTGTCAAGACCTTTTTTCTCGGGAACGAGTATTAAGTTGAAACTCATATCAATAACTCCAGTCCACGGTCCCTTGTTGCTGTAAAACAATCGAACTTCTAAGTCAACCAAATCAAAAGATACAGCCATTTACCGCACAGTTTCATACTTTGCGCAACGGATTGAAAACCTTGAGGGTACTTTCCGTTGGCTTAGCATCATGAAATTTGGCAAGAAGCAAGCATCTTATACAACACAAGTTACTATCTGTTCTGTGACACAAGTAAAGGAAGAAATCCCAAAACCGTAAAATTTAACGAAACAGTTTTTTTAATACTTAGATTTTTTGTAAATGTATGGAACCCTACACTAAGCATACTTAGAGGTATGCCTTAACTATTTATTTTTTCAAAAACAACTCATTAGATTCCAGCCGCGGGTAATCCTATTAATATTATAAATGCGAAAGTTGGGGGGATGGATGGATGGATGTTTGTTACTCTTTCACGCCAAAACTACTGAACCGATTGGGCTGAAATTCGGTATAATCATCATCTCAGCCGTTGGTAATCCACTACTGAACATAGGCCTCCCCCATAAAGGGGGGTTTTGCCAATACTCGACACGCTTGGCAGGCGGGTTGTCGAGCGCAGTTCGATGGTTTGTTGCAGAGGACGCTGCTGCCTCCTCTGCATCTGTTAACCCTTAGCCAGCTCTTACGGCAACCACGGACTGAGAGGGTGGAGCACTATTCTATACCCGGTAACTCCACGGCTAATAAAAAAAAATCGGTATAATACAAGGGCGTCGCCAGCCGATGATCAAGGGCTAGTCAAGGAATTTCTACTCAAATTCCCCATTTGGGTAGACGGTAGACATACAACAGGTATTTGCCTGTATACAATTTACAATTACAAATTTCTATGAAACAGAAAAGCCCTACAATTTTGTAGATTTGTTACAGTTTCGTACATTATTTTATTTATGAAATAGGGCCCAGATGGTTCTGTATTTAAAAATATGTTCCTATCGTATGGCGGCACTTGAATGTCAACATTAACAATAAAGGCTAAATTTTTTCAATTCTTTAGGGGGGGGCAGCAGCCCCCCCTGCCCCCCCTTGGCGACGCCCTTGGTATAATATATTTATTTATTTATTTATTTATTGGCTCCTCAGCAATAACTACATTGATACTGACTACAACTAATTAAAACTAGTCTTAACTCTATTTATCTTAATGCATTATTTTCTAAGAGGAACATGCACATTATAATTTTTGCTCTTAATTAAAATAAAGTTTGTTTTACAATGTATTTTTAATTATTATTAATTCCTAGTTACACTTTATATAGGTATGTATTCTGTTCTGTATTTGGTTCTGAGTATATAGATAATATAGTAATATAGTAATATAGATAGTTTGAACCCTGGAATAACATAAAAAGTACTTTATATCCCGATATTCCCTCGGGAACGAAGACTACGTGGATGGAACCGCGGGCCACAGCAGTTTACATATTAGTAACACACAAATTTCGTCGGTAGGTACCTACGTTACTGGTCCCATGTAAGGCTTTCATTGAAATTATTCCTAATGCAAAACTCCAATAACACTGCCTGACCTGGGGATCGAATCAGGGACCTCTTGATAGACATGCTTGCGACCACTACGCCTTCGGCAGTCATACTGACACATATATACTGACTTGTTTGGTTAAAATCTATTTATCTACTTATACACATCTCGTCCACTTTAAAGAGCTTAAATATTTACAATAAACTGCCTCAAGACATACTTATCTAACCCCTTAATTAAGTGTGGTGATAATAACACTAAGGCAGAAAAATCCCATAGCCGTTAGTAAGGTCGCCCTTAAGGCGAGGTGCACACTGCACACCTAATTCGCCCTCTCGCTCACACGTACCCACATTTTTGAAGATATAAAAAATACTACATGCTATTGCGTTAAATAAAGTCTACTAGGAACTAGAAAATAACAATACAAAGTTTCAGTAAAAACGCCAATTTAATCTAAACAAGTTTTCATGTTTAAAAATCACAGAAAAAAACCTCAAAAAAAGACACTGAAGACTTGTTTGGATTAAATTGTATTTATGACTGAAACTTTGTAATATAATTTTCTAGAACCTAGTTGTCTTTATTTTACATCTTTACGTGTAGTGCTTTTTATATCTTTAAAAGTGTGGGTACATGTGTGAGCGAGAAGTCAAAGTCAAAGTCAAAAGGATTTATTCAAATAAGTCACAATCTGACACTTTTGTACGTCAATGAAAATAAACCGTGCGTTCGGAAAGATACCTTTACAAGAAGAACGCACAAGAAACTTGTAGGGCTTATCTTTTTCAACTTTTTTTTTTATGATAGTGAGTGCATAAGACGAGCTCATCAGATGCCTGATGGTAAGCATCATGATTGCCCATATCAGACACAGTGCCACCCAGTATTTTAAAATTCAAAATTCTGCGCGGCACTGCACTGCGCCTATCACCCTGAGATATGAGTTGTTGAATCTCATCATGCCCAGTAATTTCGCTGGTAACATTGCCCTTCATACCGGAACACAGTAATGTTTGGACATTACTGCTTGGCGGATGAATAACTGGCAAAGGTGTGGTACATCCCCAGGCGGCCTCCTGCAAAAGAGGCCTACCACTACAAAAAACTGATTGCTTTACAATATTTGGTTTGGTTACATTCGTTTGTTTGGAAGGTGCCGCGTGGAGAGGGCGAATTAGGTTTGCACCGCGCCTTAATTAGGGACCCTGATTAGTGTAATAGGCCTTTTATTGAGCAACCGTTCTATAGTGTAAATGACCTTGCCATAGTAGTAAAATTGTAATATGTCTATTCGCATTAAATAGATTTATTCTGATTTATGTTTTTATACTGCCTTATATACAATAGCGGCCTTCCAGGAATTTGACACAATCCTATGAAAAATTTACCAAATCTATGTTTTGAATTCCCCTGTTTCCTGCGAATATAATAAACCTATTCTATAAATTTATATCCTGATATTTTTATAGTGAAGTATTCTATGTCCCTGTATTTTAATTTTTCTTATAAACCCTTGGTTTTTTCATAGTGAACTTCCGAAAATCCCAGTTTTAACTCGCGTGATTGGACGTTCACTACAAAAAAATTTAGAGTTTATAAACAAAAATAAATTTTGATAGGGACATACTTCAAATTTAAAATATCAGGATATAAATATATCAAACTAGCGACCCGCCCCGGCTTCGCACGGGTGACAGAAGTAGGTATAGTGGACGATTAACAGGAGTAAATTCGTGATACATTGTATTTTAATAGATATAACCCTAATGGTTTACGCAGGGAATAGTTTACAATGACCAAACCTTAACACATGTTATAATTTATCGTGGGCTATTTTGAAGATATTGATGAGTACTACAAACCCCTAGTACATTACTTTATTCTACCACCAATACTTTTCACACCGCATGAAAAATAATCACTGCTTCGATTATTGTGACTAAACCAGAAAAGATGGATATAATCTATGTATACTGTTTTGTAGGTATTGATAAGTACTACAAACCTCGACAGCCTCGTTGGCGCAGACGGTAGTAACTCTGCTTTCTGTGCCGCTGGCCCCGGGTTCGATCCCCGGCCAGGTCAAACATTTGTGTGCATGAACATGACTGTTTGATCTGTGTCTGGGTGTTATAAGCGTATTTAAGTATGTATATCAGTCATTTGGTTACCATAGTATAGGCTTCTAGCCTAGTTTGGGACCAGATGACCGTGTGTGGAAGTTGTCCCATATTATTATTATTATTATTATTATAAACCCCTAGTACATTACTTTACTCTACCAACAATAGTTTTCACACCGCATGAAAAATAATCCCTTTTTTGATTATTGTGACTAAACCAAAAAAGATGGATATAATCTATGTATACTGTTTTGTAGGTATTGATAAGTACTACAAACTCTTAGTACATTACTTTACTCTACCACCAATAGTTTTCACACCGCATGAAAAATAATCACTTTTTCGATTATTGTGACTAAACCAAAAAAGATGGATATAATCTATGTATACTGTTTTGTAGGTATTGATAAGTACTACAAACCCCTAGTAAATTACTTTACTCTACCACCAATAGTTGTCACACCGCATGAAAAATAATCCCTTTTTTGATTATTGTGACTAAACCAAAAAAGATGGATATAATCTATGTATACTGTTTTGTAGGTATTGATAAGTATACTACAAACCCCTAGTACATTACTTTACTCTACCACCAATAGTTTTCACACCGCATGAAAAATAATCACTTTTTCGATTATTGTGACTAAACCAAAAAAGATGGATATAATCTATGTATACTGTTTTGTAGGTATTGATAAGTACTACAAACCCCTAGTACATTACTTTACTCTACCACCAATAGTTTTCACACCGCATGAAAAATAATCACTTTTTCGATTATTGTGACTAAACCAAAAAAGATGGATATAATCTATGTATACTGTTTTGTAGGTATTGATAAGTACTACAAACCCCTAGTACATTATATTATTCTACCATCAATGCATTTCACAGCGCACGCAAATTTATGAATATGGTAATTATATTATGTAACACCTTGGTTCACAATATTGCAGTTTTCTTACGGATCCCTATTTTTTTTCAAAATCTCATATAGCCTATGGCACTCACACTGAATTAAGCTATCCATAAGTGAAAGAATTTTTAAAATCGGTCCAGTAGTTTCGGAGCCTATTCGTTACAAACAAAAAAACAAAGTTTCTCTCTTTATAATATAGTATAGAAGTATAGATAGGTTTACTGTATTCGGAGGAAAGAAAACACTGATTTAGTAAATTTTCCATAGTCATAGTCCAATCACAATTCTGTTATGCAGGATACATCCTTTTGATAGGCCGTATGACTGCCTCAGTGGCGTAGAGGGCGAATGCTCGACTGCCAATCAAGAGGTCCCGGGTTCAATCCCCAGGTCAGGCAAAGTGTTATATATTGGATTTTTCCATTAGGAATTATCTTAATAACTGCCTGGAGTCTGGAACTGTGCCCGCTAGATGGCAATAGGCTCGCCCCCTATTACATGGGACCAATAACATACTGGCGAAATGTGGGTGTATCTACTGTGGGACTGAGTCCTGGGTACACCTCTGCCTACCCCTTCGGGAAAAAGGCGTGAATGTATGTATGCGTATGTATGAGAGGCCATATACAAAATCTACTACTATGGCCCATGGGGCTGTAAAGTTCTCGAATGGAGACCACGGACCGGCAAGCGCAGCGCAGGACGTCCACCCTCAAGGTGGAGAGACGATAACAATAATAATGATTTATTTGGGGGAGACTTATGTTAAGCAGTGGTCGTCCCTATGGCTAAGATGATGATGATGATGATGATTATACGAAATCTAGATTATTCGACAAGCTCACGGGAGGGGAGCGCACGGTCGCTTCTATGCGTGAGTCCTGACTCGTCAATGACATGTTCGGCTACCTATTCAACTCATACGGCTCGTACGGCTACCTATTCAACTCATACGGCTACCTATTCAACTCATACGGCTCGTACGGCTACCTATTCAACTCATACGGCTCGTACGGCTACCTATTCAACTCATACGGCTCGTACGGCTACCTATTCAACTCATACGGCTCGTACGGCTACCTATTCAACTCATACGGCTCGTACGGCTACCTATTCAACTCATACGGCTCGTACGGCTACCTATTCAACTCATACGGCTCGTACGGCTACCTATTCAACTCATACGGCTCGTACGGCTACCTATTCAACTCATACGGCTCGTACGGCTACCTATTCAACTCATACGGCTCGTACGGCTACCTATTCAACTCATACGGCTCGCACGGCTACCTATTCAACTCATACGGCTCGTACGGCTACCTATTCAACTCATACGGCTCGTACGGCTACCTATTCAACTCATACGGCTCGTACGGCTACCTATTCAACTCATACTCTCATACGGCTCGTACTATTCAATTTCAGTATCAGTTAAATTGATTTTAAATATAAGGGCGTTTGAATGAATGAATGATAACGCTTTATTGGTACCACAATAATACAGAAAATGATAAAAAAGAAAAATTAAAACTAGAAATAGTAACAACTGGCGGCCTTATCGCTCAGAGCGATCTCTTCCAGACAACCATGCAGGGAAAGGAAAAACAGATGCTGAAGGGACGGTGGTATCAAAAACAAATACTTAAATGATAAATAAATAAATAAAATACATAAAAATAATATAATATAATACATATGTACCTACTATGCGTTTGACTTCTATACAAAATGAAATACAAAAATAAGTATATGAAGAGGGAATAATTTTTTCACTTAATTGTTTGTAGTTGCTCTGGGTCTGGATCCGGATATTTATAATAATCTCTAAACTATGTAGTTAGGTACCTACTTTTTATACAATTTTCATAAATAGATACGAAAAAACCTTTAGGTTTTCCCTAACTAAACATGTTTTGCCGGAAATAAAGGCCAGATCCAGGACTACCCATAAACATTTGAGAGGAAAATAATTTTCCCTTTCTATTTTTGTGTACGTATGACGCGTACCACTCCGGCTGGCCACAGGTGGCGCAGGAACGTGAGGTATGGAAGGACTTGGGGGAGGCCTTTGCCCAGCAGGGATTGATTTTAAAATTTCTTTATTTTCTTAAAAATTTATAAATATACAACTCAGCGATATAAACTAAGTTATATACATACATACATACAAGCCTTTTTTCCCGAACGGGTAGGCAGAGGTGTACCCAGGACTCAGTCCCATAGTAGATACACCCACATTTCGCCAGTATGTTATTGGTCTCATGTAATAGGGGGCGAGCCTATTGCCATCTACCTGGCACAGTTCCAGACTCCACGCAGTTATTGAGATAATTCCTAATGGAAAAATCCAATATTTATCACTTTGCCTGATCTGGGGATCGAACCCGGGACCTTTTGATTGGCAGTCGAGCATGCGCCCTCCACGCCACCGAGGCAGTCAAGTAAGTTATACCTAACTTAATTTAAGTGGTTTTACAGGCTAGGAGCACCTTTTTACAACTATTAATACCAAAAGGATAAAGTTTACAAGTCTCATTAAATCTTAATAACTTTTAGATTAGGTATAAACAAATGCGTAAATACACTGCTGGTACTTACGCTGGTAACAAAGTGTTTTTTAAGTATATATCAAATAATAACTGACATTAATTAGGTTTACTCAATTTGCCCAGCAGTAGGAAAGTATAAGTTAGTAAAAAAAAAAAATTTGTATAATTTCAATTTGGATGGCAACGCAACGCCCAAAATAGCACAAATACATGTAGGTAACACAAAGCTCGCGCGCGAGTAATACTCATATAGGTTTAGGTACCTACTTACCTAACGCAAAAATTTTCCCTTTTCCCTACTGGTTATTCCAAAATTAGGCTATTGTATGCTAAATAGGACATTTATTTTCTATAATAAGAGCCATATTTTCCTTAATTTTAGGATTTTATAATGATTTATTTTTAGATAAGGTTTACACGGGAATTACTACGGGATATGAGACCATGATACTGATAAAACTAAATATGTAATAGCCAAATCGCAAAATTATTGTAGTGGTAGGCCTCTTTAGCAGGGGGCCGCCTGGGGAAGTACCACACCTTTGCCAGTTATTCATCCGCCAAGCTATGTGCAAACATTACTGTGTTCCGGTATGAAGGGCAATGTTATCAGCGAAATTACTGGGCGTGATGAGATTCAACAACTAATATCTCAGGGTGACAGGCGCAGTGCAGTGCCGCGCAGAATTTTGAATTTAAAAACACTGGGTGGCACTGTGTCTGATATGGGTAATCATGATGCTTACCATCAGGCACCTGATTTGCTCGTCTTGTCACTTACTATCATAAAAATAAAAAAAAACCCTAATCCCTACTAAGGCCCGGTGCTAAGCCAATAGGGTATCAGGTCGATGTAATTCACCCTCTCGTTCACACGTAGTACCTACCCACATTTTTGATTTATTTCTGAAATAGTTTATCTTTACAGGACTTATACCTAATTCGATAAACTATCGAACACTTATATTATTATTAATTAAAACTAGTTCTTTATTAAACCTATACTATTTACTACAAAACACAATATTACTAGGGGCCTAACTATCTATACATATAACATAAAATATGGCATACGAGATCCGTGTGAACTCACTCAGAGAAGTCGAGAAAATGTCTACCCTCTCTGATATAATGTTGAGGGCGCGGAGGAATATAAACAAGAATATAAACAAGATATAAATATACTACATGTAATTACGACTGACTGCCTCGGTGGCGTAGTAGGCGCATGCTCGACTGCTAATCAAGAGGTCCCGGGTTCGATCCCCAGGTCAGGCATAGTGTTAAATATTGGATTTTTCCATTAGGAATTATCTCAAAAACTGCCTGGAGTCTGGAACTGTGCCCGGTAGATGGCAATAGGCTCGCCCCCTATTACATGGGACCAATAACATACTGGCGAAATGTGGGTGTATCTACTATGGGACTGAGTCCTGGGTACACCTCTACCTACTCCTTCGGGAAAAAGGGCGTGAATGTATGTTGTATGTATATAAGAATATAAGTAACTTATATATCACTATATTTGTAGTGGTAGGCCTCTTTTGCAGGGGCCCGCCTGGGGAAGTACCAGTACCTTTGCCAGTTATTCATCCGCCAGGAAGTAATGTGCAAACATTACTGTGTTCTGGTATGAAGGACAATTTTACCAGCGAAATTACTGGGCATGATGAGATTCAACAACTCAGGGTGACAGGCGCAGTGCAGTGCCGCGCAGAATTTGAATATTAAAACTGGGTGGCACTGTGTCTGATATGGACAATCATGATGCTTACCATCAGGCACCTGATTTGCTCGTCTTGTCACTCACTATCATAAAAAAAAATTATCACAAACCGTAATCAACTTAATTTTAGGTTTTCCAATAATATTATAATATTTAATTATGGTTTATAATATAGGAATTACCACAGGATATTAATTATGACCACATTATTAGTAAGTATTTATTAATAATCTAGACCTATGCATGGGTTAAATCCTTTCAAGCGGATGTAATAAGGGAAAACGATAAATATTATATAAATAGGTGCATTTTTGTTTTAAATCATAACTTTCCTATCTTTGGGAGAGGAGAGTTGGTTTAGTTTTATGAAACATTTCTACATATAAACCTTGGTTAGAGATGAAGATATTACTTGCGCTTTTACTGTGCTTAAGTATTAGCAGAGCGCAAATGTTGGGATATCGCTCGAGTAAGTGCCAAGATATTACAATATTATATTATGTCCTAGTATTCCTATAAGTAGATACTATAATTACCTAGTCCTATAATTACCAGCGAAATTACTGGGCATGATGAGATTCAACAACTGATATCTCAGGGTAACAGGCGCAGTGCAGTGCCGCGCAGAATTTTGAACTTTAAAACACTGGGTGGCACTGTGTCTGATATGGGCAATCATGATGCTTAAAATCAGGCACCTGATTTGCTAGTCCTGTCAGCACTATCATAAAAAACGGTAACATAAAAAAAGCAGCTCTACAAAAATAATTTTTTTTTTGTTGCCCTGGATATCATCGCAAATTTTTACGTTTTCAAGTGCCCAGATTACGAATACATTCATGAAATTTCTCAATGTGCTCGTATTTTCATTAATTTTTGCATATCTTATATTTTGAACAATTAGGTCTTCGAAAAGAGATTGTCCCCTGAAAAATTATCAAAGAAAAGCTCATAAAAGGCGTTTTATGGATATATAAAATATATTTTCGACATTTTCCTCTTTATTTACTTCGATGTATACTAATTTCTCAAAACATAATATGTGTTATTTTGTTTCTCGTTTTTTTATTTTTGTAATAAATAGTGAAGATTTTAAAAAATCAGAAATCAGAAATTTTATTTGCATAAAAACATGGATACTATATAGGACTATATTATACTATACAGAGTAAATCTTACAAAATCATTGCTAGTTTCATGAATTGTGTGCATAAATAGACCCAAAATCATTTTCATATCTAGTACAACAAAACCACTGTAGACCAGTGTAATAAATGCGAAAGTTTGTGAGACGACGGAGTGGGGAACAGCGGGAACGACCCTTTCTGTCTCATTCTTCTTATTTACGCTCCTTCAATAACTATCTTCTCAAGTTCATGACTCTAATTAATTCGTTCATTGGGTATTTCTGACTATTCTAAACCTGCGTTTTCGTACTAAGTACGTTATTGTTGGCGGATTTTTTTGATTATTCCAAAATAGTTTGAAAAATATTAAAATTAGTTAGATACATTGATGGTAGATCTAAATTGTCTTCCCATTTCCTCGAGGAATTATGAAAAATGATTTCATGATACTTAAACTTTTTCATGGCCGCATAGGAGTTGCGGCCATGCGGCCATTATATTTTAGACTATGCGACAAATCTTTGTTTTATATTAATTTTTTATGTATAACAGGATTTAATTGACTTTTTTTTAGATCATACACTATTTGTGAATTAATTCAAATCGGTCAGACTTTATTAACTGATGTAGTCTGCTTTATTGTAATCGTCACAAAAGTTAATGCCTGAGACTTTGTCTGCATTTAATATGTAATTCGTTAAGTTTGTAACCCTAACAACAGAAATGATTGATCTCCCATACAAACTTTCACCCCCTATAAAACTAGAAAGAGGGTAACCCTTTCTAGTTTTCTTTCACAACAAAAATTAGCCATCTTATATCAGGTTTCAAGATCCCATCTGTTACTATTTTACAATTCATTAAAATTGCGTAAGCGGTCTAATTTTTTTTTTTATGATAGTGAGTGACAAGACGAGCAAATCAGGTGCCTGATGGTAAGCATCATGATTGCCCATATCAGACACAGTGCCACCCAGTGTTTTAAAATTCAAAATTCTACGCGGCACTACACTGCGCCTGTCACCCTGAGATATGAGTTGTTGAATCTCATCATGCCCAGTAATTTCGCTGGCTGGTTTAGGGAAAGCATAAAGCAATATATTTACCTTCACATACATATTAGATTCAAAGTTGAAATATCATGACAATCAATGACCAATTTAGACAGCCTCGATGGCCCAGATAGTAGTAACTCTGCTTTCTGTGCCGCAGGGCCCGGGTTCGATCCCCGGCCAGGTCAAACATTTGTGTGCATGAACATGTCTGTTTGATCTGTGTCTGGGTGTTATATGCTTATATAAGTATATATATCAGTCTTCTGGTTACCATAGTGCAGGCTTCTAGCCTAGTTTGGGATCAGATGACCGTGTGTGGAAGTTGTCCCATATTATTATTATTATTATTAATTTATGTTAAATTAATGATGTTTCACTTTCAATCACCAAAAGTGGTCTAAATCGTTATTTGCTTTGCGGTATTGCTTTGAGTAAACTTTCTCCAGACCCTCACGATAGAGGCAGCGCCTATAGTGTGGTGATCATTAGTTAATACTACGAAATATACCTCGCACCTTGTATCTCGGACAAAAAATGTATAAAAACTAGGATAAGGGAATAATATAGGTAATGTAAGATTTATATGTCTGATTCTTGTGTGCTGACTGATCACTGATCATTCGTTTCATACATATAGTTCGAAATCCGTGCTAAAGAATTCATTGATACCTACTGGCAGGGTTTTCTAACTTACCTTTTATGTTTGTGAGAGGGTATTAATTAATGTAGCCTACCGACATACACTACACCTTTTATACACTCTTATATCCAGCCCACGACATCATCGCGAATGACTACAAAAAGAATATTAGAGATGGACGATATCTGTACTACGAAGGTTCTGGAAACACCTTTCACTGTCAACCAAGTCACAATGTCAACAGTCACAGAGTGAAATTCACGTACTATCCAAAAGGTAAACACCATGGTACAATAAACAGTTTATATATTTTATGTACCTAAGGTCAGAGCTGGTAGGACCTTCTACGAGGCGTAAAAAGGCAACTTCCCGCTTGATTTATGAAAATAAATTTAATAAAAATTTAATAAAACTTATCCATTTATTGTATCTAATAGACGATTACCACAACAATGCATTGTCATTGTTTTACCGGTAAGAAGTAAAAAAAAAAAAAAATGATATTCTAAACACAAAACACAAAAACATTTAAAGTTTTAAAGATAATATCAATTTATGATCTAATAATTGGGTTACTTTTGAATTTTTATAATTCAATTTTGAATAATCGAACTTAAACCAGCGCCTGTTTCGTAAATGCTGTTTAGAAAGAATATCACTTATTTTTGAATCATTTTGACGTCTTACCTGTATGAAAAAAAATTACAATATTTTATGTTGTGAAAGTCGTCTATTTATAACAAATGGATGACTTTATTCCAGTTTTTTAACTTAAAAATTATAATAAATATTTTATATTAATAATTTTTTTAATTAAAAAACGTAAAAATATTTCAGATGGGGCGCCTATTACTACAGAATACTTAAACGGAAACGATTTATACATGAAATTGACAGCCGAGAACCACAACACCGTTCTGAAATGTTCTTTAACAGACATTAATAATAATAATACAGAAGTGGTAAAAATCCTGCTTCAAAATAAAGAAATATTGATGGAGAATGGAGCTTATCCTTTTGAAAAAGGTACACTATTACACTAATATTGAAAAAAAGCGAAAGTTTGTTACCTGCAGAGGTAACAAAACTACTGAACCTATTATTATTTTAGCATTTAAGTAGTCTAAAACAGAGCCAATAGCCAGAGTCCAAGTCGAAGGCAGTCGAAGGTGTGTTATCAGTGATGACAGTGATGCTCTGAAACGTCGTGTCTCATAATAATAATAAATATCTGGATGACCGAGCTTTGCTCGGTATTTTTTTTTTTTTTAATAAAATGACATTATCTAAAAATGATTCCTAGCTAGATCGATTTATCGCCCCCGAAACCCCCTATATACTAAATTTTATGAAAATCGTTGGAGCCGATTCCGAGATTCCAATTATATATATATATACAAGAATTGCTCATTTAAAGATATAAGATAAGATAATAATAATTTGAATTTATACTCTAACAGAACAGGTTACCCCAATTACACTGCTCTGCTCGAGTCAATTCTATGGGCATTATTAGTAAAAAGCACAACAAGCTATGGAGAGGAATATGCTCGGAATTTCTCTATAAGATCGAATCAGTTCTTTATGAGATTTGTAGACTTAACGAAAGTTATGTACCTACTTCCCATTTTTAAGATTTATATTTCCCATACAAAGTGGATCACCTGCAGGCTGTAGCTCATAAAGTGATAGTAATTTTGCGATTATTGTAGAGTTCATTGGATTTTTGCAAAGATCCTATAGCTAGAAAGGTCGAGAAAATCTATCAATCTATCTATCTATCAAATAAGCGGTTTTTCTACGGTTGACTAGGATAATATGAGCCACCATGACAGTTTTTATTTCTCAATAGCACATGGAGTTTGATGAAAAAAGGTTGGTCATAATAATACTCAATTAAAAATTAACAAACGAATATATATTTTTTTTAATAATGTCGATTTTACATTAAGTTAGTCATTTAATATTTTATGCGCTATATTACGTTATTGTATATAATTATTAATATTCATATATGTCAAAAGTCTGTTTATTCGTGGTAGAAGGTTCTATAGAAAGAAGACAGAAGACCTTTACCGATCAACTGGTCCACTTCGTATAGGAAGGTGAATGTTGTGTTGGGGAATTTCGCAGTTCTTTCTTTACTAAGTTGATCATAGTTCTTTTGTTTATTACACCCCCTTAAGTATTTAACATTTTTGTTGCATGTTATATGTTTTTTCAGCATTTAGAGGCTTTAAAGTCGATGGACTAGTATTGCCTCCTTATGGGACACCATTATACGATACGGTTAAAGGCTACAGGTCAATATACAAGACATCAGACATATCAGAGTTTAAGAAGAAACTTTTAAGTGTACAGTTCCTGTCGGGAGATGACAGTGCGACGTATTCTTGCGTGTTTTTGTCTACTGGTAAGCACCTATTAATGTTTTCATAGATTTCTGTGCTCCAGCAGAATAAGCTCGGCTTAATATCGGAGTCCATGGATTGAATCTCGAGATGTGGACAAAACCGTTACTAAGGCGTTATCCCACTAGTAATGGGACGCGGAGCGCGGGGGGCCGCAGATCTTACTATTGTATTCAAGTATCTCTATTATATGTATAGAAATCACGCTTAGGACAACCCACTGACGACGCATCGACGCGCGTATTTCGCGGGCCTTGCCGCAGGGTATGTAGGTATATGAAACAGCAGACTGGGCAATTTTGGATAATTAAATTAATTCCGTCCAAATTTCCTACATATATTTTGGGTTAAAATATAATTAGAAACTCAGATCACTATCTTATTCTGAATAAAATCATTGTATGTTGGAAACATGCTCTGATTGTAAATAATTTTGGTATAACGTTTGTATGACGAATTCAACGGTCGCCGGCCTAAATAATTTATTTGTCTGGACATTAGAATTTGGACAACTAAAACGGAAAGAAGCGGAAACTTTGACATTGAATGCGTAAACACAACGAAATCTTTTAAAATGAGTATAAACTCGCTATAAGCTTGCTGCGAGCGTAGCGATAATTAAAGTAAATTTTAACAGTGAATGCGCAAGTGTGAAAAAAACTTTTACATCTCTCATATTCGGTAAGTAGGTCCTTATTACCCCCAAATGGGGCTTGTAAGTGACCAATTAGCGCTCTAGGGTAATAATGTAGTCAGAAAAGCCCTAGGGCGGTAAGTAATTAAAAAAAAACTTCACTCTTTCAAAAAGTTTGCGTACATCTAACCATCATACTGGCAATAGACATCATGCATTCAGGCCAATGACAAAAGAGGTCGCTTCGCTATTCCTTGTCTTCGTATGAGTATAATAGTCATCAATTTTAAATATCGAACTACGAAGCTCAATTTCGTTCTTGAAAAAAATAATTTAAAAAAGAGATGAAAAAAGGCGGGAATAGAAAACTTTTACTTTAAAATGTTTTATTCTTGTAATGCCGGTGTTTTTATACTTACCTCACAATCGAGATGTAAAGCAGAGTAGTTAGCTCGGGTGTAAGCATCAATTGCACCCTCGAAGTATAGGCGCCCTCGCTGCGCTCGTGCGCCTAAATATCTCGGGCTGCAATTGATGCCTTACAGCCCTTGGCTACTAATCTACTATTACATCTCTCATATTCGGTAAGTAGGTCCTTATTACCCCCAAATGGGGCTTGTAAGTGACCAATTAGCGCTCTAGGGTAATAATGTAGCTAGAAAAGCCCTAGGGCGGTAAGTAATTTAAAAAAAACTTCACTCTTTCAAAAAGTTTGCGTACATCTAACCATCATACTGGCAATAGACATCATGCATTCAGGCCAATGACAAAAGAGGTCGCTTCGCTATTCCTTGTCTTCGTATGAGTATAATAGTCATCAATTTTAAATATCGAACTACGAAGCTCAATTTCGTTCTTGAAAAAAATAATTTAAAAAAGAGATGAAAAAAGGCGGGAATAGAAAACTTTTACTTTAAAATGTTTTATTCTTGTAATGCCGGTGTTTTTCTACTTACCTCACAATCGAGATGTAAAGCAGAGTAGTTAGCTCGGGTGTAAGCATCAATTGCACCCTCGAAGTATAGGCGCCCTCGCTGCGCTCGTGCGCCTAAATATCTCGGGCTGCAATTGATGCCTTACAGCCCTTGGCTACTAATCTACTATTACATCTCTCATATTCGGTAAGTAGGTCCTTATTACCCCCAAATGGGGCTTGTAAGTGACCAATTAGCGCTCTAGGGTAATAATGTAGCTAGAAAAGCCCTAGGGCGGTAAGTAATGAAAAAAAAACTTCACTCTTTCAAAAAGTTTGCGTACATCTAACCATCATACTGGCAATAGACATCATGCATTCAGGCCAATGACAAAAGAGGTCGCTTCGCTATTCCTTGTCTTCGTAGTAGTAGGAGTATAATAGTCATCAATTTTAAATATCGAACTACGAAGCTCAATTTCGTTCTTGAAAAAAATAATTTAAAAAAGATGAAAAAAGGCGGGAATAGAAAACTTTTACTTTAAAATGTTTTATTCTTGTAATGCCGGTGTTTTTCTACTTACCTCACAATCGAGATGTAAAGCAGAGTAGTTACGAGTAGCTCGGGTGTAAGCATCAATTGCACCCTCGAAGTATAGGCGCCCTCGCTGCGCTCGTGCGCCTAAATATCTCGGGCTGCAATTGATGCCTTACAGCCCTTGGCTACTAATCTACTATAAATTAAAATAATAAGGATCAAGATAAGATGGATTATTTGTATTTCAATGGACGGAGTGATCTAAATTTATTGTTTGGTAGGTCGCGTCAGTTGATCGGATATAGAAAGTTGGGGGCCACGGGACCCTGACCACGTGTCCAGTGGAAACGAGGGGCCTGCATGTGGACTATTCACCAGGGCGCTGGGCGACTATTAGGTCCCGGGTTCGATCCCCAAACAAAAGAGTCAAACAAAAAGTGTTAATAAATTTTTCATGAGGAATTTTCTCAATAACAGTTTGGAGTCTGAACTGTGCCGAAAGGAGGCATGTTATGATTATATTTTTATAAGTTTTTTGATACATTTCCAGGCATGTATGGATTTAATGTTAACGATACGATTCGATGTACTCTTCATTCCAAACATCGGCAACAACGATTTACCTTAACTCTGAAACCAGAAAATTCACGTAAGTTCATAATACAAAAAAAGATGTAATTATAGGTCTAATACTACGGGTGCATTTTTCAAACTTAACAACTTCCAAAAGAAAGGTTCAAACCATTGATTTAAAGAAAAGGGGAGATAAGGTATGTTCTCTCAGCGCTTACTCAACAACTGACACGTGCATTTTGCTCAGTGTGCAGTTTGCACAGTGACATATAATGAACAACAAAGATAGAAAGACGTACCTAAGACCGAAGTGCGACCGAGACAACAATATCATTCACTCGTACGACCTTACTTTACTGACGTAGGTACGTGGACCTAATGGGACCTTATTTGAGCTTTCCATTTTCGAGAAGCCAGTACCTCATCTTTCCCTTTTGTTTAAATCAATTTTTAAAATACTTATTAAAAAAAAAATATTATTGCATTTACAGAATTATTAGATAATTTTAGAGCACCTGTACCCTAAACTAGGCTCAAAGACCCGTATTATAGGGTGCAGGACTCCTTCGCCGGAGTTTAAGAGCAAGCCTTATATGGTAAACATACTTATTTACGATTACGTATTAAAATTATTCTAATTATTCAAATTAAAACATAATTGCTTATTATTATAATTTTGGTATGTGAGGGTGTGTGTGCATGTTAGGGTTTGTGTGTGAGTGTAGTAGGTGTTATTGTTTCACCATATGTATGTATTTATTATCTATAGTTCATAGTTATTTATTGATATGATTACATACATATATACATTATTTAATATTACTATTTAATATACCTATTATTATACTGTTTCAGTTTTACAAGGAATGAATTACACCAATGTTTTAATGTCTTACAAAAACCATAATTCAGATGTAACGTTTTATGAGTACAACACAAACTCTCAACTGACATGTCCAAGAGGCTGGTTATTTCAGAGTAAGTTCCTATTATATAGTTATTTTCTGTACCAGACCGACCCAAATGGGAAGGGGTGTTTTATAAGTTTCACCTGGGTGTATCATTATCATCATCATCAGCCGGGAGACGTCCCCTATAGTCCACCATAAACTGTAGATATGTGTACATGTATCCTAGATGGTGCCACTTGTTGCTGGTCTTGTCTCACGCAGCAGTTGTTATACTTGGGCCCGGAGAGCCTGCTGCCCGCACATAGCAATATATGGGGCTCTATAGGGGGGAGCCACTTGGGGAGGGGGAAAAGCGCTTAAAATGAAATACGCTGCAGCTATTTGAAGATTATCAGCTCTTTTCTAGCGGCTCAAGGGATATGAGCAATTTCCAGCGGTGTGCTTGATTCGAGAATAGGTTTCCTGTCACTTCAACAATATTTGACGATATAGAGCGTAGGTACGCGGCCTTCTAGGAATTTGACACAATCCTATGAAAAGTTTACCAAATCAATGTTTTGTATTCCCCTGTTTCCTCCGAATGTTATATACCCAATACCCATTCTATAAATTTATATCCTGATATGTTTATAGTGAAGTAACAATGTTCCTGTCATTTTAATTTTTCTTATAAACCCTAGGGATTTTTCATAGTGAACTTCCAAAAATTCCAGTTTTACTCGCGTGATTGGACGTTCACTACAAAGAAATGTAGGTAGAGTTCATAAACATAAATAAAATGATAGGGACATACTTCACTTCATCTTTAAAATATCAGGATATAAATATATCAAATAGGTTTATTGTATTCGGAGGAAACAGGGGAATACAAAAAATCGATTTAGTAAATTTTCCATAGGATTGTGTCAAACTGCTAAGAGGTCCTGTTTCCTGTTGACCTTGACCTGATGCTGCAGCATCAGATGGGCCTGCAGTCTAATAAGCCGTAATTGTGCTTATTGGAATCGTCTCAATGAATATGTTATACAGAGAAAAATGAGCTGGAAAATGAGGAAGATGGTGTCTAAATGCCTAATTTATACTTGTTACCTCTGTTTTTAACCACTCTGGCTAACCAGTCACCACCAAGCCATACACGTTGCCGAGAACAGGGGTAGATGGCGAAAGATTGTCAAGGAGAAGGTCATCCCGATTTCCGTAACATGATCACGACCTGTGGGGGTCGTCGAAATCGGTCAATGCAAACCATTGCTGGGGCATTGGGGAAAGATGCAAGGAGGAGGACCTCTGTTTTTATATATTTCAGTTGTCTTCTGTAAGATATTATATAGTGCAATCGTGTCGCTCATGTCAGAGCCTTGAGAAATATTGTCTTGTGAAACTACAACATTAGTGCTATGTCACACCCCGGACACTCGACTCAATTCCATACAAAAGTCACGATACAACTACCTTACACAGATACTGCACACATGGAGTTTTGTACACGCGCAAGAGTGTGCGTAAGGTGATTTCCCCGCAAAGCGGGGCTCGTGGAGAGCTCAATCTCGCTCGCGAGGTGAGGAAGGCCCGATGGGTGGGCGGATGACAGTGTCCATTCTATAAGTAGTATTATTATTCTGTGACTGAGTTGACTGTTGACCACTCAACAACACAATGGTTTGCCTCGAGCAGTCATGTGGTGAGACCTGTTCGGTTAAGGCTCGCGGCATCGTCCCCCTGTTATGTGTAAATTCATATATAAAATGAACGAAAGTGATGTACCAAGGCGGATTTTTTAAGCGATGCGGTGCGGCCCGTAGCGGCTGTAGTCTGCGCGAGCCTTTAGAATAATTTTAATTGATTATTATATTCAAATTGCTTTTGTTATTCGCAGATTCCAAAGTACAGTGCCTTGAAAGAGCGCACACAATGTATGCTCTAACTACGTGTACGTTCAATTTCATTCACGGACAAAATGAAGCTAGTGCTATATGTCCATATATCAAATTCAGTGCCAATACGAACTTGATTCGATTGATAAAGAAACGGTCCGTTATGGAACGGAAGGTAATTATTATATTTTTTATACAATGTAATTATGTGTTGACTGCCTCGGTGGCGTAGTGGGCGCATGCTCGATTGCCAATCAAGAGGTCCCGGGTTCGATCCCCAGGTCAGGCATAGTGTTAAATATTGGATTTTTCCATTAGGAATTATCTCAATAAATGCCTGGAGTCTGGAACTGTGCCCGGTAGATGGCAATAGGCTCGCCCCCTATTACATGGGAACAATAACATACTGGCGAAATGTGGGTGTATCTACTATGGGACTGAGTCCTGGGTACACCTCTGCCTACCCCTTCGGGAAAAAGACGTGAATGTATGTTATGTTATGTAATTACCGCCAACCATTGATTTAAAGAAAAGGGGAGATGAGGTACTGGCTTCTCGAAAATGGATAGCTCAAATTAGGTCCCATTAGGTCCACGTACGTCAGTAAAGTTAATTGTTGTCTCGTTAAGCGCTGAGAGAACGTACCCTATCTCCCCTTTTCTTTAAGTCAATGCCGCCAACCCGCCTGACAAGCATGGTGGGTATTGGCGAAACACCCATTTATATAGTTTTGTTATGTAGTGGTAGGCCTCTTTAGCAGGGGGCCGCCTGGCGAAGTACCACACCTTTGCCAGTTATTCATCCGCCAAGCAGTAATGTGCAAATATTACTGTGTTCCAATCTGAAGGGCAATGTTACCAGCGAAATTACTGGGCATAACGAGTTTCGTCAACTAATAACTCAGGGTGACAGGCGCAGTACAGTGCCGCGCAGAGAGTTTTAAAACACTGGGTGGCACTGTGTCTGATATGGGTAATCATGATGCTTACCATCAGGCACTTGATTTGCTCGTCTTGTCACTCACTATCATAAAAAAAAACCCATTTATAAGAAAGGCTTCTGTCCAGGACTTGAATTGTTATTCTCTATGACAACCTGGAGTATGGAACTGTGCCCGGTAGGCTCGCCCCTTTTACCTACATAAAACAAAAACAAAACATAATTGGCGAAGTTTGGGTGTGCGTACTTTGGAACTGGGCCTTGAGTACATCTCTGCTTCCCCCTCCGAAAATAGACGTGATGTTGTTGTTATACCGCATACGGTCCTATAACGTTCCTTATTCTGTTTCGTTCTAGTGGGTAGACGATTTGAAATTGTTAATTTTATTTCGACCAAAGAATTCCGAATAATAATGTACTAGAAGTGACAAAACCCACTTTGTTTTTGTCACTTCTAGTACTTTTGTCACTTTGATCTTCAATGTCTATGAATTTAAACAAACTAATCTACTATGTATAATTATTGTTTTCAGAATTACACAAACAACCACTATGCACAAGTTACAACAAGGGCCAGTCAAGTACCAACGGAACATAGCTTGTATACCAAAACCACTGAACAATATAAAAATTATACCACTGCACAAACAACGACAAAAAGCTCGTATTCTACAACTACCACTGAACAATCTACAAATTATGTTACTGCACTACCTACAACTACCACGAAACAACCAACGACAAGATCGTATTCTACAAATACCACTGAACAACCTGAAAATTATGTTACTGCACAACCTACAAATACTACTGCACCACCTACAAATGCTACTGCACAACCTAAAAATACCACTGCACAACCTACAACTACCACGAAACAACCAACGACAAGATCGTATTCTACAACTTCCAGTGAACAATCTACAAATTATATTACTGCACAACCTACAAATACTACTGCACCACCTACAAATGCTACTGCACAACCTACAAATACCACTGCACAACCTACAACTACCACGAAACAACCAACGACAACAAGCTCGTATTTTACAACTTCCACTGAACAATCTACAATTTATGTTACTGCAAAACCTACAACTACCACTGCACTACCTGCACGTATTATAGAACAACCCGCGACAACTAGCTCGGATCGGAGAACTGATACTAAAGAACTAACAACACCAAAACCTCAGGCCCATATTATTACTTATGAAACAGACTACTACAATACTGTGCCTAAAAAGGGCATATTACCTCACGTACCGCTCCTACTTGGACAGCAAGGAGATGCGTCGGTTATTAACTATCCGTATCTCAAAATGTATCCAATTAATATGGGTAACTTACAAAACTTCGGTAAAGTTATTATTAATAATTATTATGCGTACTGGAAGGACAAGACTTCTAAAACTGTAGAGTTTTAACTGTTTGCACAGAACTTGTCCGACCTAGAAATGGCAAAAGTCCGTTCGACAAATTCGTAGACAAATTCAAAATAGAGTTAAAAAAAAATTAATACAAAAATGTTATAAATTTAAATGTATTTATTTATGACAAATTTTAATCTGTATTATCTGTATTATTATTTTTAATTTACTTATTTGAGATATAATAAAATTTTATTATTATTCATGGTTTATTAAATTAATTGAATCATCAGGATTTATAAACGACGTTCGGCGACGAGGTCACGTGAGTGACCTTCTATACCTTGTTCTGTGTTATTTTAACAATGATGACAGAGATTATTATGTGTGTGGCGCTCTTGTGAGTGAGAATATGTAGTGACAGGAAACTACACGCGTTTTGCATGAGGTTCTTGCTTGTATGTAACGAGTGACTTTGACATTTCTTATTGCCTTGTGACTTAGATTTCTATGGGCGACCTTAATAGACCTAGTGAGAACGAGTTAGTCCATTGAAATGTTCCATTTTTTAGGCCTTACCTTGCGTTTTTTAGAGGACGCAATTTTATTTTTTTGATGTGTAGGGGGGGTCAGTGTAAAGCTAAAAACAAGTTTGTGGGGTCGCAACCCTTGTCCCACGGCCGCCATCTTGAAAATAGGGGTTGAAATGGTTTTTACGGTATATCTCTTAAACAATTTATTAGATAAAAAAAATTGTTAACATTTTTTGTTGCAAATTAAATTCTCTACAACTTTGGTCCAGTAACTTTTTGTCGTAGAACTATAAATAAAAAAGTTATAAGCGAAAATCTTCAGAAATTCGAGAAAAAAATTTATATTTTTCGATGTAACTTTTTTTTATCATTTTACGAAAAAATATCTGACCATTTTTGTAGATCGTTTTTTGAGGAACAACTTTTATTCGCATCATTTTTTCATTAAGTCAATAGCTAAGGTTTTACAGCGCTCCGAAGTGAGTACTATTTTTCAGTACTCTTAATTATAGCTATATTATACGTGTGTACTAATAACTCAAAACTCAACCCAAACAGATTTATTCAAATAGGTCATAATCTGACACTTTTGTACGTCAATGAAGATACAGTACTGAGTCTATCGTGCGTTCGGAAAGATACCTCTACAAGAAGAACGCACAAGAAACTTGTAGGGCTTAATTTTTCCAACAGATAGTTTTACAATATTTGGTTTGCTTACATTCGTTTTCTTTGAAGGTGCCGCGAGGCGACTATGCAGAAGTTTCCAGGCATCTTTGTCCTCTATGTACTGGTTGACTTTATAATATGCCTTCTTTAGTAAAGTAGATTTTATATAGGTTTTGAATTTACCCTCTGAGAGCCCAGTTATCTCATTTGGGATTTTATTATAGAAACGTACACTATTTCCTAAGAATGTCTTTTTATTTGTTTTAGATAATCTAAAGCAAGGTACAGCTATTTTGTCTTTATTCCTAGTATTAAAATTATGAAGGTCACTATTTAATTTTAATTTATGCAAATTTTTACGCACATACATGATGTTCTCATAAATGTATAAGGATGGCAGGGTCAGTATGTTTATTTCTTTAAATAATTCCCTCAGGGATTCGCGTGGACGCATCTCATAGATGGCACGAATCGCACGTTTTTGTAGTATAAAGATAGTAATATGTTATGATAGTAATATAATAATATGTCATCAATTGTTTTTTTTTTTTGCTTTGTTATTATAATTTTTTTAATTATAAATTTTGCAATATTATTACAAATTTAACTTTTCAATGGACTAAGTGGTCTAATAACCAAGTAATAAAAGACAAGTTATATTACACAAAAATATATTCCATAATTACGTAAGCTTACAATATAAGATTAAACAATTTGACACGAAAGAATCACTTGATTATTGTCAGTTGTCAGTAAGAAGGCTAATTAACATTTTTATCGCTGGCAACATTATTTATAAACAATAAAAAGGGCGGGATTTTTTTCTTTTTAATTTGTCATCGCCGAATAGCAAAATATAACATTAAAATAAACTAAGCAAAATCAACGAAATCTATTTGTCAGGTGGTGTTTCTTGTACTTTAAGGGAAAATCCAAGTTGCTGCAAGTTATATCTGTAGTTTTTTACAATAAAACATTATAATAAAGGTCTTTTGTTTTTTTTCTGCCCTCGCAAACGATGACGTCGCAAGATTTGTGCATTTTAGTTTTTTTTATTAATACAGACATAACCAAGAACAACTTTCGTTTAAAACTGTAAACAATATTCGGCGAAGAAAATTAAAAAACAAAAAAATTGATGATTGATTGACCTACTATAAAAAAAGTCAGATTGACTTACACATGTTTTAAAATAGTGTAGTAATACTTAAGGGAGTACGTCTACCCATCAAACTGAACAATTCGAATTCATACATAAGAGATCAACTAACTGATCAGCAAATTTGTATGGAAAAGCAATATTTTTCGCAAATTTCGTAATTTTTTCTTTTGCAAGTTTAGGTTGACGGATAGATACATCCCTTAAGTATACTACACCCTTTTGTAACACATTATATAATGACCTTGAAAAACAACTTATTATGCTAAACTTTAATAACAAATAAAAAAAGCAAAAACAAGGCAATAGACACCTTTTAATTATAGCATTATTTATTATTAATTTCTCAATAAGAGATAAATAAAAGATTAATGACTTAACGACTAAAGAGCGGGAATATTTTATTAATAACGGAAATTCACAGATTAAAAACAGTAATATATATTTTTTTAAATTAATTTAATGTAGATTATGTCATAATGCCAAACATAACTACACAAAAAGTTTAAATAACACGTCTACACTATTTAAAATTCTAATTGCATTGTCTATGTAAGCTAATTTTTTTAAACTTCGAATTTAAATGGGCGTGACACGGTTTAAGAATTTGCTTAAATTTTTAAAGAATGACAGGATCACACAGAAAAGCGTACAGTTTTAGTTTTTTTTCTCTTAAAATCTGTGTTTTAGCTCTTTTGAATATTGGTCCCGTATTTGTGACATATAGGAATGTTTAACAACAATGAGTTTTTCATAAGAATAATTTCACATAAATATTATTATGTAGTACCTACTTACTAAAGATAGAAAGGCACGTTTTAACCGAATTTAAGGCACAAATTTTAACATCTCTAATATTATTTTGACACACAAAAAATAGTCAAAACATAAAACTGAATAAGTATATTATGTCAAATATTACAAATAACATTTTAATTTTACCAAAAAATTTTTCACTTATTCGAGTACCTATCAAACGAATGAACGATTTCTAAAATGATCAATTAATTTAAGGTCGTTTATATAAAAAATCTTGAAATAAATTTCAATCTCGATTTGCCATGTGATTAAAATTTTTGACAGGTGCTAAAAATCTTTTTTGACAGATGAAGCGAATTTTTTTGACAGTTGAAATGTCATTGTGACAGTTACATATGACTTTGGGGTCGTTTCTTCCTGCTGAAGAGACCTCCGAAGACCCCCTTCTTGTCCTTCTTTTCCTTTGTGACGCCACTCACCGACAACTCCGACTCGCCGGACGACCTGGGAATATATTTATTTTATTAATGGAAACGGACTCTGAATCCAAGGAGGCTGGGTCCAGAAAACCTTACACTGTCTGTTCTTTATTGCCGGGTAGAGAATGTTATTACCAATAATATTACCAAACATAGTATCCATCTTTTTATCGACGATTAATTCATACTTAAACTAGCTATGCCCCGCGGTTTCACTCGCGTAGTCTTTCCGTGGGAAACAACAAATTTCAGCATAATTAATCGGTTCGATCCCCAGGTCAGGCAGTGTTAAATATTGGATTGGATTGGATAGGCTCGCCCCTTATTACATGGGACCAATAACATACTGGCGAAATGTGGGTGTATCTACTATGGGACTGAGTCCTGGGTACACCTCTGCCTACCCCTTCGGGAAAAAGGCGTGAATGTATGTTTTTGTTTTCATGTGTTATTTTAAGGAAAGGCCAAGTCAAAAGCACCAACAACCGACGAGCATGTATGAAGAATGTGATGTGAAAAAACCGAAAGTATGTCTGTCAGGAAGTGTATGTATGTCAGGATCGTAGCAAGTGGAATGAAATAGTTTCTGCCTACCCCTACGGGAACAAGGTGTGACTGTAAGATTGTATGATGCCTATTCATCATCATCATCAGCCGGGAGACGTCCCCTGTTGACCGTCGTCCTCCCCCATAGTCCACCATAAACTATAGCTATGTGTACATGTATCCTAGATGGAGCCGCTTGTTGCTTGTCTTGTCTCACGCAGCAGTTGTAATACTTGGGCCCGGAGAGACTGCTGCCCGCACATAGCACTATATGGGGCTCTATAGGGGGGAGCCTCCCACCAGGGGGGGGGGGGGGGCGGAGGCTATATAGCCGGGACCCACATGGATACGTCTTATATACCTATATACCAACCTAGACGCAGGCCTGGGGTCGAGTGCAGGCGATCCTCCGCTTCCGGCGACCGACGCCGGCCGAGTGTTGCCAGCGCTGTTACCACCGTATGCTATAACATAACACTTTATTAACATAACATACAACGCCACGTTTCACCGAAGGGTAAATTCAAAATCTATACAATGTGATAAAAAGATGTACATATTACAAAGCAAAGAAGAACAAAGATTTCGTCTTCTCATTCAACTTTGCCAATCATCTGAACCATTTTTTTTGTGAATTTCTCAATTCTTTTTTGAAAGTTGTTCAGTTTAACGGGTTGCTGTACTTTTGGTATTACTAAACCTTTTTGTAACTCATTGTATGAAATATCTTTAATCAAAGAAAGCATTATTATAAAATCAACGAACACAAAGAGGACAAAGTGACCTGGAATATTTATATACAAACAAATAATTGGAGCCAAAGGAAATATTGTTGAAATATCCTCCTTGTGCGTTCTTCTTGTAGAGGTATCCTTCCGCACGCACGGTAGACTCATTACTGTTTATCTAAATTCAAATTTGTGTTGGTCAGAATTAAGTGTGTCAACTCCCATAATAGTACAAAACCCACACATCGCCAGTTAAGTTTTAAGCCAGTAATAGGGGGCGAGCCTACTGCCGTCAACCAGGCTCAAATTCAGGCTCCGAGCTATTTATTAAACATACTTTCACGCCTTTTTCCCGAAGGGGTAGGCAGTGGTGTACCCAGGACTCAGTCCCACAGTAGATACACCCACATTTCGCCAGTATGTTATTGGTCCCATGTAATAGGGGGCGAGCCTATTGCCGTCTACCGGGCACAGTTCCAGACTCCAGGCAGTTATTGAAATAATTCCTAATGGAAAAATCCAATATTTAACACTGCCTGACCTGGGGATCGAACCCGAGACCTCTTGATTGGCAGTCGAGCATGCGCCCTAACACTTTCCCAATAACACTTTCCCTGACCTGGCCATCGAACCCAGGACCTCAAGCTCACCATTCGCTTGCAACTGATAGATCTAGTCAATATTTATTAAACAATTCATATACAGGTCATATCATCCCATCATTTACAACTAGACAGCCTCGTTGGCACAGATGGTAGTAAATCTGCTTTCTGTGCCGCACGCCCTGGGTTCGATCCCCGGCCAGGTCAAACATTTGTGTGCATGAACATGTCTGTTTGATCTGTGTCTGGGTGTTATAAGCTTATATAAGTATGTATATCAGTCATCTGGTTACCATAGTACAGGCTTCTAGCCTAGTTTGGGACTAGATGACCGTGTGTGGTAGTTGTCCCATATTATTATTGTTATTCATACAATATTAAACTTGAATGACGGTATGTGACAAATTTTCTCTTCCGGTCAGCGGGGATGTGTTAAACAACAGCACACGTTTACATAACGTGCAAACTAATGCATATAACGAAGCGAAAGCTGCACACAAACAAAACAAGCCTACATATGGAGGAACATGAACAGCTGACACGTGTTCATGTGCCTCGGCAGAGTCGTGTTCGGTTGACAACTCCAGATCTAACAATTAACTAAACTACCCACCACCAAAAGCAGCATAGTAAAATAAGGTTGATATTTAAATATAGATTAAAAATATAGCCAAGTACATAGACTATTACAATGTAATAAAAATAAGAAATAAAAATAGGCTAATTATTACAGCTAATTATTTTGCCTAAGTATATCCAAATGCATAAATTGCGACAAAATTTGTAAATGTGCCTTTTACAAAAGTCAAATCATCAAAGTAAAAAGTTTGACATCTGTTCAAATAATAGTACATTACAATACGTGCGGGTAAAGCAGCATATTTTTGAACGGCGTGATTGGAACACGGTACATGAATCAGTGGCGTAACTATAGGGTGGCAGGGCTGGCAAAATGCCACGGGCCCCTGGGCTGACTGGGCCCCTGGGCTGACTGGGCCCCTGGGCTGACGGGGCCCCCGGCCCGAAAGACCGCGTACTCGTAATAACGTAACATTTTTAAAAATTTATAGTAAAAATTATAAAGATAATAATGTAAGTACTTAAAATCAATTGCAATAAGCCTCCAATAAGGACCTATATAAATTAGATTCTTCTTGTTTATAAAATAATTTAACTGCTCGCGCCTTCATTGTTATAGGTAGGTAGTTAAAACTATATTTTTTTCGCGCTCGTTTCATTGTTATAACTATAAAACTTTTCGTCGCACTCGCGTCCTTATTGTTATATGTAGTTTTGACTATAAAATTTTTCGTCGCGCTCGCAACAAACTACTCGCCCCTTTATTGCTATTTCTAGAGATCAAGAAAAGCATGGAGCATGGAAACATTAAATTACAATTATTTTAGTGGGGCCCAATCATATGATTTTGCCACGGGCCTCGCATGGTATAGTTACGCCACTGGCATGAATAAACTACAAGAGGCCCAAGTATCGTATATTACAGCACGAGTGACATAAACTTACTGATTTTTTAAAAGCAGAAAGATTATATTAAAAGATTGTACAAACATGGAAAAGTGTGTGTAAAGTTAGAGTTTAGGTCAAAGAGTGCTATAAAAACTATTCTGACAGGCGCCAAACTTTTCACTGCCTATTTTTTCATTCAAAGCCCCAAAGCAACGCTACATACATACATACACACAAAAACATACATTGAAGACGATGTAGAACATAGAGAAGGTGACTCGATCCTGTATGCATGTAATTATTAAAGAAGACTCATAAGGTGTAAAAAAAGGTGTAGAATACTTAAGGGGGTGCCAATACTTTTAAAAGAATTTCTAAACTCAAATCTACTTTTAAATCTGACTGACTGGCCGGTTTTCTCAGTCTGTAGTTCCCCCTACCTGCTGAGCAACAGGTTCCGGGTTCGATCCCCGCCCAGGTCAATGAGCATGTCTTGTCACGAAACCGATAACAGAGGAAGTGAAACCGGTAGTAGTGTCATTAGTGACTAAATATGAGGGTAGATCGATTTTTATGCCAATAAAAATCAACTCTCCGCTGCTAGACAGTTCTTCCATGATAGCCTAAGTTCTAAGTTCTAACGTAATAAGCCTGTTTCTTATATTTTGATTAGTAAATGAACCCCTTAAATATTGCTACACCTTGTTGTAGATCCTTATCATAATTAAGAGCGTACGCGGCCTTCTAGGAATTTGACACAATCCTATGAAAAAAATACCAAATCGATGTTTTGTAATCCCTTGTTTCCTCCGAATATAATTAACCCATTCTATAAATTTATATCCTGATATTTTTATAGTGAAGAAACCTATGTTTCTGTCATTTTAATATTTTCTTTAAAAACCCTTGGTTTTTTCATAGTGAACTTCCGAAAATCGCAGTTTTACTCGCGTGATTGGACGTTCACTACAAAATAATGTAGAGTTTATAAACAAAATTTAATGATACGGACATACTTTACTTCAACTTTAAAATATCAGGATATAAATATATCAAATAGGTTCACTGTATTCGGAGGAAACAGGGGAATACAAAACATCGATTTGGTAAATTTTCCATAGGATTGTGTCAAACTGCTGAGAGGTCCTGTATCCTGTTAAATATAACATGTTTATAATAAATTCTTTAGTTACAATAAGATATAATATACAATTTATGAAATAATCTACACTACAAGCTTAAAAGAAGAGCAGAAAATAATAGATCTAAAAATACTATTATATAGGTAAATTAATACTATACACATATACTTAAATTTTATAGTAAAGTAGGTATATAAGTACACTACCTAGCAGAAAATTCTATGTGAACAGGACAAGATTAAATAAGTACAATTTTTTTTACACGCGGCGCTAAAACATATTGTAACTCTGTGTCTATTGACTCCCTCGCTAAAGCTCGTCAGTAAAACTACCGAGCTATACAATGGGTCTCTTTAGCCCCACGTGTAACAATCTACTATTGAAAGTATAAGTATAAAACGGAAACACGCAGAAAGAAAAATGTGGAAGTTAAAGTAGATATTATATTTTGGGTAACTGGCAATTAGTTAGCATCTCTTTAAAGGGTCGGTGTACTCATCTCTGGAATGATTTTCCACCACCGACCATGAAAAAATTAAGCCCTACAAGTTTCTTGTGCGTTCTTCTTGTAAAGGTATCTTTCCGAACGCACGGTGGACTCAGTACTGCTTATCTTCATTGACGTGCAAAAGTGTCCGATTATGACCTATTTGAATAAATCTTTTTGAATTTAAGTTTCTACTCTCTTCTCTCACGGTTGTCTGGAAGAGATCGCTCTCAGAGATAATACAGCCAATTGTTACATTATTTGCTAAAATCGTATTTTTAATGTAAGGTTTCTTATTTGTGGTGTAACAATAAAGATTTTATCTATATGTATTTTCATTATGAAGACAACCGTGAAAAAAAACATTTATTCAAAACAATCGGTCTTCGTTCAAGGCCTTCGACCGACGAGTTCCCCTTACAAACGTAATACCTAAATTATTTACAATCGAAGCATATTTCCAACATTTAATGATGTTATTCGGAAAAGGACACTAGTTATCTAGGTTCCTAATTATTTTTAAATCCAAAATCGTCAGTTTCGTTGGTTCAGATGGTAGTAACTCTGCTTTCTGTGTGGCAAGCCCCGGGTTCGATCCCAGCCAGGTCGAACATTTGTGTGCATGAACATGTCTATTTGATCTGTGTCTGGCTCCATTTTGGTATTTTCAGATATAACACCGAAATAAAACTACATATTTTGGACTGAAATATAATTAGGAATCTAGATAACTAGCGTCTTGTTCAGAACAACATCATCGCATGTTAGAAATATGCTCTGATTGTAAATCATTTGGGTATAACGTTTGTATGGAATTCGTTGGTCGCCGGCCTCTGAATGTCAATAAACCTTTTCTATGAATCAGCTGACTTTTCGCGATAAGTGTTTTTTATGAGGATGCTGGTATAACGTATGGGGAATTCGTTGGTCGCCGGCCTCTGAATGTCAATGAACCTTTTCTATGAATCAGGTGACTTTTCGCGATAAGTGTTTTTTATGAGGATGCTGGTATAACGTATGGGGAATTCGTTGGTCGCCGGCCTCTGAATGTCAATGAACCTTTTCTATGAATCAGCTGACTTTTCGCGATAAGTGTTTTTTATGAGGATGCTAACTGATTACCTGCAACCTTGTTTAAGTAATAAATATATAAATTTTAATAATATAACACTAGTTGAGCCCCGCGGTTTCACCCGCGTAGTCTTCATTCCCGTGGGAATTTCGGGATAAAAAGTAACCTATGCATTATTCCAGGGTCTAAACTATCTACCTCTTTAGCAGGGCCCCTCGCCTGGGGAAGTACCACACCTTTGCCAGTTATTCATCCGCCAAGCAGTAATGTGCAAACATTACTGTGTTCCGGTCTGAAGGGCAATGTTACCAGCGAAATTACTGGGCATGACTAGTTTCAACAACTAACATCTCAGGGTGACAGGCGCAGTGCAGTGCCGCGCAGAATTTTGTATTTTAAAACACTGGGTGGCACTGTGTTCGCTATGGGCAATCATGATGCTTACCATCAGGCACCTGATTTGCTCGTCTTGTCCTCACTATCATAAAAAAATGCTGTGAAGCTTATTTCAGCGGTTGGAAGTAAATTAGTCTTTGATAATGAATATGGCCGGCAGATTGAAATACTTGCCATGACATTTATAAAGTCCTACTAATCTTATATAAATGGATGTATGTTTGTTACTCTTTCACGCCAAAACTACCGAACCGATTGAGCTGAAATTCGGTATGTAGATAGTTTAGACTCTGGAATAACACATAGGCTACTTTTTATCCGGAAATTCCCACGGGAACGAAGACTACGCGGGTGAAACCGCGGGGCACAGTTAGTAATGCTATATATTCAAAAGATATAACCAATCTATGCATATAACCAATCTATGCATATAACTATAACGTTGTTAGTATCTAGCTACCAATCACCAAAATTGTAACTCTAATTCACACAACTAACCGGCCTCGCTCGAATAATACGTTGTTTCGACATTCTGATAATTGTTATTCGGTCGATCGTGCCACGTCGTCGTTCTATTCGCATTAGCGTCTCTCACTTGACGTTGATAATTATTGATCATCGTGCTCACGGATTTCTCTCCCTGACCCCCGGTAATAACTCTTTCGGTGATAACTTTCTCGGTAATGCTTCCCCTATCGGCAGAGTTACCCCTCTCAGTAATAACTCTTTCGGTAAAATGTCCCCTTTCGGCAGAATTACCCCTCTCGGTAATAATTCTTTCGGTAACAACTTTTTCCGGGTATTGTGTGACAGTGATTTGACCTCTGTCGTGTCGTTCGGGTAAGTTCGGGCCGCGTTCGGGCAACGTCGGCGGACGATCGGGTACTGGTGGAGGCAATTCTTCAGCTGCTATTATATTAATATAATTATGTTAAAAATGATAAAGTTTGTGTGATTTTGGTAATCTTACTTATTAAATAAGAAGTATAAGTAATTAATGTCATCAGGCGGCGTCACTTTGAAGTGTTTTTTTATTTTAAATTTTATGGAACCCCACACTAAGCATTACCAAGGTATCATCAACAATTTAAATGATAATAATAATAACTTTGCGATAAATAATAAATTTCAGTCCTCTACAAACTGGCGCCGCCAATAGCAAATAAAATCTAAGAAGTACCATTTGACAGTTTCCATTTTGCCTTGTTGAGAGATTTGTATTTAGCTCAATGTCCACTCCAGGAAGAAGCGAAAGTTGTGTGTCAGGATCGTAGCAAGTGGGAAGAAATAGTCTCTGCCTACCCTAACGGGAACAAGGCGAGACTGTATGTATGTATGTCCACTCCAGGCCACATATGAGTAGAATGCTGGGTAAAAGACAATTATACCAAAAAATCCAATTATTTTTTATTTAATATTTTAGTTGTTCAGTTGTAGAAAAAGTATTTTCAGTAATATCTGCTTTTGACTACGATAACCATGTCAGTTTTTATTTCTCAACATCACCTATAGAGTTTGATGAAAAAAGGTTGGTCACAATAGTACTTAATTAAAAATAAACAAACGAATAAAAACTTTTTGGTTGAAGTGAAGTATGTTGGAATGGCGGAACATTTCTGAATAATAACTCTAATAATGTCGTGTTACATTTAATTTTAAAAATTTTCGGCTACTACTTTTGTGATTTATAACCGGTTAAAGTGTTATTTTAATTTTATTATTAATATTTATATACGTCACAAGTCTGTTCTTTCGTGGCCGAAGGCTGAAGCCTAAATAAGAAGACGACTACGATTTTTAAGGAAGAATACGATTTGAATATCTTGTCATAAAATTAATAATTTTATGATTTTACGGCGACTGTTATCGCAATTGTGCGAGATACGCCTAAGCAAAAATATTTCGGCTTGAGAATTGCTTGAAAAGATGAAACGTCAAACGGTACTTCTTGGATTGGATGGACTGTAGTGAGACATTTTACTTCTTTTAGTAAAGTTTTCACAATAATTGTCTTTTTATGTAATAAAATACAATACAGTAAGCGAAAACACCAAAATGACACAAACATAAGACAAAACACAAACGACAAACAATTCACGAAACATTGAATACATTATTGCACCCAATTATTAAAAAAATAAACTATATTTATAAAAAAACTCTAATATTAAATTTATCTTTTAACATGTTAAAAATTAAATGATAAATTTTTTTATCATTTCTTTTTTTTTTTAATTTACGTCAGCATAATAAAATAATATACTACAAGAACACCCGTATTCAAGAACTATGAAGTCTCACAGCGCGCTCAAACTCATAGGGCCGGTAAATCCAATACAAAACAATTGCCTGCCATGACGAACGCAGTGAGAAGTGGTTTACTTAACTCAGTACCTTAAGTATTATTCTTGAATACGGACGTGAGTATAGGGATACTCAAGGGCGCACATCTTCCCATCAAACTTACAAAATAAATTCTAAATTTCGCAAAATAATGTTTTTTTTAGAAAAAAAATTATGTATCCTCTTAAGTATCACTCCACTTTTTTGTAAAACATTGTATTCAGAGTAATAATTAGTAATATTTCTCACCTGTTTGTTGTGATTTGATGAATTCAGTGTTAATATCGCGACCGTTCGAGAACCTCGACCTGCCCCACGACGTCGTCGATTCTTGTTGGTTTCTATTTAATAAAAATAAATTAATATTATATTTTTTAACGCTGAAAATAATAATAATAATATGGGACAACTTCCACACACGGTCATCTGGTCCCAAACTAGGGTAGAAGCCTGTACTATGGTAACCAGATGACTGATATACATACTTATATACGCTTACAACACACAGGGACAGATCAAACAGACATGTTCATGCACACAAATGTTTAATCTGGCCGGGGATCGAACCTGGGGCCTGCGGCACAGAAAGCAGAGTTACTACCGTCTGAGCCAACGAGGCTGTCTATGAAAAATTATATAATTATATCTTACATATATAAACATAACATAACATAACATACATTTACGCCTTTTTCCCGAAGGGGTAGGCAGAGGTGTACCTAGGACTCAGTCTCATAGTAGATACACCCACATTTCGCCAGTATGTTATTTGTCCCATGTAATAGGGGGCGAGCCTATTGCCATCTACTGGGCACAGTTCCAGACTCCAGGCAGTTATTGAGATAATTCCTAACGGAAAAATCCAATATTTAACACTGCCTGACCTGGGGATCGAACCCGGGACCTCTTGATTGCCAGTCGAGCATGCGCCCTCTATGCCACCGAGGCAGTCATCTTACATGTAAGAAAGTAACGTTTGTAACAGGAGAACAAAACGCTAGCGAGTTCTAACTCGACTCCAGCGCCATCTAGCGCTGTGTCTTGTGTGCAAGTTTGTTCCGTTTTCACGATAAAACTACTGAATCAACTGGCCTGAAATTCAGTATGTAGATAGTTTAGACCCTGGAATAACACATGAGCTACTTTTAGCCAGATATTCCCACGGGAACGAAGACTACGCGGGGGAAACCGCGGGGCACAGATAGTACTAATAAGTTAAATAAAAGCTTGTACAATGTGACACAAGCATATTATTTATCGTCATCATCATCTTCAGCCGGGAGACGTCCACTGCTGAGCATAGCCCTCCCCCATAAAACGCCATAAACTATTAAATCCCCCATATGAATGGTTTATTTATCTCACCTGAGAACCACTTCGGCTTCGTCCACTTGTGGCGGCTGCCGCGGCGGGAGCGAAGGCAGAACTGATGATTCTATTAACAAGATAACATATATAAGTACTACAAACTCCTAGTACATTACTTTATTCTACCACCAATAGTTTTCCCACCGCATGAAAGTTAATGACTTCTTCGATTATTGTGACTTAACCAAAATAGATGGATATAATGTGCGTGGACTATTTTGTAGATATTGGTAAGTACTACAAACACCTAGTACATTATTTCGTTCTATCATCAATAGATTTCACAGCGCAAGCAAATTAATGAATATATATGGTAATTATGGTTCACAATATTGCAGTTTTTTTACGGATCTCCAATATTTTTTCAAATCTCATATAGCCTATGTCACTCACACTGAATTAAGCTTTCCATAACTGAAAGAATTTTTAAATCGGTCCAGTAGTTTCGGAACCTATTCGTTACAAACAAAAAATAAAAAAAAACAAAGTTTCTCTCTTTATAGAATAGAATAGAAGAATAGAAGAATAGAAAACTCTTTACTGTTATCACAACTAGTACTAAAACAGTAAAATCACATATTAAATCTAGAAAATGTGTAACAATTGGCGGCCTTATCGCTCAGAGCGATCTCTTCCAGGCAACCATGCGGTGACAGGACTCATACCAAAATGCTGGAACGACGGTGGTTTCACAATTCAAATTAATCAATTTAAAATCTATACCAAAAATAATATTAGTATAGATATAGACTAGTATAGATATAGACTAGTATAGATATAGACTAGTATAGATATAGACTAGTATATATAGGTAATATTTTACCAATATTCCTTGTAGTAGTATCCTGTTCGTTGTCCGGTGATGAGAGTCGTTGTTGTCTGTGTTCGTGCAGTATCTCTGCTTGTGTGCGTGGCCGCCGCTGTGTCTCCGGTGATGACTGGCCGGATGATGATGATGACGCGTTCCTGGTGATCATTCAACAAAGGAAGACATATAGGGTAACCTATACAATCATTGGCACCTAATGTTGACAGATGTCATTCAATATGGAATATTTTCAATAATGCGTTATTAGTGTTAAATAGGGTAACCGGTAGTATTGTTAGCACCCCCCCAATCATTGGCACTTTCAACTTTTAATCGTAATATTATAACACAACACAACTTTAGCCATTTCTAATATTTTTTCCTAAATAGTATTTTAAAATTAGCGTCTGCTAAAACCAAATTGTAAGTGACATTGACAGTTAAATTGGCGGGATTTATTTTTTTCATAAATTTGCGCACCATTGCTGCTGATGATTTGAAAAAAGTTAAAGTAGTGGAAAAGAAAACTGCGTTAAATTAATTATATTTATGTAAGTATTGTTTAATGTTTGTAATATTTATGTAAAAGAAGGTGCATATTTTGGGATATTTGTGTAAGATTTGCAGTTCAGTTATTACTTTGCCAGTTTTTGGTATGCCAATAATTGCACTATGAACTCTATGACGGTGTAGTCATTGGCACCAATGCCAATCATTGTACTTATTAAATGTTTTTTAAAATGCGACTTATTTTGTGTTGAATTTCATTTACATTGTAATGGAATTTATATCGCATGGATTTAACATATATTATCGATCAAATCCAATCATTGGCAGTGCCAATGATTATACCGTGGCATGTGCCAATGATTGTACCTTGGCATAATAACTAATTTTTGTGTATTTCTTTCGTTGGAATAGGATCTACTGATAACCAATGTAAAGTATTTTAGGTAAATAAATAAAACCGCAAATGCATACGTAAATAAAAATTTAATAAAATAATAATTATCAGTGTGGCATGCCTATTTCTGATTAATGTAGGGTTCAATACCGAGCTAAAATAATAAGTTATGAGTAAATTTAGCTAAGGATCGAAGAACCCACATCCTACTGTAGGTATATTTAATCGGCGTGCCTTTGTTTGCGTACATATCAAAATTTGATTTTTGCTTAGCTCCAAGGCAGACACGGCAGCAGTTGCAGACAACCTAGGTATTAGATATTAATTGACACTTCATACCCTTTATTTACCATACCCCATACCCATACCCCTTTTTCCTTTGAGGTATAGAACCTTATATGTAATAAAATGAAACGAGGCCAGGATATAATGTGATTATTAATGTGATTCAACACGGCCGAAGCTAAGCGAATTTCGAAAATTTTCATCATATCTATAATAATGTCATAACATATCAATGGTACCTAGTTTAGGGTTCCTTGCCTTACGGTCAAATTTTAATTATACCGTTCGAAAAACTGTTGACCCCATACAATGAAATAGGTCGTGATCAGTTTATCAACTGATTCGGATACGGATTAGTAAATTATTACGTCTGGGTAGTGTTTCCCATCACACTTCTACCTCTAGCCATTATTCACCTATCTACCTAGTAAAAAAAAAATATTTTTTAACTAAATGATTGTATTGAAAACTGCGATGAAGTGTTATATATTTTTTTTTCGTGAATTAACTCAGTGTTTTTCTAGTCAATGCCTTTCATTTAATACCTGTATTTCGGGGACTTTGAAATACGTAAGTAATCAGTCATTTTGTGGCGGCCGCCATCTTTAATATATAATGATACCAATTATATTCAATTGTATTCTAATTAGAACTAAAAACGCGTACTAAATATCAGATAAGTCAGTCAACAGTAAAAAGAGATATAATAGCAGTGTTTTACCTGAAATAAAACACATATTAAATACTTACCTTATTTGAAGCTTACTAAATTGAGAGAGGCACTCGTCGTTTTCCGCTATTTTCCCTCTCTTTCGCTCTTTAGCTACCCTTCTCTCTCGCACACTCGTTTCCCCCACCAGGTAGCCGACCAAGTTGTGTTCGTGTTCGGTCGCGCTATACTGATCATTGTGTCTCAATTCACCAGGCAGGATTAAAAATGTAAGCTTCAAATAAGGTAAGTATTTAATATGTGTTTTATTTCAGGTAAAACACTGCTATTAAACACTTGACCGTTATTTGAAGCTTACTAAATTGAGACGTGTTTGTTATCGCCTGGTGGGAAACGACGCCAATGTGAAAGACAACAGTAGGTAGTTGGTACTTATTGAAGTACCTAGCTCGGTAATAGAAAAACTGTACTACAATTATTATAAAACAATAAGTTACGAGAGAGATGTTCGATATAATATATTATATAAAGAAATAGGATTTCAATAATAGCGTTAAGGGCGCCCATTGTGGACCAATAACTATAGCTTTGATTTTAAGATGAATCTGGTCTGAATAAAAAGTATTCTAATCTTACTGTACACACACCATTTTTGGAAGTAATGATGTAAAAAGTGAAAATAATTGTTATTATTGAGGTAATAATTCTATAAGACATTCCTTACTTATTGCAATTTAGTCAATATTTATAGTCTAGCATTAACAGTATCAAGAAATAGGACTAATCCATTCAGTTACATTCAAATATAGACGTTGGTATTTTAATATTAGCTGGTATCGCTTCATTATGAAATTTCTAATTTCTAATTATTTATTCATGTAACGGATTACTGTACAAGATGAAAAAATGCCAAAATTAAATTAATTAATTTAATCGAAATCGTGGCTCTAAAATAGCCCTGATTGTGAAAAGCAGGATCTCGAAAAAATTCTCTACACTTGGTTCTAAAAATAAGAATTTTACCCATATCTGTAACTGTGCTAGACACACCAATGAGCAAATTATATAACAAGACCCCAACCGACGCCTTTCCTCTTGTGGCAGTCTAGTGCCATTTACCTAGTAAAATAGATCCACGAAATATCCTAGTAAAATGGGTCACGAGTTATTTTTCGACCGGACTGTCTGACTGTCTATAATTGGCAGTATCTGTTTTTGAGCTTAATAGAGGCCAAAGGATCATGCCATCTTACTATCAGATCGTCACCAACGAATAAGTTTAGATCATGAACTTTCGGAACAGAAGATGTTGCATATAGCAAGTGTTATTTTCATTTACAGAATAATTTTAGACTAAAGACAGCTTTTCGATATTCCATACTTCTGTGCCTCGAAAACACATCTTCACAAGATTGAAATTAAGACATGAATGACTAAAGTATGATGTATGTATGACTGGACGTGAACTTAATATACCGGTATAGGCGCAGTGGCGCAGGGCTCTAGCCCATAGCACGCCCGTGTGCAAACAAAAAAAAAAATAATAATAACTAGCACCCTTTAGTAGGCGCGCGGTCAAATCTTAAGCTTAACTATCTGCTTATTAGAACGAAATTTAATAGGAACGTATTCCGCGCAGAGGCTGATATGAAATGATTGCCAACTGCACTGTTATAACATTGTTCTCATAAACAAAAATTAAAGAAACGTTACTAAACGTAACAGCCTAGAGGCCATAGACTATGGCGACCATAGTCTTAGCAATTGCTGCGAGTGTAACGAAAAATTGTATGGGTATGACAATTATGAATGCGCAACCAGCATGCTTAGAGCACGGCGAACATTTTTATGACTGAAACACTGAATGCATGAGCAGCTTGCAGCGAGAGTGGAGAAAAAAAAAATATATATATACGTATATATATATATATTTTAGAATATATTGAAACAGGCCTTCACTTTGTAAAAAATCAGGGAGCCTCGCCTTTGAACGCAAGACCGTGGGTGATGAGCGGTTTCATCCGCCCTAGCGTAACTGGTTATAGCAAGGGAGCCGCTCGTGACGCGTCTTGAGTCTTAACATGCTATCGCGCCGGGCGTAACACAGGCGCAGTCTTTGGGAGCACCAGCGCTGCGAGCGATGCATGCTCTTGGAGATATCATGAGTGGCGCTCGGCGCCCGTGTGCGCCGCACATGTTGCAATACCAATAGGTAAAGCGGGCCTGTACAGTGTAGCGTAGGTACCACAGACTTACATATGGCGATATTGTTCTATAACAAGCCAAACAAACATATAACAAAAAGGTTTTCTATGAGATGCAAATCCTCTGAAAAATGGGCTAATATCTTCCCCGTTGACTGGTAGGGAATTATAATATATTTTATGTTCCGTCTCAGCCATCTATTCCACGCTATCTTATAACAAGTGCGAAGAGTAGACAAGATCCAAATTATATTTAAAAATCTTGTCTAAAAACGTGAATGTTTCTCGAAAATGCAGTCTACCCCTGGGTAGGTACTACAGAGCTGGCCGCATATTTACTGTAGCATTTGCGAGAGTGCGAGGACACCCGGTGGCAACAGTCTTTGTGAATTAATTCACATTTTTAATTCAAGTCTTCAAGTATAAGCTTAGTCAAGCAACTTTGCAAGGCCTCTTGTTGTTTGAGTATACGTAAGTTGTTTAAAAGGCCCGTAAAATATTATGTCTTATCAACCTTGTCTTTGAGTACTGTTTGACCTCCTAAATGTCGTCTCGTTCCGGAAATGCCGGCAAATAATTTAATATTTTGTGCACTGCGGAGTGCCTTACTTCAACTTGGTCCAGATGTACCCATGACCATAAGATATCGTATATTCATAAAAACCTTTTGGAACAGTGTGTTCCTTGAGTATTAAGACTTGATCATCGAATAAAAATTCTGGCAATTCTTGAGATCTATCTTCTTTTACAAGATTTAACATATCCACGAGAATTTGTAAAATAATAGTCTCTGCCTACCCCACCGGGAACAAGGCGTGACTGTATGTATGTATGTATGTACGAGACTTTGTAGGGCGTCCAACATCGTAGTGTCTTTACTCTATGTGTCTTGTATTTGGTTTGTTAAATTGGTATGTATTGCTTGTGGTAGTGCTAGAAGTTTAGTAGCCAGTGGCTTCAGTTCACCCAAGGATCCCACAAGATCCCCAGAAATACAAGACTTTTGAAGATTTACCCGCCAACATAAATAATAGGTATAGGCTTTGTGGACCATCTAGTACTATCTTAATGTGGGCCTCTAGCGTAAAATAATTTTGATTGATTATCAAGAAATCTGCTAGATAGTCGAGTTGCGCAGACAAAACGTTTTGTCATAATACCTGCTCAACCCAATTCGAGAATATGGCAACCGCTCTGGGCGCTTTGCTGAGGCCGAAGATAATGAGACAAGTCATTAGTAATAATCTCTCTTCGTAGCTTAGGCGTAGCTATCTTCGGTGTGTACACTAGCACATTGAAATAGGCTTAGGATAGGTCCATTTTGCAAATCCAGCCTCCGTATTGTAGCAAGTCCGGAACACGAAAGATATTTACTAGTTCCGACTGGTACCGACTTGACCGAACATTCCGATGTTTTGTAAGTACCAACTAGAACTCTAGGATTCTCAAATTACAAATAGGCCGGTTGTTACCGTCGCTTTTGAACCAGGAACATTGTCGATATAAGTTCGGAAAACGTGGTGCACGTTCTAGAACCTTTGACTCATAATTTGTGAAATTATGACTGATGTCGCTTCGGACTTTTTTGTATCGAAAAATATACGATAATCGTTTATAATACAAATCATGTTTCCGGTGCTCTGACCTGCCGCCAGCGATTGACGATATGTGTTAGTTGGCCCGGTCTGAATCACTTAGCAACGCCCTCTTATTATAACACCTGTGTGGTATTTTTGGGTTGATAACCGCTGCCTATCTTACTGGCTCTTGTCTCCGGATCTCATTGATACAGAATGTATCAGGATCTTGCCCCCGCGAGGACGAAACGATCCACGCGTGCTATGATTGGACACACCAGCATTGTGATATACAATTCCCTGCGAGGGACGGATAAAATGATAGCAAGCCTGCGAGGTTTGATTATGTGCACAGCCCCGCGAGGACAGAACAGAAGGTTGCACGTGGCAACAAGATTGCGAAGCACCCTGCGAGGGTGAAGCAATATTATTAGCTTGTCCCTGCGAGGGACAGCGTGGGGTCTTAATGAATGCAAGCCTGCGAGGCTTCATTATGTCCACAGCCCTGCGAGGGCAGAACAGAATGTTGCACGTGGCAACAAGATTGCGAAGCACCCTGCGAGGGTGAAGCAATATTATTAGCTTGTCCCTGCGAGGGACAGCGTGGGGTCTTAATGAATGCAAGCCTGCGAGGCTTCATTATGTCCACAGCCCTGCGAGGGCAGAACAGAATGTTGCACGTGGCAACAAGATTGCGAAGCACCCTGCGAGGGTGTAGCAATATTATTAGCTTGTCCCTGCGAGGGATAGCGTGGGGTCTTAATGAATGCAAGCCTGCGAAGCTTCATTATGTTCACAACCCTGCGAGGGCAGAACAAAAGGTTGCACGTGGCAACAAGCTTGTCGAGCACCCTGCGAGGCAGCAACATTTTTAGCTTGTCCCTGCGAGGGATAGTCTTAATTCGGGCTATGAACTACAAACGGCGTTAAAGCCTTCTTTAGCCCTCCAGTCTATTCTAAGACTGAATTTTAGAGGTGCTGATTTGATGGGATTTAAGGTATCGATTTAGTTACCGGGTCCCGCACATTGCTGCTTATAGCGCCCCTTCTCATCAGAATGGTCTTTGTATGTCACCGTCAATCAATAATCTGTACAACACGTGCCGCCACTGAAGCGTTCTTGCAATCCACTTACCTCGCAAGATCATTTGTGTATCAAATTATCTTTATGAATTCGTTTGCATTAATGATGGCGCAACGTCGACGCCATAATTTTTATATCCGGACAAAGACGAACTGGAACTTGCATTAAAACTGGACGATAAACTGTCCCGACACCATGCGCGGCATTGTTTAGCCTCCTTTGAAGGTCACGGCACGTTTGGAAAACATTATCGCTTTTATCATACACAGATCAACCTAATAAAAAGATTGGTTAATAATTATTGCAAAAATAATATAAAAAACTAAAAGAGGGTAGACACAAGATAATATTAAAGCGAAAAACCATTACTATAGTGTAATAGCATGGAAAAGAGGGTATTAATCACATAATATTAAAAGTATAATAACGAACGGTAAAACCGTTAACACTTTTTTAAAAATATCACTGTACTTACTGGGTTTCCGATGGAGAACTTCAACTGTACAGAAATAAACGGATAATATATAAAATTCTAGGTAGGTAATGCCTACTTAGATATTCGGTCAGAATTTCAGCAGCGAGTCTTGTAGACGACCGTTCAAGGCGGAAAACTTGACGCCAATGATCAGTATAGCGCGACCGAACACGAACACAACTTGGTCGGCTACCTGGTGGGGGAAACGAGTGTGCGAGAGAGAAGGGTAGCTAAAGAGCGAAAGAGAGGGAAAATAGCGGAAAACGACGAGTGCCTCTCTCAATTTAGTAAGCTTCAAATAACGGTCAAGTGTTTAATTGAATTATTAAGAAACAAACAAAAAAGCCACAACAAATAGATCAAGTTTAATAAAACCGTTTAAAATTTTGATTATGATGTTTTAGTTACTATTGAAATCGGTCACGTAAGTTGTTTTTTCAAACTTCCCGATAGTTTCGGAGAACGTTCTAAATACCCATTTAAAAAAATGATCCTGTATACCACAAAAATTGACAAATTCTTAAATCTGCAGACATAAATCCAATCAGAGGCGACGAAATAATCAAAATATAGCAAAAAAAAAAAATTTTTGAGTGCCAATGATTGTACTTTTTTTGAGTGCCAATGATTGTACTTGAGTGCCAATGATTGTACTTTTTGACCACTGCTGCTAAAAATGACGATTTTTAATACATATTAATTATATTCGAACTGGAATTATTTATTTAATTTATCACCAATAATCAACAAATCAAATGCAATGAGTATATTTAACACTATTAACGCATTACTGAATATATTCCATATTGAATGACAACTGTCACCATTAGGTGCCAATGATTGTATAGATTACCCTATACTCATGTCATTTGATTTGTTGATTATTGGTGATAAATTAAATAAAAATTTCCAGTTCGAATATTATTAATATGTATTCAAAATCGACATTTTTAGCAGCAGTGGTCAAAAAGTACAATCATTGGCACTCAAGTACAATCATTGGCACTCAAAAAATGTAAAATCATTGGCACAAAAAAAAATTTTTTTTTGCTTTATTCTGATTATTTCCTCGTCTCTGATTGGATTTATGTCTGCAGATTTAAGAATTTGTCAATTATTATGGTATACAGGATGATTTTTTTAAATGGGTATTTCGGGCGTTCTCCGAAACTACCGGGAATTACGAAAAAACAACATACGTGACTGATTTCAATAGTAACTAAAACATCATAATCAAAATTTTAAACGGTTTTATTAAACTTGATCTGTTTATTGTGGCTTTTTTATTTGTTTCTTAATTATTCAATTTACCTCTTTTTACTGTTGACTGATTTATCTGATATTAAGTACACATTTTTAGTTCTAATTAGAATACAATTGAATATATTTGGTATCATTACATATTCAAGATGGCGGCCGCCACAAAATGGCGGATTACTTACGTATTTCAAAGTCCCCGAAATACGGGTATTAAATGAAAGGCATTGATTTGAAAAACACTGAGTTAATTCACGAAATTAAAATAAACACTTCATTGCAGATTTCAATACAATCATCTAGTCTAAGTGTAATGAAAAAACACTACCCAGACGTAATAATTTACTAATCCGTATCCAAAACAAAAGCTTTTTTTACGGTAAGCTTGCAGTTGATAAACTGACCACGACCTCTTTCATTGTATGGGGTCAACAGTTTTCGAACGGTATAATTAAAATTTGACCGTAAGACTTCCCTTAGCTTCGACCGTGTTGACCCTTTTAAAAATCACATTAGATCCTGGCCCCGTTTCATTATATTACGTATAAGGTTCCATACCTCAAAGGAAAAAGGGGTATGGGTATGGGGTATGGTAAAGGGTATGAAGTGTCAATTAATATCTACTACCTAGGTTGTCTGCAATGGCTGCCGTGTCTGCCTTTGAACTAAGCAAAAATAAAATTTAGATATGTACGCAAACAAAGGTACGGCGATTAAATATAAAGTAGGATGTGGGTTCTTCGATCCTTAGCTAAATTTAATTATCACTTATTATTTCAGCTCGGTATTAACCCTACATTAATCAGAAATAGGTAGGCATGCCACCCTGTTAATTATTAATTTATTATTTACGTATGCATTTGCGGTCATTTTTACCTAAAATACTTTACATTGGTTATCAGTAAATCCTATTCCAACGAAAGAAATACACAAAAATGGCCAATATTATGCCAAGGTACAATCATTGGCACATGCCACGGTATAATCATTGGCACTGCCAATGATTGGATTTGATCGATAATATATGTTAAATCCATGCGATATAAATTCCATTACAATGTAAATGAATTTCAACACAAAATAAGTCGCATTTTAAAAAACATTTAAGAAGTACAATGATTGGCATAGGTGCCAATGACTACACCGTCATAGAGTTCATAGTGCAATTATTGGCATATCAAAAACTGGCAAAGTAATCATTAAATTGCAAATCTTACACAAATATCCCAAATAATGCACCTTCTCTTACGTAAAAATTACAAACATTAAACAAAACTTGCATAAATTTAATTATTTTAACGCAGTTTTCTTTTCTACTTCTCAAACTTTTTTCAAATCATCAGCAGCAATGGCGCGCAAATTTATGAATAAAATAAATCCCTCCAATTTAACTGTCAATGTCACTTACAATTTGGTTTTGGCAGACGCTAAATTTAAAATACTATTTAGGAAAAAATATTAGAAATGGCTACAGTCGTGTTGTGTTATAATATTACGATTAAAAGTTGAAAGTGCCAATGATTGGGGGGGTGCTAACAATACTACCGGTTACCCTAGATAGTTTTATGATAGTGAGTGACAAGACGAGCAAATCACGTGCCTGATGGTAAGCATCATGATTGCACATATCAGACACAGTGTTTAAAATTCAAAATTATGCGCGGCACTGCACTGCGCCTGTCACCCTGAGATATTAGTTGTTGAAACTCGTCATGGTCAGTAATTTCACTGGTAACATTGCCCTTCAGACCGGAACACAATAATGTTTGCACATTACTGCTTGGCGGATGAATAACTGGTAAAGGTGTGGTACTTCCCCAGGCGGCCTCCTGCAGAAGAGGTCTATCACTACAACTACATTAACAATAATTGGTGGTTCTTTCGCTCAGAGCGAGCTCTTCTAGACAACCATTCGGAAAGAGGAAAGGCATATACTGGAAGGACGGTGGTTTCAAATATAAAACAAAAATTTTACATAATAAAGTTCGTAAAATTATCTCTATATTAGGTAAGGTGCTATAGAAATATTATAAATTAATACATAATATGATAAATATATAAATACATTATAATATAATACATATATACATGTAAGACAATGTATTGATAAGATAAGGAGATATTTAGTGAGTTTTTTTTAGCTTTAGTAAGCTTTTAATAAGCCTTCTGTAGTAAAGAAGATTTTATACAGATTTTGAATCTAACCTCTGAGAGTCCAGTTATCTCCCTTTTGGAATTTTATCAAAGAAACGCACACATTTTCCTAAAAATACGACACCCTCGATGGCACAGATGGTAGTAACTCTGCTTTCTGTGCCGCAGGCCTCGGGTTCGATCTTCGGCCAGGTCAAACATTTGTGTGCATGAACATGTCTGTTTGATCTGTCCCTGTGTGTTATAAGCTTATATAAGTATGTATATCAGTCACCTGGTTACCATAGTACAGGCTTCTAGCCTAGTGTGGGACCAACTGACCGTGTGTGGAAGTTTTTTTTTTTTTATGATAGTGAGTGACAAGACGAGCAAATCAGGTGCCAGATAGCATCATGATTGTCCATATCAGACACAGTGCCACCCAGTGTTTTATAATTCAAAATTGTGCGCGGCACTGCACTGCGCCTGTCACCCTGAGATATGATCTGTAGCTCACTGAGTCAATCTCCTCCTGAGCTCGGCGTTGGGCGAGTCGGCGCTGTAGGGCGTGAGCTGCAGCTCGGGCGGCAGGTTGGCGTGGAAGGAGATCTTGGTGACCCACTCCAGCATGAGCTGGCGTGAGGGCGCCAGGAACAGGTACTCCGCGCCGTCCGCGCACGCCAGCCGGAACACGTGCGCGCGCTTCGTGTAGTCGCTCGCGGGCTCGCACCGGGCCTGCAACAATTGTACAAAAACCTTCAGCATTTCGAACACTTTCCAGCCGACTTTCGACCTGAAACTATGACAATATGGGTTGTCCACATAACACATATGAATTGACTCGAGCAGTGTCATTGATATATCTAGAAAATCTTAGTTTTTATTGTTCAGTTTTAGGCAAAAGTTTTTCGCAAAATTCTGCTGTTGTATCTTTATTTATTTAGGAAAAGAAAACAACTACACTATAAATATTAATGAATAAATAATACTTAAAACAAACTCAGGTAATAACGTAGCCCACAACACTTTTCACAGATTACATAACAGAAATAACTAATAAATAAATTAATAATTAAAAAATATAAATATATTACGGCTAGTAACGGTTTATAAGTATATAAGATTTTAAAAATAAATAAGGATTTCATAACATAACATACATTCACGCCTTTTTCCCGAAGGGGTAGGCAGAGGTGTACCCGGGACTCAGTCCCATAGTAGGCACACCCACATTTCGCCAGTATGATATTGGTCCCATGTAATAGGGGGCGAGCCTATTGTCATCTACCGGGCACAGTTCCAAACTCCAGGCAGTTATTGAGATAATTCCTAATGGAAAAATCCAATATTTAACATTGCCTGACCTGGGGATCGAACCCGGGACCTCTTGATTGGCAGTCGAGCATGCGCCCTCTACGCCACCGCGGCAGTCAACATAACACATATGAATTGACTCGAACTGTGTAATTAATTATTATATCTCTAGAAAATCTTAGTTTTAAATTATTCAGTTTTAGGCAATCGTCCTAAGTTTTTCGCAAAAATCCGCTGTTGTATCTTTATTTATTTAGGAAAAGAAAACAACTACATTATAAATATTAATGAATAAACAATACTTAAACAAACTCAGGTAATAACGTAGCCCACAACACTTTTCACAGATTACATAATAGAAATAATTGTAAATTACCGCTGGGAACGGTTTATAAGTATAAAATAATAATAATATGGGACAACTTCCACACACGGTCATCTAGTCCCAAACTAGGCTAGAATCCTGTACTATGGTAACCAGATGACTGATATACATACTTATATAAGATTATAACACACAGGGACAGATCAAACAGACATGTTCATGCACACAAATGTTTGACCTGGCCGGGGATCGGGCCTGCGGCACAGAAAGCAGAGTTACTACCATCTGTGCCAACGAGGCTATCAAATATAAGTGTATAAGATTTGAAAAATAAATAAGGGTTTCAATACTTTAAAATAAATTTCAATTTTAAATTTCCTGCGTTATTTCTGTGTAGTGAGTGAACGTACCAGTAAAATGGCGACAGGAGGAGCGGCGGCCTTGGCGTTGGCGAAGTCCAGCTCGTCCTTGAAGAAGCAGAGCAGTTGTCCACACAACACCGAGTAGTACCCGCGCCAGGAACGAACCGTGGCGCGCTTGCCGCCCACGCCCGACTCCTGCTTGCGCTCCAGGTAACCTATGATCAAACATTATTGTTATTACTTGCATACTTAATTTCAAGCCAATCCATTCGGTAGTTTTGACGTGAAAGAGTGACAAACATCCATCCATCCATCCTAACAAATTTTCGCATTGTTAAAATTATTATTTAAATTGAAAGCTTCACGAAATGACCTAATTCATAAACCCTTAAAAATAACGTAAGGGTGTTATACTAAATCGATAGACTGGCTGGTTGTTTTAGCCGGTAGTGCCCCTGCCTTCTGAGCCGCAGGTCCTGGGTTTGGTCTCCGGCCAGGTCAAACATTTGTTTGCTGTTGTCTATTTTAACTGTCCCTGTGTGTTATAAGCTTATATAAGTATGTATATCAGTCATCTGGTTACCATAGTACAGGCTTCTAGCTTAGTTTGGGACCAGATGACTGTGTGTGGAAGTTGTTCCATATTATATTATATCGCTCGAAAAAGTCCAATATGCAGAGGCCCCTTTGAACTTTGAATCTAAAGGTAATGTATAGCACCTATCGCGGTCCATCTCTGAAACCATCTACAGAAGATGTGCTCAAAGACAGCTCCTGCTAGGTGCAAGGACTATTGTGAATGGATGGAGACTACTTGATGGTCTATAGGTGTGATTTCTAGATGGATGGCAACCGGGCTATTGCTAGAGACTCCGGCACCTGCCACTTCCGTCCCATGTTGAAATATTACTATTTGTTGAGTCTCTGTTGTGTCTCTGTTGTGAGACTGTTTGGAGACTCTGCATACATTAATTTTATCGTCAAGTTAAAATTAGAATTAATAGTTAATTGTTTGTTAGTTGTTGAGTACGGGTGCGCGACGCCGGGACGCTTAGTTTGAAAATGAAAGAGCAATGTGCTCTGAACGATGCCTTTATGGGTACTATGGGTACTTATGGGTATCTCAAACTCAAACAGATTTATTCAAATAGGTCATAATCTGACACTTTGGTACGTCAATGAAGATAAACAGTACTGAGTCTACCGTGCGTTCGGAAAGATACCTCTACAAGAAGAACGCACAAGAAACTTGTAGGGCTTAATTTTTTCAACAGATAGTTTCACAATATTTGGTTTGCTTACATTCGTTTTCTTTAAAGGTGCCGCGAGGCGACTATGCAGAAGTTTCCAGGCATCTTTGTCCTCTATGTACTGGTTGACTTTATAATATGCCTTTATATATATTTTAACAAACTTATGGCTAAAGAAATCTGTAGAGTTATGTTAAGTTTTAAGTTTATCGTGGGAACCAAGTGCTCTGTATGGTGAGCATACACTAATATTATGACAGTGAACGATGATGTGAGTCACCTTCAATCTCAACAGGCGGCAGTTCAGCGATGTCTCCGCGGCGGTGTCTGCGGAAGCTCTGCGTGCGGCGCCGCGTCGTGAACGATGGAGTACGCTTCGGGGTCTTCACCACCTGCACCACACCACACACTCATTCATACATTGTCTTCAACATCATTGTCAACTAACAGATATAGCCACGTTGAGATTAGTGTACTTTGCATATTTCCATAGCTTGATGTCTTATGGGATTCTGTTGTGGGGGTCAGCCGCAGATATAGAAACTATCTTTATACTACAAAAACGTGCGATTCGTGCCATCTATAATACATTCGTGTGGGTCCATAAAAGAAGAAAAAAAAACTACCCTATGTCAGACCTGGGGCATATAATGCGGAGGTAATTTGCCTCATCATTCATCATGAGAATGACGAAGCAATGGAACTCACTGCCGTTTTCCACGTAATAGTTTTCCCGAAAACTATAACGTGGAAATCAAGAGTGAATAGGTATTTACTGAACAAGCGTGCTCCAACTTAGGCCGCATCATCACTTACCAGCAGGTGAGATTGCGGTCAAACGCCTGTTTAGTTACATATATATAAAAAAATAAATTAAAATCTATCCCTATCGCGCTACTCCTGAAAGTTTGATCAGTGTGTGTAAACACACACTTTGATAACCTTAAATTGTGACCTATCATTTTGACCAATTCTATAATATAATAAACAATGACTCACGCTCATGCTCTCAGCCCGTTTGACATGAGGATCGTTCTTGGGCAGTCTGTCGAATTGTGGCGCCGGAGATATTGTCTCCTCTGATGCTGCTCCGGCTAATCTTTCCACCTGGAATATGAAGAGCGGCCTTTCAGGAATTTGACACAATCCTATGAAAAAAAAAACCAAATCGATGTTTTGTATTCCCCTGTTTCCTCCGAATATTATAAACCTATTTGATATATTTATATCCTGACATTTTAAAGTTGAAGTAAAGTATGTCCCTATCATTTTATTTTTGTTTATGAACTCTATATTTTTTTGTAGTGAACGTCCAATCACGCGAGTAAAACTACGATTTTTGGAAGTTCACTATGAAAAAACATTTATGTTTTTTTTTATTGAAGTATGAGTTTCAAAATACACCTTTGGTTTAATTTTCTGCATACAGCGCCCTTATAAAGAAAATCAATTGTTAAGGCATATCTTGGTAGGTATGTTTAGTTTACTGGTATATAAGATCTGGCTTCTTGCCAAATTTCATGATGCTGAGCCAACGAGAATAATTTTGAGAATAATTAAGTTTAATTAAGAATAATTAGGATAATAGTTAATAAGATAAACTAAAATGAGACATAGTTTACTTCACAATTAAATATCAAAATGTAAAATAGAATGAATGGGTTAATATTCGGAGGAAACAAGGGACAAAACATCGATTTAGTAAATTTTCTATAAGATTGTGTCAAACTGCTAAGAGGTCCTGTATCCTGTTACCCCAAATTCGCTAGCATTATGCGCATCCTCAACGTACCTCTCTAGCGGGCGGCGGTGGAGGAAGAGGCACTGCATCCTTCCTCCGCTCCTCAGTGATCCTCTCCATCTCCCGTCTCCTGTACTGCTGCAGTCGTTCCTCTGCTTGCTTCTCTGCGGACACGCGGCGGGCTTCTTCCTCTTCGTGCTGCTGTTTCTTGAACGCTTGCTCAATCTGGACAACAATAAATTAATTACAAATAACAACCCATCAAATCTTTGAAGTACAGTTTGACGTTTCATCTTTTCAAACAACTTTCAAGCCGAAATAACTTTTGCATAGATGTAACTCACACAATTGCCCATATCAGACACAGTGCCACCCAGTGATTTAAAATTCAAAATTCTGCGCAGAACTGCACTGCGCCTGTCACCCTGAGATATTAGTTGTTGAAAGTGGTCAGGACCAGTAATTTCGCTGGTAACATTACCCTTCAGTCCGAAACACAGTAATGTTTGCACATTACTGCTTGGCGAATGAATACCTGGCAAAGGTGTACTTCCCAAGGCGGGCCCCTGCAAGAGAGGCCTACCACTACAAAGACATTATAAATGAATAGTTACCAGTGTGATTCTCTGCAGTGCGTAGAACTTGTCGTTCTGAGCGTCGATGGTCTCCTCCAAGTCTCGATGTCTGTTAATCAACTGCTCCACTTGAGCGATGTTCTCTCCGTATTTACCATCCCTCACTAGCGGAACCCTGGAGGAAAAAGATAACGTTAAATTGATGTTTTTAGAGCGTACGACACTTATTTTAGGTATTTCACACAAATTATTTTCAAATATTATGAAAAAATACCAATACCAAATCGATGTTTACGTAGCGACTTGACCATTCACACTAACCTTACAAATCTCTTTTGTCAATCTCCTTTCATCCATCCTCTCCACATGTCCGAACCACCTCAGCATTCCTTTCTCTATCTTTGTCACTACATCTTCTACCACACCACAGCGTTCCCTTATCGCACTATTCCTCATTTTGTCATTCCTCATCAAGTTCCGGTCTGAAGGGCAATGATACCAGTGAAATTACTGGGCTTGACGAGATTCAACGACTAATATCTCAGGGTGACAGGCGCAGTGCAGTGCAGTACAATTTAGAATATTAAAACACTGGGTGGCACTGTGTCTGATATGGGCAATTATGATGCTTACCATCAGGCACCTGATTTGCTCGTCCTGTCACTCACTCACTATCATAAAAAAAGGCTCGTAGCAATTAGGCAACATTTGTTTATAAAAACTGTTTATAAACAATGTTATATCATCATCTTAAACAGTTTAATAACGTAAGACAATCATTCATTGTTTCAAAAACATGTTGCTGTTTTTGTTCTCACACTGCGTGGAGAGCAAAGCGAAATATATAAGGCGCATTTGCATTGGTTGTCATTCGGTCGTTACACCGCATACGGGGTGCGAGAGATTTCTATTAACGCATGCCATAGAGACCGCATGCTGTATTAGTTTTCATTAGTCGATGCGGGCCCTGCATGCGGGGTACGGGAGATATTTAAGTTATAGAATGCCTACTTTTATTGGTCGATAGCCCGTATTCACGGCATGCTACCCGCATGCGGTAGGTACGTCGACCGAGAAATATTCATAAGTCGAAAATAGCCCGTATTCGGGGACTACCCTTATGCGGTGTAACGACCGAGTTAGCGACTAATGAAAATGAGCCTGTAGCTTACTAATAAAATTTGACATTTGTGGACGTGTAATTCAGTGAAGTTGCGCTGTTATAAACCAGAGACATAGATATAAACATAGATATTTTTTTAATTAACATAACATAACATACATTCACGCCTTTTTTCCCGAAGGGGTAGCTGCCTACCCCTTCGGGAAAAAAGGCCCCATAGTAGATACACCCACATTTCGCCAGTATGTTATAGGTCCCATGTAATAGGGGGCGAGCCTATTGCCATCTACCGGGCACAGTTCCAGACTCCAGGCAGTTATTGAGATAATTCCTAATGGAAAAATCCAATATTTGACACTGCCTGACCTGGGGATCGAACCCGGGACCTCTTGATTGGCAGTTGAGCATGCGCCCTCTACGCCACCGAGGCAGATTTTTTAAATTATTTTATATAATATCAATATATAGGGCAGCAGCGTCCTCTGCAACAAACCATCGAACTGCGCTCGACAACCGCACAACAACCGTGTCGAGTATTAACAACAACCCTCCTTTATGGGGGAGGACTATGTTCACTAGTGGATTACCAACGGCTGAGATGATGATGATCATGATGATATATAGGTACTTGAAGATGAATTTGGACGCTCTTGCAGTTACCGTATTTTTTGAGGAAGACCAGTGAAAATGTTATTCCCTTACCTGTTAGTTATCCAAGCGTCAAGAGCGTCAGCGTCCCGTTTGAACAGCAGAGCGTCCAAATGCTGCGTGTATATAACGTCCCTGTTGCTCCACGCCGCGTCTAACTGCGAACGGCGCGCGCGCAGCGTGGCCATGCGCTCTTCTATCTCCTGAGACATTATGTGGCCTTCTTTCACTAGCTTCTCACCTGGAACAAGAGGAAATAATCTAAATATTACATTATTAGATGTGCCCTGCGGTTTCACTCGCGCAGTCTTCGTTCCCGTGGGTATAATCGAAACAAAGAAAGTTTTTGTAGTGGTAGGCCTCTCTTGCAGGGGCCCGCCTGGGGAAGTACCACTCCTTTGCCAGTTATTCATCCGCCAAGCAGTAATGTGCAGACATTACTGTGTTCCGGTCTGAAGGGCAATGTTACCAGCGAAATTACTGGACATGATGAGATTCAACAACTCATATCTCAGTGTGACAGGCGCAGTGCAGTGCCGCGCAGAATTTTGAATTGCAAAAACACTGAGTGGCACTGTGTCAGATATGGGCAATCATGATGCTTACCATCAGGCACCTGATTTGCTCATCTTGTCACTCACTATCATTAAAAAATCTTTGAGTTTTAAACAACATTATACCCGCGTTTAGAGACGCAAATTACGTGCCTTTCAGTTGCAAGGTACGCGCGAACTAACCCATACTTCGCATTATTACTGCTATCAGCACTCTCTTAGATGCAAACCCCTTTGCTGTGTTCGTTGATAAGTGGAATGCCGTTATGACAACCACAGCACAAATATCGATTAGAAGGCGCATAGCAGGATCTCGCTAGGAAAACCACCGTAACACATTTGCACACAAATGTGGTATTCTAATATCGGTTTAAAGAAATTTATTCTCAAAAAAGACTTAACGTCACTTACATGAGAACAATATTGGCTTATGTTAATTTTTACATAATCGTTCGGTAACAAATATAATATTAAACACGACCTCATCTAATTATTTATTATTACTACCTATCTAATTATTGATTACCGGTTAATCATAACATATTCGCTGAGTTTAGATTTAAATATATTAAATGAGGTAATGTTTTTAATAGCAGACGGTAGTTTATTATATAACTGTGCACCTTCGTATGTTATCGTTTTTTTGCCATAATTAGTCCGTGTCCGGGGTAGTACTAAAAAACTTGCTCGACGCGTACTTCGTTTCGTAATCTGGCTCTGTTTTGTGAAGGCTATGCTAGTATGGAGAGAATTATTTAGTATTTTTCTAATAAGAATACATGTGTTGTAAATATATAGTTGTTTGATATTCATTAATTTTGTTTCTGAGTAAATTTTTGACGTTGGTGTTAGGTAGTTATAATATTTTAACACGTTACTTTGTTTGTGTGTATGTATATATGCATATATTCGTATTATTATTTAAATTTATTTTATTAAACTTTATTTCTTTTTTTTTCTCTATTAGAATACTTTTTTGTTATATATTTTCACCGCTAAGACAATTTTTCATTAATTTCTCTTTAATAATAAATTAGTGTTCTAGTAAATAATTCCTTTTCCTTTGTTTTTAATAATTTTTAGATTAAGAGTATATCGCCATAAAAAGTTATGTGCCTATTCATTTAATTGCCTCATAGGTACTTATATCTGTTATTTTTTTACAAAACCAAAATCTACAATTTTAATTTTTTAATATATGACTTGGAATGCCAAATCCTACTAATATTATAAATGCGAAAGATTGTGAGGAGTAAGAAGTACCGTTTGACACTTGAATTTACAACACAAAAAAAAAACAAAAAAGAAGTTTTGGGGGGAAGCCGAAGAGTACAGTTTGGCTCCCGTATCTATATCAATTATCGGTGCATTTTCGAGTGTTTAACGTGTAATAATGGTGGAATATTACGTGTTGAGTGTTTTAGAAGATACACAAGTCTCTTAGCAAGCGATGCGAGAGTTGAAATGTGACTTTTCGTATTCCCACCAAAATTCCGGCAGCTTCTTGTAATGACCACAACTTCACTAGAGCTGTGACTTGACCGGGCTTGCCCTCACTCTGAATTGACTAATTGACCATATTAACTTGAAAATTTATATAACTTGACTCTGGTAAATACACTAACGTGTGAGTCCATGAATGTCCCGTGTAAGCAGGCTATATATACAAAACTTGACACTGGCAATACATTCGTGTGGGTCCAAAAGAAGGAAAAAAAACATAATTCTATACTTTTAAGGCGAAGGTTATTTAAAGAAAAGATGAAACGTCAAACGGTACTTTTCAGATTTGCTGAGATATCATTTCAAGTTGACACCGTTTGAAAAGAACAACAGATTTTTAACAGACAGATGGGCAACAACTAAATGATCCTTTAGGGATCCTTTTTTCCTTAAACCCTAAAAACGAGTTCAATGACCATCTGAAATGAATAACTACATTATGTTTACTAGTAATCCCGCATAGACAAACTTAAATAGCAAAACTTTATCTAATTCCGAAATTTATTATAATGCGGGTGATAAAAGCTACGAGTACGTTTACAGTTTTAAGGATTCCGTACCTCAAAAGGAAAAAGGAACACTTATAGGTTCTTTTTTCACACGGTCATCTGGTCCCAAACTAGGCTAGAAGCCTGTACTATGGTAACCAGATGACTGATATACATACTTATATAAGCTTATAACACACAGGGACAGATCAAACAGACATGTTCATGCACACAAATGTTTGACCTGGCCGGGGATCGAACCCGGGGCCTGCGGCACAGAAAGCAGAGTTGCCACCATCTGAGCCAACAAGGCTGTCATTGCAAAGAGAATAAAGTTGTCACACATCTCGTGAGTTGAGAATCGAAAGCGATTCGAACCGGTGATTTACGAATGAAATATAGAACAATAAAGGGTTTTTTATTTTATTTTTATTTTATAACTTACCATCGGCATATAGCGTGCGGAAGTCGTCTTCCTTGGTCATGATCTCAGCATGAATATCTTTATGTCTCGTCAGCAACTGCTCCGCGCCGCGGACGTCCACCGCGAGCTCCGGGGCGGTCACCCTCGCTAGGGTCTCGTTTGTCCACGCGCTGAGGATACAAATAATAATTAGAATTTGAATTTATACTCAAACAGAACGGGTTACCCCAATTACACAGCTCGAGTCAATTCATATGTGTTATGTGGACAACATATTGTCACAGTTTCAGGTCGCCAAGATTCCTCCGCGGCTCCGACATGAGCTAACGACTGCCCCCTACATATCTTATAGGGAACTATACGGACCTACAGTTTTCTGAAATACTGTAGCGCCCATGTAAAAAGTCCACATGGTGGGATTCAATCCAGGAACTCCGGATTTTAACCGGGCATATTTTAGCTGGCCAAAGTACATACATACATACAGTCACGCCTTGTTCCCGTTGGGGTAGGCAGAGACTATTTCTTTCCACTTGCTACGGCCAAAGTAGCCCACTACAAACCATTTTTGTATCCTACCCAATTACCCACCTTTTATAAAAAACCTGCAATCTGTTATTTGTGCGTCAACTTTTCATCTTGCATTCAATATTACCACAACATCGGAGGCTTATAATACAAATGTGTCTAACAAAAGACGGAAAGACTTGACCTTTCAGCATCGACCTCGAAGCATATACATATATTATTTTCGTTTCTGGGTCTTTTGAATGAATGAATGAATGATAACACTTTATTGGTACCACAATTATACAAAAAAGGCAAAAAGAAAACTCAAAAACTAGAAAGAGTAACAACAGGCGGCCTTATCGCTCAGAGCGATCTCTTCCAGACAACCATGCAGAGGAAGGATATACAGAACATGACGGGACGGTGGTTCCAAAAACAAATACTTAAATGATAAATAAATAAATAATAAATAAATAAAAATAAAAAAAATAATATATACATAATAATATCTTTTCCTATAATAAAACTAATATAATTTACTATTTATAAGCTAAATACTTTTAGCTGTAAGAAATATGTATACAATTATTTACTGACTCGGGGGTGGTATTACGAACATGCAATCGCGTAACAACAGCAAGTAAATTTTTCTGTCAAACGTAATTTTTTGTATGCCGTTTGACAGCTGACATTAAGCAATTAAACGCTTTCCACACTTCTACTGCTGTTCGTAATAAGGGGGCCTTAAAAACAAACAGTCTCACAAAAATATAGTATTTTAATTGTAATATCAAATAATTAGCAAAATTTCAAATACGGCTTCTAAAACAAAAATCCGCATCGAAATCATTCATTCGTTCAGGAGTTACGACGCTACAGACATACAAAGATACACAGCCAAGAGACAAGAGGAGACAAGAGAAGTCAAGAGACTCACAGCAACTCCTGGTAATGTGCGAAGTAGGCCTGCAGTTGCGAGGCGAGCTCCAGTTGCTGCGTGCAGTGCGCGGTTCGCTTCGTCAACGTCTCCAATGATTCTGTTACTTCTTCCAACTTCGCCGTCACGTGCTCCTTAGCGTCGGGGAACGCTGTGCCAAGTCTGAGGGAAAACATTCTTTATCACATATTATGTTATACGTAAGTATTTTTGGCAAATGTAAGGATTGAATTTAGTCTGTGGCTTTGTCGCTGTCAACAAGAATATTGACAATGACAAGGTTACTGGTTTGATATTAGAAATACTGAGATGTGATATAGTCTATGGAATAGGCAGATAAGCGGAAATATGGCGGCAAAGCAGTGATAATGGAATATGGAGTGAATTATGAGACAAATATAGTAAAAGGAGGTGTACGAGGCGTATAGACAGTAGACGTTATAGACAGCGGTCTTATCGCTTGATATACAATCTAAAATGAAATCTGAATGATGCGGAGGGTGAGAGGTTCGAATCCCGTCCGTGGGCAAAATTTTTTTCTCATTTCACATTGTATAACAACAACAACTGCCTGGAGACTGGAACTGTGCCTGGAAGATGGCAATAGGCTCGCCTTATCTGGTAAAATGTGGGTATAATATATAGGACCGAGTCCTGGGTTCATCTTTGCGATCACCAAGCTGCACAACAAGCGTGCTGATTACGGCAAAATTCCCCGTTTATGGCGTTCGTTAGGGGAGGCCTATGTTCAGCCGTGGACATCTTCCGGCCGGTGATGATGATAATAAAACAATTAATACGCAACCTACACTATAATTATAAGGGTGTCCGAGGTTTTCTCGGTTTTTGGTCAAGCATCAGCAGGGCTATTGGCGTTCTTCATAATCACCAGTCGCTATCAGGCTTATGTCTTTATGTTCTGTGGTTTGAGTTAGTTACAAAGACTTTTTACTTTTCTAACAAGACTTTACTGTCAAATTTGGAAGAGAGAAAAGGAAAAGGATAGACACTACGAGTGGTTCTCACTCGGGACCGACACAGTGCACAGTCTACTTAGTAAGTTTATCATAATGTCTTTGGTTAGTAACCGGACTTTGACATTTGTAGTTAATGTCAAATCAAGTTAATAGTCACTAAAGTGATAGTCACCAAGAACGCCAATAGCCCCCCAGAAGACCCTAATGTTACGTGTAATACGAGTGCGTCCAAGTGACGCTGCGTGTCGGACCTGTGAGCCTCGGCGCGCAGGTTGTGGTGTTGCTTGGCGATGGCGTCGATGTCCGCGCGCAGCGCGTGCAGCGCGCGGGCCTGCGCGTGCAGCTCGTGGCGCGCGCGCGGGGGCGCCGCCGCGCCCGCCAGCGCCGACTCCTTCTCCTGCAGCCACGCGCTCGTCTCGTCCGCCAGCCGGTCGAACTCGTGCACCTGCCGGGCGCCCGCCAGCGCCTGCCGGACACACACCACATTTACTTATCTTATATTTAAACTAGCGACCCGCCCCGGCTTCGCACGGTAGCAGAAGTAGGTATAGTGAACGTTTAACAGGAGTAAATTCGTGATACATTGTATTTTAATAGATATAACCCTAATGGTTTATTTCTGTTACAATGACCAAACCTTAACACATGTATAAATTTATCGTGGGCTATTATTTTGAAGATATTGATAAGTACTAAAAACCCCTAGTACATTACTTTAATCTACCACCGATAGTTTTCACATCGCATGAAAAATAATCACTGCTTCGATTATTGTGACTAAACCAGAAAAGATGGATATAATTTATGTATACTGTTTTGTAGGTATTGATAAGTACTACAAACCCCTAGTACATTACTTTACTCTACCACCAATAGTTTTCACACCGCATGAAAAATAATCACTTTTTCGATTATTGTGACTAAACCAAAAAAGATGGATATAATCTATGTATACTGTTTTGTAGGTATTGATAAGTACTACAAACCCCTAGTACATTACTTTACTCTACCACCAATAGTTTTCACACCGCATGAAAATAATCACTTTTTCGATTATTGTGACTAAACCAAAAAAGATGGATATAATCTATGTATACCGTTTTGTAGGTATTGGTATTAGGATTTACGCACATTTTACACAAAGATAAAGAAATATTCAACCAAAACGACATAGATTATATGATTCGCGACAAAAAGAAAAAATGGAGCAAAGTTGTCACAAATTGGCAAACCCCAGGCACTGCACTGCGCCTGTCACCCTGAGATATTAGTTGTTGAAACTCGTCGTACTCAGTAATTCCGCTGGTAACATTGCCCTTCAGACCGGAACACAGTAATGTTTGCACATTACTGTTTGGCGGATGAATAACTGACAAAAGTGTGGTACTTCCCCAGGCGAACCCTAAAAAGGCCTACCACTACAACACACACGTGGACACGTGGCACAGTTAGTACATTATAAATTACAACTCACCTCCTGCCTAGCCAAAGCCAATTCCTTAAGATCGTCCCACAGTCCTCTGATATCGTCTATCCTCTGCTTCACTCTGTCTCCTTCTGGCGTGTTCTCTTCTAGAAGTACGTTACCCGACTCGCATACTGCTTCGATGCGGCCTTCGTTTGCTGTGGAGGGAAATAATTTATTAAATAAATATGCGTTTAAGAGGCCGGCTTTTCTCGGAAACTATTCATCTTAGTCCAGTAGTATATTTACAGGAGTGATAGATCTCATCAAGATCTAAAGATCAAAGAGAGAATAAGAGAAGAGAAGAAGAAAGTTCAAATAAATTTCAAATAACAGCTGTCAAACTAAAAATGGCTTAATCTCGGAAACTACTCATCTTAGACCAGTAGTTTCTTTACAGAAGTGATAGATCTCATCGAGATCTTTATTTTAAATAACAGCTGTCAAACTAAAAATGGCTTCATCTCGGAAACTATTCATCTTAGACCAGTAGTTTCTTTACAGAAGTGATAGATCTCATCGAGATCTTTATTTTAAACTAGCGACCCGCCCCGGCTTCGCACGGGTAGCAGAAGTAGGTATAGTGGACGTTTATCAGGAGTAAATTCGTGATACATTGTATTTTAATAAATATAACCCTAATGGTTTACGCAGCGCACGCAAATTAATGACTATTTCTGTTACAATGACCAAACCTTAACACATGTTATAATTTATCGTGGGCTATTTTGAAGATATTGATGAGTACTACAAACCCCTAGTACATTACTTTATTCTACCACCAATACTTTTCACACCACATGAAAAATAATCACTGCTTCGATTATTGTGACTAAACCAGAAAAGATGGATATAATCTATGTATACTGTTTTGTAGGTATTGATAATAATACAATCCCCTAGTACATTACTTTAATCTACCACCGATAGTTTTCACACCGCATGAAAAATAATCACTGCTTCGATTATTGTGACTAAACCAAAAAAGATGGATATAATCTATGTATACTGTTTTGTAGGTATTAATAAGTACTACAAACCCCTAGTACATTATTTTACTCTACCACCAATAGTTTTCACACCGCATGAAAAATAATCACTGCTTCAATTATTGTGACTAAACCAAAATAGATGGATATAATCTATGTATACTGTTTTGTAGGTATTGATAAGTACTACAAACCCTAGTACATTACTTTACTCTACCACCAATAGTTTTCACACCGCATGAAAAATAATCACTTTTTCGATTATTGTGACTAAACCAAAAAAGATGGATAGAATCTATGTATACTGTTTTGTAGGTATTGATAAGTACTACAAACCCCTAGTACATTACTTTACTCTACCACCAATAGTTTTCACACCGCATGAAAAATAATCACTATTTCGATTATTGTGACTAAACCAAAAAAGATGGATATAATCTATGTATACTGTTTTGAAGGTATTGATAAGTACTACAAACCCCTAGTACATTACTTTACTCTACCACCAATAGTTTTCACACCGCATGAAAAATAATCACTTTTTCGATTATTGTGACTAAACCAAAAAAGATGGATATAATCTATGTATACTGTTTTGTAGGTATTGATAAGTACTACAAACCCCTAGTACATTACTTTACTCTACCACCAATAGTTTTCACACCGCATGAAAAATAATCACTTTTTCGATTATTGTGACTAAACCAAAAAAGATGGATATAATCTATGTATACTGTTTTGTAGGTATTGATAAGTACTACAAACCCCTAGTACATTACTTTACTCTACCACCAATAGTTTTCACACCGCATGAAAAATAATCACTTTTTCGATTATTGTGACTAAACCAAAAAAGATGGATATAATCTATGTATACTGTTTTGTAGGTATTGATAAGTACTACAAACCCCTAGTACATTACTTTACTCTACCTCCAATAGTTTTCACACCGCATGAAAATAATCACTTTTTCGATTATTGTGACTAAACCAAAAAAGATGGATATAATCTATGTATACTGTTTTGTAGGTATTGATAAGTACTACAAACCCCTAGTACATTATATTATTCTACCATCAATGCATTTCACAGCGCACGCAAATTTATGAATATGGTAATTATATTATGTAACACCTTGGTTCACAATATTGCAGTTTTCTTACGGATCCCCATTTTTTTTCAAAATCTCATATAGCCTATGGCACTCACACTGAATTAAGCTATCCATAAGTGAAAGAATTTTTAAAATCGGTTCAGTAGTTTCGGAGCCTATTCGTTACAAACAAAAAAACAAAAAAACAAAGTTTCTCTCTTTATAATATTAGTATAGATAACAGCTGTCAAACTAAAAATGGCTTCATCTCGGAAACTACTCATCTTAGACCAGTAGTTTCTTTACAGAAGTGATAGATCTCATCGAGATCTTTATTTTAAATAACAGCTGTCAAACTAAAAATGGCTTCATCTCGGAAACTATTCATCTTAGACCAGTAGTTTCTTTACAGAAGTGATAGATCTCATCGAGATCTTTATTTTAAATAACAGCTGTCAAACTAAAAATGGCTTCATCTCGGAAACTATTCATCTTAGACCAGTAGTTTCTTTACAGAAGTGATAGATCTCATCGAGATCTTTATTTTAAATAACAGCTGTCAAACTAAAAATGGCTTCATCTCGGAAACTGTTCATCTTAAAAACACTATAGAGTAGTTAGTGAGTAACCACTACAGTACAACTCACCATGTAGTTGCGTGAGGAAATTGTCGAAGCTCTGTTGCAAGGTGTCGACATGTTCGACATCTAACCCGTACTCCTCGCTCGCCGCCACGGACATCTGCTCGCTGATCCATTCCTGAGTTTCTGAACATTCTTGCACGAATCTACGGTGGGAAATATTACATATTAGCACAGAGCTCTACAAGTTCCTTGTGCGTTCTTCTTGTAGAGGTATATTTCCGAACGCGCGGTAGACTCATTACTACTTATTGATATTATTTATTGACGTTTAAAAATGTCTTAAATAGAATTATTTATTTAATAAATTTTCGTTGACTTTGAGAGATTATATCATCTCAGCCGAAGGAAGTCCACTGCTGGACATAGGGATATATTTCAATGATTAGATTTCATAGATTTCAATGGCCTGGATATATAGATTGAATGATAATATTAATTGCAGATACTAACTTGAAATACTTCAAACTCTGCTGCAGCCGCTGTTGTCGTTTAGCACAGAGCAACTTCATCTCTTCGTATAGCGAGGTTACCTCTTCCACCTTCTTCTTTAACTGAGGATCGTCTGCCGTCGCCCGCTCCTGTGATATTGAATTAAATTACTTTAGACAGATTTTATACAAACGTTAGGACAGGCAGAGAATATTTCTTTCCACTCGGTACGATCCTGACATTATGTGATAAACCAATGGAAATGAATCATTTTCAAGGAAGTAGTTTTTCCTGAAACATCGGCGCGGCGCGGCGGATATCTTAGAGACAGTATCCAGGAGGAAGCTTCACCTGTTCCGTTTCTAGAAAGGAGTAGAAGCGTCTGTGGCCTCAACGCGTAAAGGCCTAAAGAAAATATGCCCGGACAAATTCGGAGTCCGTAGATCGAATCTCAAGTTCGTATGTCGCGTTAAACTGTAGTTGTCCGTATAGTTCCCTATAAGATATGTAGGGGGCAGTCGTTAGCTCATGTCGGAGCCGCGGAGGAATCTCGTCGACCTGAAACTGTGACAATATGGGTTGTCCAAACCCATATGAGTTGACTCGAGCAGTGTAATTGGGGTAACCCGTTCTGTCGGAGTATAAATACAAATGATGGTATGTCACCGTCAGTTTGGCGAGGGTGGCGTGGTAGGCGGCGAGGTCCCGCTGCAGCCCCTCCAGGCGGCGGGCCAGCGCGCGCGCCGACTCCTCGTCCGCGCCCACGTCCGCCGACACCAGCTGCAGCCGCCGCTCCCGCAGCCACGCCTCCGACTCGCTCAACTCCGATATCACCTGGGACGTTACAACATAACATAACATAACATATTATGTAGGCGTGCCTTTTCCATTAAATAATACTCGAACACTTCAGCATATTTTACATGATTTATTCCAAGCCCACCATCTTCAATCTCGCTCTACAATCATCTGTCTCACTGGCATCCACCTCCCTGTGTTGCCATCGCGCCCTCGCACATGCCATAGATCTCCGTGAAATCACACGTTGCCATTAATACTCTCCATAAAACCACCAAAACGTTCACAGAATCCGTAGCATGCGCGTCACAAAATAACATCAACCCTACACTTAACATACATTCACGCCTTTTGACGTGACAACGTCTTATAATTCGATAGAGCCGGCTGCACGCACGAAAAAACATGGCTCATGCGGCGTTACCTCGCTCTGAGGCGTTCCATGTAAGGCTTGAAGTGCAAGCGAGAGCGCGGAAAGAGCGACAAAGAAGCACAATCGGCCTTTGCGTTCGGCAGCGTTCGACATCCGTCTCTCTCCTACTTGAGTGAGCGCGTTATCACGTTCAACTACCGTCAGTAAACCGACTTTACAAACAACCAATTTTTTTTCCCGAAGGGGTAGGCAGAGGTGTGCCCGGGACTCGGTCCCATAGTAGATACACCCACATTTCACCAGTATGTTATCGGTCCCGTGTAATAGGGGGCGAGACTATTGCCATCTACCGGGCACAGCTCCAGACTCCGGGCAGTTATTGAGATAATTCCTAATGGAAAAATTCAATATTTAACACTTTGCCCGACCTGGGGATTGAACCCGGGACCTCTTGATTGGCAGTCGAGCATGCGCCCTCTACGCCACCGAGACATTACAACATTATTATTAATCGTTTATTTCGACCGACGAGGATCATAGGTACACAATATTAATTACTAAATTAAATTACTTAACAAATAAAAAATACAAAATAAAATGAATCGACATAATAATTGATTGAAATTAGAAATAAATAGTCATAAATTATAAATTAAATAATAATAAATAATAAGAAAATGTCAATATATAAATTAAAATCAATTATACCCATGTCGATTCATATTATAATAAATCTTATTTTAATACTAGATTATAATTATAATAAATCTTTTTGACTTTGACTTTGTGGTTGTAGACGACGCTTTCGTTTATAAACTTTTAACATACGTTCACGCCTTTTTCCCGAAGGGGTAGGCAGAGATGTACCCAGGACTCAGTCCCATGTAGATACACCCACATTTCGCCAGTATGTTATTGGTCCCATGTAATAGGGGGCGAGCCTATTGCCATCTACCGGGCACAGCTCCAGACTCCGGGCAGTTATTGAGATAATTCCTAATGGAAAAATTCAATATTTATCACTTTGCCCGACCTGGGGATTGAACCCGGGACCTCTTGATTGGCAGTCGAGCATGCGCCCTCTACGCCACGGAGGCAGTTATAAACTTTTAGATATGTTTAAGTTAAGAATTCGTTCAAAATCGTCAATCGTGCGTCAGGCATCAAGCCGATGTCAATCTTTTGTCAAACCTTTTAATAAAATTGCGAATGTTTTTTTTTTGGCAACAAATTACACCTATGTATATTAATTTTAGGCTTACAATATATATAATTTGTCAAATTAAATTTAGACTTAGAAATGTTTAAAGTTGTAACATAATTTGTATCGCAAATATAGGACGCGCGGCGTCACGATAGTTTTTAAGAAAAAGTTGGTTTTGAACGAAGACGTAATTTGGTGATCTGTCACTGTCATATTTTTATTGTAATGCATCTCGAATACCGAACACGGAATTTTCACAAGTTAATCCCTGGTCTTATAATTTCATCCACAACAGTGGTGATAGTAAAGTTAAGCTTTGTATGGCGACTAGCGGTTTAGAGCTACATCTGGTACACGCATTAGGCGTGTACCAGATGTAGCTCTAAACCGCTAGTCGCCATACAAAATGTATTGGCTCCGACGCGCCCAGATCGGCGTCCGTGGCACACGTGTGCCAGATGTAGTTCTAGCTTAACTTTACTATCACCACAAAGTCAAAGTCAAAAAGATTTATTCAAATAGATCACAATCCGACACTTTTGTACGTCAATGAAGATAACAGTAATGAGTCTACCGTGCGTTCGGAGATACCTTTACAAGAAGAACGCAAAACGCCGTAGGCAAAATACTGGACCAAAATTTTATAAGTAGAAACCTAATCATTTTGACTCGAAAAGAAGAAGAAGAAGAAGGCACAAAAAACTTGTAGACGCAGAATAATAAAGGGACACTCCTCAATAAAACTATGCAGCTTCTTGACCAGGCCGGGTATCGAATCCGGGGCCTGCGTCACAGGAAGCAGAGTTACTACCATCTGAGCCAACTGTCAGCTGTCAAAAAAGGTGTAGTAATATTGAAGGAGGTGCATCCCCGTCAACCTAAACCTAAGCAAATGAAACGATTGCAGAATTCGCCAAAAAAAAAAAAACCGAGCTCACATACAAAAGGCATCAATCAGGTGATCGACTTTGTATGGGTCCATACACCACTTACTTGTAACAAGTCGCATTTGTTCTGTATCGCGAGCGTTCGTCTAGCGTTGGCTTCGTGCAGCGCTCGCAGCGCTGCAGTGAGCTCGCGAGCTCTCGCTTCAAGCGCTGCGGAGGCGAAGTGACCGCGACGAGATAGTTGGTTCGCTCGACCGCAGAGAGCTTTCACTGTTGGCTCTCTAGAAAAATACAAATAAAAGTTTTTTTTTACGATAGTGAGTGACAAGTCGAGCAAATCAGGTGCCTGATGGTAAGCATCATGATTGTCCATATCAGACACAGTGCCACCCAGTGTTTTAAAATACAATATTCTGCGCGCACTGCACTGCGGCAGTCACTGTGAGATATTAACTGTTGAAACTCATCATGCCCAGTAATTTCGCTGGTAACATTGCCCTTCAGACCGGAACACAGTAATGTTTGCACATTACTGCTTGGTGGATGAATAACTGGCAAAGGTGTGGTACTACAAAAGAGGCCTACCACTACAAATACGGAATTTTTTATACACTCGCGTTATAAATCTCTTTTGTTAATCTCCTTTCATCCATCCTCTCCACATGTCCGAACCACCTCAGCATTCCTTTCTCTATCTTTGTCACTACATCTTCTAACACGCCACAGCGTTCCCTTATCGCACTATTCCTCATTTTGTCCATCAAGGTCACTCCAGTCATGCTTCTCAGGCTTCTCATCTCCACAGCATTAATCTTACTGTCATGCTTCTTCTGCCAGACCCAACATTCGCTACCATATAAGTGTAGGGATCAGTACCTCTCTATGAACAGCCAGTCGTGCCTCGATATTATCCCTCAATATTTACCTGGCAACCAGCTCAGCTTCGACCGCTAAATGTTTCTTCAAGAGCGCCTGAGCTTCAGGCAAGCTGGCTCCAGTGTCTTCACTCTTCACCGCTGCTTCACGCTCCTTCAACCTTCAAACATAAACATACATTCACGCCTTTTTCCCGAAGGGGTAGGCAGAGATGTACCCAAGACTCAGTCCCATAGTAGATACACCCACATTTCGCCAGTATGTTATTGGTCCCATGTAATAGGGGGCGAGCCTATTGCCATCTACCGGGCACAGTTCCAGACTCCAGGCAGTTATTGAGATAATTCCTAATGGAAAAATCCAATATTTAACTCTTAAAACATGAGACAAAGACTTGTATCACAGAACAGATAACAATACTACATATAGAATGAACACTGACAAGGACAAGGAGCTCGTAGCCGTAGCACAGAATACTAAAGTTCTAAACGGACAAAAGAGACACTCCTGAAAATAATTTGAAATAAATAGCGACTCTACTTTCGACGCAATAAAGTGCAATTCAGATTGTAGTTATGCGCGATGATTCAAGCAGTTATCACCAAAATAACTCAGTGCCTCAAGTCGAAGTTCTTCGACCAATGTGTGCTACAAGTGATGACTCAACGTGGTCTCTGACTGTGGGCCTTATCAGCAAGCTCTAAATAGCGCAACGAGCTATGGAGAGGGCTATGCTCGGGATTTCTCTGCGAGATCGAATCAGGAATGAGGAGATCCGTAGACGAACGACAATCACCGACATAGCGCATCGGATTAGCAAGTTGAAGTGGCAATGGGCGGCACATAGCACGTACTACTGGAGGCCTACGTTCAGCAGTGGACGTCCTATGGCTGAGATGATGTTTCAATTGATTGATCAGTGAAGAAAGGTGTTTTAAAAGAGCTTACCATTTGAACTCCTCGTCAGCGTCTCTGTCCCAACGATGCAGCAACGCGGCGTCTTCCAAGTTGTCTCTTCGGATCTGCATGGGCTCTTGCAGTTGACGATACCTAAACATATTCAAATTCAAATTCTCTTTATTCATAGATTTCAAATGATCATATTATAACAATTACGTCCCGCCGAAATCTGTCTTTTCAGACGTATGAATACTGAATATAATACAGCATAATATCTGTCATTTGACTTAGATTTACGAAAAATATTATTAAATTAAGTCATAATATACCATGTTACATTTAGATACAGGTCGCGTCACGGTTTAATAGCGCTGACATTGAATGCGCTGATATAGATTTTTAGACATGTTTGGTAACAGGAATGAGGTGCGACGGGAGAGGCGCTCCATTGGTCGCTCGGTCTCTACACCCCGGCTTACCTCGCCCACTGTCTCTAGTGTCCTGCGTACTGTCGCGAGCATACGGAGTAGTGGTGTGGGAGCGATCACAGTTCGGATAATGAACACAGTCTAGATGAGGTGGAACAATCCGAAATTGTATTATTTAATTTTAGTTTTACATCTCACGAAAAGACGTGTTATTCTGAGTTTCTCTCGGAATAAAGTACCACATAATTTGACGCGTCCTTTTGATTAAAAATTTAAAACATAAGTAAAAATTAATTTAATTTGCGCATTTCCGAACCACTTATTGCACCTTTTTTCATACTTCTTGATAAATAATGTTGTTACAAAAAAAAAAACGCTTAATAATTATATGCGCGACTGTACACTTGCGCAAAGCACCCCTCCACTTTTGCCGAGCGCTACTAAACCGTGACACGACTTATATCAAGTTACTTTTGATTTTGACGACTCGGGTCTGAAATGAAAATTGACCAAGTATAATAATGCCCACAAAGACAATATAAATAGTAGATTAGTAGCCAAGGGCTGTAAGGCATCAATTGCAGCCCGAGATATTTAGGCGCACGAGCGCAGCGAGGGCGCCTATACTTCGAGGGTGCAATTGATGCTTACACCCGAGCTAACTACTCTGCTTTACATCTCGATTGTGAGGTAAGTAGAAAAAAATCCCAAAAACAAACAATATTTAAAGTAAAAGTTTTCTATTCCCGCCTTTTTTCATCTCTTTTTTAAATTATTTTTTTCAAGAACGAAATTGAGCTTCGTAGTTCGATATTTAAAATTGATGACTATTATACTCATACGAAGACAAGGAATAGCGAAGCGACCTCTTTTGTCGCTTTGTTGGCCTGAATGCATGATGTCTATTGCCAGTATGAAGGTTAGATGTACGCAAACTTTTTGAAAGAGTGAAGTTTTTTTTTAATTACTTACCGCCCTAGGGCTTTTCTAGCTACATTATTACCCTAGAGCGCTAATTGGTCACTTACAAGCCCCATTTGGGGGTAATAAGGACCTACTTACCGAATATGAGAGATGTAAAAGTATTTTACATCTCTCACATCATCAACTTCACTCTTTCAAAAAGTTTGCGTACATCTAACCATCATACTGGCAATAGACATCATGCATTCAGGCCAATGACAAAAGAGGTCGCTTCGCTATTCCTTGTCTTCGTATGAGTATAATAGTCATCAATTTTAAATATCGAACTACGAAGCTCAATTTCGTTCTTGAAAAAAATAATTTAAAAAAGAGATGAAAAAAGGCGGGAATAGAAAACTTTTACTTTAAAATGTTTTATTCTTGTAATGCCGGTGTTTTTCTACTTACCTCACAATCGAGATGTAAAGCAGAGTAGTTAGCTCGGGTGTAAGCATCAATTGCACCCTCGAAGTATAGGCGCCCTCGCTGCGCTCGTGCGCCTAAATATCTCGGGCTGCAATTGATGCCTTACAGCCCTTGGCTACTAATCTACTATTTATATGATTGGCTTGATTTTATGTTATGTTACTTTTTGTCTAAAAAATTTAAACTTTAATCAAATAAATAACTTCGGTAAGTCAGTATATCAATGTAAGGTTATTTTTTTTATTTATGATTAGTTTTAATTAATCTTCATTGGCATAAATGGCAAGATGGAACCATCACGCCTTTTTTCCGAAGGGGTAGGCAGAGGTGTACCCAGGACTCAGTCCAATAGTACGCACACCCCCATTTCGCCAGAATGTGGTTTTCATGTAATAGGGGGCGAGCCTTCTACCGGACACAGTTCCAGACTCTAGGCAGTTATTGAGATAATCTAATATTTAACACTTGGTCTGACCTGGGGATCGAACCCTGGGGACCTAATGAATGGCATACGAGCTTCAAACCGAGGCAATATTAAGAAGTATCAAACGGTACTATCGTTGTTAGTCTGAGATCTCACCGTTGAACTTGTTTCTCCTGCTTCGCTATGATCTCGTCTCTCATGAAGTGTGTGTCGGCGAGTTGTCTCGCGGTGTCGGCGAGCTGGGCGCAGGTGTCGGCCTTCTGTGCCGCCTGTTGCTCCAGCCGACTGTGTCGCTTGAGGAGCTGCGTCACTGACGCTAGGTCTTTACCTGTAACATGATAATGTTTTCACTCTTCTTGCTCATAAAATCCGTCATTGTTGCGTACCAGAGCGGGGCTTAAATAACCTTTCAACTAGGGGATAAAATAGCTTATTAATTTTTGTCTGTTTCCAACGAAATGTATAAATTTATTTGGTGGCTCACATATAGTACGTTAGCCAAAATGTTTTGATGAAATTAATATAATAGAGAGTAATACGCGGCGTTATACCAATTATAACTTTGTAATCTCTCGCTAAAGCTCGTCAGTAAAACTTCCGAGCTACGAGTATAGAATGGGTCTTTTTAATGTTTTTTTTTGTGTAGGTTTTAATACATGAAAACTCGTTTGGATTAAATTGGATTTTTTACTTAATTTTTGTATTATTATCTTCTAGTTCCTAGTTGTCTTTATTTTACGTAATTACATGTAGTATTTTTTTCACGCTTACACATGAGGCTGTGCACAGAATTAGTGTTGAGAGAAAGAGAGCCATGGAGCGTGCCATGCTTGGCATTAAACTTCTAGATCGAGTCACAAACATCGAAATTAGACGAAGAACGAAAGTTCAAGATGCAGCGAAGAGAATTATGGGACTCAAATGGAGTTGGGCAGGACACGTAGCTAGGCGCGGTGACGACAGGTGGTGTAAGACGTTGACTGAATGTTGGCCAAGAACAGGTAAACGCGTTGGTCGTCCGGCATCACGTTGGGCGGATGACATAGTACAAGTGGCGGGTCCCATCTGGACACGGCTTGCACAAGACAGGGTCAAGTGGCATGACATGAAGGAGGCCTATGCCCAGCAGTGGGATATAGTGGGCTGTGGATGATGATTTTTTTTCATCTGCAAAAATTTGGGTACGTGTGAGCGAGGGGGCGAATTTGCTCAGCATCGCGCCTTAACAATTATGTGGTGTGCGTCTGTGTAGCGCCTTTTTATTACAAGTCGATGGCGAGCCAGCCAGGCTTCCGTATGCTTTGTGGAGCAAGTTTTTAATTTTGAATCATATACCTATAATGCTTAAGTTTGCAATGTCTGATTATCCCAGGACATACAGTAAAGACAGTATATTCATTTGCATTACATTGATATCTTTGCAAAATATTGTAAAAAACCACATAATGGAAGAAGCCACTGGTCCCCGAAATACAGTTTTCAACTAGTTCGGGGACTTATGCATTCATACAATAAAGCTGTAACATTAAAACATAACATACATTCACGCCTTTTTCCCGAAGGGGTAGGCAGAGGTGTACCCAGGACTCTCAGTCCCATAGTCGATACACCCACATTTCGCCAGTATGATATTGGTCCTATGTAATAGGGGGCGAGCCTATTGCCATCTACCGGGCACAGTTCCAGACTCCAGGCAGTTATTGAGATAATTCCTTATGGGAAAAATCCAATATTTAACACTTTGCCTGCCCTGGGAATCGAACCCGGGACCTCTTTATTGGCAGTCGAGCATGCGCCCTCTACGCCACCGAGGCTGTAACATTAATGTCAATAAATAAATAAATAAAATAAAAATATGTGTATTCACCGTGATCCTCGCTGAGCAGCTGTGTCTCGACGTCGTCCAGCCAGGCCGTGAAGTCGTCCAACCCTCGCAGGTACACGCGCGCCTGGTAGGCCTCCGCCAGCCGCGCGTGGCGCAGCGCCGCCGCCGACTGTACCACACATTTATACTACTGGTTACAAGACCACGCGGCCTAATAAGAATTTTACACAGTCCAATAAAAAATTTACCAAATCGATGTTTTGTATTCCCTGTTTCCTCCGAATATAATTAACCCATGTGGACAACTTCCACACGCGGTCATCTAGTCCCAAACTAGGCTAGAAACTTCCACACGCGGTCATCTAGTCCCAAACTAGGCTCTTCTAACCTAGTTTGGGACTAGATGACCGCTTGTGGAAGTTGTCCACATGGGTTAGTTATATTCGTACTATGGTAACCGGATGACTGATATACATACTTATATAAGATTATAACACACAGGGACAGATCAAACAGACATGTTCATGCACACAAATGTTTGACCTGGCCGGGGATCGAATCCAGGGCCTGCGGCACAGAAAGCAGAGTTACTACCATCTGAGTCAACGAGACTGTCGCAAGTAAGGCTATTATAATTTTATAGTGAAGTATCCTATGTCCCTGACATTTTAACTTTTCTTATAAACCCTTGGTTTTTTCATGGTGGACGTCCAAAAATCGCAGTTTTACTCGCGTGATTGGACGTTCACTACAAAAAAATGTAGAGTTTATAAACAAAAATAATATGATAGGGACATACTTTACTTCAACTTTAAAATATCAGGATATAAATATATCAAATAGGTTCACTGTATTCGGAGGAAACAGGGGAATGCAAAACATCGATTTAGTAAATTTTCCATAGGATTGTGTCAAACTGCTAAGAGGTCTTCTTTCCTGTTAACAATTTCATCACTAAGCTCTAAATAGCGCAACGATCTATGGAGAGGGCTATGCTCGAGATTTCTCTGCGAGATCGAATCAGAAATGAGGAGATCCGTAGACGAACGAAAGTTACCGACATAGAGCAGAGGATTAGCAAGTTGAAGTGGAAATGAGCGGCACGTAGAACTGATGGGACGATGGGGATCGACGGACGATCTGATAAGAACGGCGGGAACACGCTGGATGAAGGCCGCTCACATCCGGACTGGATAGAAAGCTATGGGGGAGGCCGCCTTTCGCGCCAAAACTACTAAACCGTTACAGCTGAAATTTGGTATGTAGATAGCTTAGACCCTGAAATAACACAGAGGGTACTTTTATCCAGATATTCCCACGGGAACGAATACTACGCGGGTGAAACCGCGGGACACAGCTAGTCAATTATAACCTTAACTACAATCATATTATCATGTTATAAAAAAAGTATAACCCACTTTATTTCGTAGAAAGTTAAAATTATCATCAAACGTTACCTGTAACTCTCTCCATTGGTTCTCCAGTTCTTCGACGTTCCTCGCTATTTCTTGTGAGGCGTAGTGATTGGATTCTATTGAAAGAAATAACAAGAATAATAACATACTAATATATTAATAGTTAATTTGTAGTGGTAGATCTCTTTTGCAGGGGCCCGCCTGGTGAAGTACCACACCTTTGCCAGTTATTCATCGGCCAAGCAGTAATGTGCAAACATTACTGTGTTCCGGACTGAAGGGCAATGTTACCAGCGAAATTACTGGGCATGACGAGTTTCAACAACTAATATCTCAAGAAGACAGGCGCAGTGCAATGCCGCGCAGAATTTTGACTTTCAAAACACTGGGTGGCACTGTGTCTGATATGGGCAATCATGATGCTTACCATCAGGCACCTGATTTGCTCGTCTTGTCATTCACTATCATAAAAAAAAATTAATAATCATAAGTCTCTAGCAATAGCCCGGTCACCATCCTACTAGAAATCACACCTATAGACCAATCAAGTAGTTTCCATCCATTTACAATAGTCCTTGTACATAGCGGGGGCTGTCTTTGAGCTCATCTTCTGTCGATGGTTTCAGAGATGGACCCCAATAGGTGCTATCCGTTACCTTTAGATCAAAAGATCAAAGGGGCCTCTGCATGTTGGACTTTAAAAAAAAATGGTCACGTGCAAGCCTATCAAAAGACTACTGCCCCCTATATCTTAAAGGAAACTATAGTCGGGGACCTTCAGTCAATATGGTATACAAAACCTTACCACTTTCTCACCGAAAGGTCAGAGGTACACCCACTTCGTCAGTTATATTTTTAAGTACCGTGTAGGGGCGAGCCTATTGCTATCTACCGGGCACAGTCCCAGACTTATAAAGTTAACCGGTACAGTTTGACAGCCTCGTTGGCTCAGATGGTAGTAACTCTGCTTTCAGTGCCGCAGGCCCGATCCCCGGCCAGGTCAAACATTTGAGTGCATGAACATGTCTGTTTGATCTGTGTCTGGGTGTTATAAGCTTATATAAGTATGTATATCAGTCATCTGGTTACCATAGTACAGGCTTCTAGCCTAGTTTGGGACCAGATGACCGTGTGTGGAAGTTGTCCCATATTATTATTATTATTACATAGAAGATAAAGGTGCTTGGAAACTACTACATAGCACCGACGCGGCACCGACACTAACAAACGAATGTAACCAAACCAAATATTGTAAAACAATCAGTTGAAAACATAAAACCCTACAAGTTTCTTATGCGTTCTTCTTGTAGAGGTATGTTTCCGAACGCACGGTACTCGTTACTAGCTATTGATAATATTATTTATTGACGTTTAAAAATGTATTTTGATGACTTATTTAAATAAAAATTTGAGTTTGAATTTGACTCCAGGCTAACATTGAGAATATTCAAAGAAAAAGAATCCAATAATACTTTTTGCTTAAACTGGGAGTTGAACCCAAGACCTTATGATGAGCAGTAGAACCTGCGTCCACTTCACCACCGAGGATTTTTTATGACAGTGAGTAACAAGACGAGCAAGTCATGTGCCTGATGGTAAGCATCATGATTGCCCATATCCGACACAGTGCCACCCAGTGTTTTAAAATTCAAAATTCTGCGCGGAACTGCACTGCCCTGTCACCCTGAGATATGAGTTGTTGAAACTCGTCATGCCCAGTAATTTCGCTGGTAACATTACCGACTACACTAAAGCCCTAAAACAAAGCACTAGTACCATGGATCACTCACCAATAAGCGCCTCTCCACTGTTGACCACATCGTCGATCCTGCCCTTGTTAGCCGCCAGTTCGGATTCAAACGTCGCGTGTTTCTGAATCTTGCTCTGCAAGTTGGATAGTTCTCTGCAAACAAAACCAATAACACGTGAAATATGCCATGTTGCTAAAGATTTGGATAATTATTAAATTAAATTTTTTTTTCTGTTTTTATTGGCGAAATGTGGGTGTATCTACTATGGGACTGAGTCCTGGGTACACCTCTGCCTACCCCTTCGGGAAAAAGGCGTGAATGTATGTTATGTTATTACATTTTATAAACCGTTAAAAGTTATTTGAGTCAATGAGTAAAACAATATATATTGCAGTGGTAGGCCTCTTTAGCAGGGCGCGCCTAGGGAAGTACTACACGTTTGCCAGTTATTCATCCGTCAAGCAGTAATGTGCAAACATTACTGTGTTCCAGTATGAAGGGCAAAGTTACCAGTGAAATTACTGGGCATGACGAGTTTTAACAACGAATATTTCAGGATGAAGGGTGTAGTGCAGCTCCGCGCAGAATTTTGAACTTTAAAACGCTGGGTGGCACTGTGTCTGATATGGGCAATCATGATGCTTACCATCAGGCACATGATTTGCTCGTCTTGTCACTCACTATGATCAAACAAATAAGACATAGGGTACTTTATATCTCGATATCCCCCACGGGAACGAATATTACGCGGGTGAAACCGCAGACCACAGCTAGTTTCTTCATGTTTGTGCACTCAATATCATGTTGTATATCAAACCCCCTGTAAAAGAGGTGTAAAGTCAAGAGTAATACCTGTAGTTCTGATCGCTGGCCACCTGCATCTTGAGCGCGATCCACTCGGTCTCGTGGTACAGGTCCTGCAGGAACTGCTGCAGCTGCCGCGACTGCTGCAGCATCACGCCGCGGTGCACGCACGACTCCTGACAATTACCATTTATTTGTTAGGATACAGACTCATCATCAATGTGTTGTGAGACCGGTGGCCCGCTCCGGCTTCGAACGGGTATCAGAATCAAGTTAATATAACGTTTTATCAGGAGTAAATAAAGATACATTGTATTTTAATTAACATTATCTTATATCTTTAAATGAGCAATTCTTGTATATAATTGGAATCTCGGAATCGGCTCCAACGATTTTCATAAAACTTTAGTATATAGGGGGTTTCGGGGGCGATAAATCGATCTAGCTAGGAATCATTTTTAAAAAATGACATTTTATTAAAAAAAAAAAAAATACCGAGCAAAGCTCGGTCGTCCAGATATTAGCAGATCGATAAATGTCCGCGGACTATTTTGTGGATAGTAATAAGTACAACAAACCCTTAGTACATTACTTTATTCCACCATCAATAGGTTTCACAAGGCACGCAAATTAATAATATTTTATGGAAATTATTTGAGACCTTGGTTCACATTATTGCAGTTTTCTTACGGGTCCCTATTTTTTTCAAAATCTGATATAGCCTATGTCACTCACACTGAATTAAGCTTTCAATAAGTGAAAGATTTTTTTAAGTCAGTTCAATAGTTTCGGAGCCTCTTCGTTACAAACAAACAAAAAAACAAAAGTTTTCTCTTTATAATATTAGTTTAGATTCTAGAGAGTTAGGAAATAAAATGAGAGAAGATATGATGGATACGAGAAAGAAACAGTATGAGGAATGAAAGCAGTACGAGAAATAGCAAAAGAGAGAACTAGAATGAATGGAAAAGAAAGCATAGGTCTCAGATAACAAATATCGAAGGTTGGGATGAAAAAGAGAAGCTTTCTTGGATTCTGAGTCCGTTTCCTTCGGCCATGTTTACATATAAGTACACGCGACTGTACATACCTTCAATTTGTCCCTCCTAGCTAGTATAGCCTTCATCCTGGTCTGTATATAGGGCGTGTTATAATGTCCGTTGGTTTGTATTTCCTCTGCGAACTTCTGCAGATCTTCCACTCTGCCCAGCTGACTCTCTAGAAGCTTCGAGAACTCTGCGTGCTTGCGGATTAGCGCGTCGACCGCTATGGGAGAATGTATATTATGGTGAATTTCACTTGAAATTTGATGGATTTACCTTAAATGCGAATTAAATGCGTCTTTGTCAGTGTGCCTCGGTGGCGTAGTGGTAGCAGCTCGACTGCCGATCATGAGGTCCCGGGTTCGATACCCAGGTCAGGCAAAGTGTTCAATATTGGATTTTTCCATTAGGAATTATCTCAATAACTGCCTGGAGTCTGGAACTGTGCCCGGTAGATGGCAATAGGCTCGCCACCTATTACATGGGACCAATAACATACTGGCGAAATGTTGGTGTATCTACTAAGGGATTGAGTCCTGGGTACACCTCTGCCTACCCCTTCGGGAAAAGGCGTGAATGTATGTTATGTTATGTTGTCAGTGTGGAATTTGAGGTTTTTATTTCTTTAGAACGTTTAATTAATATCTTTCTTTAAAAAATTGAGTAATTTTTTACAACATCAGTCATCTGTCAGTTTCGTAAAAATAGGTCCAGCCATTTCGGAGATTAGCGTCAAAAAATAGACAGACAGACAGGCATAATCACTTCGTAAATTGTATTTTCTATTAGAATCGTATTTAGTTTAATCATTCAGTAAGAAGAAGCGAAAGTTGTATGTCAGGATCGTAGCAAGTGGAAAGAAATAGTCTCTGACTGACTGTATGTATGTATTTAGTAAAAACCTGTATAATCCAGGTCAGACAAACAAACCAGGCCAAACATTTGTGTGTATGAACATGTCTGTTTGATCTGTGTCTGGGTGTTTATAAGCTTAATAAGTATGTATATCAGTCGTCTGGTTACTATAGTACAGGCTTCTAGCCTAGTTTGGGACCAGATGACCGTGTGTGGAAGTTGTCCCATATTATTATTATTATTGTTAATTTTATATTACAATCGGACACTTTTGAATGTACATGCTTAATTTGAACCCGCGTCCTGCGGCTCAGATGGCAGGGTCACTACCACTGAGCTGTAAGCCACCCAGTCAGATTATAGAGTGTATTCTCACCATCCAAGTTCTCTCCTAGATCGTCGTTGTTCAAGAAAGCTTCTTTGGAAGCGAGCCAGTCTTCAGTCTCTCTGGCTTGTTCTTTCAATAACTGCAGTTGGTGAGCCTAAACAAGATTATTATAATAAAATTAACAACTACTTTTTGTACAAATATAACCGCCGAGGCGTAGCAAAGTGTTAAAGCAAATTCGCCCTCTCGCTCGCACGTACCCACATTTTGGAAGATATAAAAAATACTACATGTAATTAAGTAAAATAAAGACAACTAGGTTCTAGAAAATAACAATACAAAGATTCAGTAAAAAATACAATTTAATCCAAATAAGTTTTCATTGCCTTTTTATTTTCATAAGATTTTTTTCTTTGTGCAGGTTTTTATATATGAAAACTCTTTTTTTTTTATGGCAGTGAGTGACAAGACGAGCAAATCAGGTGCCTGATGGTAAGCATCATGATTGCCCATATCAGACACAGTGCCACCCAGTGTTTTAAAATTTAAAATTCTGCGCGGCACGGCACTGCGCCTGTCACCCTGAGATATGAGTTGTTGAATCTCATCATGCCCAGTAATTTCGCTGGTAACATTGCCCTTCAGACCGGAACACAGTAACGTTTGCACATTACTGCTTGGCGGATGAATAACTGGCAAAGGTGTGGTACTTCCCCAGGCGGCCGCCTGCTAAAGAGGCCTACCACTACTACCACTACTCGTTTGGATATCTTCAAGAATGTGGGTATGTGTGAGCGAGAGGGCGAATTTGCTTTGGACAGCGCCTTAAATATTGAATTTTTCCAAATTATCTCAATAACTGCCTGGAGTCTGGAACTGTGCCCGGTAGATGGCAATAGGCTCACCCCCTATTACATGGGACCAATAACATACTGGCGAAATGTGGGTGTATCTACTATGGGACTGAGTCCTGGGTACACCTCTGCTTACCCCTTCGGAAACAATGCGGGTCTGTATGTCTGTAGAACTAGTGTCTCATTAAATGTTGGACATATGCTCTGATTGTAAATAATTTAGATATTACATTTTGGCATAATTTTTTTAGGCATAAAACTGTATGGCATAACATTTTCGCATAACTTTTATAAGCATAATAATACTTTGCCATAATAATACTGTAGCATAATTGAAAGTTTAGCATAAGTAGTAATTGGTCTGACATGTTTAGGCATAACTGATTGTCCCATACATTTTCAAAGCATACTCATAATTCGTATAATAAGCATTTGGCATAAAAATATATTGCGAAATCCGAATCAGTTGGTTAGGTGAGTAAAATTAGGACTTAAAAGTTTATTATATATTTATGGGCTTTTAAGACAAAAAAAGCCGCCAGTATCTTGGGTACGCTGCCATCTGACAGTGGTTTAGAGCACTTGTATTGTCTATAGACAGACATGTCGGCCTTTGGATTTTCGAAGTGTTCTATGGTATAGTGTATTTAGTTAGGGTAGATAGTAAGTAGGTAGCTCTATTGTTTAATCTTTTTTCAATAAAGGCACTCTGCCCTTTAAAAAAAAAAGGATATGTGTAAATATCATTTAGGCGTTTATAATCTTATGCTTTAATAAATTATGCTTCATTACTATTATGCTAATATTATGACAATAAACATTATGACAAAACATTTATGCCTAATAATAATATAATGCGTAGTGATCATTATGCTGAATGTTGTTATGCCAAAGTATATTATGACAATATGTATTGTTGGTTTAATGAAACGCATAATACATATTATGCGTTTCAGTCGCTGGCCACTTAAGGACTGCTTGAAATGGAGTTTGTTAAAGAGTAAAGAGCTTACCTGTGTGAGATACTTCTTCCTCTCAAGCCAGCACTTGTCCAATGTATCGGAGAGAGACGTCACTTTCTTCTTCATCTCCGGCTCGTGTTCCGCTGCTACTTGCAACGCTGATATTGCTTTTTGACGACCGTCAATTTCAGCCTTAAACAGACAAAGAAAGAAGATTATATACTTTTTTTTATGATAGTGAGTGACAAGACGAGCAAATCAGGTGCCTGATGGTAAGCATCATGATTGCCCATATCAGACACAGTGCCACCCAGCGTTTTAAAATTCAAAATTCTGCGCGGCACTGCACTGCGCCTGTCACCCTGAGATATGAGTTGTTAAATCTCATCATGGCCAGTAATTTCGCTGGTAACATTCCCCTTCATACCGGAACACAGTAATGTTTGCACATTACTGCTTGGCGAATAAATACTGGTAAAGGTGTGTTTATCAAATTCAAAATAAAAATAACAACCTTTTTTCATCATTTTAATTATAACTGCAATATTTGTAATTGCAAATTAAATGTTTATTATACGACAGTAGTGTGTATCTATTAGTTAGGTATCAAGTTGATATTGATATCAACTACTCAGATCAGCGGTCCCTTGTGGCTGTAAAAATAATCATACTTCTAAGTTAACGCAATCAAAAGTTATGGCCATATCACTGCATATTTCCATACTTCGCGCAAGGAACTAATAGATGGCGCTGTATGTTCTTGGTATCTAGGTATGGAGCCATTCACTTTGCATGCATACGTAAGGGCCACAATTTTTTTTTTTCAAAATCAAGTCGTTCAATTCTCGGCGAGGGTAATTTTTTCAAAAAGTCCTCAGCAATTTCCAAAATTTGTATTTTTTGTGACTTTTTATAAAAACAAATTATATACCATATTATTAGGTAGGTATACATACCTTTCTTTCATCATGAAGTTCCAACAAAGCCTTGGCATCGGCGACCGTTTCGGGCTCGTCTGTCTCCTCCATACGTTTCACTGTCTCTGTCACCCATAGCTCCAGTTCCTGGGGGAAAGAGATGGCATCAGTTTTGTATTTTACAAATAGAATAAAATGACGTTACTTTTTTTGAGGAGTTTTGGCGGTTGGCGGGAGACCGAAGAATACAGTTTGGCTCGCTTTATCAATTATCGGTGCATTTTCGAGTGTTTAACATATAATAATGGTGGAATATTACGTGTTGAGTGTTTTCGAAGATACACAAGTCTCTCGGCGAGTGATGCGAGAGTTGAAATGTGATTTTTCGTGTTCCCGCCAAAATTCCGGCAGCTTCTTGTAAAGACCACCACTTTACTAGAGCTGTGACTTGACTGGGCTTGCCCTGACTCTGAATTGACTAATTGACCATATTAACTTGAAAATTTATATAACTTGACACTGGCTATAAATTCGTGTGGGTCTATAAAAGAAAAAGAAAAAAACTTTGGTTCTTTGTAAAATTGAGCGAGATAGAACAGTTTAGTTATATTATGTTCATGAAGCAATTTCACAAAGTGTAAGAAACAGTATCTTTTTTGTATATATTACAAGTTGATAGACTCATTACCGTTTACCTTCATTGACGTACAAAAGTCTCAGATTGTAACCTATTCGAATAAATCTTTTTTGACTTTGACTTTGAACAAAACATATATCAACCAAAAAAAAAATTAAAAGAAATTAGAACGTAAAACTACCCTACAAGCTAGACTTAATTATTACAAAAAAAAACTTTTAAAAATCTACCATGGATCTAACTGACTTAAAGATTCTTAATATACAAAAGCATATATGCGATATTAAATAAAATAAATAATATGGGACAACTTCCACCCACGGTCATCTGGTCCCAAACTAGGCTATAAGCCTGTACTATGGTAACCAGATGACTGATATACATACTTATATAAGCTTATAACACACAGGGACAGATCAAACAGACATGTTCATGCACACAAATGTTTGACCTGGCCAGGGATCGAACCCGGGCCCTGCGGCACAGAAAGCTGAGCTAATACCATCTGAGCCAACGAGGCTCTCAATGTGTATTTGAAATTTTTCATTGAACACTGTCAAATGTACAACATGGTATCGCACAGTTTATGCATTTGCCAATATCGAAATCACTATTGTTCTAACCTTCAAGCTATCGGAGAACTTGTGTTGAGCAATAGCTTCATCGAGCGCCGCAGTCCTCTCTTCAGCAAGCTTGGACAATCTGGCCCATCCTTCTTTCAACGATTTCAAGCTTGCCTCGATATCCTTGGCGTGTTCTGGGTGACTGCAAGAAAGTACGATTATTGTACGAGTGCAATAAATAAACTAATTTATTGAATAAAATTCGTTTTAACGGAATTTATCGCGAGGGTAGGAAGAATTATTTTTTAATTATTTTTTTGAATGGAAACGTTATCAGTGGATACAAATCGCCGTTATCCGTGGCTAATCTGTGTGTATTTTTGTAGTGGTAGGCCTCTTTTTCAGGGGCCTGCCTGGAGAAGTACCACACTTTTGCCAGTTATTCATCCGCCAAGCGGTAATGTGCAAACGTTACTGTGTTCCGGTCTGAAGGGCAATGTCACCAGCGAAATTACTGGGCATGGCGAGATTCAATAACTAATAACTCAGGGCGATAGGCGCAGTGCAGTGCCGCGCACAATTTTGAATTTTAAAACACTGGGTGGCACTGTGTCTGATATGGGCAATCATGATGCTTACCATCAGGCACCTGATTTGCTCGTCTTGTCACTCACTATTCAAAAAAAATCTGATCACGATATCCGTGGATACAAACCCCACATTTATTTATCTTAAACAAAGTTTGAATAATAAATAATTATTATTATTTAATCTACTGTCTATTCATTGTTATCAAATTAAAATGTTCCCGCAAATCAAATTTCAACGAACTCTGAGCTAAATCATATTATTCCTCTATTTGTTCACACACTGGAACTGTGCCCGGTAGATGGCAATAGGCTCGCCCCCTATTACATGGGACCAATAACACACTGGCGAAATGTGGGTGTATCTACTATGGGACTGAGTCCTGGGTACACCTCTGCCTACCCCTTCGGGAAAAAGGCGTGAATGTATGTTATGTTATGGTATGTTGTTCACACAGCTAACGCCAATAGAACTTCAACGCGGCATCATTTCTTTCAACCTCTTCAAAACTTATCGCCATATTTCAGCCAATTTATATAGCTCGACAGAAAAGAGTAGAAACGGAACTAATTTAAAGTGAATGTGTCGATTCAATTGTTTTCAATGTTGTAAAAGACAGTGGCGCCCCCATTATTTTCTACTCTTTTATGTCGAGCTATACAAAATCTCAATAAATTTAAGCATTCCACTTGAATTATTCCATCTTTTGGTGAAAACCGCATTAAAATCCGTAGGTGGTTGGGCCGACATTTCCCATACAAACTTTGAGGAACCAATGACGATGATAGAAGAGATATAACTCCTTTATTAGTGTTTAGTTTTAAGTAACAACTAATTATAAAGTGGCATTCATACAGTTATGCTACAGAAAATACGTTTTAAAACTGCAAATAGATATTCAATGTCTTTCTTTGAGGATTCCATAATTCCATTCAATACCATACATACCAGAATCATCATCATTTCAGCCGTTGGTAATCCACTAGTGAACATAGGCCTCCCCCATAAAGGAGGGTTGTTGTCAATACTCGACACGCTTGTTGTGCGGTTGTCGAGCGCAGTTCGATGGTTTGTTGCAGAGGACGCTGCTGCCTCCTCTGGATCCTATAGCCCTTAGCCGGCTCTTACGGCAACCACTCTTACGGCGGGGAGAGAGAGGGGAGCACAATTATAAAGCCGGTAACTCCACGGCAACATACATACACATATGATGTCGGCGGAAGCACCTTAATTTCCACTTGTATAGTATATGTAATGATACTCACTTTGCAGACAGCGTGTCTCCTTCGACCTGCAGAGCTTGTATCTTGTCCCTGACGGCTCCAGCCTCAGCAACCCTCGCCAGATGTCGCTTCTTCAGCTCGTGGGCGGCGCTCAGTTCTCGGCCGCGTTCTGTGCTGCTGAATAATGCTGCCTTCTTCGATATACGCTCTGCCGTGTCTTCCACGTCCCTGGGAATGGAACAGATATCATATACCTATAATCAAAATAATATGGGACAACTTCCACACACGGTCATCTGGTCCCGAACTAGGCTAGAAGCCTGTACTATGGTAACCAGATGACTGATATACATACTTATATACGGTTATAAGACACAGGGACAGATCAAACAGACATGTTCATGCACACAAATGTTTTTCTGGTCGGGAATTGAACCCGGGCCCTGCGGCACAGAAAGCAGAGTTACTATCATCTGAGCCAACGAGGCTGTCTATAAGATGTTATAATAAAATAATTTGTTAAGGAATATGTATGTATGCATAGTTTAGGGTTCCATACCCAGATACCAAGAACATACAGCGCCATCTATTAGCTCCGTGCGCGAAGTATGGAAATATGCAGTAAAATGGCCATAACTTTTGATTGCGTTAACTTAGAGGTATGATTTGTTTACAGCCACAAGGGACCGCAGACCTGAGTAGTTGATATCAATATCAACTTGATAACTCCACGCGTTCCCGTTAAAAAGTGTCTTGACAGACGGACAGACAGACAGACAGACAACAGAGACTTGTCAGGAGGCAACGGGTAAAAAACAAATAAAGTAAGCATTTGACTATAAAAATGCTGCGCTAAAATGTGTCGCTTAAATATTCCTTGTAGATTTATTATGAAGAGAAAAAAAAGGGAAAATTATTTGAAAATAACATTATCAGGATCATCATCGGCCGGGAGACGTCTCCTGCTGAACGTCATCCACCCCCATAGTCCGCCATAAACTATAGATATGTGTACATGTATCCTAGATGGAGCCGCTTGTTGCTTGTCTTGTCTCACGCAGCAGTTGTAATACTTGGGGCCGGAGAGACTGCTGCCCGCACATAGCACTATATGGGGCTCTATAGGGGGAGCCTCCCACCATGGGGGCTATATAGCCGGGAACCACACGGCGCAAAATTATCAACTACATAATTGATGACTGCCTCTGTGGCGTAGAGGGCGCATGCTCGACTGCCAATCAAGAGGTCCCGGGTTCGATCCCCAGGTCAGGCAGTGTTAAATATTGGATTTTTCCATTAGGAATTATCTCAATAACTGCCTGGAGTCTGGAACTGTGCCCGGTAGATGGCAATAGGCTCGCCCCCTATTACATGGGACCAATAACATACTGGCGAAATGTGGGTGTATCTACTATGGGACTGAGTCCTGGGTACACCTCTGCCTGCCCCTTCAGGAAAAAAGGCGTGAATGTATGTATGTATGTATGTATAATTGATTACTTCTCATTCGATACAAAGTTCCCTGGGTCAGGCAGTTAACAATTTACCTGTTGAAGGAGTGTATCTCGAGTGCGGCGGCGAGGTTGTCCCTGTAGTTCTGTAGGGCTCCAGTGAGCGCGCGCCACTTGGACAGCACGCCGTCGCGCCGGGACGATACTGAGGCTGCTTGGGCCGTCGGACCCTGTGGGACGAATACATAGCTTAGGGTTGATCCTCTCAGAAGCTGGGAGATGGTACGCGTAACAAAATTTACCAAATCGATGTTTTGTATTCCCCTGTTTCCTCCGAATACAGTAAACCTATTTGATATATTTATATCCTGATATTTTAAAATTGAAGCAAAGTATGCCCCTATCATTTTATTTTTGTTTATAAACTCTTCATTATTTTGCAGTGAACGTCCAATCACGCGAGTAGAACTGCGACTTTTCGAAGTTCACTATAAAAAAATCGAAAATTTATAAAAGAATGAAAAATGACAGGGACATAGTTTACTTCACTATAAAAAATATCACGATATAAATTTATAGAAAGTCATATTATGTGATATAAATATTATTTAACAAATTGTAACAAAACAAAACATTTATTATAGTCTGTGTAAACATTTGTCCAGGCAAGTAATTGATTATAATGATTGAATGAAGCCGTATGATTTTTTGGTGGCGAAACATGTTTTTTCAAAACCATATGGTTCTATTGATATTTAAAAAAAAATATATTAACATAACCTAAAAACTACTTTTTGACCACACACAAGTGAGTGAAAAATTATTCCCTGTTTCTTCATATCTGTGCATTTTCACTTTGTATGGGACGAGTTATCCCATTAACTCTTAAACACCCATTCCTGCTTTTAGGCGTGGGTAACTCAGCTCTGAGCCGGCTCAAATATACAGATCATGTATGTTTGAGGCATGAGTCACAGCTCAACTATAAACTAAACAGCTCATTGGTGGCTTGCGGCTCAAGTACTCATCACTGTCATTCCAAAGAGAACAACCTTGTCACGCATTTTGAGAGTCGAAAATCGAACGCGAGTCGCATCTTTTTGACCCGTAACATTAGTTACAAAAATTATGAGCAGATTTTATGTGTTCTGCAAGTCAGGTTTACTCTGTATTCGCGAGATGGCTCTCATTAGAATCATATTGGATATTTCATCTGAATAGTCCAATACATGCATTTAGTTTCGAGATGTGTTGAATTGATTTTTGAGCTGATCTGTGAGTCGGTTCACGGCTCCGACTCAAGTGGATGAGCTGTGAGCTGAGGGGTGACTCATAAAGATCTGCTGAGTTACCCATGGCTACCTGCTTACTTTTTAACCCCTTCCCCATCACACCCCCTAACTCCCCCTCCCTACTGACCTGTTGCAACAGTTTATCAGCCAGCTTGCATATGCTCTTCACTCGTTGGTCGTCCACCTTCATATCGGACCCGACGTCATCCAGCTTGCGCACCAGAGCACTGCAGTGCTCGTAGTCTCGACCTAGCTCATGCGCTTGTACCTACAAACAGTATACCTAGTTCAATAACCTGGTGGGAATTACACAAATTACGTGCAAAGCTTTCAAAAACTTTTTCAAATTCAAATTTATTTATTTATTTAATGTTAGTATTAGATAAAATATTTATTATACTAGATGTGACTAGCGGTTTCACCCGCGTAGACATCGTTCCCGTGGGAATAATTTTTATCTTTTTTTTTTATGATAGTAACAAGACGAGCAAATCAGGTGCCTGATGGTAAGCATCATGATTGCCCATATCACAAACAGTGCCACCCAGTGTTTTATAGTTCAAAATTCTGCGCGGCACTGCACTGAGCCGGTCACCCTGAGATATGAGTCGTTGAATCTCGTCATGCCCAGTAATTTCGCTGGCAACATTGCCCTTCAGACCGGAACACAGTAATGTCTCCCGAGATAAAGTACCCTATGTGTTATTCCAAGGTCTATATACCGAATTTCAGCCCGATCGGTTCAGTAGTTTTAGCGTGAAAGAGTAACAAACATCCATCCATCCATCCATCCTCGCAAACTTTCGCATTTATAATATTATTAGGATCAAGGACATCCTCTGAAGACCTATCATATATAATTAAAATCCAACTCAAAGTTGACGGTTACATTTTAAAACGAAGAGGTAAAAATTAACTAAACTATTCATACTCGAGTCAAATTATTATTATATGCTTTGCAAAAATAAATTTAACGAGTTAATAATGTGAAAGTAACTATCTGTCTGTTATGTTATTACGTCTAAACCGCTGGACCTATTTTGATGAAATCCAGAAAAGCTATAAACGGAACCTTGGAGAAGAACATACAGTTTTTACAATAAGTAAGTTTCTTAACTCAACAAAGATGCCTAGAAACTTCTACATAACCACCATCCGGTACTTCCGAAACAAACATATGTAACCAAACCAAACTTTTCGTTATATTTCCAAAATGATTCGCATACCGAAACGGCGAAAAGTAAAGATACGTTGAAAGATTTGGAAATGTCTTTGCCCAGTAATGGGACAGTTATTGACAGTACGGACTAACAAAAAAAAGGTAGCCACATAGAAAAAAGTGTTCATTTATGCATCAATCATACCATCATCTCCTTGTCCCTGATCCAGGCTTCGATCTTGTCCAAGTGTTGGTTGAACTCCAAGATATCCTGAGCTTCCTCCAAGCCACGTCCTTAAATACAAATATTATAGATTACTCTTTAATAAAACTAATCCTTATTCTTACATGATATAAAATAAAGTCCTTGCGCGGTTGTCTGGAAGAGATCGGTTATAGCGATAAGATCGCCATTCGTTAGATAGATATAGGTATACCCATTGTTACGTTTTGGATACAATATGAAATTTCCCAAATATGGAGAAATGTTGTCTAATTTGCCATTCAATTTATTGTGGTTGGCTCTTAATCTGACCATTTTTTTGCGAAAAAATATATTTGGTTTAACAAAACCGTATGGTTTTTCACAAAAAAAAAATTGTCAAAATAATATTTTGAGGTTATTTTTATGTTTTTTGTAAATATGAAAGTAACCATACGGCTTTTATAAACCAAATATATTGAAATTAGACAACATTTTTCCATATTTGGAAAATTTCGCGCGATAGCGGGATAGATTCTTTACTAGTTGGATAATACTGATATTAGTTATTTATTGACGTTTAAAAATATCTATTTAACAGTATACAGGACCTCTTAGCAGTTAGACAAAATCCCATGGAAAATTTACTAAATCGATGTTTTGTATTCACCTGTTTCCTCCGAATACAGTGAGCATATTTGATATATTTATATCCTGATATTTTAAAGTTGAAGTAAAGTATGTCCCTATCATTTTATTTTTGTTTATAAACTCTACATTTTTTTGTAGTGAACATCCAATCACGCGAGTAAAACTAGGATTTTTGGAAGTTCACTATGAAAAAACCAAGGGTTTATAAGAAAAATTAAAATGACAGGGACATAGGGATATACATTTAGAGAATGGGTTTATTATATTCGGAGGAAACAGAGGAATACAAAACATCGATTTGGTAAATTTTTCATAGGTTTGTGTCAAATTCCTGGAAGGCCATTACACTATATAAATTGATTTTGGGACCTACTCTGTCTAATCCTTCGACATAACGTACCTCGTTTATCAGTGGCATCTTCGAGCCTGTCCCAGTGAGCCTGGAGCTGGTGGAGCTCCCGGTCCACCTCCTCGTCAGGCCGCAGCTGCAGCCCCAGGGCCTGCACCTCCTGGAGACGGGCCCTGTTGGCCGCCAGCTCGGCCGTGAACGCCTGGTGCTTCTGGAGCTTCTTGATCTTGTCTTCCAGGTTGGTCACCTCGCCTGGATGGATACAAGTTAAAACATACCTTCACGCCTTTTTCACGAAGGGGTAGGCAGAGGTGTACCCAGGACTCAGTCCCATAGTAGATACACCCACATTTCATGTTATTGGTCCCATGTAATAGGGGGCGAGCCTATTGCCATCTACCGGGCACAGTTCCAGACTCCAGGCAGTTATTGAGATAATTCCTAATGGAAAAATCCAATATTAAACATTTTGTCTGACCCGGGGATCGAACCCGGGACCTCTTGATTGGCAGTCGAGCATGCGCCCTCTACGCCACAGAGGCAGTAATTATTTAATTTTGAGTAAATCCCACTACTAATGCAAAATTTTGTGGATGTGTGGATGGATGCATGTTTGTTACTCTTCCACGCCAAAACTACTGAACCGATTAGGCCAAAATTCGGTATGTAGGTAATTTAGACCCTGGAATAACACATAGGATACTTGTTATCCCGATATTCCCACGGGAACCAAGATTACGCGGGTGGAACCGCGGGACACAGCGAGTGTGTACACAGAGACGTAGCAGTACAAGTCCATACCTTGATTATGTTCGGCGTTAAGTTTGGCCAGTTTGTCGGCGACCCATCCGCGCGTGTCCGCCGCGTCCCGCGCGAACTGTGCGCGCGCGCGCGTGCGCGTGAGTGCGGCTCTACGGCGCACTGATGACTCGTATAACTATATAAATAGAGACCATATTACTTTACCAAAAACACACCTATGAACTTTGAGAAATGGTTTTCGTTATATATTTATATAACATACATTCACGCCTTTTTCCCGAAGAGGTAGGCAGAGGTGTACCCAGGACTCAGTCCCATAGTAGGCACACCCACATTTCGCCAGTATGTTATTGGTCCCATGCAATTGGGGGCGAGCCTATTGCCATCTACCGGGCGCAATTCCAGATTCCAGGCAGTGACAGATAATTCCTAATGCAAAAATCAAATAAGTAACAGTTTGCCTGACCTGAGGATCGAACATGGAACCTCATGATCGGCAGTCGAGTTTGCACCCACTATCGCACCGAGGCAGTCAAAATACATACAAAAACATGTTAGACAAAGACAGACTCACCTTCTTCCTTCTTTCGTTAATAAGAGCCAGTTCATCAGCGATCCTCTGGCTCTCCACGTGGTTCTGCTGCAGCAGCTTGTCTCCGTGGCTGTTCAGGGTGGTCAATTTCTCATCCTTGAAAAGAAATGTAAACTTATAATAACAATTTACTCACTGCTCCAACAGTGGATGTGAACCCTGTTGTACATAGGCATTAGATTGTCTGTCCACTATGTAGGAGGTGGACGTCCTACGTTGCTTGTTATTGTGGCCTCTTTAGCAAGGGACCCGCCTGGGGAAGCACCACACCTTTGCCAGTTATTCATCCGCCAAGCAGTAATGCAAACGTTACTGTGTTCCGGTCTGAAGGGCAATGTTACCGGCGAAATTACTGGCCATGACGAGTTTCTAAAACTAATATCTCAGGGTGACAGGCGCACGCAGAATTTTGTATCATAAAACACTGAGTGGCACTGAGTGTGTCTGATATGAGCAATCATGATGCTTACCATCAGGCAGCTGATTTGCTCGTCTTGTTACTCACTATCATAAAAAAATAAATAAAAAAAGACGTGCGTGGTCTTCATTCTCTAACCTTCCATCCCCATCGGCCATCAGTTTTATGTACCCTATTTGTTTCCACTTCAACTTGCTAATCCTCTGCGCTGTGTCGGTAGCTTTCGTTCGTCTACGGATCTCCTCATTTCTGATTCGATCTCGCAGAGAAATTACTAACATAGAGAGGGCTATCGTATTTTTGTACCTATTCAAGGAAAACGCGACATACGAAACCCATGATTTAGGTTTCCCATCACGATCTTAGCGCCTGTACTCCTGAAGAAGACATTAACACCCATACTGAACAATATTTTATGTAAGATACTGTGCTAAGTAAGAAATTTCTCACTGTACTTTTCACGGCAATTGCGTATTTGAAAAAAAAATTTTTTTTTTTTGTTTGGTTTAATGAAAATTATGTATCATCCGATTCAAAAATCACTTTAAAATATATTTTTTAATTAATTATAAGCGATTCAAACTTGATAAAATTCCATTACGAGTCATTCGATTACGAACGCGCCACGTATGATCGCCATTTTTGTGACGTCATTATGTTATAGTTATGCATGGTACTCTATCACATTGTGACGTCACTACAGGTCGCGAGCTCGTTCGGGTACTTTCGGCGTGTTTTCGGTACTGGATTAAAAATGATTTTTTAATTTGATATAACTTTGTAATTATAGCGATTAAAAAAACTAAACATAGTTTTCTAACGAATCTTATATATGATCATTCCATTTAAGCAAAAAAAAAAAAAATGAATAAAACCGTAATTTGTTATAACTATTAAATTAATATTCTCAAATGACATAAACAGTTGTACGTAGTATACCTTGAGGTACAAAGTAAGCTATGCCGTTGGAAAACTGTTATCCCCGTACATTGAAATAGGTAGAGTTCTGTAAACCAACTGTAAATAAGTTTGTTGAACAACTGATAAATTCATACCTGAGTCGCCAAAAGTTTCTCAAACGCCTCGTGTTTTTTCAACTGATTGTCAACTTCTTCCACGCTACTTGTCGGAGATATTTCTGTACCTGTAACGGGAATTATAATAAAGTTTAATTTTCACAGGAATTTTGAAGATAAAGTTAGATTGTCGTCTCTATATATACGTGAAAAATTGCTCTTCATTCTTATTACTGTCATTCTAAGGAAGTAGTGTACGTTTCTATAATAAAATCCCAAAAGAGATAACTGGGCTCTCAGAGGGTAAATAAAAAAACAAAAAAAAATTCATAACCTATATAAAATCTACTTTACTAAAGAAGGCTTATTATAAAGTCAACCAGTACATAGAGGAAAGATGCCTGGAAACTACTGCATAGCACCACGCGGCACCGACACTAACAAACGAATGTAACCAAACCAAATATTGTAAAACTATCGGTTTAAAACATTAATCCCTACAAGTTTCTTGTGCGTTCTTCTTGTAGAGGTTTCTTTCGAAACGCGCGGTAGACACATTACTGTTTATCTTCATTGACGTGCAAAAGTGACAGATTGTAACCCATTTGAATATATCTTTTTGAGTTTGAGTTTAGATTTTGTTAATTTTTATTAATTTATTAAATAGGACTACGAATAAGGTATTTAAATGTACATAAATAAATATATATTTTTATAATATTGTTATTATTATTAACATTATAATTCAATGTCAAATTTCGTTTTACATTCAAATAATTCACGAAGAGAAGCTGAAGTGCAGCAACCATTTATAAAATACCTTTTTAAATTTGATAAACTTAAATCAGCAATAAATGTTCTACCAAATCAAGAACGCGCATCGACAAACGTATCGTCACTTTTTTTCAAGTTGCTTCGAAAAACCTTTCAAAAATCCATAGAGTCGACATTATGTCAGCTTAAAGAAAATACTATATTGTGGATAACTCACTGAGTTGTGCCTCCTGTGCGGCGCACAACTCGTGCAGTTGTTTAGCGTCCCTCAGGAAACAGTGCAAGTCTATGAGCTGGTCGAGGGCCACCTGCCGCGCCGCCCACGCGCCGTGGAGACGTTGACGTTCTTCTAGGAGAGCCTCGCACTTCTCTTCTATCTCCTAATTAAACAACGGATATTTGGATAAGGGAGTTGCTCGTCCATACAAAATGAAGTTTCCCAAATATGGACAAAGATAAGATAAAGATACATTTATTGCCAGTATGGAAAAAAATACACGAAAACGAATACAAACAGATAACAAAAACATTAAATAGATTTTTATTATTAGCAATTGGGATATGCTCAGCTTTGTGCTGCACAAGGTGACCCTGTGCAGCGCTCGTTTTCAGCATATCCCAAGCTCGAACACAGATGTTAGCCGAGTAACGAAAAATATGTTATAAGCAGGATTACAAATTACTTAAATTAATTTTATTATGCCAGTGATGAATTATACTGCATAAGATGGTTACAACACTATCTCAATGTGTGTGCGTGGCTGAGTGTGTAAAGGTGTGTGGGTGTGGGGGTGGGGGTGGGTGTATGTGTGTGTGTCTATGTTCACCCCTTAATCTATACTAATATTATAAAGAGAGAAACTTTGTTTTTTTGTTTGTAACGAATAGGCTCCGAAACTACTGGACCGATTTTAAAAATTCTTTCACATGTGAATAGCTTAATTCAGTGTGAGTGACATAGGCTATATGAGATTTTGAAAAAAAAAATAGGGATCCGTAAGAAAACGGCAATATTGTGAACCAAGGTGTCACATAATATAATTACCATATTCATAAATTTGCGTGCGCTGTGAAATCCATTGATGGTAGATTAATATAATGTACTAAGTGTTTGTAGTACTTATCAATATCTAAAATAGCCCACGATAAATTTATACATGTGTTAAGGTTTGGTCATTGTAACTGAAATAGTCATTAATTTGCGTGCGCTGCGTAAACCATTAGGGTTATATCTATTAAAATACAATGAATCACGAATTTACTACTGTTAAACGTTCACTATACCTACTTCTGCTACCCGTGCGAAGCCGGGGCGGGACGCTAGTGATTTTATAAGTTGAAAACGATTGAATGGAAAGAAACAATAACTTTTCATTCAATCGTTCGCGGTCGGCTCTTAATCTGGCCTTTGTTTGCGCCAAAATATATTTTATGTAAGAAAACCTAGAAACATTTAAATAATGGAGATACAATATTTAGTTTCTTGAAAAAGGTCGACATGCGTCTCAATATCTCGCGAGACATGGGACCCAATAATATTTCAGTCCAAGATATTTATATTTTGGACCTCGACACCGATTTGAATACTTAGTTTCGATATCGAGTTTGAATGTTAGCCTAGGTGACATAAGAGAAGATGATTTATTGGTAGACTAGTAATGATTTAATTTATTTTATTTTAATTTAATTTAATTTGTTTATATTATTTAATGCCACTTAATCTTTATTGTATGTTCATTTCATGTTTTATTCTAATTTAATAATAATTTTAATTCTTATCTTTAATTATTGTAATTGGACTTGTCCGTTTTAATTAAAGTAAAACTAATATATAAAATAAATAAATAAATAAATGTGAACCGACCTGTGCGTTAGGATGTTGTTGGGCCACGAGCCGGTGTCCCAGGTCCAGCACGCGGTGGAAGGAGTCGTCCCGCGCGTCGAGCTCGGCGCGCACGGCGGCGTGGTCCGCGCGCGCCGCCTGCGCCGACACCGCGCTGCGCACGCGCACGGCCGCCGACATGGCGCCGCGCAGCGCACCCGACCACGTCGACAGGTCGCGCACCTGACACAATACCATATCACATTACACTATCGATCTGGTTGTTTCAACTTGTTCTAAGAAAAGGTCAGCTCAAAAGTACCTACAACCGACGAGCATTTATGAAGAATGTGATGGAAGTGGACGAAGCGAAAGTTGTATGTCAGGATCGTAGCGAGTGGAGAGAAATAGTCTCCGCCTACCCCAACGGAAACGAGGCGTGACTGTATGTATGTATGTATGTAAACCATGGAAAACTAAATTACAAGACAACAAAGATATTAAATGAAAATCATAGTATAAAAGAATTTTGGTATAATTATCTTTTTGCGAGTATTCGTATAGTATATGCAGGGGCCCGCCACACCTTTGTCAGTTATTCATCCTCCAAGCAGTAATGTGCAAACATTACTGTGTTCCGGTCTGAAGGGCAACATTACCGGCGAAGTTACTGGACATGACGAGTTTCTACAACTAATATCTCAGGGTGACAGGCGCACGCAGAATTTTGTATCATAAAACACTGTGTAGCACTGTGTCTGATATGAACAATCATGATGCTTACCATCAGGGACCTGATTTGCTCGACTTATCGTTCACTATCATAAAAAAAATCTACTCATTTGCAACCCGAGATAGACATTAAGCTTTGTATGCGTAATTTTTTGTCAAGTTCAAATCAGAACAAGTTTTCCAACTCTTTCCAATCATGTCATACTTTCAAGGCAAAATTGCTGCGGCTGTTGGACTGAAATTTGGTATATCGATAATTCATACTTCTGTGAGGAACTGGTGCAGTTCCAAGTGCAGCTGCAAGGTCCTCCTGGTGGCCGCGGAGCTCTCCTGCAGCAGGCTCCAGGCCTCCGCTAGGGCCCGCTGCTGCAGTTCTATCTGCTGGACGTTGTCTCCAGGGTACAGCTTCTGGAGACGAGTGCCTTCTTCTTGCAAGACCTAGGGAAGATTTAGATAAATTTAGTTAACAGGAAAGAGGACCTCTTAGCAGTTTGACACAATTCTATGGAAAATTTACTAAATCGATGTTTTGTATTCCCCTGTTTCCTCCGAATACAGTTGTTCAAACATGAACAAGACCTAATTCCATAACGACCGACTAAACCGCACGAAACGAGGGCACCGTCACGGCGCGTCAGCACTTCCACAGAGCAAGGCCAATCGCGAGATGCTGACCGAGCCAACATAATAGTTATTACGCACATGGAAATAATTATATTTGTGTGTAGCCAATAATTTAGTATATAAGTTAAATTTTTTGTAAATAAATCAATCACTACCTAACCTGGGTTTTGATTCACTCCTCCTGCGGCCTAACAGCCGCCCATCAATAGGACCTCGGCCTGACAGCCACCCCTCGGCACCACTGCGGCCTAACAGCCGCCCATCAATAGGACCTCGGCCTGACAGCCACCCCTCGGCACCACTGCGGCCTAACAGCCGCCCATCAATAGTACCGCGGCCTGACAGCCGCCCATCAGCAGCCGTACGGAAGGCTACAAGCGGCCTTGGCCTGGACCGGCAGCAAGAGTACCGGTCCATTGCCCCGTACTGACGAGGTCGGCTGCCGCCGCCCACCTATCCGAGCGCTCCCGTCCCCAGGGAGGCTCCACCGGACCGCCTGCCGGGGTCCGGCCACCGCGCCCTGTCCAGTACCTCTCCGCTGGGCGGGCGATTTACCTCTCCTTCCTCCGACTGCGGCCAAGACTCCTTTAGCCGTCGCTGGTCCCCCGTGATCGGTGATCGGTCACGTGATCCTGCGTGATCGGCAGTCGGAAAACCGTACCTGCGCACATTGCACGACGTGCGTATCCCTCTTTCCTACCCGCCTCCGTCTGTTGTCATAGGTCTCTCGGCAACGGACATCCCGCACTATCTATATAAGTATATATCTTATTGTATATGGTTAGGGCTAGGGCGATAGGAAAGTTAGGTAGGTGTTAGGAACTCTACAGAGTAGGTTCTTAATCAACTTACGATCAGGCGACCGCCTTTTCATTGGTCCTTCGAGTAATTTTGAATCAGTAGGTAGACTCGCGATCCTCTGACCCCCCTTAGGTGACATTTTTTTGACTAACCGACAATTCGGCGTGCTTCGGGCTAGTGTAACCAACAAGCACTAGTTTTGGGGTACGTTGATGTACAGACATAACGCTTAACTGCTCTTCGCACGGTAGTGGTTCGGGGCCCGGCCTCCCACAAGCGGGAATCACCGGCGTCTTGAGAAGTCGCATAATACCGTGACGACGATAAAGATCAGCAGTTAAGCATAGCCTTAGATACTAGGAGTAGGGTGTAGGGAGTAGGGAGGATCAGCAAGAAAGAAGAGAGAAGAAAGAAGAATATTATTACAAGATGGAAGAACTAAATGAGCTATTGATCAGCCAACATGAAGACATTGAAAAACTCAGACAACTATTTACGAATATAAAGAAAGACTCACCGTCAAGAAAAACTACACAATATATTACTGAGAAAACGAACATCGCAAACAACATATTTGCTAACATCAGCACAAATCATGCACTGTTAGCGGATCAACCAGAACTTATAAATAACAAATACATCACACAGAATTATTATGGAAAAGTTAAGAACTTGTTAGATGAAATTATAGAACACCTTAATAAATACCAACCATCAACGTCAAAGACCACGCAAGTACAAACAGAAGAGCCATCACCTGAACTCCAAGTCCAAATGCACCTTATAGCAAGCTTACAGACTAATTTAGAAGAAGCCGGAGAAGCTCTATCTAATGCGGAACCTAAGATGTTTTACCAAAACCTGCTTAATGACATCCGATCGAAATGGAGGGACATAGAAAAGTCACACCAAGGATTATTGATGTCAAAATTCGCGCAGGGGCAAGATGCATTACATGAGTACTTTACCAACAACTTATATATAATGGTTGAAACTGAAATGAAACAAATTTCTAAACAACTTATTATCACGATTAATGACATCGAGCAAAATACAAATAGTAAAGTAGCGGTAACCAACCATCATCAAACGGTAAACTTACCAAAAATCACGATTCCAGTGTTTAATGGCCAATATGAGTCCTGGAGTTCATTTTATGACCTGTTCCAAAAAATCATACATGAGCACAGGACACTCACATCAACTGAAAAAATGCAGTACCTGAAAAGTCACGTCAAAGGGGACGCAGCAAAACTAATAAGCCACTTAACAGTGTGCGATGCGCACTATGAGACGGCGTGGAAGTTACTTAAAAACCGTTATAAAAATGAACGAATCCAAGTTACTAAATACATAGACAACATAATCAACATACAAAAAATTGAAAAAGGTACTGCACACAACTTGAGCCACTTGCATGACACCATCAATGAGAGTCTAGAGGCACTGAAAAGCCTAAAAATCGACGTGTCATCCTGGGATCCTTGGCTCACCCGGATGATCAGCCTCAAATGGGATAACGAGACTAACGAGCGTTATGAGCAGCACATCATGCAACCAAATAAATTGCAAAAAATGTCGGACATGATGCAATTTTTAGAAAGAAGATTTATGTGTTTAGAAGCCACAGACTCAAATAAAACGTTTACCGCCCAAGCATCACGACAAAGAACTTCCGAAACACAGTCAGGAACAAGAATAAGTTGTTGGCATTGCAAATCAAATGACCACCAAATATACCAATGCTTTAAATTTAAAACATTGACAGTTTCAGAACGTAACCAAGCAGTAAACAACAACAATATATGTAGAAATTGTATAACACACGACAGGAATATACAATGTCATAGCACAAAATCATGTTTCCAATGTGGAAAGACTGGACATCATACCCTATTACACCAAGAGGAGCGAACAGTATCACAAGAGTCAAATATTAACTACAAACAGCCTAATAAAGAAATGAAACCAGCGCCTACACAATCCACTAGCAAGTTTATATCAAGAACCGTTGCAAACATAGCTACAGGCGCTGCCACACACGTAACATTACTAGCAACCGCTGTAGTAAAAACACAATCTATTAATGGAACACCTTATCACTTCAGGGTATTATGTGATCAAGGATCCGAAGCTTCCTTTTGTACTGAGCGAGTAGCTCGACTACTAGGTTATCCTCGTATCAAGACAAGAACAGAAGTTAGTGGTATTGGGGATGAAGAACCTAAGACATCGAGCTATTCAATAAATGTCAGTTTAGAACCAAGATTACCTAACGGGTTCCAACTACCAGTAAAACTAATAGTGTTACCAAAAATAACTGAACCACTACCCAAGAAAGACGTACCAAAATTAAAAGCGAAATGCTTAGACGACTTATTGTTAGCAGATAATGAGTACTACAAGAAAGCAGACATCGACATATTGTTGGGAGCACATGAATATGGTAAATTTATGATAAACGGTTTCCAAAATATCCATGATAAAATTATAGCACAGCACACAAAATTCGGGTGGATATTATCCGGAACATATGACGGAATCTCGTGTTCACCGCCAGTAAAGATAACCAGCATGACAACTACAACTACAGAAGTCCAAGACCTACATAAACTTTGTGAATTAAAACAAATGGATGCCATTATAAACACACACGGAGAAGATTACAACTATCAACGGATACTATGGAGAGAATCACCAAAACATAATATTGATAAACACGAGCTAACCACAGTTACGTATGGTGCAGCACCTGCACCACACATAGCAGGAAAAAGGTTACAACAACTGGCAATAAATGAAGATGAAAGTTATCCAATTGCTACAAAAATTACATTAAAAAACATGTACATAGATGACATACTACCAAGAAAAGAAACCATCGATGCTGCAAAAAAGTCACAAATGATTAAAATGCAAAAAGCGGATGGATTCGATTTAAAAAAGGGGTCATTAAACAACAACAAGCTATTAAAAAACGTACCATTTGATGCTTCAAGTAAAACAAGTACTTCAGATATACGTCAGAATGAAAATATGTATAATACAATTAAAACAAAAACCAAACAAACAAAATCAAAAAACAAAATATCCAATTGGTTTATATTATTACTAGTAATATTACACTTGATTGGAAACGCAGCACCGTACATACTAAAACCAGTACAGCCTGGCCTGTATGTAGAACAAGTAGGAGAAGCAAGTGTAGATCGAGGAGTGTTCCGCATAGAAACAAATTTCAAGAGAAGTAACATCGAACAAGATTTATTAAGAATAATCAATGTAACATACCAATTTGAACAACTGTGTAATACAACAGAAATATCAACACAAGATACGCATTGCAAGCAATTCCACCATCATTTAATGGAGCAACAACTCAAATTTGAAAAAATAAAAGAATTTTTATCAGAACTCAATCGTACACGAAAGAAAAGAGGATTACTAGGAGAATTCCTGACATCCATATTTGGAGTTAATGATGAAGTTTATCGGGATATTAACTCACTTAATCAAAACCAGGGAAAGTTGATAGAAGCAGCTAATCACCAAACAAAAATTATGATATCAGCAATAACCCAAATAAACGACACTGAAGCTAGAATACAAGGAAAATTAACCCGATTTGAATTAAAACTTAACGAAATCATTGATTACATAGCGACTACAAATCATTGGTATGCCACGATAGATATGAATAAGGTGAACATACAAGTGATACAAGCTTACCAGCTGGCAACAAATTACATTAGTGAAATCGAAGACTACTACGCAGGACTGCTTGAAATTTACCTTTCAAAATCAACGATATACAGCATACTTACGCCAAGCAACGTTACTGATATAATAAAATCAGCAAACGAGAAGTTACCATCTAACTTGAAAGTTAACCAAAAACAACTCATTGACACAAAATTAACTGAAAATGCAACTCACATACAAGTATTTGCATATTTTCCAATTGAAGACATCTCTAAGTTCATGTTAGTACATGTAACATCAGTTCCAAAGAAAAACTCAAACAGCTCGTTCCAAACCATAGAAATAGAAAAATCATATATAGGAGTAGATTACAATAATGAATTATATTTTGAATTAAGTCATGAAGAATTTAGGAACTGTCTTCAGAAAGACACTCATTTTATTTGTTTTCCGGGAGTGGTGAAGAACATGCAATTAAAAGAAAATTGCATTGTTGAACAAATATTCACTAACCACACCCAAACTAAATGTCCGACAAAATCTTTTAACCTTCAAAGCGAAATTCTATGGAAACAATTATACATGCCAAATACCTGGCTTTTTGTGACAAAAAGTAGAGTAACAGCCTCTATAATTTGTGATGGCCAGAGGCAAGAAACTGAACTAACAAATATAGGTGTAATCCGCATATCCGATAATTGCATAGTTAAAACAAAAAATCATATTTTAGCTGCCCAAAGGCTAGTCACAGTTCAAGTAGTAGCATCGTACGCAAAACCCATAGATTTTAATACGCAAACCTACAATACCACTATTGACGTATACAATATAACCAAAGAAGTAGTAGTCGAAAATTCAAAAGACATTCTCCAACATTTAATAAACAAAGAACAAAACATACAGACAGACTTACAAAATACCACATGGGAACAAATTAGTCAACATTCTTACGTTACGAGTGCCATCTCATGCCTAATTGTATTAGTTATTGCAATTTTAATAAGATATGTTTCTCCAACAGTGTTCCAATGGGCGAGGTCAGCCTTGCAATGCCGCCAAAGCATCCAGAGGAAGCCTGACGCACCAGAGCCAGTGGTCCATTATAACCATGGGTTCGACAACCGTGACGAGCAATGGCACCCTCCAACGGAAGCCATTTACAGCCTGCCGACAAAGAAAACCACAGAAACCAACGTCCAGACTAAAGCAGCGCTCTACGAGTTCGATTGTGAAGCTCCATGCAAACCACAAAGAATAAAGCACCAGTCTCATCCTCTGAAGTCGGCAGGATGTTCAAACATGAACAAGACCTAATTCCATAACGACCGACTAAACCGCACGAAACGAGGGCACCGTCACGGCGCGTCAGCACTTCCACAGAGCAAGGCCAATCGCGAGATGCTGACCGAGCCAACATAATAGTTATTACGCACATGGAAATAATTATATTTGTGTGTAGCCAATAATTTAGTATATAAGTTAAATTTTTTGTAAATAAATCAATCACTACCTAACCTGGGTTTTGATTCACTCCTCCTGCGGCCTAACAGCCGCCCATCAATAGGACCTCGGCCTGACAGCCACCCCTCGGCACCACTGCGGCCTAACAGCCGCCCATCAATAGGACCTCGGCCTGACAGCCACCCCTCGGCACCACTGCGGCCTAACAGCCGCCCATCAATAGTACCGCGGCCTGACAGCCGCCCATCAGCAGCCGTACGGAAGGCTACAAGCGGCCTTGGCCTGGACCGGCAGCAAGAGTACCGGTCCATTGCCCCGTACTGACGAGGTCGGCTGCCGCCGCCCACCTATCCGAGCGCTCCCGTCCCCAGGGAGGCTCCACCGGACCGCCTGCCGGGGTCCGGCCACCGCGCCCTGTCCAGTACCTCTCCGCTGGGCGGGCGATTTACCTCTCCTTCCTCCGACTGCGGCCAAGACTCCTTTAGCCGTCGCTGGTCCCCCGTGATCGGTGATCGGTCACGTGATCCTGCGTGATCGGCAGTCGGAAAACCGTACCTGCGCACATTGCACGACGTGCGTATCCCTCTTTCCTACCCGCCTCCGTCTGTTGTCATAGGTCTCTCGGCAACGGACATCCCGCACTATCTATATAAGTATATATCTTATTGTATATGGTTAGGGCTAGGGCGATAGGAAAGTTAGGTAGGTGTTAGGAACTCTACAGAGTAGGTTCTTAATCAACTTACGATCAGGCGACCGCCTTTTCATCGCCTTTTCAACAGTAAACCTATTTGTTATATTTATATCCTGATATTTTAAGAATGAAGTAAAGTATGTCCCTGTCATTTTATGTTTATTTATAAATTCTTAATTTTTTTTTAGTGAATATTCTAATCACGCTAAAACTGGGATTTTTAGAAGTTCACTATAACGATAAAACCGAGAGTTTATAAGAGAAACTAAAACGACAGGGACATGGTTTACTTTACTATAAAAACATCAGAACATCAATTTATAGAATGGGTTAATAATATTTGGAGGATAATGGATTTGGTAAATTCACTAATATTATATAATATATGATAGTTTTGTGAGGATGGAAGGATGGATAGATGGATGTTTGTTACTCTTTCACGTCAAAACTACTGAACCGGTTGGGCTCAAATTCGGTACGTAGATAGTTTAGACTCTGGAATAACATATAGGACTTATTATCCTGATATATCCATGGGATCGAAGACTACGCGGATGGAACCGCGGGGCACGGCTAGTCTTTCATGGGATTGTATCGAATTTTTCGTAGCTACGATATGCTCTTAACAATCATAAAATAGATGGTCACCTGCATCTGAGCGTCGATGGCGACCAGATCGTTCTGTATAGCGTCGTGGTTCCTGACGGCGGCGGTGGCGGCCCGCAGGTCCCGCGGGGGCGCGGGGGGCGCGAGCGCGGCCCGCTTGTCCCCCGCGCGGGCGAGCAGCTCGCCCACGTCGCGGTGGAAGCGGTGGATCTCGCCCGCCGCGTGCAGCCGGGACCCGCGGGACTGGATCTGGTCCACTAGACGTTGCCATGACTCGCTGCGGACATATATTCACAGATAATGGTCGGTTCTGGCGTTTTTTGTTGCCTATTTGTCTTATTTGCCCGGTCGTGTGGTTCCCGGCTATATAATAGGACCACCCCTCTCCCCTGGTGGGAGGCTCCCCCCTATAGAGCCCCATATAGTGCTATGTGCGGGCAGCAGTCTCTCCGGCCCCAAGTATTACAACTGCTGCGTGAGACAAGACAAGCAACAAGCGGCTCCATCCAGGATACATGTACACATATCTATAGTTTATGGCGGACTATGGGGGAGGACGACCGTCAGCAGGGGACGTCTTCCGGCTGATGATGATAATGAAACAACTAATACTCAAATACACTAACTTCCTTCTCTTTGGATTATTTAGAATATTCAGACCAACATGGCGAATACCCTTCGCAAATCTGGCTACACCAAGTGAAGTGCCACTCAAGAAAAACAGAACTTGCTAAAAAAAAAGAATCCCAAGATTTACGGACAAATGTTGAATCCCTACACCACTAGAGGTCCTTGCAAACACCTAGTAGGGTCCAAAAGCTTAGCAAACACCAATTATGGTTCACAAAGCCTTCCAAAAATATAAATTTCTATCCCAGAGATTTGAGCCAGCTAGATACATCACTGAACATAGTTTTCATTAACTTATGTACCGATATGGGCGAGAAATGGTTCTCTGAGCTTCTGATGATTTAAACATAAGCCCCGACAGCAATAAGACATGCGCTGGGCTTTGAGTAGCACTGGACGATGGATTCAAAAGTCAGCCAGTGGTCCATTGCAACACAGAAGTTTTATAAAGGTCCCTCATCCGCAAAAGTTAACTTGCGGTGAAATTAAAATTTATGTAAGAGCATGTATATTTTGATTTTGAATTGCAAATGGGGTATTAATGCAAAAAAAAAACACAAAATTTTGATAAAATATATAATTTCACATTATTAGATTTTTTTTTTATGTTATTCAAGAAACGCTTACTCAGGTTATTTTAAAGTCGTAATTGTTCAATTTTTCTTCTATATAACGACATTATGTTATTTATGTAAGAGTAAAGATTATTTCATAAGATTTTTAGATATATATTAGTTTCCCAGTCAAAAAATGAAGGAAATTAAAGTTTTTGTCAAATTATTGCTAGCGCGACCGCAACGCGCGAATTGGCGAAATGGCGGCTCCCCATAACAGGAGTTAATCATTTCCAACAGCATCATTATAGCTTATCTCATACTTTGTGACTCACAAACGTGTATAGTAAGGCATAGGTGCCAATGCCTAGGAGCTATGAATTAAAAAAAATCGCCGCATTCATTTATTCGTCGTAAACATAATTTATTCGTCGCACAAGCTTGCTGCGAGCGTCCTAACATTACATAATTCGTCACGAATAGGCTCACCCCCTGTTACATGGCACTAGAAAGTAACCGGCAAAGTGCAAATGTACCTACAATGGGACTGGGTCCTGGGTACACCTCTGCCTACCCCTTTGGGAAATGGCGTGATGTTATGTTGTCAACATGTATGAAACCATACCCATAAAGAATATATTAACTATGAACCACAATCTTACCCAAGCGCCTCCTGCCTCTTCTCAATATCCTCAATGTATGGGCTCTCAGAAGCTAGTAGCTTCTTGGCCAACTCCTCGCATTGGTTGAATCGTTCCGCACCACTTTCTACTCGATGGCGGAGCTCGTCGAACTTTGAACGGAGGATCTAAAAACATACAATACAATAACAATTTAATGCTTACCAAAACCATATATACCATATATAAAAAAATTAAACGGTTTTATTATATTGCCATGATTAGTGTAGTGGTAGGCCTCTTTTGCAGGGGCCCGCCTGAGGAAGTACCACACCTTTGCCAGTTATTCATCCGCCAAACAGTAATGTGCAAACATTTCTGTGTTCCGGTCTGAAGGGCAATGTTACCAGCGAAATTACTGGGCATTACGAGTTTCAACAACTCAGGGTGACAGGCGCAGAGCAGTGCCGCGCATAATTTTAAATTTTAAAACACTGGGTGTCACTGTGTCTGATATGGGCGATCATGATGCTTACCATCAGGCACCTGATTTGCTCGTCTTGTGAGTGCACTATCTTAAAAAAAAAAGAGAACCGCCTCAGTAGCGTAGTGGTCGCAAGCCCGACTGCCGATCATGAGGTCCTGGGTGCGATCCCCAGGTCAGGCGAATTATTATTGAATTTCCATTGGGAATTATCTCAATGACAGCCTGGAGTCTGGAACTGTGCCCAGTAGATGACAACAGGATCGCCCCCTATTGCTACATGGGACCAATAACATACTGGCGAAATGAGGGTGTGTACCAAACATCAGATCATTCTGACATCCACAAATAAAACCGTGTAAAAAGCCAATGGTAAATAACTGACGCTCTCATCGCATTAAAAAGTTTCTTATTAAACTGTATGTACAAATATAGTAATTGTAGTGGTAGGCCTCTTTTGCAGGGGCCCGCCTGGGGAAGTACCACACCCTTGCCAGTTATTCATCCGCCAAGCAGTAATGTGCAAACATTACTGTGTTCCGGTCTGAAGGGCAATGTTACCGGCGAAATTACTGGGCATGATGAGTTTCAACAACTCATGTCTCAGGGTGACAGGCGCAGTGCAGTGCCGCGAAGAATTTTGAATTTTAAAACACTGGGTGGTACTGTGTCTGATATGGGCAATCATGATGCTTACCATCAGGCACCTGTTTTGCTCGTCTTGTCACTCATTATCATAAAAAAAAAAAAAAAAAATATATTATTTTTAATGTTATATGTATCTAATATATTTAAGAGCTTACCAATAAATGTTCATAATCCTGTCCATAGTCTTCAGAGGACGCCGCGGCATATTGTTCCTGAATCCAGCTCTCTAGTTCCGCACTTTCTGCTAGATACTCGTGTCTGGCAAAAGATTACATAATATATTAGAAACAAGTTTTATACAAAAAGGCTTTAAAAGGATACTATATCTAGGAGGAATTTGTGTCAAATACCTTTTTCAGAAATATGTATCTAATCGATGTTTCATATTCCCCTGTTTTCTCCGAATATAATTAACCTATTCGACAAATTATTATCCTGTTTGAGAAGAAAAACATGTTCCTATTTAGACTCTGTGCAAAAAGAGAAGCGTCGCGGCGAAAATCAGTACTAATGATGGTATAATATAAAATCCATAGACAGTCATAAGTTTTATATAAGATTCTATAACAGCGACCTCCCTTACCACGACTTTTCACTTTTTGCTCTATCTTTCAATTAAAACTTCTTTTCTTAATAGAATAGGTATATTAAAACTTATTATATATGAAAATAAAATGTTAGTTTACAGGCAAGCGTAGCGTAGGACTTCCATCCACAAGGTGGACAGACGATCTGACAAAGACAGCAGGATCACGCTGGAAGCCGACCGCTTACAACCGGACTAGATAGATCTAAGGGGGAGGCCTAAGTTCAGCAGTGGACGTCCTATGGCCGAGACGATGATGATAGTTTAACTTCATTCTCAGGTCAAATATTTTGTGTGCATGAACATGTCTGTTTGATCTGTCCCTGTGTGTTATAAGCTTATATAAGTATGTATATCAGTCATCTGGTTACCATAGTACAGGCTTCTAGCCTAGTTTGGGACCAGATGACAGTGTGTGAAAGTTGTCCCATTTTATTATATCGAATTAGTTTAATTATTATCGAAGGAAACAGGAATACGAAGCGTTATATTATTAGTGAGAGGATAGGATAGTGACCTGCAGACGCTCTCGACGAGCGCGTGTTGCCTGTGCGCGGCCTGGCGCTGCAGGGCAGACAAGGTGTCTGCGAGCTGCGCGTGTCTGGCGCACAGCACGCCGCCCGCGCCCGCGTCCAGCGCCGCGGCCACGTGGCCCATCTCCGATATTATGGCCGCGTACGTGTCCAGCTCTAGCTCCACCGCCTGTTGGACACACAATATACCTACATTATACTGCCTGTGTCCCGCGGTTTCACCCGCGTTGTCATTGTTCCCGTGGGAATATCCGGAAAAAAAGTACCCTAAAAGTAAAAGTATATACTTCCAGCATTTTAGTACAAGTCCTGTCACCGCATGGTTGCCTGGAAGAGATCGCTCTGAGCGATAAGGCCGCCAATTGTTACACATTTTCTAGTTTTAATATGTGATTTTACTAGTTTTTTTTGTACTAATTGCGATAAAAATAAAGAGTTTTCTATTCTATTCTATTCTATATACATACCAAATTTCAGCCCAATCGGTTCTGTAGTTTTCTGACGTGAAAGAGTAACAAACATCCATCCATCCATCCATCCATCCTCACAAACTTTCACGTTTATTATAAAACTAGTAGGATCATAATAATAATTAATTGCCGGAGTCTCTAAGAATAGCTCAGTTACCATCCATCTAGTTAATGTAGTAGTTTGGTAGTTAATGATTATTACAGTTCTCTCCTCTCCCTGCACGGTTTGCTGGAAGAGATCGCTCTTAGCGATAAGACCGCCCATTGTTACACTAGTTATTATTAATTGTTATTAGTTTTAAGAAGTTCTTGTAGTGGTGTAACAATAAAGCAATTATCTATCTATTTATCTAGACATCACATCTATAGACCAATCAAGCAGTTTCCATCCATTCACAATAGTCCTTGCACCTAGCCTAGTTGAAGATTATGGGTCCGCGAAACACAAAAATACTTGGAATTGTTCACCAAAACGGTATTTAATGACAGCACACAGTTCAACAATAAAATTAACACAATAGTTAGTACAGAGAACACTTTTTTAACACATTATAGTTTATGTACAGCCTTTTGCTTGCCGTGAAAAAAGGAGAAGAGCGCGGCAACCATAGATTCAAAAAACATACATTTTGTGTTGCCAGCTGTTTCTAATAATTACCTACTAAAACATAAAAAGTATGAGCGCGTCGCTAACACTCCCCACCCTAGTGCTGGAACAGCACTACAACTCTACCGGAATACGAGCGACGCAGGCCGCCGATCGCTTCCACACCCCAGTCCGCGTCCTCACCTCGACCAGTCGTACACGGTTGTCTCTACCCGGGAAGGTGCGCTGCACGACGGCTCGCGGCCAGGTGTTGCGGGGGCTGTCCGGATCGACTATATAAACTAGGTCGCCTACCTGCAGAGGCTTCACCTCATCGTGCCACTTGCGGCGCGGCAGCAGGTCGGGGAGCACCTCTCGCACCCACCTGCGCCAGTACATGTCGGCCAACCTTTGCGCCTTCCGCCACTGCTTCCTCAGGTACATGTCGGAGTCGTCGAAAGTACCTACTTGGGGTAGATTTCCGGAACTACCTAAAATGAAATGATTAGGCGTTAACGTTTCGAGGCTTTCAGGATCGACAGAGACGTGTGTCAGCGGACGACTATTTATCATATTTTCGACCTCCGCCAGGAAAGTGTTGAGCGTCTCGTCCCGCGGCGCCCGTTCCTTCAGAACGACTCGGAGAGCCGTTTTGACGCTGCGAATCAACCTTTCCCACGCTCCGGCCCAGTGGGGACTGAACGGAGGCACAAAATGCCATTTCATCGCGTTGTTAGCTCCGTAGGCTTTCAGGGCTTCCGTGTCGAGACCTCTCATCGCCGTTTGCAGCTCCTTGTCTGCGCCTCGCATGTTGGTCCCGTTATCGCTGTAGAGATGGCTCGGCCAGCCGCGCCGGGCCGCCATGCGACGTAGCGCCATGATGAGCGAGTCCGTCGTGAGACTGTGGACCACTTCCAGGGACACGCATCGCACCGTCAAGCAAGTGAAGATGACGCCCCACCTCTTTTGTCTAGCTCTACCGACCGTCACCTCCATGGGGCCGAAAAGGTCGAGGCCGCAATAGGTGAATGGCCGCTGATGGTGCGCCACTCGAGCATGAGGTAAGTCTCCCATTCTAGGCACCTCGGGCTTAACATTTTCTGAGACGACACCACATGCAGCTCGAAACGACATGTTTCACCGTCGGTCGCATTCTAATCACCCAGTACTTCTGTTTCAGATTATTCACCACGAGCTCCTGGTTCCCGTGTGCGGCTTTGATGTGTGAGTATCTGACGAGAAGTCGCGTTATCCAATGTTTTCCGTCCAATATAACAGGTCTTTTTACCTCTAGGTCCACGTCCGTCGCGGAGTCGATGCGGCCGCCGAGTCTCAGCAGACCGTCTTCGTCGACATATGGTGACAGGGTGAGTAACTTACTGTCGCGCGGTACTAATTTTCCATTTGTTATTGCAGATATTTCTGCGGCGAAGGAGTCAACCTGCGCCCTCTTCAGTAGCAGAAGTTCAGCGCGAGCCATCGTGTCGCTGTCCACTTCACAGGTGAGTCCTTTGCATCTATTTATAAAGACGAGCACGGTGGCCGTGGCGCGTAGCAAGCGGAGCCAGCACGAGAAGCGCTGCGGCTCCGGGACCGGTAAGCTTACTGCGACTTCTTGTACCACGGTCACACGCTCGGGGCTCGTGTCGCGCCCGCAGGGGTCTACAGTATCCACGGGCCACGACGATTCTTCTCCATATAAAAATTTAGGACCTGAAAACCATTCAGATATAAATCGAGCTCGGTCGAATTCCTCTCGAGTGCCGAGGTCAGCTAGATTTAATTTTGTGGGTACATATTTCCATTCAGCTACATTTGTGAGTTCGTCGATTTCTCCCAGTCGATTAGCCTCGAACGTTTTATAGGAGCGCGTGCTGTTTCGAATCCATTGTAATACAGTAGTGGAGTCGCTCCAAAAATATTTCCGTTCTGGTTTCATTCTATGCTCCCTGACGATAGTGTCGGCAAGTCTCGCGGCGAGCACGGCCGCCTGCAGCTCGGCTTTAGGCACGGTCAGAGGTTTCACCGGCACGACGCGGCATTTACTCGCTATGAATGCGACGCGTACATTTCCTCTCTCCGCCCAGCGCCAGTACGCGACGGTACACATCGCCTTAGCAGATGCATCGCAGAACGTATGCAGTTGTAAGTCATAGTACTTATTTGTACTCACATCCGAAGTACTGTATACCGTCGTCGTAGCGCTCGTAGGCGATCGGCCTGTTTCGTAGCACGGAGCCGTAGCACAGGGCGGCTCGCGCTTCGTAGCGGGTGCTACGCGGACCGGCCCTAGTGCCGTCTCGCTCTCGCTCGCGTTATCAGTCGCAGTAAGATAACACCTGGGAATACGAACACTATTTAATTCTTTCAATAATTCGAGCCATTTACACCATTTGTCGTAAACACAATCAGGTATTACGTCATCCCAGCTCACATTTAGGCGCCAAGTATCTTGAAGCATAATTTTACCCTGGATCGTGAAGGGTGCTAGAAATCCTAACACGTCAAATATGGACATCACCACTTGTAGCATGATCCTCTTAGTAGGCCGTTCGTTGCCCTGAGAAATACTGTCCGGTATGCGTTTCAGAGATAAGTCAAAACCGAGTAGGTCTTCCTTCGGATACCAGATTAAACCTAGGGTTCTCTCACCTTGGAACTCCTTTTCAACCTTAAATTTCACAGCGGCAATACCTAACGTGTCCTTAGGCACGCTGTCCAGTACGGCGACGCTGTTGCTCGTCCAGTTTCGCATTTCAAATCCACCACTCTTGTGGATGTCTGAAACATTTTTTACAATATTTATAGCAGTTGTCTCATCGGGGTAACTATCTATATAGTCGTCTACGTAATGAGAATTACATATCGCGTTAACTGCAGCCGGCATCGATGACTCGTAGCGCCGGGCATTTAAGTTTTTTACAAATTGTGCCACAAAAGGTGAACATCGTGCACCAAATATGAGAGAAGACATAACGTAAGTATCTATGGGGCCTGCGGGGTCGCTTCGCCAGAGGAATCGGAAGGCATGTTGGTCCTCTGGCCGGATTTTAACTCTCAAGAACATATCCCGTATGTCGCCAGTTACTGCAATTACATTTTCCCTAAAGCGCAGCATAATACCAAACAGCGGCGGCAGCAAGTCGGGTCCCGTCAGTAGGTAATCGTTGAGACTTTTACCATTCACTTCATCCGCAGCATCAAATACCAATCTTAATTTCTTCTTATTCGGGTTGTCCACCCCAAAATGTGGTAAATACCAGATCCTGGACGCGGGGTGGTCACCTGTCATTCTCTCAGCATAATCGTTAGCTAATAAATGTTCTATGCGTTCCACATACCTGTTACCGAAGTCCCTATCCTTACTCATTTTCCTCTCTATCCCCTTCAACCTCCTTTCGGCGTTATGGTAGGAGTCGGGCATGGCGGTGACGTCACTCCTCCACGGCAGGCCGACACGCCAGCGTTCGCCCACGAGCTCGGCGGTCTCCTCTAGCTGAGCGACGGCACACACGTCGTAAGTATTCTGCCTGGGTTTACCTGATACTCCTATAGCGTCGAGAGAGAACGAGCGCCTCACCTCCTCGTGCAGCAGGCGGAGCTGGTCAGCGCCGGCCGGCGCGGTTTCACTCGAGCTCACGAACATGGTGGCGTGGTGCGCGGCACCCGCGCCCACCCCGCCTACACGGGGCGACACGCCGTGTACACACCAGCCTAGGGGAGTTAGTGTAGCAGACGGCTCCTTATTATTACCTACTCTGACTTCTAAAGGTAACAGTAAATGGTAATTATCCTGACCTATAAGTATTTCAGGTTTTACATCATCGGTACATAACATATTTTTTATGTTATACAAGTTTGCATAATTATCATAATTAAGAATGGAACAATATTGTAACGGAAGGTCCAATTTATCTACACAACGCACTCTAATATTATGCACCTTATTGTCCATACCGGAGAGATTCACATTGGCTATGATTGATTCACAAGTTAAGTCCTTGTCGGCCCATGCGCCGCGCACGCGCATCGTCTCAGAACGGCCGCTCACACCCGCACGTTTCGCGAGACCCGCACTCATCAATGACACAGTAGACCCGTCGTCGAGTAAAGCGTTCGCGCTTATTGGGCCGTTATGGGTATGTATACGGATAGGAACGACTTTCAATAGCACTGTTGATTCACTCGCGTTAATATGCGTGACCGTTTGCTTACTGTTCACAGGTTTGCCGGGAAACATCAGGGGCGCCGAGTCCTTCGGGAGCGCCGGGGACGTCGTAGACACCGGTGCTGGTACTGGAGCGGACGCCGGCATCGGCGTTGTGTGAAGTGGCGGCACGTCGAAGTGTAACAGGCGGTGATGTGGCTGGCCACAGTCGTCCTTATCGCAGACAGGAGCGGTGCATGAGTCACGTGGATGGCGGGATACTAGGCACTTGTAACAAATTCCATTGCGTTTAATATATTGCCATCTTGTCTTCCGTAAAGCCTTTTTGAATTGTCTACATTCAGGCAGTTTATGTATAGAAGTGCGACAAAACTGACATTTATCTTCACTCTGTGCCAATACTGTGTGTGTACGACTAGAACTTAGTTCATTTTTCTTGTTGTCAGTCCGAGCATAATTATTATTATTATATAACAAGTTGTGTAAATTAGATGTGGTCGACATCTTCAGGGCTTCTTCTGTTAGGAATTCTGATAATATTAACATTCTTGGCTTTTGTTTATCAGTTACTATGATTGGGTAACTGTAATCAGACCATTTTGACAGTAAAAGTGGAGGAAATTTTCCTAATATAAGTGAAACAATGCTCATACCCTGTATGTATTCCTCATGTCCGACCGCTCGCACTGCTTCCACTAAATTTTGTACTTTTACTGAAAATTCCACTATATCTTTATAATAATCATGTGACATGGGTCGCAACTTCTTAATGTCTTGAATTATTTTGGAGGTTATATATTCAGGATTGCCAAATCGAAGTTCCAAGGTAGCCATGACTTTGCACGGTGAACTCGCAGAGATAAACAATGCTGACACGGCGTCCTTGGCAGCACCGCGAAGACACTTTCTTAACCTCCATAAATTTTCCTTGGGGCTGAATCCACATACCTCAGTGGATTCTTCAAATGCTTGTTTAAATTGTAGCCATTCTAGTGGATCACCTGAGAACTCTGGTAAATCCTTTGGTGTACTCAAGCGTGTTAACAAGTGAGTGTTGTTGTTTGTACTCGCAGCAGCTAAGTCCTTCAGTGCGCTAGCTAGCATCTGAATAGTCTCCGTGGCGCCGAGTTGTGACAGCGGTGGCGCCGGAGGCTGTGCCGTCGGCAGATGTGGCGCAGTAGGTAGCGGCGGCTGCGGTTCTGTGGCCGTCGTTGGGGTAATGTACTCGGTCGCTTTCGCCGATTGTAGTTGGCCGTCTTCGGTGGCTTCCTGTTCGTCGGGGCGGCTGCGATCGAGCCATTCTTCCACTTCCCGTTTAGTGCTTACTTCGTGTGGACTGTATACGCTATAGGCCATCTCGCTTTGTGTTTCGCGTGTGTCACCGGCTCTTTTTAGCACATTTTTGGCCATATTTTCGAGATCGCGTCCACGTGCGTCGCGATCTAGGTTCGTGGAATCGGACGCGGCCATTTTGCTGGGCACCGGTGTATGAAACAGCGACATTACGATCCGGCCGAATGACCATGAAGATTATGGGTCCGCGAAACACAAAATACTTGGAATTGTTCACCAAAACGGTATTTAATGACAGCACACAGTTCAACAATAAAATTAACACAATAGTTAGTACAGAGAACACTTTTTTAACACATTATAGTTTATGTACAGCCTTTTGCTTGCCGTGAAAAAAGGAGAAGAGCGCGGCAACCATAGATTCAAAAAACATACATTTTGTGTTGCCAGCTGTTTCTAATAATTACCTACTAAAACATAAAAAGTATGAGCGCGTCGCTAACACTAGTCTTCGAACTCATCTTCTGTAGATGGTTTCAGAGATGGACCCCGATAGGTGCTATCCGTCACCTTTAGACCAAAAGCTCAAAGGGGCCTCTGCACGTTGGACTAAAAATGATCTCCGTACACGCCTATCAAAAGACCACCATCGCCCTTCTTTTACCGAACCTCGAGACAAACGGCAAAACGTCACCACTATTTGGTAGACTTACCAATAGCTCGCACAAAGCGATTTGCCTCGTCATTTATCATGAGAATGACGAAGCAATGGAACTCGCTGCCGTCGTCCGTTTTTCCCGAAAACTATAACGTGGGTATGTTCTAATCAAGAGTGAATAGGTATTTACTGAACAAGCGTGCTCCAACTTAGGCCGCATCATCACTTACCAGCAGGTGAGATTGAGGTCAAACGCCTGTTTAGTTACATATAAAAAATAAAAAAATAAAAAAGACCGGATAAGTAATTCAAATAAAAATAAAAACGGTCAAGAAGTTTCAGAGAAAGAGAACTTATTATTTACCTGCTATCTAGTCAAAACCTAAATTAAGTAATACACACTATTTGCCTACAAAGTTTTATAAAGATAGGACCATCAGCTCTTAAGTTATCATCGAACAAACATATAATAGCAGTGATTTGTCACTATCCCAGGATCTAAATATATTCTTTATTCATTTAGCGTGTCAAAAGTGTGTTAAAGTCTTACTTCTAAGCTATAAAATGTTACAGTAGATAGAAGCATTCTAGTTCTCATGCAGATGAACAAAACTTGCAGTATCCGATTCTAGTTTTATGTTAACTCTAGTCCTATCATAACTACTTGTCTGCAAAGTTTCACAAAGATCAGATAAATAATTGTCAAGTTATCACCGAACAAACATACAAACCTTCTCTTATGCCTAGTCAAGAGCTGCGTAGCTCTGTGCCTATCCCGGCCGACGTCAACGCTAGATAAAGTGGCTGCCTTGTCAGACAACCACGCGTCAATTAACAAAGCGTCGTGGTACAACATACTGATCCCTTAACTAACTGAGACCTCACAACTTCTAACCTATATATTTCCGCAACAACTTGACCAATTTAGCTCACATTTGCACTAACATAATGATAATAAACTAAACTAATTGCGTGCAAAGTTTAATAGAGATCAGATCAATAATTGTCAAGTTATCACCGAACAAACATACAAACAACCTTACCTTATGCCTAGTCAAGAGCTGCGTAGCTCTATGCCTGTCCCGGCCCACGTCAGCGCTGGATAAAGCGGCTGCCTTGTCAGCGAGCCACGCGTCAACTTCCAAGGCGTCGTGGTAGAACTGTTGCGCTTTAAGCGCTGCTTCCAGCGAGGACGCGCGAGCTTCCGCTGCATTGGAGACTGCAGTGTAGGAGTCCTGGAGCTCCGTGCATAATCCGCGTATCTGAGGGACAAATATATTCATAATAATAAAAAACTTGAGAGGTGTCAAGGGACACCCGGATGGAACGAAGTTCCACACCATACTGTTCAATGCGAAATAGAAATGAAAATATCTGGCTTGCTTTCTATAAGAGAGAGAGAGAGACAAACAGAGAAACATGCGACGCCGCACAGCTTACAATAGCTTACTATAGCAAAAAGTGTCGTGACAACTTTACGTAAGAATTTTTTCCGTCTAGCCTCCTTTCACAACGCGCGATAAGGAACTTCGTTCCAAAAATAATATGGGACCACTTCCACACACGGTCTTCCACTCGATTCGGCAACCACGGGTAGAAAGGGTGGGGTTCCATTCGATCGCCGGCATCACACGGCTTTAATAATAATTTGAATTGGCTCCGACATGAGCTAACGACTGCCGCCTACATATCCTATAGGAAACTATACGGACCTACAGTTCAACGTGACATCTCAAACATGGATCTTTCATGTTATTGTGTAGAGTTATCACATGATGTGTGAATGGGGGCATACACGTTGTCAGGTTGGCCGAGTGTAGGGTTGATGTTATTTTGTGTAGCGCATGCTACGGATTCTGTGAACGTTTTGGTAGTTTTATGGAAAGTATTAATGGCAACGTGTGATTCAAGGAAGATCTATGGTATGTGTAAGGGCGCGATGGCAACACAGGGAGGGGGATGCCAGCGCGACAGATGATTGTAGAGCGAGATTGAAGATGGTGGGCTTGGAATAAATCTGAGTATTATTTAATGGAATATGAACGTCTATTATACAAAAGTCTACTATGCTATAATACAAAAGCTTCTGTGTCAAAATTCACTTAATTTTAATCATCTTTCTCACCCTTACCTTACAAAGTTGAGTTGATACAGCAAGTTTTCATTCATTTAACCAAATCTTCTATAAAAGCTCTCACCTTGTCTTTCTGCGGGTGTCCTTCCTCCAGGAGTTTCCCCTGGGCCAGCAGCCTCTCGATGATAGGCTTCCGTCCAACCAGCTCGGCCCTGAAGCATACACATTTTGTTTGACATGTCGATTAGTATTACATTATCTTTATGGATTAAAAATAGAGTTTACATATACGAAAAATGTCTATGAAAAATGGAGTTTGAATTATTCGCCGTAACATCATTCGATGATGCAAATATACCTTACATATTTAAAAAAATAAACGAATTATGGGTGACATTTTTTCGGAAATAAGTCATTCGGAAAATTCGAAACCCTGTACATAGTTCGTTCGTTTATTGTTAATTTTTATCTGTTACCAACGAGATTTTGGTGTCGCGCCAAAATTAGCCAAAAAGTTTAAGAAATTATTAAGTTTTTTTTCCACAAACGTAGTGTAAAGTATCATGTAACACGCGCCGCCAGAACTTATTATAACTCTGTTTCTATTGACTCCCTCGCTGCAGCTCGTCAGTGAAACTACCGAGCTATACAATGGGTCTGTTTAGCCCCGCGTGTAACAATGTAGTATCAGATAGTGACCTCAGTTTCCCATGTTTCTTCTGCGCAGACTGTGCGGCGTGCAGGTCGCCGGGCGCGGCGTCGCTCGCGGCCGCGGCGCGGCGCTCCGCCAGCCAGTCCAGCTCGCCGCACACTTCCGTCGCGAACTTGTGGAACCTGCCGCGATATCATTTACATAAACATACATTCACGCCTTTTTCCCGAAGGGGTAGACAGAGGTGTACCCGGGACTCGGTCCCGCAGTAGATACACCCACATTTCGCCGGTATGTTATTGGTCCCATGTAATAGGGGGCGAGCCTATTGCCATCTACCGGGCACGGTTCCAGACTCCAGGCAGTTATTGAGAATACCATTCTAACGAGCCCAACACTATATATTAGACTGCTGGTCCATCTGAACCTGATGCTGCATCAGGACAAGGATACCGAGTCCTTGGAATATTGCTAAAGAGACAGGATACCAAACGAATTGATCGAACGAGTCGCTAAAAGAGAGTTGATAATCTACAAAACGGCTTTCATAATTTTTTATTTATGATAGTGAACAAGACGAGCAAATCAGGTGCCTGATGGTAAGCATCATGATTGCCCATATCGGACACAGTGCCACCCAGTGTTTTAACATTTAAAATTCTGCGCGGCACTGCACTGCGCCTGTCACCCTGAGATATGAGTTGTTGAATCTCATCATGCCCAGTAATTTCGCTGGTAACATTATCCTTCAGATCGGAACACAGTAATGTTTGCACATTACTGCTTGGCGGATGAATAACTGGCAAAGGTGTGGTACTTCCCCAGGCGGGCCCCTGCAAAAGAGGCCTACCACTACAAAAATGTCAGGATTATTGTTCAACTTACTGCAAGCTAGTTTCCAGTTTCTCCCGCCTCCTCTTAGCTGGATCCCTAAGCTGCTGCAGCGCTTGAAGCAGCTGCTTGCTGTCTCGCTCTATCGCCGGAGCGTCGAAGTGTCCTTCGGAGACCAGATCGGCCCCTTGCGCCGCTAGAGCGTTCGCTTTTTGCTCCCATTGGGATAGCTCTTGTTCCAATGCCTAGAGATAACAAAATTTTAAAAATTAAGAGCGTACATGGCCTTTTAGGAATTTGACACAATCCTATGAAAAGTTTACCAAATCGATGTTTTGTATTCCCCTGTTTGCTCCGAATATTGAAAACCTATTTGATATATTTACATCCTGACATTTCTATGTTTCTGTCATTACTTAATAGTTACTTTAGAGTAACTTATGATAGGGACATAGTCTACTTCATTTTCAAAATATCAAGATAATTTATCAAATAAGTTTTCTATATTCGGAGGAAACAGGGGAATACAAAACATCGATTTGGTATGTTTTCCATAGGGTTATGTCAAATTGCTAAGAGGTCGTCTTTCCTGTTAAGGGCGTTCGACTTCCATACAAAATGAAAATACATAAATATGAATAAATAGGGAATAATTGTAGACATAGAAATAGAGTTATATGATAACGGAGTATTTCGGAATTATTGCTCTGGAAAAGATCTACCTTTGCTCTGTTATCCGTGCGAACCCGGGGCGTGTCGCTTGTGATAATAATATAACATAAATATATAAACGACTAGCTGAGCCCTGCGGTTTCACCCGCGAAGGAGACAGACGACCCTATATGTTATTCCAGGGTTTAAGCTACCTGCGTACCAAATTTCAGCCTAATCTGTTCAGTAGTTTTGACTTTAAATAGTAACAATCATCCATCCATCCTCACTGACTGTCGCATTTAAAATATTGGTAGAATATTTACTTGATGTTGATTAAGCAATCTCTTGCAGCTTCTCAGGTCTGTACCAACTTCTTCGCTCTTCAGAGCTCGTTCCAGGTCCAGAAGTCGGGCTTTGGCGTCTTCCACAGATCTATACAACGATATAATCATTAGTAGTTTTTAATGTTTGTATGATTTTTAATGTTACCTATGGATTTTATTATCTGAAATCAGAGATCAGTAAACGCAGTCCTTTCGGTGTAAGGAATGAAGAGGATATTGTTTATTTCTTTACTGGAAATACATTAATTTATTTAATTTAAATAATACAATAATGTTAAGCTATTGCATAGCTTCTATCGCGGGCCTTGAGCGTGGAGACCGAATCCAAAAATTCCGTAACGAAAATAACCTAACACCTCTCACTCCGACCGGCACGGCGGTGATACTTTTTAGTTTTGCCATCTATCGATGAATAGCAGAACTTTTAATGACTTTTTTGAAATATCACGCTTGTCTCTTTAGTTCAGCAAGTCGCCTCTAGGTGGCATTGGTTGTATATAGCTAAAAAAATAAATAAATAATTATAATTGCATAAGTTGATAAAAAATGCTATGCAATAGCTTTACCGCGGCAGTCCCCGAGTGCCACACGTCGTTTTCCTTTTTTTATATATGTATAGATTAAGCGGTCTATTCACTTGCCGCACCATTCCGCGTGGCGGCACTCTACCATTAGAGCCACCGTGGAGGTACTAGTTGTCGGCGAAATGTTTTTATCCCATCTACCTAACACACTATAGGGGCGTGTGGTTATCTATAGGTGATGCATTTCGCGTTCTACCCACAGACAAGTCTAATGTTACAATTAGAATTCATATCGAAATTGATGAAAACAACTTTTTATCAACCTTTTTTATAATAATAATAATAAAAACATTTATTGCGGAACACTAGACAATGATAGACTTCCATAAATTGTTAGTAAAGCACTTTTACAGTAATTTGTTAGTAAAACTAGCCTATGGTTGGGGTATGGGAAAAAACTGCCAGCCCGGCGGTTTAGAGCGCTGGTTGGAGACAGGTGGACGTCCACCCAATGCCCAATACTTTCACGATAGTGGCTCACACGTATCCTGTGCCACATCGACGCGGTTCTTTTCCTCATGATGGCGAAGAAAAGTCCTCCGTAAACATCTGCGATGCGCTACAGTAACGTGGGAGCCCCATCAATATCCTGAAAGCTTCATTGTATTTATTCTTTTATCCATTATGACAATGTAAAAAATGACCTTCTATATTTCCTCTGTTGAGCGGCCTGCCTCAGCTTGCCTCCCTTGTCCCTGGAGGCGGCCACCAGGCTCTCCCAGCCAGAGTGAAGGCTCTCCAACCTCTCGGACACTTCTCCCGCCCGGGCTGGGTCCGACTTCTGTAGAGATTGACCCACCTGGCACATAAAGAAAACAGATTAGCTTTAGATTATCTTAAAAAAGTAAAGTTTTTATGGAAGACATTCTTGTACGTTTCTATAATAAAACCCCAAAGGAGAGAAGCGAATTTCGCATTTATTTCTTTTGAAAGTTGTTCAGTTTGACGAGAAGATGCATCACCTTAACAGAAAAGGGAAAATTTACTAAATCGATGTTTTGTATTCCCCTGTTTCCTACGAATAAAGTAAACATTTTTTTTTTTTTTTTTTTCATTATCAACGTGGCAGAGTGCCTTTATTGAAAAAAGACTAAACAATAGAGCTACCTACTTACTACCTACCCTAACTAAATACACTATACCATAGAACGCTTCGAAAATCCACAGGCCGACATGCCAGCCTATAGAAAATCCAAGTGCTCTAAACCACTGTCATATTTGATATATTTATATCCTGATATTTTGAAGATGAAGTAAAGTATGTACCTATGATTTTATTTTTGTTTATAAACCCTTCATTATTTTGTAGTGAACGTCCAATCACGCGAGTAAAATTGGGATTTTTTGAAGTTCACTTTGGTTTATAAGATATACCAAGGGTTTATAAGAAAAATCAAAATGACAGGGACATAGGTTACTTCACTATAAAAATATCATGATATAAATTTATAGAATGGGGTAAATATTCGGAGGAAACAGGGGAATACAAAACATCGATTTGGTAATTTTTTCAAGGGATTGTGTCAAATTGCTCGTTACTTGTATACGCTGTTAAGTTTTAACACCTTTTCGTAACATGTTTTATAAAATAAACTAGGCTCCAAATAAATGAGCAAACTGTCCCCTAAGTAGGGGTAAATAAGAATCTTACAGAAGATATAAGAACATAATTAAATATACACACTTACACTCTCAACGTTTCTGAGTTGTTTCTCATTGGCTTGCAGTTCTCTCTCGAACGCTTCGTGCTTCTGTAACTTCCTCTCCAAATTAGCTAGATCCCTGTACAAAATAACATACAGTGTTAAGAGCGTACGCGGCCTTCTAAGAATTTGACACAATCCTATGAAAAATTTACTAAATCGATGTTTTGTATTCCCCTGTTTCCCCCGAATATAATTAACCCATTCTATAAATTTATATCCTGATATTTTTATAGTGAAGTAACCTATGTCCCTGTCATTTTAATTTTTCTTATAAACCCTTGGTTTTTTCATAGTGAACTTCCGAAAATCTCAGTTTTACTCGCGTGGTTGGACGTTCACTACAAAAAAATTTAGATTTTATAAACAAAAATAAATGATGGGGACATACTTCACTCCATCTTTAAATTATCAGGATATAAATATATCAAATAGGTTTACTGCATTCGCATCGATTCAGTAAATTTTCCATAGGATTGTGTCAAACTGCTAAGATCCCTCTTTACTGTTCATTAAAATATATATAAGTAGTGATGGGAACGATATGAATCCGACTATAGTGTAAACGCCGAAAAGATTATTTGAACCTTTAATTTTAAATACGAATTTGGCATTACAACTTTTACCCGTCCCTCTCATCCTACCTACTATTTACCTCTCCTTATCCCGTTTGCACTCGTCGAAAAGAATAAAAGCGGGTAGAACTGGACGAAAGAAATGTGAGCCGTCACTTGGTTCAGTATTGGGACGACATCGCTACAAGATTGATCGCATCCTTATTATTATAAACGAGAAAGTGCCCATAAGATCTGTGAAGTGGTTTTGATGGTGTTATTGCTAAACTATGCGCCGTTAGAACCTATCGAATTATTAGTGGGATCCTGCACCTCACTGGATTGCAGTGTGTTCGAGAAATCTGGAGAAAAAGCACGTGAGTCCTTTCTATTCCTTCCTTTCCATGTTGTTTTGCCAATCGTAGTAGTTTCCCCAAAGATTTTACGTAATACAATAACTAGCGCAAACATATAAACTGACAGATTACTTGAGAACTGTCGATCTAATGTGGTAGTGATAAACAGAGAATATTTATTGCTACATGATAGAATCCTGATAAACATCAGCTTCAAAACTAAATCTAAGTTCTTTAAAAATGTGTTTAGTGCCAATCATTGTACATTTTTTAATGCCAACGAGAACACTTCAATCGCCGATTTTTAGTACAAATTACCAATATTCTTATATTATATATTTTTATTTGGGTTAAAGAATCTTTATTTCTCATAAGAAAATACATATTTTCACTTTAATGAGAATTATTAACTACTATATTTAAATTATATGAAGTGCGTAACGTACATTATAAAGTAAGTCGGTCCTAAACTATGAATAATATTTACAAGGAGGGACCGATCGGAGAATTCCCGGACATCTATGTGTTTAACCCTTTTTCTTCTTCTTCTTCTCAGCCGTAGCAAGTCCACTGCTAAACATAGGCCTCCCCCATAAAGGGGGGGGTTTGCCAATACTCGCCACGCTTTAATTATTATTTTAATTAAATCCATATTCAATATCTGTCACTAAGAGGTAATATTTGCACGACAATTGGGTCGAGTACAGTGGTCTATATACAATAAGCATGAACATTATATACCTGTATTCATGCAAATAAAGTAATCATTTCATTTATTTATTTATTTATAGATCTTAGGAGGACCAACAACAGTTCTTAAATTAATACATTTTCAAATAGCAACAGTAAGCCAATTAAAGGTCCTCACGTGTAGCAGTACATTAAATCGTGCGAAACTAATATATAACACGGTACTAAGTAAATATTAGCAAGTTATGCCTACCAACACTCAAAACTTAACTACACAATAATCAACCATTCTATTATTATGAGGGCCCTGAAAGAAATCTTTGGTCAAGCGTTGTCTGGCCGTATTAACACTTGTATTAAATAGATCTAGGTCAAACTGTTTATCCAGTTTATTATAAAGTCTGCCTACTCTGTACATATATGAATTTTTCCTATACTTCGTATTCACAGACGGTATATTAATCAATGGATTAAAGCGCATCGGTCTTGCGGGTACGTTAATTTTATACGTTACGTACTTTACCAATGATTGTACAGATTACCCTAGTACTTTTATTCCGACATTCCCACGGGAACGATGTCCGCGCGGGTGTAACCGCGGGGCACAGCTAGCGCAGTATATTTACCTATAGCTCTGATCCTTAGCGGTCCTGGTCTTGTCCAGGATCCAGGCGTGCAGTTCCTCAGTGGCGGCCACGAACTGTTGGTGAGCCAGACTAGCGTGCAGCGCGCGGCGCCGCTCGGCGCAGGCTCGCTTCACTCCCTCGCGCCGGGACACCACGCCGCCGCGACGGACGGATATACTGAGGAATTATATAGGCATACCTTGGGTAATTGTATCACCTTAGATGGTTCGGACATGTGGAGAGGATGGACGAAAGGAGATTTATGAGGCTAGTGTGAATGGTCAAGTCGGTAGGGGTCGACCGTGGGCGTACCTTTCATGAACAAGTTGATGTTGTCTTAAGGAAAGGCCATGTCTATAGTACCAACAACCGACGAGCATGCATGAAGAATGTGATGAAAGTGGAAGAAGGGAAAGTTGTATGTCAGGATCGTAGCAAGTGGAAAGAAATAGTCTCTGCCTACCCCAACGGGGACAAGGCGTGACTGTATGTATGTATGTATACCTTGGTATGTATGCTTAGTGCAGGGTTCCATACCTAGATACCGCTAACATTTTTTTTTATGATAGTGAGTCACAAGACGAGCAAATCAGGTGCCTGATGGTAAGCATCATGATTGCCCATATGCCACCCAGTGTTTTAACATTTAAAATTCTGCGCGGCACTGCACTGCGCCTGTCACCCTGAGATATGAGTTGTTGAATCTCATCATGCCCAGTAATTTCGCTGGTAACATTGTCCTTCATACCGGAACACAGTAATGTTTGCACATGACTGCTTGGCGGATGAATAACTGGCAAAGGTGTGGTACTTCCCCAGGCGGCCCCCTGCAAGAGAGGCCTACTACTACAAAAACATGTTAGTAATCACAATTTTTTTTGGTAATATTTTACGGTTTTCCAATTTTTCCCTTACTTGTGATATAAAATTGCCAAATTTCATAATGCTAGGCCAACGGGAAGTACCCTAGACGTCTTCAGTCAGTTGTGCAATGTATAGAAATGTGCAGTAAAATGGTCATATCTTTTGATTAACGCAATAGACTTAGAAATTTATTTATTTTTTACAGCAGCTAGGGACCGTAGACCTAAGTTCTTGATATCAATTTCAACCTGATACTTCCGTGTTCTTCAGAAACAGGGTCTCGACAGGACGGAGAGACGGACAACTTAGGGGCCGGTTTTTTGATCGTTAATTACGGTTAAGTTAACCATTTGTCAAACTAACTATAGTTAAATTTCTAACCAATGGTTAAATCGTATGGAAAAAAATAGTTAACTAAGGATGAAAAAACGAATTGTGTCGAATTTTAACTATTTGTCAAAAAATTTAACCATTGGTCGACTTAACCAGTGATCAAAAAACCCAGCCTTAGTGATCCTAAGGATTCCTTGTTCCCTTTGAGATACGGAACCATTCTTGAAAACGGATACTTTCAGACTGGCCCTTACGTACTCATTTATAATTTCTCAACATTCATTTCGCATCACTCATGTCCACAATAAACGTCAAAAGACAACATTCCTACAAGGCAGAACCTTGCTACATTATTATCGTAATAGCACAGAACAGACTGCCTCGGTGGCGTAGAGGGCGCATGCTCGACTGCCAATCAAGAGGTTCCGGGTTCGATCCCCAGGTCAGGCAGTGTTAAATATTGGATTTTTCCATTAGTATTATAATTCCTAAGAATTATCTCAATAACTGCCTCGAGTCTGGAACTGTGCCCGGTAGATTGCAATAGGCTCGCCCCCTATTACATGGCACCAATAACATACTGTCGAAATGTGGGTGTATCTACTATGGGACTGAGTCCCGGGTACACCTCTGCCTACCCCTTCGGGAAAAAAGGCGTGAATGTATGTTATGTAATAGCACAGAATACTAATACTAAAGGGACACTCCTCAAATTCATTCAAATAAATAGCGACTCCTATAAAGAGCAATTCAGGTCGCACAGCGTCTAACTAAATATCTATATTAACCAACAAATCGCGTATCTTTCTATCTGTCTCTCTGTCTATCTCATAGTAAATTTTCCGTCAAGACGGACGCCTCGGCTACTTGTAGCTTCATAGCTTCATATATTTATTGCGAAGTGTCCTAGGCCTGGCAATAGTTGAAAGTTCAAAGTACTCACTGTTCGGCAGCATAATGCGGCATCTTCTCGAGAGCCTGTGCCTTCTGTAGGAAGGCGGCCAGTCTCTCGTCCTGTGCCGCGAGCCGGGCCTCCAGCTCCTCGTGCCGCTTCACCAGGGCTTCCGCCTCGTCCACTGACGACTGGAGGACAATATTCATTACTTATATAACTATCGCGTAACAAACATTAACAAAAAGACAACATATTTATTTATAATTCAGCACAACGCTAGAACTAACTTAATGCTAGTGTTGCATTTTCTATTAGTTATCCTAAAACTAGAGAAAATGTTACAGAAATTGGGTGGATATTCATACTCATTCTCTCCTCTCCCAGCACGGTTGTCTGGACGAGATCGCTGTTAGCCATAAGACCGCCCATTGTTACGCTAGTTATTATTAATTGTTATTAGATTTAAGAACAGATTAGATGAAAGAATTGTAAACAATAATTATATTATGACCGATTAAAATTAAATTATTATTCAGAATATGGCACGACATTGTACAGAATATAACATAAATAATATACCTAGTACCTATACATAATTATATTTAATTTCATACGCTAGAATAGGCAGGTGGAGGTTGGACTAAAATAGTTGTATGACCTATTATTGTACCCGAAACTTACTAAATAAATGAATTAACTTCTTGTTTTGGTGTACCAATAAAGTGTTTATCTATCTATCTCATTTTACTGATAATTTGTCCGTTACACGTCTGTTACATTACAATGCAATTAATTATTAAAAATATAATTATCAATTAATGTTATTTCTATTGATCAATATTAGAAAACACAGGAACGGAAAACGAAGAAAATCAAATAATTCGTAAGTGTAAAATTTATAAATTTAAAAAATTTAATATTAAAAATTTATAAAATTTAATATATAATATCTTCTTGTAAAGGTATCTTTCCGAACGCACGGTAGACTCAGTACTGTTTATTTTCATTGACGTACAAAAGTGTCAGATTGTGACCTATTTGAATAAATCTTTTTGACTTTGACTTTAACATTATATAAAATAACATTAAAACATAACATTACCCTCCTAAGGGGGATTGAAAGTCACGAAGTCCTCAAAATCACAAAATTTCTACTGAATAGGCTAATGTTTTAGTAAATGTTTAAAGGAAGACAGGCTTATGGTGACATCAGTCATTTCGTCCGGTAATTTGTTATAAGCGAACTCAACCTCCTCCTTTTCTGAAGTCACATCATCAGCCGGGAGACGTCCCCTGCTCACCATCATAGACTATAGATATGTGTACATGTATCCTAGATGTAGGCCACAGTGTGCAGTTTTTTTTTAATGATAGTGAGTGACAAGACGAGCAAATCAGGTGCCTGATGGTGAGCATCATGATCGCCCATATCAGACACAGTGCCACCCAGTGTTTTAAAACTCAAAATTGTGCGCGGCACTGCACTGCGCCTGTGACCCTGAGATATGAGTTGTTGATTGTCATCATGTGTGTGTATAGTGTCGGTCCTCACCCCGCTGGGAGCGTACTCCAGGTAAGCCTCGTGCGCGCCGCTGGAGGCGTCCAGGCGGTCGGCCTCGCGGTTGAAGGTCTGCAGCTGCACCACCTCGCCCAGGAACCGCTCCTTGTCGCGCCATTCTGTTACATACACCGACTAGTGTCAGCACTGCGGCTTCACCCGCTATAACACCCCTAAATAGCCGTGTCTAGTTCACGAATGAATGAAAGAAATGAAGGTACTTCACATGTGTTTCGTCCTTCATTCAATACTTCAATAGAGATCCGACTAGTTCAGTAGTTCTGATACGTTATTGTCTGTTTCCATAATAATAATAATAATATAATATATTTTTTCGTCGTTCGGTCTTCGACTAAAGCAGACGTGTTGAAAGTTTAACTCGCAAAAATTAAACTAGTGCTTTGCAAAATTAAAACGTGTATCTTTAGAAGTTATATCAAAATAGCAAATCACATGCTACTCGTAAATATTACCTTTCGTACTGTGGCCTCAAGTCAAGAAATAATATTTCAAGTGCAAATTTATCGCGAGGGCCACAAAGGGGCCCCGCTCACCCCCTCGGGTAACAAGAACAACTGCCATTTTTCGACTCGCTCGCACAGTGCACCTATACGCATCGACACGCACCGAGACCATTGCTGCATTCACACGCCTTGCGCCAAACAGCTAAGCGAAGCCAGCGCGCGTTGCACATCGTACATTGTATGTCCCCACATAACAAGTACCTACTAGTAAGTTCACACTGCACACTATGAGCCTACTACGCTCACCGCCTGATAATACTACAATAACCGGAGGTGGATCTCAACCAGACTTGTCGCAGCTACATAATACGGAGATGGACTCACTCGTAACACTTCGAAAAAGAAAAAATCCCTTTGGCCGTGAATGTGGTTGTTCAGACGAAATAAAAGAATTGCGCTCTGAGGTAAGTCGTATGACAACGCTCCTGGAAAAATACACTGGAACCAATGAAAGAATTCTGACAAATATGCAAGATAATATTACTGAAGTTAAAAATCAAATCACTGAAATCAAATCATCAAATGAAAAAACTACAACCATCCTATGCGAGAACATAACCGAAATGAAAACCCAAATTAGTGATATTAAATCCTCAGCAATGGGTATAATAAAGGAGCAAACTGATTTTAAAGAGCGAATCACTGCAATAGAAAATAAACTATCCATGAATGATGATAAAATAAAAATGTTAGAATCAATTAATGATACTCATAGATCAAAACTTCAACACGCACCTATGCAGATGATGGGATTTGAGTCTCAATCACAGCTAAATGAGCAGCTGATTCGCGAAGTGCAAGAGCGTAACGAAAGAGAGAAAAATATCATCATTGTAGGACTACCAGAACCAACAGCTAATATTGCTGAAGAAAGAGCATCAAACGACGTCACCAATGTAATAAATATTACTCGCACAATCTGTGAAGATATCCCGGAGCCTATAAAAGTGATCAGAATTGGCAAGTACAACCCGGCCAAAAATCGTGGAGTAAAAGTATTTTATGGCGCTAAACTGACTGCAAAACAACTACTACGTAACAAAGACAAGGCTCCAGAACATATTAAAATATATTCTGACCAAACCCCAGCACAGCAGAAATACATGCATAATTTAAAGGAGGAGTTAAACCGGCGCCAAAATGCTGGTGAAAGCAACCTAACCATAAAGTACATAAATGGAACACCCTCTATTATAACAACTATTCCAAAAAACTAGAACCACAAAATTTGGTTAACAGAGATGAAGAGTATTTAAGCAGTAACACGTATCAGATAATTAATAAGTATCAAGAACTACAATGCAATAAAAGTCGACTAACGTTTTTCTACTTGAATGCACGAAGCATCCGTAAAAGAGGGAAATTCGATGAGCTAAAATGCATACTCAAATCTATGCCCACTACCATACATGTCATATTGTTAACAGAAACTTGGATCGCTAATGAAACACAGGCTCAAGACCTACAACTACATAACTACACACATTATTACAACTACAGAACCGATTCAAAAGGAGGAGGAGTATCCATATATGTACACAACAACCTGGATCATACACTTTCTGAATCAATCTATCTAGATGGAAATAATTATTTGTGGATACGACTAGAAAAATACTCACTAGAGGTTGGAGTGGTATACAATCCAGGCAATACAAACTACCAGAACTTCCTTAAAGACTTTAGTACTCAACTACAGCAAAGGAACCGGGCAATGGTTTTTGGTGATTTCAATGTTGATCTACTATCAAAAGAAAAAAAGACAAAACAATATAAGGAACTCTTACATGAAACTGGATTTAAAACACTGAATAAAATTGGTAAAAAGTATTGTACTCGAGACTCAGGGACAAGGAAATCAATATTGGACCACATTAACACCAACCTGAGGTACGACAACTTCCACATAGCAATTATTGAATCCGGTATGTCAGATCATAAGCAAATCTGCGTTGAATTGAAGAAATTTAAAACACAACCAAAAATAAAATCGAGGTACGAAGCTATAGACTACAACAAATTATATAACTTAGTTGAACAAAATGGAATTGATGAATCCAACTGCGATTACTCGATTCTAGAAAGTACTATTAAGAAATACATTAACGACTGTAAAACATTTAAGACAAAAATAATCAACCTACCAAGAAAAGATTGGATAAATAAAAACATAATTCATGGGATAAATAAAAGAAATCAATTATGGAAAGAACTAAAAGCCATGCCTAAAAACGAAACTATTGAAGAAGAATACAAAACAAACAAAGACTCCCTAGCTAAACTGATTCAGGACACCAAAGATTGCTATTATTATAATGAATTCATGCAGTGTTTAAATAAACCTAAGAAGATGTGGACTCTTGTAAATGATCTAGCAAAGAACAAAATTGTCAATAGCTGTGCACCTAAAAAACTTGTCATAGGAAACACACAGATAACTAACGCTAAAGATATCTGTGAAGAATTCAATCAATATTTTTCTAGTATAGGCTGTCTGGTGGCAGGCGAAATTCCAAAAACCTATCATGACAATCCAGAACACGCTCTGCCTCATACCACACACACTTCTAAATTACTGACACTGGAACCATGCAGCGCTGATGAAATTATCAAAATCATTAACAAACTAGACGCAAACTCTAGCACGGGCTTGGATGGAATTAACACTAAATCTATCAAACGTATTAAAGAATGTATCTCTGACAGTCTCGCGAAATGTTTTAATAACTTATTACAGATTGGAAATTTTCCTGACAGCCTAAAGATAGCAAAAGTAACACCTATCTACAAGTCAGGAGTCAAAACGGATCCCGGTAACTATAGACTAATATATATTATAATATGTATTATTTTACTATACATCATATTTATTATGTATATTATATATATATATATTATATTTTATAATATTATTATGAATATATACCTATGTAATAGGTATTTATGTATTTTATAGTATTATATAAGTATTAATTATAATAATTATTAATACCATTGTATTATTATACTCTATAAATATAGTCAAATACCAAATCCCAAATTATCTAGATATTCCCTATTGCACACCACCGTCGTTTATTGTTTTTAACTCTCCGTTTCCATCCCCAGGTTGTCTGTAAGAAATTGCTTAACGCGATAAGACCGCCGGTTGTTTACCGTATTACCTGTAAATTGTTTTGTAACATTGTTTTTTATTTTATTTTGGTATGCAATAAAGTATTATTCTATTCTATTCTATAGACCTATTTCAGTCCTACCAACATTATCTAAAATTCTAGAGAAAATCTTACATAACCGTTTAGAGAAGTATTTAAATTCCATAAATTTTATTCATCAACAACAGTATGGCTTCAGACCAAAAAGAAATACCCTTACGGCAACCATTGACCTTGTGACGAAAATAAGATCAAATATAGATAAAAAAAACATTGTACTTGGTATATATATAGACTTGAAAAAAGCCTTCGATACTGTTAGCCCAGATTTGTTGATTGAGAAGCTAAAAACCATCGGTATCGAAGGTACCGCGCTAAAAATGTTTCAATCTTATCTTCGTAACAGATTTCAAATAGTCAAAATAGATAACACTCAGAGTTCAAAGTGTCCGATAAAGTGTGGGATCCCACAAGGATCTATTCTAGGACCGCTCTTATTTATTACTTATATAAATAATATACATGATTTAACACTCCATGGCCATGTATCCTTGTATGCAGATGACACATGTTTGTTTTATTTCGGTTCTTCCATTCAAGATATTATATCCAAGGCACAAGAAGATCTAAATACCTTATTTGCGTGGTTTCAATATAATCTTCTCACAGTAAACGCAGCAAAAACATGTTACGTCATATATAAGGCAAAAAACAAAACTATACCACACCATGAGCCTTTACACATAAATAATATTGAATTACAAAAGAAACCATATGAAAAGTACCTAGGTCTCAGACTAGACAGCTATCTTACGTGGAATGCACAGATCGAGCATATCAGAACTAAGCTCTCGTCTTTTAATGGATCACTCAAACAAATCGTCCGGTGTATCCCACGTCGCATTCGCTACACAATCTATAACTCCCTAGTCAAACCACATATTCTATACCTAATAGAAATTTGGGGTAATGCGGCCAAAACAAGACTTAACAACCTACAAATCCAACAAAATAAAATTATAAAAACATTATTTCATTATAACTACCTAACACCAACGTCGAAAATTTACTCAGAAACAAAATTAATGAATATCAAACAACTATATATTTACAACACATGTATTCTTATTAGAAAAATACTAAATAATTCTCTCCATACTAGCATAGCCTTCACAAAACAGAGCCAGATTACGAAACGAAGTACGCGTCGAGCAAGTTTTTTAGTACTACCCCGGACACGGACTAATTATGGCAAAAAAACGATAACATACGAAGGTGCACAGTTATATAATAAACTACCGTCTGCTATTAAAAACATTACCTCATTTAATATATTTAAATCTAAACTCAGCGAATATGTTATGATTAACCGGTAATCAATAATTAGATAGGTACATAGTAATAATAAATAATTAGATGAGGTCGTGTTTAATATTATATTTGTTACCGAACGATTATGTAAAAATTAACATAAGCCAATATTGTTCTCATGTAAGTGACGTTGTCTTTTTTGAGAATAAATTTCTTTAAACCGATATGGGACAACTTCCACACACGATCGTCTGGTCCCAAACTAGGCTAGAATCCCATACTATGGTAACCAGATGACTGATATACATACTTATATAAGCTTATAACACCCAAACACAGATCAAACAGACATGTTCATGCACACAAATGTTTGACCTGGCCGAGACCTCTTAGCAGTTTGACACAATCCTATGGAAAATTTACGAAATCGATGTTTTGTATTCCCCTGTTTCGTCCGAACACAGTAAACCTATTTGATATATTTATATCCTAATATTTTATAGATGAAGTAAAGTATGTACCTATCATTTTATTTTTGTTTATAATATCTATATTTTTTTTGTAGTGAACGTCCACAGATGGCAATAGGCTCGCTCCCTATTATATGGGATCAATAACTTATAACACAGACACAGATCAAACAGACATGTTCATGTTCATGCACACTAATGTTCGAACTGGCCGGGGATCAAACCTATGATCTCCGGCTTAGAAAACAACACTACCGGCCGAGCCAACCAGATTGTTATAACGAGCTGTGGATTTAGAATGAAAATAAAATAAAAGCCATACCTTTGAGTAATTGTTGCTGTTCTTTATCGAGCGTGTTAATTTTATCGGCCACGTCTGTTAGCGATGGATTGTTAGCGACGAGTTGACGCCCGAGCGCTGTTACTTCTTTGAACCTAGACAATAAATTCATATCATGAAAATCATTAATTTACACCTAAATATATAAATTAAATTCTTTATTCAGACACAATAGGATCTAATATATGAGGCGACGCGTGATCAAAATGCTGGCGTTTATCTGGCTCAACGTATAAGCATTGCTATTCAACGTGGTAATGCCGCCAGTATCTTGGGTACGCTGTCATCTGACAGTGGTTTAGAGCACTTGGATTGTCTATAGGCTGACATGTCGGTCTGTGGATTATAGAAGTGTTCTATGGTATAGTGTATTTAGTTAGTTTAGTTAGGGTAGATAGTAAGTAGGTAGCTCTATTGTTTAGTCTTTTTTCAGTAAAGGCACTCTGCCATTATAAAAAAAATATATAGGGTAACCGGTAGTATTGTTAGCACCCCCCCAATCATTGGCACTTTCAACTTTTAATCGTAATATTATAACACAACACGACTGTAGCCATTTCTAATAGTTTTTCCTAAATAGTATTTTAAATTTAGCGTCTGGTAAAACCAAATTGTAAGTGACATTGACAGTTAAATTGGCGGGATTTATTTTTTTTCATAAATTTGCGCGCCATTGCTGCAGATGATTTGAAAAAAGTTAGAGAAGTAGAAAAGTAAACTGCGTTAAAATAATTATATTTACCTATATTTAATTGAAATTTTAAATAATTTGATTTCGTGTTTTAAGTAAATGTTTTCTTTCATATATACCTATTACAATATCATTAAACTTACTCGTCATCATGCGCCTTGATATCGTCGAGTAATTCCTGATGTTGTTTGTAAAGAGCTTCAGCGGTCGCCACGTCCTTGGCGGTCGCTTCCTGAGATATTTGCTCACGGACTTTCTATAAGAGAAACAATACATTTTATAACAATACATTTTGTTTGACAGCCTCGTTGGCTCAGATGGTAGTAACTCTGCTTTCTGTGCCGCAGGCCCCGGGTTCGATCCCGGCCTGTTCAAACATTTGTGTGCATGAAAATGTCTGTTTGATCTGTCCCTGTGTGTTATAATCTTATATAAGTATGTATATCAGTCATCTGGTTACCATAGTACAGGCTTCTAGCCTAGTTTGGGACCAGATGACCGTGTGTGGAAGTTGTCCCATATTATTATATTATTAAAGATAGTGTAGTATCCGTGGTTCAGCGGAAATATGCCTTTCATCGTACATGTTGTGGAGTTGTGAGGATAATTTATTTTCCCCGTTTTTAAGGTTCCGCATCTTAAAGGAAAAAAGGAACTCTTACAGGATCATTTCGTTGACCGTCTATCTGACTGTATGTCCGTCCGTCTGTCAAGACACTTTTTAACGGGAACGCGTGGAGGTATCAAGTTGAAATTGATATCAACTACTCAGAACTGCGGTCCCTTGTGGCTGTAAAACAATAATAATTCTTAGGGCCGGTTTTTTGATTGTTAGTTACAGTTAAGTTAACCATTTGTCAAACTAACTATAGTTAAATTTCTAACCGATGGTTAAATAGTGTGGAATAAAAAAAAATCGATGAAAAAACGAATTTTGTCGAATTTTAACTATTTGTCAGAATATTTAACCATTGGTCGACTTTAACTTTAATTTTAAACAAAGTTATGGCATTTTACTGCATATTTTCATACATTGCGTATCAAATTTTTGTCACTGGCGTTAACAATTAGTGGCGTAGTTTGTACGAGCGTTGGATTATTATCTAAGGGCGTGGGTTCGAATCTCGGTAAGATGTTTTTTGGATGTTATTTTTATCTTGTAGGTTTTTATAAATCAGTTTCATTTCTCTTGATTAATATATTGGCAAAAAACTAGGTCACTAGTTAACAAAAATCCTAAATCCGAAAAAAAATCCAATAAAATTACTTTGACTGCCTCGGTGGCGTAGAGGGCGTATGCTCGACTGCCAATCAAGAGGTCCCGGGTTCGATCCCCAGGTCAGGCAGTGTTAAAGATTTTTCCATTAGGAATTATCTCAATAACTGCCTGGAGTCTGGAACTGTGCCCGGTAGATGGCAATAGGCTCGCCCCCTATTACATGGGACCAATAACATACTGGCGAAATGTGGGTGTATTTACTATTGGACTGAGTCCTGGGTACACCTCTGCCTACCCCTTCGGGGAAAAGGCGTGAATGTATGTTATGTTCTAACTCTCTCGTTCTAACCCCCTGGGACTTCGTTTTCCCTGGTCACTGTGCTAGCTGGGCAGGAGGTTAAATATCATGTCAATACCTGCATCCAAGCCATCAGCTGCGCGGTGCTGTTCCCGAATATCTGATGTCCGACGGCGCTCTCCAGCCGCGAGCGTCTCTCCACAGCCTGAGCCTCGCAGCGGCGCCACATCGCTTGGATCTCCTTCTGTCGCGAGTCTATATTGCTCTTCTCCGACGGGTATTGGGACTTCACCCTGAAAATCACGCGTGTTTTGCGGTTTTTCACGATATGAACACGTATAAATTAATTATTGTATAACAAGCCGTCTGTCAATCAGGCGTTCTATGGGGAGGTCTATGTTCAGCAGTGGACGTCACCCGGCTGATGAATGCTGATGCTGATGCTGATGAACACGTATTTTACGGCATAACGGGACCTAGCCTCTGGTTACAGAGCCGCTGATTTTTTCCGATTTCACAGGATTTTTATACCATAGGTGGGGGCAGGCACATACTGTGTGCGGTGTTGGCTCGCGGTTACCGCCGCCTATGGATACCTGCAACACGCGGGGTATTGCCAGTATGTTGCAGACCCGACCAACACTATTAGCCGTGTGTAGTTCACGAATGAATGAAGCAAATTAAGTACTTCAAGTGTGTATCGTCCTTCATTCAATACGTCAGTAAAGATTCACCTACACATTGTCAGATATGGCTTGATCAATGACAGCTTAACAACAATCTACTTTTTGGCCATCTATTCCTTCGATGAAAGAAGAAGAAGATTATTCATAAGAAATAATTAAAGTGAAAATAAAAAAATAATTTACAATTCAAATTATCCAGCAAAATCAACGGAGACAAAGGGTATTGTGTTCTATGACGAAGACGGACTAAATAAATGAGCGAACTGGTGAACGAAATCCGAACGTCAAACAAAAACTCTCTTTTGTGTCATTGAACTAATTGAACTACTGAACTCAATGAAGGATTTACAGAGATGAAAAGATATAAACTTTTCTTTTGAGAGACACATTCTGCACATGTCTACACTCCTCCTGAAGAGCCCCATGGGAGTTTTGGCGGGAAGCCGAAGAGTACAGTTTGGCTCCCGTATCTTTATCAATTATCGGTGCATTTTCGAGAGTTTAACGTGTAATAATGGTGGAATATTACGCGTTGAGTGTTTTCGAAGATACTCAAGTTTCTTGGCAAGTGATGGGAGAGTTGAAATGTGATTTTTCGTGTTCCCACCAAAATTCCGGCAGCTTCTTGTAATGTCCACCACTTTATTAGAGCTGTGACTTAACTGGGCTTGCCCTGACTCTGAATTGACTAATTGACCATATTAACTTGAAAATTTATAATAACTTGACACTGACAAATACACTAACGTGTGATTCCATGAATATCCCTATAAATACAAAACTTGACACTGGCAATACATTCGTGTGGGTCCATAAAAGAAGAAAAAATAAAAAGAGCCCTATGTTGTAGCTCAACGGTAAGACCATTGTCATAATAGAGAAAGTTGTTCCAAACGGTGATGGGTAAAATGACCCCATAAAATTATGGTATCAGTGTGAATACCTCTTAAACGTACCTGTGAATTTTGTACCAATTTATAATGCTGCATGTGGAAAACAAATAATATACAAAGTATGGCGATATTTTATGTTATATTAGATTGACAGTATTATAAAAAATATAAATTGTTTACAATCGGAGCATATTCCCAACATATAATGACGTTATTCGGAATGAAACACTAGTTATCTAAGTTCCTAATTAATATTTTAGTCCAAAGTACTTATATTTTGGATTAAAATAAATTAGAAACCTTGGTAGCTAGTATCTCATTTGGAATAACATCATCGTATGTTCTAAACATGCTCTGATTGTAAATAATTTAGGCGACTAAGAGCGTACGCGGTCTTTTAGGAATTTGACACAATCAAATAAAAATTTACCAAATAGATGTATTGTATTTTCCTGTTTCCTCAGAATATAATATACTCATTCTATAAATAATTTATATCGTGATATTTGTATAGTGAAGTAACCTATGTCCCTGTCATTTTAATTTTTGTTATAAACCCTTGGTTTTTTCATAGTGACCTTCCAAAAATTTCAGTTTTACTCGTGTGATTGGACGTTCATATCACACTACAAAAAAATTTGAGTTTACAAAAAATATAAAATGATAGGGACATACTTTACTTTATCTTTAAAATATCAGAATATAAATAATATCAAATATGTTCACTGTATTCGGAGGAAACAGGGGAATACAAAACATCGATTTAGTAAATTTTCCATAGGATTGTGTCAAACTGCTAAGACTACTAATAGAGAAGCCTAGGTCGTTCCAACAGGAGGGCGGTATGTATAAGCAGTACTCACGAGTCTGCCAACAAGCTGACAGTGTGCACCTTCTCCTTCAAGGGCTCCAGCTCGCGCTCCAGCTGCGCGTGTCTCCGCTGCAGGGCCTGCACTGTGCGCAGGTCCCCGCCCCCCGCGCCTCCCCCCGCCAGCTGCTGCTCCTTCTCCGACATCCAGTCCAGGGCCTCGTCGCATGTCCTTCTGAACAGCTCCACACTGGGGAAAGGAATTGTAGTTGAAATATTGACTAAACGACCCGACGATCTTCGTTTCGCCAGGAACCTTCCCTGGTCTTCTACAGATATTTCAAAACCAAAATGAGCCATATCCAGAGTCCAACGAAAGGCAACATTTTTATAATAACAATGATAATCATATGAATTTATACTCTAACAGAACGTGTTACCCTAATTACAGTGCTCGAGTCAATTCATATGTGTTATGTGGACAACCCATATTGTCATAGTTTAAGGTCGACAAGATTCCTCCGCGGCTCCGACATGAGCTAACGACTGCCCCCTACATATCGTATAGGGAACTATACGGACCTACAGTTCAACGTGACATCCGAAACACGGTAGCGTCCAAGTCAAAAGTCCACATGGTGAGATTCGATCCACTCGATCCATATTCCCGCTGGACCACGGACGCCACACGTTTTACATACTTGTTGCAAAGAGTAGTCATACTTAAGGGGTGCTTCTACCCGTCAAACTGAACAACTATCGAATAAGAGAATTGCAAATTTCGCAGAAAAGAATTTCGACTTTCCATATAAATGTATGAGCTGATCGGTAAATTTGAATAGAATGTCAACATTTTTTATACGAATTTCATAATTCTTTCTGTTGCAAATTGTTTGGGTCGACGAGTACATACACCGCTTTAAGGTGTTTCGTGTTCCATACAAAAAAAAATACACAAATACGAAATAATAGAGATAGATGATAGATAGATAAACGCGTTATTGGTACACCACAACAAGAAGTTCTTAAAACTAATAACAATTAATAATAACTAGTGTAACAATGGGCGGTCTTATCGCTAAGAGCGATCTCTTCAGACAACCGTGCCACCAACCATTTTCCACTCAATTTTTAGTGAATCTGGCCTTTATTTGCGCAAAAACATATTTTGTTAAAGAAACCGTATGGTTATTTTGACATTGAAAAAAAAAAAAAGACCCAATTTTTTTTCTTACAATTATCATAAACACGAAGAAACTAAGGTTTTCATTGGCAAGTAAGTAAGTAGTGACTGGCCGGTCGGCTCAGCCGGTAGTACTCCTGCTTTCTGAGCCGGCCAATTGAAACGTATGTACGCATGAGCATGTCCGTTTGATCTGTCCCTGTGTGTTATAAGCTTATATATTATGTATGTATATCAGTCATCTGGTTACCATAGTACAGGCTTCTACCCTAGTTTGGGACCAGATGACCGTGTGAAGATGTTGTCCCATATAAGGTTAGGTACATATGTATGGTCGTAAGTGTCGTTGTCTTGGAGAAATCATAGCCTCCAAACCATCGTGTATATGTCGAGTTAACTGTTAAAGAGTTCCTAGAGTACATTATGTTATAAGGTCACCTGGAAGCCCCCTCCAAGTTCTTCTCCTTCTGCAGTTTAAGCCGCAGCAGCTTGTCCCACTGCTGGCGTAGCTGCTGGCGGCGCGCCACAGCTCGCGCGGCGCACGAGTGCTGAGCTGTCACCAGCTCCTCCGCTGCCGAGTCTATGTGCTCCAGCCGCTTGGAGGCCGCTGACAGGTCCGTCACGAATTTCTATTGACAACAAATGTTTTTTTTTTATAGTGACAAGACGAGCAAATCAGGGGCCTGATAGTAAGCTTCATGATTGCCCATGTCAGACACAGTGTTTTAAAATTCAAAATTCTTTGTTATAAAAAAAAAACATGGAGGCAGCAAATCAGGGGCCTGATAGTAAGCTTCATGATTGCCCATGTCAGACACAGTGTTTTAAAATTCAAAATTCTGCGCGGCACTGCACTGCGCCTGTCACCCTGAGACATTTTTAATCACTATAAATAGAGGTATATTCAATTTTAATTTAGAATTGAATGGAAAGAAACATATTTATTGCCTTTATACACAAAATTACAAATAAGTGAGATAGTTTGTGAGGATGGATGATTGTTACTCGATCTTTCACGCCAAAACTACTGAACCTATTGGACAGGAATTCGGTATGTTGATACTTTAGACCCTTTATTAACACATGGGGTACTTTTCACCCTGATATTACCACGGGAATGATGTCTGCGTGGGTGAAACCGCGAGCACAGATTGCTATATTAATAACGAAAGTTTGAGCTGATCGATGGATGGATGAAAGTTTGTCACTCTTTCACGTCAAAACTACTGAACCGATTGGGCTGAAATTTGATATGTGGGTAGCTAAGACCCTAAAATAGCACATAGGGTATATTTTTTATTCTGAAATTCCCACGGGAATGATGTCTAACATCATTCCCGTGACATGACAACGACGCACAACTAGTAAATCAATAAATTTGTAATAGTATTATACTGCCTACCCTCCAGTAACCCAACCGGCCTCAGTAATAAATATTGTACATACCTCATACTTCCTCTTGGCAGTATCGACGCTGTCCTCTGGGTCGTCAGTCCTCAGCATCTTCTCCTTGTCCTTGATCCACTTGTCGAAGTCGTCGCACTCCGCGAAGAAACTATACAATTTGATGGCGTCTTCGAGTTGTGCTCGACGTGACTCTGACAGCGTGAGCAGCTCAGCTGGGAAATTAAATACGACATATTGAAGAAAATATTTTTTATTAATAAATAAATAAAATAAAAATCGTTTAATTCAGTCAATAAGACCATAGGTGAAAAAAAATCACATAATTTATAGTTTAAAAAATATAAAAAATTAGATTATTAATTCAATGATATTAAAAATTAAATAAATAAATTTAATTGATTTTATTGATGATTTATTTTTATTTTTAAATTTATTATAATTTGTGATTTTAGTTTTGGTTTATTTATTTTATTCCTAATATTAATTTAATTCAATTTTTAAATACAAATATTTAATTGTAATTTTAATAATTTTAAAATAATTTGAATGATTTCATGTTTTAAATGGTTTTCCTGTAGTGGATCCGTTGTGTCTGAATAAAGAATTTAATAATAAAGAAAGAAAGAAAGGAAACATATTTCTTCACAACACACGTACAAAAATATAAGTCTAGTATTATCACAAAGCATATACGGAGAAGAGGCGGTCCAAGCAACTGTGCACTGTAATTTCAACTAGGTCCTGACGTCATCACAGTGGGCGCAGCCTGAGTCAGTGTAATATCGGTGTCTCTAATAGTAGATTGTTACACGCGGGCCTAAAGAGACCCTATTGTATAGCTCGGTAGTCTTAATGACGAGTTTTAGTGAGGTAGTCAATAGAAACAGAGTTATAATGTGTTTTAGCGCCGCGTGTTACATGATACTTTACACTACGAATGTTAGAACATTAAAATATTCAATTCAACAAAACATTTTGGCTAATATCCTGAACGTGCGACACCAAAAACATATATATTGAAAAAGTTATTTTAGCCCCGCTCTGGTATGCAACAACGACGGACTTTTTGAACAAGAGAGAAAAAATATTTATTCATTGCATAAGTGGCTAATCGTAATTACTTTCTTAATAAATTATTTTTAAAATGTAAAATAATGAATATCAATGTAAAATATGACTGCCTTCGTGGCGTAGTCAGCGCAAGCTCGACTGGCGATCAAGAGGTCCCGAGTTCGATACCCAAGTTAGGCAAAGTGTTATTGGATTTTTCCAATCTCTATGACACCGTCACAGCCTCGAATTTAGAACAGTGCCCGGTAGGTGTTATAGAGATAATTTTCCTAACGGAACAGAACGAACCTAACGGAAAAACGAACCCGGGAAGTCAAGATCGTCGGTCGGGCGCTCGCTACGCCATCGAGGCGGTCAGAGGTATATAAATATTATCTTACCATAATCCCTCTGTATCTCGTCCATCCTAGTAGACACAGTGACCGTGGGTCCGGCAGACCCGGCCGTGGTCGCCCGGGACCCGCGCCGGGGGGTTGGCTTGTTCCTCTTCACGGGGACCACCTGTTTCACTAACACTGTCTTCTTGACGCGTTGGACTGTACGGACCTTTTCTGGTCGACGTACTTGAACCTGCAGGAAAATACAGCTTTTAGTCTTGCAAATGCAAGCAATTTAGGGTTAAATAAAAAAATTTATTAATAAGACAGCCTTGTTGGCTCAGATGGTAAGTAACTCTGCTTTCTGCGCCAGAGACCACGGGTTCGATCCCCGGCCAGGTCGAAAATTGTGTGCATGAACATGTCTGTTTGATCTGTATCTGTGTGTTATAAGCTTATATAAGTATGTATATCAGTCATCTGGTTACCATATTACAGGCTTCTAGCCTAGTTTGGGACCAGATGACCGTGTGTGGAAGTTGTACCATGTTATTATTATTATACGGACCAGTTTAACGTGACATACGATACACGGTAGCGTTCAGGTGAAAAGTCCACATGGTCAGATTCGATCCAAGGACTCCGGATTTAAAGCCGGGCATATTTTCGCTGAGCCTCAGGCGCAGGTTTCTAATTATTGTAAATTGTAAAATATTTGAACCCAAAATATAAGGTCCTTGGACAAAAATACATTAAAAAAGCAAAAATATAAGTTTTTTGGACTAAAACATAATTAGAATCCTAGATAATTAGTGTCTCATTTCGAATAACCTCTTTGTATGTTAGAAATATGCTCTGATTGCAAATACATACATTCACGCCTTTTTTTTTTCCGAAGCGGAGGGCAGAGGTGTACCCAGGACTCAGTCTATAGTAGATTGTAGTGGTAGGCCTCTTTAGCAGGGGGCCGCCTGGGAAAGTACCACACCTTTGCTAGTTATTCATCCGCCAAGCAGTAATGTGTAAACATTACGGTGTTCCGGTATGAAGGGCAATGTTACCAGCGAAATTACTGGGTATGATGAGATTCAACAACTCATATCTCAGGGTGACAGGCGCAGTGCAGTGCCGCGCAGAATTTGAATTTTAAAACACTGGGTGGCACTGTGTCTGATATGGGCAATCATGATGCTTACCATCAGGTACCTGATTTGATCGTCTTGTCACTCACTATCATAAAAAAAAAAAAAAAATTGAACCACATTTCGCCAGTATGTTATTGGTCCCACGTAATATAGGGGGCGAGTCTATTGCCATCTACCGGGCACAGTTCCATACTCCAGCCAGTTATTGAGATAATTCCTAATGGAAAAATCCGATAATTAACACTTCCTGACCTGGGGATCGAACCCGGGACATCTTGATTGACAGTCGAGCAAGTCTATCACAATTAATACAAAAATTAAAACTAGATAACGTGTAACAATTGGCGACCTTATCGCTCAGAGCGATCTCTCCCAGGCAACCATGAACATCACTTTGCTAATTTGACAATTTTCTTTTGAAAGTTCATTAGCTTGACGGCTAGAAAACCTTTATAAATAGATAGTTACTTACCGGAACGACCCTGGGTTCTATTTCCCGGACATAGTTAGCGGGAACGAATCCGTCTGTTCTATCAGCCTTCCTGACAGACCACCAATCGGGGTTGGTCTTGTTTATTAAGAACATCACTTCGCCCTTAGCCATCGATATGCCTTGGCCGGTGAACGCGTAGAGGGCTTTTACCTGTCGAAAAATATATTATTAGATTTTTTTCCTCTTTTATGGACTTTTTATTTAATTTAATTTAATTAATTTAATTTAGTTCTGTTCTAAAACGCTATGATCTATGTTGATTGAAATAAATGGTTTGAAATTGAAAAAATTTAAATATGGAGCCACACGAATGTATTGCCAGTGTCAAATTATATAAAAAAAGAACTAAATTCCACTTTATTGCGTCGATGCTAAAGTCGCTATTTATTTGAATGATTTTCAGGAGTGTACCTTCTATCCCTTTAGTATTAGTATTCTGTGGTATTTACTAAACATTTGAACAGTAAAGTACTCACTTGGGGTACACTCCTCTCCTCAGTGACAGTTCTATGCTCCAGTCGTTCAACCGGTTCTTCTTCCCACACTTCAGTGGGTACAAGTCTCGATTCGTTCACCCATTCTTCTTCTTCTATGGTACCCGTGGATTCCACTTCCGTGGGGAGCTGTGGGGGAAACGTGGTGGTATTTAGAAAGTTCTTAACATAACAACATAACATACATTCACGCCTTTTTCGCGAAGGGGTAAATGTGATAAAACCACACAGTTTTCATATGGAGGCCTTGTAGGAATCTTGTCGACATGAAACTATGACAATATGGGTTGTCCACATAACACATATGAATAGACTCGAGCAGTGTAATTGGGGTAAACCGTTCTGTTGGAGTATAAATTCAAATAATTATTATTATTATATAAATATATTTTTGGCGCAAATAATGGCCTGATTTGTTATTGTGAAACTATCTGTTGAAAAAATTAAGCCCTACAAGTTTCTTGTGCGTTCTTCTTGTAGAGGTATCTTTCCGAACGCACGGTAGACTCAGTACTGTATCTTCATTGACGTACAAAAGTGTCAGATTATGACCTATTTGAATAAATCTGTTTGAGTTTGAGTTTGATTAAGAGCCAACCACAAATAATTGAGCGGAAAATTAGTCTCTATTTCTCCATATGTGGGAAATATCATTCTGTATGGACGAGAAAACCCCTTAAGCCACCTCACCTGTAGACAAGTGATCCCAGCTTGCTGCAGGCGGTCAGCATGGCTCCTCAGCGTGTCCAGTTCGGCGTGGTGCGCTTTAATCTCCAGGTGCAGCGCTTTATGTCTGGCGAGCAGCGCTGCAGCGGTGTGGGCGTCCCGGCCGGTGTCTGAAGTCGCCACGAGGGGACGCTTCTCCTTCATCCAGGACTCGGCTTCGTTCGCATCGCCGTAGAACTGGAACGGAACACGCATTGGGAATTGGAAAACACCAAAAACAAGAAACCTCAAATATAAACTGCAATTGAATATTTAAAATTAAAAATTAAATTTATTCTGATAGTTTACATCATCCGATTAAAAAATCACTTTGAAAATATTTTTTAAAGTGATGATAAGCAATTCAAAATTGATAAAATTCCAATAAGAGTCACTTGGATCACGAACGCGCTACGAGTGGTAGCTATGATTGTGACGTCATTATGTTATAGTTATGTATGGTACTTTATAACATTGTGACGTCACTACAGGTCACGAGCTCGTTCGGGTACTATCGTTTTCGTGTTTTCGGTACTGGATTAAAAATGATTTTTTAATTTGATACAAATTTGTAATTATAGCGAATAAAAAATAATAAAAATAGTTTCGTTACGAAACTTATATAAAATATGATCTTTCCATTAAGCCAAGAAAATTTTTCAAATACTCAATTATAACAAATAATGTAATAATAGGCGGTCTTATCGCTCAGAGCGATCTTTTGCAGGCAACCATGCAGTCAGAGTAGATTACGAGGCAGTTCAACATCAAGAGTTAGGGGAAACAAAGCAAGATGCTAAGTTATATGTTAAGTAGACCTAAATCCAGGATATTGAGGGTTACCTGGTGAGCATCAGCAGCATCAGAAAGCTGCTTGTCTCTAGCGCTGGCGAGGGTCCTCAGAGTCTCCCATTGTTCTTGTAATGACTGGAGTCGACGGTTGATTTCTGCGCTTTTTGGATGATTCGCGTCTATAAGGCTGTAGACAAGGATACATTGATATTACGTTTTTAGATATGTGTGACTTTCAGGCAAAGAAATATATGATGACAATAAATAAACAATATAATATTATACCTATACCATTCTTTTTTTTTTAATACATTTTAAAATTGCCTTTACTGAAAAAAGTCTAAACAATAGAGCTACCTACTTCACTATACCATAGAACACTTCTATAATCCACAGGCCGACATGTCAGCTTATAGACAATCCAAGTGCTCTAAACCTAAACCTAAGTTTTTAATATTTTAATCTATAAATTGTGTGATTGTGTTTCACGTATGGTCTTTGACTGAATTAAACGATTTTTATTTTATTTTATTTTAAACCACAGTCAGATGGCAGCGTATCCAAGATACTGGCGGCATTGCCACGTTGAATAGCAATGCTTATACGTTGAGCCAGAAGATTGTAGATGTGTGTATGTTTGTTACATATTCACGTTTAAACTACTAAACTGATCGGGTTGAAATGCAGATAACGAAGTCCCTGGAATTAAACATAGGGTACTTTTCAATGGAAATAAATGTTAGGTAAATACTAACTTTTCTCTGGAAAAATGAATATTAAAACTTTTTCATAGTCGTAAAGTCCAAAAATTATGAATTTTGGGTCCAAACAAAGTTGTGCTGTTCTAAGCACTTTCACAAGATACAAAATAAGAATTGAATTCAGGTAGAGCTAGAGGTGATATCGTACTCTGTCTTTTTGTAGTGGTAGGCCTCTTTTGCAGGGGCCCGCCTGGGGAAGTACCACACCTTTGCCAGTTATTCATCCGCCAAGCAGTAATGTGCAAACATTACTGTAATAGTGTGTTCCGGTCTGAAGGGCAATGTTACCAGCGAAATTACTGGGCATGATGAGATTCAACAACTCATATCTCAGGGTGATAGACGCAGTGCAGTGCTGCGCAGAATTTTGAATTGTGAAACACTGGGTGGCACTGTGTCTGATATGGGCAATCATGATGCTTACCATCAGGCACCTGATTTGCTCGTCTTGTCACTGCACTATCATAAAAAAAATGAAAAAGATTATGCTGCCTATGGGGACCGCGCCGCGTAACTGTAAATTCCAGCTCCTCAGCGATAACCAGATATTGTAATGTGGGTTACCTCTGTCCCTTGGCCCGGTGCCGCTGCGACACGTGTTCCCTGGCGCGCAGCTCGCTCAGCAGCGCCGTGTGCTTCTGCCGCAGCGCCAGCACGGCCAGCAGCTCCTTGGCCGCCACCTCCGCGCGACAGATGCGCTGCTTCTCCGTCACCCAACCTTACCGGACAACAACACACTCGAACTCACACACCTCGTTGACGGCCTCGTTGGCGCAGACGGTACTAACTCTGCTTTCTGTGCCGCAGGCCCCGGGTTCGATCCCCGGCCGGGTCAAACATTTGTGTGCATGAACACGTCTGTTTGATCTGTGTCTGGGTGTTATAAGCGTATTTAAGTATGTATATCAGTCAATTGGTTACCATAGTACAGGCTTCTAGCCTAGTTTGGGACTAGGTGACAGTGAGTGGCAAACAAAAAAAAAAACAAAAACATTTATTCAAATAGGACACAATCTGACAGTTTTGCACGACAATGAAGATCATCAGTAATGAGACCGTGCGTTCGAAAAGATATATTCACAAAAAGAACGCACAAGAAAATTGTAGGACTTTATGTTTTCAACTGATTGGTTTTACAATATTTGGTTTGGTTACATTTGTTTGTTAGTGTCGGTGTCGCGTGGTGCTATGCAGTAGTTTCCAGGCATCTTTGTCATCTATGTACTGGTTGACTTTATAATAAGCCTTCTTCAGTGAATTAGATTTTATATAGATTTTGAATTGACCCTCTGAGAGCCCAGTTATTTCTCGTGATTGTATTATAGAAACGTACACTATTTCCTAAGGATCAATCAACTCAGAGCCGGTAGTTCTCGAGGGACTGCTATAGGCCTCCGTCACTCCATACAAACGCTCGCGCTTAAAGGGGTTCCTCGTCCATACGAAATGATATCTCCCAAATACGGAGCAATAGAGACTAATTTTCCCACTCAATTGTTCGTGGTTGGCTCTTATTTTGGTCATCAATTGCGCAATAATGTGTTTGGTTTATAAAAACCGTATGGATTTTTCCTCAAAATATTATTTTAACAATTAAAAAATACGTGAAAATAAATTTTCGCGCAAATAATGTACATTGACAGACTTGAAGTTCCAGACTCCAGGCAGTTATTGAGATAATTCCTAATGGAAAAATCCAATATTTAGCACTGCCTGACCTGGGGATCGAACCCGGGACCTCTTGATTGGCAGTCGAGCATGCGCCATCTACGTCACCGAGGCAGTCAACAGGCAGTACGTGTAAAATATACGGAATGTAATTTTGTTGTTAGTTTGGAAAAGTAGTTGACTCACCTTCCTCCTCGTCGTGGTCTTCCAAGAACTGGTAGAGGTTCCGGGCGTCTTCCAACCGAGCTTTGCGGTCTTTGGCTGCTTCCACCAGACTGTGCACAAAATGTATTGCGTTTAGATGTGATTTCTTCAACCAGCCTAAAGGCACGCGACTGGTCGTAACTTAACCAGAAGCACACGAGCGATCCTGAGCGTTGCTTCCTTTGTGAGGAAACGACGCTCAGGGGCGACCGCTAAAGCTTCTGGTTGGGGCTAGCACAGACTGGCTCCCTTATTAGGAACAGCAGTAGAAGTGTGGAAAGCGTTTAATTGCTTAATGTCTGCTGTCAAAAGGTATACAAAAAATGATGTTTGACAGCAGACATTTAGCAATTTAAACGCTTTCCACACTTCTGTTGCGTCCGTAATAAGGGGGCGGCTCTCTTATTAAGAACAGCAGTAGAAGTGTGGAAAGCGTTAAATTGCTTAATGTCTACTGTCAAACTGCATAGAAATAATTACGTTTGACAGCAAAATTTACTGCTGTTGTTATGCGATTGCATGTTCGTAATACCGCCCCGGATTGAGTTGGTTAGGTCGAGATGACTAAAATAGATATAAATATAAATATTATAATGCTGCTATGGCTTATGCAGCACCATTACACACTATAATATACATATTATACTACACTAACTTATAGCTACTTACAAATTAGGTAAACGTAATATAGACATATTTATATATTTTATTATATTATAGTTCTCCTTCCCTCTTTTTTATTACTCTTTTTTTCCCCTTCTGCCAATTAACACAACTTTTTAACTACAATATAACATACTAGTGGCCTGCCCCGGCTTCGCACGGGAGAAGTAGAAGTGAAAGTTTTAACAGGAGTAAATACGTGATACATTGTATTTGAATGACTGCCTCGGTCGCGTAGTGGGCGCACTCGACATGGCATGCTCGACTGTCAATCAAGAGGTCCCGGGTTCGAAACCCAAGTCAGGCAAAGTGATAAATATTGAATTTTTCCATTAGGAATTATCTCAATAACTGCCTGGAGTCTGGAACTGTGCCCGGTAGATGGCAATAGGCTCGTCCCTTATTACATGGGACCAATAACATACTGGCGAAGTGTGGGTGTATCTACTGTGGGACTGAGTCCTGGGACACCTCTGCCTACCCCTTCGGGAAAAAGGGCGTGAATGTATGTTGTTGTTATGTTTTTTTTAAGTCATTAGCGCGTTTTAATTATTTACAGAACGCCATCTATTATGCAATGTTGGAACTAAATTACCTAAAAATGTTGCTTTAGGGTAGAGTTATGTCTTGCAAGAAAATATTGAAATTTTTCTGTAGCGCCATCTAGTAAGCATTGTTGGAACTAAAATATTCATAAGAAACTTTAAAACTGTATTTTTCCACAAAAGGGCTGAAATTTTTGAAAACGCTAAAACACGTGTTTAATTATTTTCATTTTAGAATGTTTCTACAAAATTTGAAATTAATCGGTTGAAAAATTAAGTCTACTCCATACAAACTTTGTACCCCTATTTAATACACTTAGGGGTAAAATTTTGAAAAATCCTTTCTTATTACTTGTCTAGACTATAAAAATAATCTATTGTCAAAATTTCATCATCATCGGTCCAGTAGTTTTGGCTCTGGGTTGATGAGTCAGTCAGTCAGTCAGTCAGTGAATCACTTTCTCTCTTTATATAATAGTATAGATATTCACGCCTTTTTCCCGAAGGGGTAGGCAGAGGGTGTACTCAGGACTTAGTCCCATAGTAGATACACCTACATTTCGTTCATTCATTTCATTTTAATTCCTAATGGAAAAATCCATTATTTAACACTTTGCCTGACCTGGGGATTGAACCCGGGACCTCTTGATTGGCAGTCGAGCATGCGCCCTCTACGCCACCGAGGCAGCCCTACACACACATCACATACTTACACATGCAAGATAACTACAATATAAACAATTAATATCTAACAATGCCATCAAATACGCAGAGCAAGGTATACCTGGTGTAGTCCTCGTGCGTCTGCTGCAGCTTGTTGGCGAGCTGCTGCTGGTCTCCGCCCGCGGGGACTCCGGCGGCGGCTCGCAGCAACCTTCGGATGCTGTCGTCCAGGGCTCCGAGCTGCAGCTCCTGGAGCGCGTGGGCTTGCAGCAGGCGTTCGACGTCCACCAGGTGACGGCCCACGTCGTTCGATTGGAATTGGGTCTGATAATAACACAATACAATATAATATTGATCTCATAGAGTTTCGTGGAATTTATTGATTTGTTCCTGTCCTATATGTCCGAAGTATTATTTATCACTTTGTTATGTAAATGTATAAGTATTGTTAATATGTATTTTATTGATATAATGTAGATAATATATTATAGGTAATATATTATAGATTTTTTTTTTTTTTTTTTTTTTTTTTTATGGCAGAGTGCCTTTATTGAAAAAAGACTAAACAATAGAGCTACCTACTTACTACCTACCCTAACTAAATACACTATACCATAGAACGCTTCGAAAATCCACAGGCCGACATGCCAGCCTATAGAAAATCCAAGTGCTCTAAACCACTGTCAGATGGCAGCGTACCCAAGATACTGGCGGCATTGCCACGTTGAATAGCAATGCTTATACGTTGAGCCAGATAAACGCCAGCATTTTGATCACGCGTCGCCTCGACCAAGCGCTCAGATAGATTTTTGAAAATGCGATGAGCTCCCGGCCCCCACGGTCCCAGAGTCTCGACTCCAAACGGTTCAAATATGTAACCGCTACCGAGGTTTGCATACTTGCCCCGCTTGCGTTGCTCGGCAGAACCCGCCGCCGCACCAGCCGTACCTTGGGTCTCTGGTACATGTGACGGCGCTAGTGTGTCAACGCAAGTAGCGTCCCACACCAGCGGCCGTCCCAGCTTCCAAGGAACGAGGGTCATACCGTCAGGTCTTTTACCATCGTCACGCATCAAACCGTTCGGTTCGAGAACGGCTGGTACATTGGCGCTGGTAAAAGCCCGGCGGATGATGTCGTTAAGGCTAGCGTGGCGGGAGATCCGGCCAGCACTTCGAGAACATGAGAGACCGTGGTGACCGCGTTCGTCGACGGCAGTACCACACTGGCAACGGTGACCTACATAGCAAGGTGCACCCAAACGCAAGCTGACAGCTACACGAAAAGCAGATGGATCTAATAGATTGCCAGTATTGAAAGATGGGATTGCTTGCAACCAAAAACCAGATTCCCTAACAGAGACTGCCAGGAGTCGGGCCTTGTCTGTGGAGTTGGCGCACGTTTGTATGAGACAATTCCGTACCAACGCACAGAGGGGCCCATCCCACAGTCTCTGTGAAGATGGTAGTTTAGGTAAATCGGTATTGGGGCAAGCCGCAACCCAAGCACTCTTTGCCTCAGCCAAATTAGAAACATCGAAAGCTCCTAAAGAGGGGACTCGCGAGGGAGCGAGGATTTTTTGAATTAGGTTGTCCGAACTGTGCACTGAGGACAAAAAAGCCGGGAGAGCGACACTTGAAATTTTGCGGACCCCTAAGCCTCCAAACCTGACGGGTAAGGAGGCTTGAGACCAAGCCCTGTCATCCAAGTTTAAATTTAATACAGACATTAGGGTATTCTTTATGACATTGTCTAAGCTTACGAGAAGTTCATTGTGTTTCCACAACGGACAACATCGTAAAGCATACGTAAATTTTGGCACAAATAAGCAGAATCTGATAATGGTGAATGCCATATGGGCATTAATTTTCAGTAATCTGTCCGAAGCTGAGCTGAAATTTTGAATTTTTTCATCTACGAAAGATGGGAATGATTCGTCGAGAATCGGGGAACCAAGGAGGCGAAGGGAGCACTTATCAACAACTTTAATGTTAGGTGCCAAACGGTTGAATTTTGCATGTGTCAAATCTCTATCCAAACAGGTATTCGAAACAAAAAGTTCGCATTTTGAGAAATTTAGTTCCAAACCAATTTGACGGAATTCGTCAATAAGTGTTTTTAAGTCATCAAGAACAGTGTCCACATCACCTCCTAAAGTCCCGTCGTCTAAGTACCAAACATTAAGTTTGGACTTAAGACGCCGAATGATTGGATGGATGGCAAGACTAAAAATGGCGGGGCCCAGTGGATCACCCTGTTGACAACCCACAGAAGATAACAGTAGGTTATTTTTGAAAACTAATTTAGTGGGATTCCCATAACATTGCCAAAGAAAGTTAGCGATATCTGGAACTTTATCTTTTACTTCGGTCAACAGGGCCCCTCTGTCCACTGAATTAAAAGCATTCTTCACATCCACCTTAAGCAAGACCTCACCACAATTTTGAGCCAAAAAAGTGCGAAGTGAATGAACAGCTGCCTCACAACCACCCCGCGAGCCAAAGCCCAGCTGTACCGGTTGAAAAAGATCGCTTAAGGTAGCGAACTTTTTACCACAACAGACTTTGGCCGCAAGGCGGCGGTAAGTCATGCCGACCGCAATGGGTCTGATGCCACCATCTTTTTTTATAAGAGCGCACAAATTTGCGCCATATAAAATATCAGTGATATCACCGTTGACCCGGCCTGCCAGCATCAAGTTCACTAGATCCGTCAAATCCTTCAAAAGGGCTTCGCCAACCTCACCAGAGATACCACATAATAGGTCTTTGAGATGTTGAGGTGTTAAGCCGTCAAGGCCACCGGCGGAGCCGCTTTGAAAGGACATGGCGGCTCCAGAGACCTCACTGGGAGTCGCCTCAACAGCGACCTCACCGTGAGGTGGATCAGGTATGATAAGGTTACCAGCTGCAGGTGGATGCTTGTCCTGTAATGATTGAAAAATTTCACGAGTGTTTGGCGCTACAGAGTCACTGGAGAACAGGACTCGAGCTGCTCCTCTTATGTCACCATCACTAATTTTGTTTTCCACATGTTTCAATTTTTTATAGATTAATTAGATATTATTTATTTAAATTTCTAATTATATTTATATTATATGTGTATTCTATTATATTATAGATATGTATCTATCTATGTATGTAAGTATGTGTGATTATACTTATAATCACACATACTTATGTACGTTTATATGTATATAGTATATTATTATAGTAAGTACAATTTTTTATTCTACAAGTACACCGCCGACCAGAAATACTCATGAGTATATTTTCCTTTCCGACAACCAGATTTCCGATAAGTCAACCGGAAGTTGTCTGGAAGAAATCGCTTTAAGCGATAAGACCGCCACTTGTACTAGCCTAATATTAATATAATTATTATTCCTTTATGTTTGTGTCCTATATATGGTGTACAATGAAGTGTTTATCTATCTATCTATCTAATATGGCGTAGATTATATCCGTTGAAAGTAGTTTAAATCAAATAATTGAATGTTTTTTTTACTAAGAACGCTGGGACTACGCAGGGTAATAAATAGAGCATTATATTATTTAAATAGTGAAAGACCTCTCTGGCTGAAGCCGCAGGAACATGTCGATACGTACGGAGAAAGAAAGAAAGAAAGGAAAATGATTTTTTTTAACAAACACGTAATTACATCTGCTAGTACATATATTGAGACAGTGGTTAGGGTAATCGGCTTGTGCTCATAAATGCGTTTGTCTTTCGGCACAGATGATAAAATAAAAAATTGGCGGCAAAGCTGAAAACTCGTCTCGATTTGTTATTTAAATACTTATTTTATATAAATTTAATAATTAATATGCGTTCCGACGGTTCAGAAAGTGAAATAGAGATTATACTATCTCGATTTCACTTTTATGATACGGACAATATATTTGTAGTTTTTTTTTGAAGGGCTGAGTGCCTTTATTGAAAAAAGACTAAACAATAGAGCTACCTACTTACTATATACCCTAACTAAACTAACTAAATACACTATACCATAGAACACTTCTATAATCAACAGGCCGACATGTCAGCTTATAGACAATCCAAGTGCTCTAAACCACTGTCAGATGGCAGCGTACCCAAGATGCTGGCGGCATTACCACGTTGAATAGCAATGCTTATACGTTGGACCAAATAAACGCCATTTTGATTTAAGATTTTTTTCTGTCCTATATCAAACACATACATTCACGCCTTTTCCCGAAGGGGTAGGCAGAGGTGTACCCAGGACTGAGCACAGTAGATACACCCACATTTCGCCAGTATGTTATTGGTCCCATGTAATAGGGGGCGAACCTATTGCCATCTACCGGGCACAGTTCCAGACTCCAGGCTAACTGCCTGGAGATAATTCCTAATGGAAAAATCCAATATTTAACACTGCCTGACCTGGGGATCGAACCCGGGACCTCTTGATTGGCAGTCGAGCATGCGCCCTCTACGCCACCAAGGCAGTCATGATGCTAAAGATTTACTGACTGAATTGTGCTTCTCCTGCCTGATTATCATCGAAGAAAGGACTGGTGTGTGGATTTAGTGCGTTTTACTAGCCGGCCGGCACGCGAGCCTAGTCGTCGGTGACCCTTCAAATCCTGCCCATCCAGGTGAGCGTTTGTGGTTTTTCTACATTTGAGAGTCACAGAGATCGAAGCGCAATCTTCGGAGAATGCAGTAGTCTTTTCAGCGAGGTCTCAACAATAACAAGGATCACCTTCATGTCTCCCAAGGTGTGGGCCACGGCGTCAGCCTCCCTCATGAGCGCCATCAGCTGCGCCAGGCGCGCCAGCGAGGCTCGGTGCCTCTCCAGCAGCTCCAGCAGCTCTCTCCAGCGAGACAACACCGCTTGTTCTGTGCGCGAGACCGTCTCGGCTCCGTGGTACTTCTCGCGGACCAACTCCGCCGCCATCGCTGACAGGTCCTCGAAACGCTCCGTTCTGAACATGTGTTATCATTATATAGGTATATATATATGGTATATATAGGGTTTTTGTAGTGGTAGGCCTCTTTAGCAGGGGCCCGCCTGGGGAAGTACCACACCTTTGCCAGTTATTCATCCGCCAAGCAGTAATGTGCAAACATTACTGTGTTCCGGTATGAAGGGCAATGTTACCAGCGAAATTACTGGGCATGATGAGATTCAACAACTCATATCTCAGAGTGACAGGCGCAGTGCAGTGCCGCGCAGAATTTTGAATTTTAAAACACTGGGTGGCACTGTGTCTGATATGGGCAATTATGATGCTTACCATCAGGCACCTGATTTGCTCGTCTTGTCACTCACTATCATAAAAAATCATAAAATAAAATTTTATAAAATCCTAAATGACTCACTGACTGACATGCAACGCAGAGCCCAAACCTCTGACCCTAGAGACTTGAAACTTGGAATGTAGTTTATTTTCGTTGTCCGCTGGACCACGGACGCCATATGATGAGAAAGAAGGTCACTAAAGAATGAACTCACCTAGCCAGAATGTCAGCGGAGATCGCCTCATGTTTCTTGACTGTGGCGTCGACTTGCGCCAGGTTGGAGCCGTAGCGAGGGTCCGAGAGGACCTGGATCATCTCCTTCAAGTAACCCTTGCGGAGGACTGACTGTGGATATCAAAATATGGGGATTAAATATTTTTTATTATTAAAATAAATTATATTTGCTCCGTGTTGAAAAATCAATAATCCTTTATAACTTTCACATCACTAAGACAAGACGTGGAAATCAGGTGCCTGATGGTAAGCATCATGATTGCCCATATCAGACACAGTGCCACCCAGTGTTTTAAAATTGTAAATTGTGCGCGGCACTGCACTGCGCCTGACACCCTAAGATATTAGTTGTTGAAACTCATCATGGCCAGTAATTTCGCTGGTAACATTGCCCTTCAGACCGGAACTCAGTAATGTTTGCACATTACTGCTTGGCCGATGAATAACTGGCAAAGGTGTGGTACTTCCCCAGGCGGCCCCCTGCTAAAGAGGCCTACCACTACAGGTACAGGTTGTCTATTAGGAATTATCTCAATAACTGCCTCGAGTCTGGAACTATGTAGATGGCAATAGGCTCGCCCCCTATTACATGGGACCAATAACATACTGGCGAAATTTTGGTGTGCCTACTATGAGACTGAGTCCTGGGTACACCTCTCTCTGCCTAACCCCTACGGGAAAACGGCGTGATTGTATGTTATGTTGTGTGTTCTTCTTTTCTACATTGACTTGCAAAAGTGTCTTAGGAAAACTTGAATAATTTGAATTTGACACAAATTAGATAATTAATATTCAAGTGGTAATTCCGGGATCCCTTTGATAAGCATAATTTTTTTGGCGTTATATAATTTGGCATAACGATTAAGGCATTATGATTTTTGTCATAATCATAGTTACGCATAATAGGTTTTAGCATAATGCTTCTATTGGCATAATGATTATTTGGAATAATTGTGTTCAAATAGCATAACAGGTCGACTTTCGATCCCCAGGTCAGGCAGTGTTAAATATTGGATTTTTCCATTAGGAATTATCTCAATAACTGCCTGGAGTCTGGAACTGTGCCCGGTAGTTGGCAATAGGCTCGTCCCCTATTACATGGGACCAATAACATACTGGTGAAATGTGGGTGTATCTACTATGGGACTGAGTCCTGGGTACACCTCTGCCTACCCCTTCGGGAAAAAGGCGTGTATGTATGTTTTTTTTTTAAATAGCAAAACTTTTTCAAATAGCATAACATTATGCTAAAAAAGTTATGCCATACGATATTATGCCTCACGATTTTATGCGAATAAATAGGGACCCAGCAATTCGTTACCTTAGTATTAAACTTGTAATTGAGTTGTTCCAATCTCTGCTGTCGCAGTAATTCTGTTCTTAATGCTATTTCTCTCGCGTGTTCCGCCTGGAATCAATCAAATTACATTATAGTATATTTTTTACAGATAATGTCTTGACTAGATGAGCAGAGTATGTAAGTTACAAGTACCAGACAAGGTGGACAGACCATCTGAAAAATTTTTATTTGAAAAAAGTCGCAGGAACACGCTGGATGCAGGCCACTTACAACAGGACTAGATGGAAACCTATGGGGGAGGCCTAACTCCAGCAATGGACGTCCTATGGTCTTGTCACGGGAGCAAGACCTCGCGGTAGGCCGAAGCGGTACGGTAAGAATTTGACACATTCCGAGATATTAGTTGTTGAAACTGGTCATACCCAGTAATTTCGCTGGTAACATTGCCCTTCAGACCGGAACACAGTAATTTTTGCACATTGCTGCTTGGCGGATGAATAACTGGCAAGGGTGTGGTACTTCCCCAGGCGAGCCCCTGCTAAAGAGGCCTAGCACTACTATAAAAACTCAACAGAAGATGAGAGCATCTACATACCTGTTCTAGTTTTTGCCAGGCTCGCTCCAAGTCCTGAGGCAGTTGGCCTTCGAGAGGGCTCCAAGGTTCTCCTGTCAGAGACTTCTGCATGGTGTTGATGTCGAAATATAGGGCTTCAATCTCTGAACGCTCTATGTATCTGTGGAGTTTGAGAATTATTATGAACTAGCTTTTATCCGCGACTTCATCCGCGTGGAATTAACTTTTTGATTTTTCCATCTACCGGGCAAATACTCAAGATAATTCCGAATGGAATATCCAATATTTAACACTTTGCTTGATCTGAGGATCGAACCCAGGACCTCATGATCGGCAGTCGAGCTTTCACCTGCTACGCTACCGAGGCAGTCCAAACAACGTTAAATTAACATAAAAACCGTTTTTTAACAATTTTCGTATATATGAAAAACCCGTAAGATTTTCTTTAACCAAACATGTTTTACCGCAAATAAAGGCCATATCCAATGCCTACAAACAATTCAGTATTTGAAAAAAAAAAATGTCGAATTTGTAATTTATTTTGAAAGTTTAATGAAAATTATGTATCATCTGATTCAAAAATCACTTTACATCTCTCATATTCGGTAAGTAGGTCCTTATTACCCCCAAATGGGGCTTGTAAGTGACCAATTAGCGCTCTAGGGTAATAATGTAGCTAGAAAAGCCCTAGGGCGGTAAGTAATTAAAAAAAAACTTCACTCTTTCAAAAAGTTTGCGTACATCTAACCATCATACTGGCAATAGACATCATGCATTCAGGCCAATGACAAAAGAGGTCGCTTCGCTATTCCTTGTCTTCGTATGAGTATAATAGTCATCAATTTTAAATATCGAACTACGAAGCTCAATTTCGTTCTTGAAAAAAATAATTTAAAAAAGAGATGAAAAAAGGCGGGAATAGAAAACTTTTACTTTAAAATGTTTTACCTTGGCTACTAATCTACTATTAATAGTAGATTAGTAGCCAAGGGCTGTAAGGCATCAATTGCAGCCCGAGATATTTAGGCGCACGAGCGCAGCGAGGGCGCCTATACTTCGAGGGTGCAATTGATGCTTACACCCGAGCTAACTACTCTGCTTTACATCTCGATTGTGAGGTAAGTAGAAAAACACCGGCATTACAAGAATAAAACAATATTTAAAGTAAAAGTTTTCTATTCCCGCCTTTTTTCATCTCTTTTTTAAATTATTTTTTTCAAGAACGAAATTGAGCTTCGTAGTTCGATATTTAAAATTGATGACTATAATTATTATACTCATACGAAGACAAGGAATAGCGAAGCGACCTCTTTTGTCATTGGCCTGAATGCATGATGTCTATTGCCAGTATGATGGTTAGATGTACGCAAACTTTTTGAAAGAGTGAAGTTTTTTTTTAATTACTTACCGCCCTAGGGCTTTTCTAGCTACATTATTACCCTAGAGCGCTAATTGGTCACTTACAAGCCCCATTTGGGGGTAATAAGGACCTACTTACCGAATGAGAGATGTAAAACATTATTTTTTAACTAATTATAAGCAACAAAAAATTAATAGAATTCCAATAATAGTCACTTGTTATCGAACGCGCTACGAGTGGTCGCCATAATTGTGACGTCACTATGTTATAGTTACGTATGGTACTTTATAACATCGTGACGTCACTACAGGTCACGAGCTCGTTCGGGTACTATTTGATATAACTTTGTTATTATAGCGAATTAAAAAAAACTGAAAATAGTTTTGGTACGAATCTTATATATGATCTTTCCATCTTTGCCAAAAACAAAATTCAATTACTCAATTACGTGAAAAATATTTTCTCTTCCTCATATTTGTGTTTCATTCTGTATGGAAATAGTTTCATCTGTAATATAGAGTAATAAGCATAATGAACTAACTTGGGCGGTTTCTCGACAGTCCTGTACTGTTTGAAGGCCAGCAACAGTCGTTGTATCCCATCGAGCGAGTTGGGCAGGTCCCTGCCGCCCAACTCTACTATCTTCAAGCGGATCCACTCGAGCAGCGCCGTCATCAGCACGGAGTACTCGCCTTTACGACCGTCGCAGTCCATCATTTGACCTATTATCTGTGGACAAGTAACATAACATCACATACAATCACGCTTTTTTCCCGAAGGCACAGAACAGATAATAATACTACGTATAGAATGGACACTGTCATCCGCCCACCAATAGGCCTTCCTCACCCCTGAGATCTAATCCCCACGCACACTCTTGCACGTGTACAAAACTCCATGTGTGCAGTGTCTGTGTAGTAGGTAGTTATTTCGCGACTTTAGTATGGGAATTAAGGAGTGTCCGGGGTGTGCCGAAGGAGTAGGCAGAGGAGTTCCCAGGACTCAGTCCCGCAGTAAGTACACCCACATTTCGCCAGTATGTTATTGGTCCCATGTAATAGGGGGTGAGCCTATTGCCATCTACCGGGCACAGTTCCAGACTCCACGCCGTCACTGAGACAATTCCCAATGATAAAATCCTTTATCTAACAATTTTTGCTTAACCTGGTTACCGCATCTTAAGGATTCGGATCTGATTCGTTTCGGACGAACTACAAAACCTAGGGTCTTAGGGTTATCGAACAGCGCTCGCCAACACGCCTGTCGATCTAGGCGAGTATTGGCAAAACCTTAACGGGGCCTACGTCCAATAGTGGACTACTAACGGTCGTGATGAAGATCATGATAAAAGTATCTTACATTGGCAATTCTTCTGCCACTCTTCTGCTCGTTCTTCATCCTAGCAAAGGTGTGGTAGTACGAGGCCACGTATGTCATCACTGATTTCTCGTCGGGACGGGTTGTGTCCACATCTGAAATATAATATTAATATTATTAAGTGAATTTAGTTCCCACGCTCAGTCAAAGATCCAGCGGCAGACCCAAATCACAGTGGGGAGATGTAGTGCTAAAGCACATGAGAGAGTGCCGTGTCGTTCCCGGCTATATACCCCTCCCTCCGCTGGTGAGAGGCTCCCCTTATTATTATTTTTTATAGCCACATATTTATCAGGAGTGCGGGCAGCAGTCTCTCCGGCCCGAAGTATTACAACTGCTGCGTGAGACAAGACAAGCAACAAGCGATTCCATCTAGGATACAAATGTATTAACTTGTGCTTGTATTTTCGCATTTCTTTCTTTTGAAAGTTGTTCAGTTTGACGGGTTTATGCCCCCTTAAGTATTTCTACGCCTTTTTCTAACACGTCGAGAAGTTTTTCCTGGGTTTTATACCGAATTCAGAGTTGTCGTCTAAAGTTTCAAATGCGCCCATGTAGCATGCTGTCATTAGTACACGTACCTTCAGCGTCAAGCAGTTTAGGTATCCCGAGATGGTTGTGGGCCACATCGAAGGCATGGTTGAGGGTCTCCACGTGGTCAGCCTGCGGGAGTTCCGACCAACGGAACAGGTCTGGCCTGGAAGGGGGAAACTTCGATGAATTCGATGGAAATATGGAGTTGTTTTTTTTTTAAACAATTATGTGGTGATTACGGCAAAATCCTCCCATATGAATAGTTTATGGCGTTATATGGGGGAGGCCTATGTTCAGCAGTGGACGTCTTGCGGCTGATGGTGATAATGATAATAATGTCAAACCATGCCGTGTTGTGTGGTTAACGTAATATATAGTTAATTAGTGCTATATTACGTTAACCATCGTAGTTTCATAACACAACATTCCGATACGACATGGACAACACGACTGCCCTCTACGAATTTTTCGCCTATACAACAGTAATATGTAATTTATGTAAGAATAAAGATTATGTCATAAGGTTTTTAGATATATATAAGTTTTCCAGACAAAAATTGAAGGAAATACTAGTTTTTGTGAAATTAAGACCAGTGGCGCGCCGCGAATTTTTGCTACATGTAGCCACAGTGCAAGGCTGGTAAAATGGCGGCTTCACACACGCTTCTGTTCTGAACAAGACTAAACAATTCCATAGCTACCTACTTACTATCTACTTAAGACATTTCTATAGAAGATTTCGAAAATCCATACAGTAGACATGTCAGCCTATAGAAAAACTAAATGTTCTAATTCTTCTTGTCATCGTACCCAAGATGCACTTGCATCTTGGGCCTTATTGCCTCGTTGAATTACAAAGCTTTTATATTGGGCCAAATAATAATAAAATATAATTTTAATTTATACTCTAACGGGTTACCCCAATCACACAGCTCGAGTCAATTCATACACGTTGTGTAGACAACCCATATTGTCAGTTTCAGATCGAAAAGATTCCCACAACGCCTCCGACATGACCTAACGACTGCATCGTACAAGTCGTTGAAACTATAGGGACCTACAGTTTAACGTGCCATCCGAAACACGGTAGAGTCCAGGTCCTCCGGATTTAAATCCGGGCATTCCACTCGGTCACGGACGCTACATAAACGTCAACATTTTGAGCTCACGTCGGCTCGGCTATTTTTTGCTGTATGTCCAAAACTCACCTATGCGCATGTATAAGCGCGTTAAACCCGAGTCCAGACCGCCAGGAGTCAGTGAAGTTGTGTATATGTACGCCATGGTATCCGCTGGTCTTGCGTTGGCACCACAGAAGTAAGGCATCCTTCGCTGATTTCTTCTCTGATGACTCATTCTCTTCGTCCTAGAAAGAAAAAAATATCTTTATTGACCTTGAAAAAAAAAGATACTTACACATTACAAAAGATTTTTATACCATGCAATGCAAAATATTAAAATTTACACGTATGAATCAATTTAAAGACAAATTTCAAGGCGGCAGAGGTCAATTTCAAGGCAGAATTGATAGTGATAAAGGGAAAGGCCAATTCAAAAGTACCCACAACTGACGAGCCGTTACGAATGTAAAGAAAATATGTGTCAGAAAGTAGCAAGTGTAGAGAAATTGGCTCTGTCTATGATGTCGGTGGGCCTTATCCGTAAACTCAAAATAGCGCAACGAGCTATGGAGAGGGCTATGCTCGGGATTTTTCTGCGAGAATGAATCAGAAATATGGAGTTCCGTAAACGAACGGCAATGGGCGGCACATAACATGTAGAACTTATGGCTGATGGGGCTGTAAAGTTGAAGAATGGAGACCACGGACCGGCAAGTGCAGCGTCAGCGTCTATCTACTCCTAGGTGGACCAACGATCTGATAAGGACGGCAGGAACACGCTGGATACAAACCGAACTGGATAGAGATCTATGGGGGGAGGCCTATGTGGAGCAGTGGACGTCCTATGGCTGAGATGATGATGCTGATGTTGACAAAGGGAACAAGACAACTGTATGTATAAAAATAATACTTACAACATCAATTTCAATCTCTTGTATCTGGAATCGCAGGATGATTGTCCAAATCAAACCGAGAATCAGTCGAGGGTTGCCGTCCACTATATCTTCGGCTCCTATTGACTCGAGACGGACCTATGGACAAATACAACAAATCATTGTAATTTATACTCTAACAGAACGGGTTTTCCTAATTGTAAAGCTCGAGTTAAACTATTTATTATGTGTTTAGTGGTCAACACATAGCACTTATATCGTAGTTTCACCAGAAAATACTCTTACAAGCCTCCGATGGTGTAGGGTACTCATATGTAAATAAAAAATCGAATGATTGCGTAAAATCTAGGACGATTGCGAAAAACCGAATAATTGTAAGCGTGCTGTGCTTTCAGACGAGCGACGCATCGACGCGAAAAATTCAATTTTAAAATTTTTGTTCAGTGATGTGTTCAGCACGTATCAAGCTATATTTTAAAATGTATAACAATATTATACCCAGTAATTACACCAAACCTAGTTAATTGCATAAAACCTACTCCATAAAATCAGCATAACTGACCTACAATCGGTTCGAGGAAGCCCCGCTAGTGCTCAACAGGTTTCACTGTGGGTGTAATGTACCTATTTAGGACTTACGGCATTCCTTTACCCAAACCATCGATAATACACTTAAAAGACTTAACATTATAATAATAACTATACTTGAATTTATACTCTAACAGAAGGGGTTACAGTGCTCGAGTCAATTCATATGTGTTATGTGGACAACCCATATTGTCAGAGTTTTAGGTCGACAAGATTCCTCCGCGGCTCCGACATGAGCTAACGACTGCCCCCTACATATCTTACAGTTTAACGTGCCATCCGAAACACGGTAGCGTCCAGGTAAAAAGTCCACATGGTGAGATTCGATCCAGGGACTCCGGGCCTAATATTTCCACTGGACCACGGAGGCTTATAGTACTTTTAGTAGGTTGGCTGATGCTAAGTATAGTTTCAACAATGATCTTCAAAATGTTATAAATGATTGTGAGCATTTTCCATCAGTGTAGAAGCACTTAAAACATCTAACGATTCATAAAAGCATGTAACAATTCCTAAGATTTGTTAGCAACTGTTTTAGTGTTATAAAATGTTTGTAAACATTTTATATCAGTGGTGTGGAAGCACGTTTAAGAACGGTCCTATAGTTACAAGAAATTTGACACAATCCTATGAAAAACTCACCAAATCGATGATTTATACGTATACCCTTTTTCCTCCGAAAAGTAAAGAAAGAAAGAAAGAAAGAAAGAAAAATGATTTATTCGCTGCGCACAAATAAGTAGGTATGACATAAATATATATATACTAGCATCGTGTATGCTGCGAATGGGTGCTAACTCAGCATAATGCAGGTTGCAGAACACAACCTGCGCTGATCTTCCGTTAGCACCTTCGCCAGTGACATCACGGACAACTAATTCTTACTTATAGTAAAATAATAGACAATAATTTTATATATAATTACCCTTAAAATTAACAAATACAATAAATACAGGTGCAAGTAAGTAATTAACTTGTATCTTGTTATTTTTATAGTGAAGTAAACTATGTCCCAGTTGGTGGAGGCAAAGGGTGACCAGAATGCTGGCCTGTATTTTGCCCAGAGGATAAGCATCTGCATCCAACGGGGCAATGCCGCCAGAATTCTGACCACCTACCCTTCCTCCAAGGGTTTAATAGATTTAAGTTAATGAGTAAGGTTTTGTATATAAATGTAAATAGCGTAGGTAATGACTTTTGTAAATAGTGTATTGTGTGTTTATTTTTAATGTTTCTTTGAATAAATTATTTATGTTATCCCTGTTATTTTAGTATCTCTTATAAACTAAAATCACAGTTTTACTCGCGGGATAAAGACATTCACTACAACAAAATTAAATAGTTTATAAACAAAATCAATCAATCAATCAAATGTTAATTTGCCAGAATGCATAATATAACAAAGCTTGTTCGGTATCATAAAACTAAATCACTGCATTCAGCCTGCGAGCAGACGTGCAAATATTTAAAATTTAAAATCTCAAAGAAAGTCCAACAATAAAATGATAGGGACATATTTTATTTCATCTTCAAAATATCAGGATATAAATATGTGAAATAAGTTTTAGAAATTAGGGGAATACAAAACATCGATTTAGTAAATTTTCCGTAGGATTGTGTCCAACTGCTAAGAGGTCCTCTTTCGTGTTAAGCATAAGTTTTATTGCTACTGTCTTGCAGATAATTCATAGACATTGAAAACATTTCTATAATAAAACAATACTGTATTAATAATCTATTATCTATGAATAATAATATGTATGTATTATCTAACACGTAAGTTTTGACATTAGTAGCACATGCAGATAAGATAATTAGATGATAACATTTATTTATATCAAATATAGATATCATTTTACCTTGGTACATTATTCTTGTGAACATAATTGTATATCTGTAATCTGTATTTTTTTATGATAGTGTGACAAGACGAGCAAATCAGGTGCCTGATGGTAAGCATCATGATTGCCCATATCAGACACAGTGCCCCCCAGTGTTTTAAAATTCAAAATTCTGCGCGGCACTGTACTGCGCATGTCACCCTGACATATGAGTTGTTGAATCTCATCATGCCCGGTAATTTTGCTGGTAACATTGCCCTTCAGACCGGAACACATGATGGATGTTTTGTATTCCCCTGTTTCCTCCGAATACAGTAAATCTATTTGATATATTTATATCATGATAAAAAAATTATACCATGATAAAGATGAAGTAAAGCATGTCCCTATCATTTTATTTTTGTTTATAAACTCTACATTTTTTTGTAGTGAACGTCCAATCACGCGAGTTAAACTGGGATTTTTGGAAGTTTACCATGAACAACCAAGGGATTATAAGAAAAATTAAAATGACAGGGACATCGGTTACTTCACTATTTAAATATCAGGATATACATTTATAGAATGAGGTTTATTATATTCGGAGGAAACAGGAGAATACAAACATCGATTTGGTAATTTTTTCATAGGAATAGAATAGAATAATACTTTATTGCATACCAAAATAAAATAAGAAACAATGTTACAAAACAATTAACAGGTAATACGGTAAACAATCGGCGGTCTTATCGCGTTAAGCAATTTCTTACAGACAACCAGGGGATGGAAACGGAGAGTTAAAACAATAGGATTGTGTAAAATTCCTAGACGGCCGTGAACGTTCTTAATCTGTGCGCAAATCACGCGTCTGCGTGCGGGTGCAGAGCGATGTGTTACAAATCTTACAACTTACAGAACAGTTACACTTAAGGCTAGCGCAGATTAGGGCGGGCCGGGTCGGCCCGTTGCGGCTAACACAAACAAATGAAAAAGACAGTTTTACCAACCTTACTATGCAAGAAGCTCAAACTCTTGTTGACATTCTCGATCTTATGAACTCGCATGCGTCCAGAGTTGGGTCGAGGGAGACGCTCGCCGCTGATGATCTCCAGCAGCTTGAGCAGCCTCCTACCGTCTGCCAGGTCTACGAACAGGTCTTCCACTTCCATGCGGGCCTGGGGACAGGAACGGTTAGTAGTTAGTAATCGTGTCGTTTCCGTGTGACTCGGCCCAGGGATATATTGCAGGAATGGGCAGCAGCGCCCTCCGGCACTACAACTGCTGCGATCACCAAACCGCACAAGCAGCTGATCTAGGCGTTCTATGGGGGAGGCTTATATTCAGCAGTGGACGTCATCCAGCTGATGGATATTGATGATGATGACAGAATAAATATCCACTGAATAAGACTGCCTCGGTGGCGTAGAGGGCGCATGCTCGACTGCCAATCAAGAGGTCCCGAGTTCGATCCCTAGGTCAGGCAAAGTGTTAAATATTGGATTTTTCCATTAGGAATTATCTCAATAACTGCCTGGAGTCTGGAACTGTGCCCGGTAGATGACAATAGGCTCGCCCCCTATTACATGAGACCAATAACATACTGGCGAAATGTGGGTGTATCTACTATGGGACTGAGTCCTGGGTACACCTCTGCCTACCCCTTCGGGAAAAAGGCGTGAATGTATGTTATGTTATGAATAAGATTTTATAACAATTTAAATACAATAATATCAACAAACCCGCATTATGTTCTTACGCAAATAAAGACCAGATCAAAAGCCAATCACAACCAATTGAGTAGAAAATTATTCTCTCCTCCCTTCTCCTCCTCATTTGAGAAATCATTGTGTATGGAAGAGCTTAGCCTTAGAAAATTGACCTAAATTTTCTAATTATAAGTTCTAATGACCTTTAATAGATTATTCTAATCAGTACACAACCTCAGTTCTAATTCAAAGAAGCCGCTTGATGATTGAATAATAATGTGTAATTATGTTATTAAATGCAATAATATACAATATTATTATGATTGCCCTCTGCTTTGTTGATAACATTATATAAATAATGATGTCAGTATGAATAATCAACTTATTTATATAACTCCGGTATGAGTTTTATTGTTACACTCCCACACAGTGATAAATGCAATAACCGTGCGACGCTATAAAAACTTTAAAAAGTACCCAGTTAATATTTTGCATTATCATTACCCATCTACGGAAATGCCAATAAGGAAGGTTATATATTTAAATTTTCGTGTATGTATTATGCTACCATAGCTACTAACAGTTCTATTTTGAAAACAATCACATTTTCATCAGCCGGGTGACGTCCAATGCTGAACACAGACTCTATGGGGGAGCCATAGAACGCCATAAACTATTCATATTTTATTTATTTATTTATTAGGGGGACCAACAGCTATAAATCAGAAAAATATAGATAAACTTATTATAAAAATAGAGAGCCAATAATAGGTCCTCATGGATATTCCAAGAATTACACAATAAAAACTGAAACAATCTCAAGAACACGCAAAGAACACAAAAATGAAAATAAGTACAGGTAACTAAATATATATAAAAAGAATCTAGGTATACATAATACATAATAAAATAAAATATTATGATGCAAAGAATTCCTCGCTCATGAGCCGTCTAGCCGAAGAAACGCTCGTGCCGAACAGGTCAATGTCTACTCCTCGCTTGTTCAATGAATTATATATGGGGGATGGGGGGATTTTGCTATGATCACCACGCTTGTTGTGTGCGGCTTGGTGATCGCAGTAGTTGGAATACTTGGTGCCGGAGAGCGCTGCTGCCCACTCTCCGAATATGACTCTCTGCTGGGTCTCACGGCTCCCACGAGATGTTAAAGGGATGGCGTTATTATATCGCCGAAAACTGCATCCAATGAGCAACTAAAAGAGGAGCCGGCTTTGTCTTTAGTTTCAGACATAATATTCGATGTCTTTCCTCATCTTTCATCTCGAGCTACTAACCTTTTGTAAGAAGGAATTGATCCATTTCGTAAAGGTCTTCTTCTGTATGTGCAGTCGCTCCTCCTGGAGAGCCTTGATCCGGCCCTGCTCGAACTTGAGCGCGTCTTCTCTTTGCGTCATGTTGGTACGCTGCTGTATCGCTTGGGAGTACCCTCCGGGCTCATACTGCTGCCCTGTGGAAGGAAAGATCATTATCATTACTATTAAATTACTGATTCATTGAGGAGATCCGTAGACGAACGAATGTCACCGACATAGCCCAGCGGATTAACAAGTTGAAGTGGCAATGGGTGGCACTTAGAACTGATGGCCGGAAACCACGGACCGGTAAGCACACCGGTAAGCGTAGGACGTCCACCCACAAGGTGGACAGACGATCTGATAAGGACGGAAGGAACACGCTGGATGCAGGCCGCTAACATCTGAACTGGATGGTAAATTATGGGGGGAGGCCAATGTTCAGCAGTGAACGTCCTATGGCTGAGATGATGATGATGATGATTGATTTAATGAACTTAAATCAAATTATTACTCTTTGATGGAAAAAATGAGGAATAAGGTAAAGCTGTGGCGTGGTAGAAGATGTACCTAGTGACAAAGATAGAGAAAGGAATGCTGAGGTGGTTCGGACATGTGGAGAGGATGGATGAAAGGAGACTAACTAAAGGTGAGTTTGAATGGTCAAGTCGGTAGAGGTCGACCTAGGGGTATTCATGTTGTTCTAAGGAAAGGCCAGGTCAAAAGTACTTACTACCACAGGGTTGTATACGTAAAAAAAATATATAAGGCTGTAAAAAGGGTAAAAATAATATGCCTTTGGACAACCTTATAATACATTTGTATGTTGGCACACACCTTCTTTCAATCGAGAGACATAAAATAAAGCAGGTGAAAATAGGACAAATAGGTAAATCAGGGTGACATTCGGGTAAAACTTACAAAGGAAAATATGGGGGAGAAGGAAGAAGTGGAAATGTTGGTATTTTTTATGTTTACCATATTTTCTAGAAGGTTGGTAGTCCTGATAGGAGTGAAAGCTAACGTTGCTCAGCTGACGCTGCATTCTCGGTGTTATCTCATTAGGTTGGTAGCACTGTCACTTCACTGCACATTTACTGTTCTTTGGTTGGTATTACTGGTTACTGATGATATATACTTATGAGGTTTTTTGGCTGATGATTTCAGGAAATAAATTATTGTAATTATTTATAATTTATTTAGAAGAAAGACTTGCCCGCAACTACAACTACGCATAATATATTATGTAATGTTATGGATTTGTGTTTGAGCGTAGAATTCATATGTGTCTCAGAAGTTTTGAAGGGTCGATAGGGTAATTAACCACTCATTTTTTTAGTATTTTAGAAATAACTAACAGTAGAGAATTATGTATCATCCGATAAAAAAATCACTTTAATATATTTTTTTAAATTAATTATAAGCAATTAGAAATTGATAAAATTCTAATAAGAGTCACTTCTACACGAACGCGCTACGAGTGGTCGCCATGACTGTGACGTCATTATGTTATAATGATGTATGGTACTTTATAACATTGTGACGTCACAACAGTCCACGACCTCGTTCTCGATTTTTTAATTTGATATAACTGCAATTATAGCGAATAAAAAAAACTAAAAATAAATTTTGTTACAACACACACATACACACACATACATTCACGCCTTTTTCCCGAGGGGTAGGCAGAGGTGTACCCAGGACTCAGTCCCATAGTAGATACACCCACATTTCGCCAGTATGTTATTGGTCCCATGTAATAGGGGGCGAGCCTATTGCCATCTACCGGGCACAGTTCCAGACTCCAGGCAGTTATTGAGATAATTCCTAATGGAAAAATTCAATATTTAACACTTTGCCTGACCTGGGGATCGAACCCGGGACCTCTTGATTGGCAGTCGAGCATGCGCCCACTACGCCACCGAGGCAGATTTTGTTACAAATCTTATAATATGATCTTCCCATTTAAGCCAAAAAAAATCCAAATACTCAATTCTAAAAATCGGCGTCTTACAGGCCGAAGTTCCAATTTCGTTCACCTGAACAGCTAAGTTGGTGCCTACTATAATATGCAAATTACCTGTCAATTAAATAACGGAGGTAGGTCTGTGATAATTGATTACTCAATATGACCCGTTACGTTCATAGTGATGCATCAATGCACGCCACAGTAGGGCTTGTATGGAATGGTAGGCTGTGTGTGGAATATTATATAATCTTTTTCTTTCTGAACTTGTTTTTATTTTATTTTTTTATGTGGACTTAACAGGCGTTCGAAGTTTGAGTCTATGTATTATACTGATTGACTTATAAGAAGGCTTATTATAAAGCCAATCAGAACATAGAGGACAAAGATGCTTTAAAACTTCTGCATAGCCACAATGTAACCAAACCAAATATTGTAAAACTATCAGTTGAAAAAATTAAGCCCTACAAGTTTCTTGTGCGTTCTTCTTGTAAAGGTATCTCCGAACGCACGGTACTAATTACTGTTTATTTTCATTGACGTACAAAAGCGTCAGATTGTGACCTATTTGAATTAATCTTTTTGACTTTGACTTTGATAGCAATCTCACCTGCTGGTAAGCGATGAAGGCCTGAGTTGGAGCACGCTTGTTCAGTATAAACCTATAATTAACTTGCAATGTGCGAGCGAGAGGGATGTTTGACTCCTATAGGCGCCTTAATTAACAGACTCGAAGGCTTCATTTCCCAAAAAAACAATTGCCAACCCTTACACAGTTCCTCACGGAACTAAAACCAACAATAATTAGTAATATTAAAATAGTTCGCGTACAACGGGGCACGTAGCTTGTGGACCGAAATGGCGACGTATGCAATTAAATATCCGTTATGATTATTACCTACTAATACTAGTTACCCACAATTTCATCCGCATAATTTTTTTTTATACTGAATTTTGTATTTCATACGGAATCCGAATTTTATTAATTTTTGCAATATCCTACTAATATTATAAATGCGATAGTTTGTGAGGTTGGATGCCTGTTTGCTACCCTTTCACGCCAAAACTACTCAACCGATTGGGCTGAAATTGGTCTATAAGTAGCTTAGACCTGGAATAACACATAGGGTACTTTTTGTCCCGATATTCCCACGGGAACGAAGACTACGCGGGAGGAACCGCGGGACACAGCTATTGAAACAAAATTATTTTTTATTTTTTTTCCCAAACTAGGCTAGAAGCCTGTACTATGGTAACCAGACTGATATTTATACTTATATAAGCTTATAACACACAGGGACAGATCAAACAGACATGTTCATGCACACAAATGTTTGACTTGGCCGGGGATCGAACCCGGGCCCTGCGGCACAGAAAGCAGAGTTACTACCATCTGAGCCAACGAGGCTGTCATGTATTAAAATGTATTATAGTAGAGTACAGAGTAAACAACTCGGAACAAGACATCGCACCGTAAATTAAACGCATGGTGGGCGGAACGGCTGGTCACTGACCAGCGATCGCTGAATGACCATGTGTGCCATTTTATAATTATAATGTCAAGATTAAACCACGAAAACATGACACGGCTAATGCACAACCCGTGCGGCGTCAAACTTATAAAAAAAAAAAAATGAAATTGCTGTTTGAGCTGCGGGCTGCTTGCGAAAGTCTATTTCGAAAATTGGAAAGTAGGATAACACTATTTATAAAACACTAGCTGTGCCCCGCGGTTTCACCCGCGTAGTCTTCGTTCTCGTGGGAATATCGGGATAGAAAGTAAGCATCCTATGTGTTATTCCAGGATCTAAGCTATCTACATACCAAATTTCAGCTCAATCTGTTCACTAGTTTTGGCGTGAAAAAGTAACAAACATCCATTCATCCATCAATCTACCCAAAACCGCACTAGATGGCGCTGGAGGTGAGTAAGAATTCGCAAGCGTTTTGTTTACCTGTTAAAAACGTATTTTTTGTGTGTATGTTTGTTCCGTTTTCACGCTAAAACTACTGAACCGATTGAGCTGAAATTTGATATGTAGATAGCTTACTTAGATCCTGGAATAACACATAGGGTACTTACTTTCTATCCCGATATTCCCACGGGAACGAAAACTATGCGGGTGAAACCGAGGGGCACAATTAGTATAGATATAACGCTTATAGAAAAAAAATATCATATCAAAGTAATAAAAGTACCTAAGTTGTAAGTTATAGTGGTAGGCATCTTCAGCAGGGGCCCGCCTGGGGAAGTACCACAACCTTTGCCAGTTATTCATCCGCCAAGCAGTAATGTGCAAACATTACTGTGTTCCGGTCTGAAGGGCAATGTTACCGGCGAAATTACTGGGCATGACGAGATTCAACAACTCATATCTCAGGGCGACAGGCGCAGTGCAGTGCCGCGCAGAATTTTTAATTTTAAATCACTGGGTGGCACTGTGTCTGATATGGGCAATCATGATGCTTACCATCAGGCACCACCTGATTTGCTCGTCTTGTTTCTAACTATCATTAAAAAAAAAAAATCAAATAGGTACTTATATGAAAGTCTACTTATACTTCTAATCAACGCCACGAAAGTATGGAGTACTCGGTAGGTAGTAGGTAGTGCTATTAGGTCAAACATCGGCCAAGCGCAGACGATATGCGCAATTGCGCCGGCGCAGGTCAACGCACTGCATGTAGGTATTTGCACTGACTATGTTTACTTTTATTATTAATTATGTACTTTGATATATACAGCAAATAAAAAAATATTAGAAATTGCTCTGCAAATTACTTAAGTATACAAATTTTATCTTTAAAGCTTACAAATATAGTCAGTATATTTATTGATTATAAACCAAAATAAGTTGCTTGTGCGTTCTTCTTGTAGAGGTATCTTTCCGAACGCAATACAATTATGTTGGTAGTTATAGACTTTAGTGCCTTTTTATGGTTGGTATACAATTAATCCAGCCAGCTATAGAATAGTGCTCCACCACAGAACAGATAATAATACTACGTATAGAATGGACACTGTCATCCGCCCCTACCTATCGGGCCTTCCTCACCCCGTGAGCGAGATTGAGCTCTCGACGAGCCCCGCTTCTATGGGAAATCACCTCACTCACACTTTTGCACGTGTACAAAACTCCATGTATGCAGTGTCTGTGTAGTAGGTAGTTATAGCGCGGGTTTTGTATGGGATTGAGTCGAGTGTCCGGGATGTGGCTCCACCCTCTCTACCCGTGGTTGCCGTAAGAGCTGCGTAAAATCCACCAAACTGTGCTCGCCAACCCGCCTGCCAAGCGTGGCGAATATTGAAAAAAAAAAACCTCTTACGGGAGGCCTATGTCCAGCAGTGGAATTCCTACAGCTGAGATGATTATAATACAAATAATATTTTTGGTGCAAAGGAACAATGCAATACTTACTTCATGAAATTATAAATTAATGTCACCTCTGATGATTTTTTTTTATTAAGTAAGACGATTTGACATATGAAAATTATAACATTACATGCAATCACGCCTTTTTCCCGAATGGGTGGGTACACCCACACCCACATTTCACTAGTATGCCAGTATTTTGTAGTGGTAGGCCTCTTTTGCAGGAGGCCGCCTGGGGAAGTACCACACCTTTGCCAGTATGTGATATCAATGACACACTGGCGAAATGTAGGTGTACTTACTATGGGACTGTCCTGGGTACACCTCTGCCTACCCCATCGGGAAAAAGGCGTGATTGTATGTTATATGTTAACTTAATTTTTGCTTGGAACATAGAGAACCATATCGAAGTCGGGCCATAAGATTTCCTAGACGTGTCTTGATTACAGATTAATAAAACAAACCTTATTATACCCACATGTTCATTCATTCTTGTGGAGAAAGTATGAGAAGATGCATTATGTATCTATGTATTCATTAAATTCTAGGCATTAGGTATGCTACTGATACTTAGTAGTACTAAATTTGTACTATTATTTATTCTATGCTAATACGATGCTTATATGGGGGTCGTTCGTATAAACAAAATTAAATCTCCCATATATGGAGAAAGCTAATATAATTTTCCACTCCATTGTTTGTTGTTTGTTTTTGATCTGGCCTTTATTTGCGCCAAAACAAGACCATATGTTTTTTTCGTATTTATAAAAATTGTTAATAAAACTTATAAACTAACTAATAAATATTTTGAGGTTATATTAGATTAGATAACACTTTTATTGATACACAATACAGAAAATTAACAAAATGAAACTTTGGTAACAATAATTGGCGGTCTTATCGCTCAGAGCGATATCTTTCAGACAATCATTCGGAAAGAGAAAAGGCATATACTAATAAAAATTGATTAATGATTTTTGTAAATTTTTGTCAATATGAAAAAAACCATATTATAGTTTTTGTGTCATCTAGATGGCGCTGGAGTCCAGTTAGAACACGCTAGCGTTTTGTTCACCTGTTACAAACGTTACTTTATTATATTATACAGAGATATGAAATTTATAATAATAGTAAAAAGCTTTGTAAAATTAAAACTATAGTCATCAGTTTTGCGGGTTCTGTATTAGATAAAATTGAACGAAATCAATAAAATAGTTGCATATTTTCTATCCAAGATGGCGTCGAAAAGGATCGGTCACCTACATACACTATCTTTTATTTATTTAGTCGATAGCATGTATCTGTAGTGCTAGTTTCCTTTGAAAATATTACACTATTACTTAATATTAAATATTATGTTATGATGAAACTCTTGAGTAATACATACCGCTAAAATAAGGTTCACTGCATTTGTTTGTGTGATTAAGTAAATGTGTACCTGTTTACCTCATTACACGCAAAAATTGACAGAAAAAAATGATTACTTGACTATTTTGTTAGGACTATTTCTTAGTGCTATCAAAATAGCGTACAAAATATAGGTCTCGGCCGAATTAGCCCTACAGCGCTACATTGTTAATTATTAGAGTACCTAAGCACTTAATACCTTATACACAAGCGTTGTTGAAAAACAAGGTTGTCTAAATAGGGTCAGCGAGCTAATAATAAGGCTTAAGGTGGCTAGATTTCTATACAACATGAAATTACACACATATGAAAATAGAGAGAAGAATGTCACTTGACATACATTCACGCCTTTTTTCCCGAAGGGAGAGGAAGGCAGAGGTGTACCCAGGACTCAGTCCCATAGTAGTTACACCCACATTTCGCCAGTATGTTATTGGTCCCATGTAATAGGGGGCGAGCCTATTGCCGGGCACAGTTCCAGACTCCAGGCAGTTATTGAGATAATTCCTAATGGAAAAATACAATATTTAACACTTTGCCTGACCTGGGGATCGAACCCGGGACCCGCGGGCTTATTACGGACGCAACAGAAGTGTGGAAAGCGTTTAAGATTGCTCAATTTCTGCTGTCAAACGGCATGTTTCGTATTACCCAAAAAAACTTGCAATTGATTGCTAGCTCGATTCAAGACGCCCTCTGACCGTCGGGAAAGGAACCAAAAATTGGTCGTTAGTGAAGAAATCTTTGTGGTCTGTGGCAGAAATTGCTGCTAAGGCTGAATTTTCGGAATTACCGAAGCGTTTCAACAGCAGAGCGATAGAAGTAGCAGCGCGAAATGGGACTGACAGAAGGCGACTACTATTTGCAGATTGTTGTTCAGATTGTTATCCAAATCAAAAAAAACTCTAACCAAAATCGTGATGTTTTACCTGCATAAACTTATTTACAAGACCCATAAAACAAGAGTCCAAGTCGTTGAGTCGAACTCAAACACCTTATTTTGGTTATTGGTGTGTTTACAGCTTCAAAAACCATAATATTACCCATTGTGAAAGTTGAGGATTAACGAGAAATTAAGTATTTGAATCTCAAGACACATCAGAAAGGTAATTTGGCCTTATTTTTTATTGTTTTAATGTGTCTAGGTAGGTGCCTATTAATAATTATTATTGAATGATTAAATTCATAACATGCAAACGTTTATTGTGATAAAACACTAACTTACCAGGTACCTAATAAATTATCTTTATTCAGCCTAGATATGTACCTACCTAATATCATAAAATATCCTTCTGTTAAATAAGTATGTCTCGAGGTGTACGGTCAAACCAAACCTGCGTCTTGCTGCGGTTGCAAATCAAACTGCTGCGGCCTAAATTTACCAGTTCGCAATCAATCACTTCATCATTTACATGCGACTCATTTAGTATATTAAACAATTATATAACACTCGACACAACAACTTCTCTTTCAATCAATAACATCCTCAAAGATCCATACAGGAGGTCTAAGAATCTCTTTCATTTTCAGCCACTCGATTCTTTCTTGTGCTTGTGTAGGTTCGATGCAACTGGACACAGCTTATATTTAATTCCACCCAGTGACTGGTGTAGGTATTTATTATTCTTATTTTATCTCCATGTTATACATAATAATTATATGGGACAACTTCCAGACACGGTCATCTGGTCCCAAACTAGGCTAGAAGCTGGTCTATGCTAACCAGAAGACTTATATACATACTTATGTAAGCTTACAACACCCAGACACAGATCAAACAGACATGTTCATGCACACAAATGTTTGACCTGGACAGGGTTCGAACCTGCTCCGGATCCTGCGGAACAGAAAGCAGAGTAACTACCATCTGAGCCAACAGGCTATCGGGCTGTTTTAAGTATTATTTATTTAGTAAAATTTTATACTTTTGCAGCTACAAGAGATGTCCACTTAATAGATGGAGACAAGTAGACATGAGAGAAGAGACTGTTAAGAAGACTCGTCAGACCCATAATTTGTACTTAGGGATTGAGGGTCCAGAACTAATTACTGACTATCAATAGAGCTGTTCATAGTTTATTCTGTTTTGCTATTATAAATTGAATTTCTTTGATAATAATCATATTATTTTTTACTTATTATAGAATTTATAGATTTATTTAACATAATTATTGTCATTAAAAGAATAATAAAAAGGAAAGTAAGAATATAATATACTTATACTACCTGTGTTTTATGCGCTGGAAAGTACCCTAGACTATGTGTTATTTCAGGGTCTAAGCTGTATTATAGTGAAAGGTAGGAATAGCTTGCAGTATTAGTAAGAAGTAGGATTTATAATCCTACTTACATGTAGTTAACTACTATTGCCAATAACATAAAATAACTAGCGTAATTCCAGAGTCCATTATCATCTACCGGGCACAGTTCCAGACTCTAGACTTAGACTGTCATTGAGAAAATTCATACTTAATAATAACACATTTTTCCTGACCTAGGGATCGAACCCGGGACCTCATGGTCAACAGTAGCGCTCGCGACCACGCATCTTATATATGCATATTTTTTAACATATGTTAAAATATGATCACACTAACTAAAAATACACTTATTTATTATTACACGCGCGTACTTATCTGTTTCTCACACCTAAGTAGGAGAAAATAAAAGATTTTGGAGCTTTATATGTGTTTTATTATGGGCCAGTTTCAATGAGTTACTTGCACACTTGATTAGTTCCCTAGGGTGCTCTCTTTCGAGCTAGTTAGTAGGTATGCGTCACAGTCACTATTTCTAGCACGTTTACAGCCAAATCAAACGCGAGGCCTATGCCACAACCTCTCAGAGGTAGGTGTTTACGTTCCGCCACAGTACGACGGTGATAAGTACGACATCGGCCCCTGGTTTCTGCCTCATCCTTCTGTATATAGTTCCATCTGGCTACTGGAGCCTTACGTTTGGCCTGTTAACAAGTAGTAATATTAGTTTCGATAATATGTAAACAACAACAACAGTTGGAGTAGGTATATGCAATCTATGCGTTCGTAACTTACCTTCTCTTGCAGCTAATATGGGTGAAATATAGTTCAAGTGAGATATTATCATAATAAACAAGGATATAAGTAATTAATTAAGACTGGACATTATTATGAATGGATAATTAATAATGTTGTCAGATTTAGAATTTAGGTAATCCATCAACGCTGCCACATAATATAATCAAACAGAAAGCCGGCTCTACCAGGGCTTCGATTTTTATGTATATTTAAATAGAAATTGGAATCGAATAGCACAAAATTGGCTAGTATGTGGAGAAGGGAGATTACCTCCTACCCTTCCCGCCCATCTGCCGAAGAGATATTATTTTTGTGCCGCTACTGTGACTCAAGCCACGAATTTAGGGGGAAAGGGTAAGGAAAAAGAAGAAAAGGTATATTTTTAAAGTTATGTTTTGTTTTATCCATTCAACTTGACCTAACCACTTTTGGGGGATTGGAGATTTCTCCCGCACCGAAGATATTATTATATAATATTGTGTCCGTATTTTGATATGAATAGATTGGATGTTAATAGGTAATATGAACTTTAATGTAGTACAGACTGCGGACTTCTGTATGAAGTTTATACTATAAATAATATTTAACTAAAACAATCATAACAATTAAGCACCCACTTAATAATAAATGTAGTGCGCTTACTCCAAGTTGAAAATATATTACTCGAATATCTGGTGATATAGTAACCGTCCTTCTGTCTCATTGATTTAGTGGCCCGTGCCCATAGAAGATAAATAATTTGATGAAATCAAAGGTAAAAATAGAACAGACTATAGCAGCCTCCCACAGATAAAAAAAATTAAACCGCAATAATTAGTTCCATTTACTGCTAATATTCCATTAGGCCGCTAGTGTGCCAAAGCGACAAAACAGCAGTGCAGAAAGCATGCGTAATTCGAATTCAAAGTGACATTTTGCAATTACTGCTACTGCTACTTCACTGCTTCTGCTACTTTTACTTCTATCGCTTGACCATGCATAATAGGGGCGCCGGGATTGGCAGTCGAGCATGCGCCCATTACGCCACCGAGGCAGTTATAAAAATATATATCTCTGTAATAACCACTAAGTATCAGGTATTGACTGTAATATTTTTAGAGAAATAAATTTATTATTTATTTTATTTAAATCGTATATCCGCTAACTTCTCCTATAAAGACTATGCGAAGCATTTTAACGACGTCTCCACGAATAAATTCTCTCTGTGTTTGGCGTTGCAGAACTGATACTTTGGCCAATTTTTTTTAAATCTATAGATCTATACTTGATAAAATCAACGCGTCTCGTAACAAGTTGCTCATTATCAATCTATAACAAAGTAATGGTTATGTTTTCTTTAAATAGTTCTGTATGTAATAATACTCTATATAATACTCTGTATAATACTCTGTAATAATACTCTGTATGACTGCCTCGGTGGCGTAGAGGGCTCATGCTCGACTGCCAATCAAGAGGTCCCGGGTTCGATCACCAGGTCAGGCAGTGTTAAATATTGGATTTTTCCATAAGGAATTATCTCAAAAACTGCCTGGAGTCTGGAACTGTGCCCGGTAGATGGCAATAGGCTCGCGCCCTATTACATGGGACCAATAACATACTGGCGAAATGTGGGTGTATCTACTATGGGACTGAGTCCTGGGTACACCTCTGCCTACCCCTTCGGGAAAAAAGGCGTGAATGTATGTTAATGTATGTAATAATAACCATGATCTCATAAAGCAAAACTTTTAACTAGTAAGGAAATACCGAAGTATGATCGAATCGAAACTTGAATTAAATGAGTCTCAACGTTTATGTTATTTAGTCACGAATAGGTACAAGTTTGGTTTTAAACTGCAACGCTATTATTCGTATGTAAAATTTATTTTACTTATTTCACAAAGTTAGTCATTAAGAAACATACATTCACGCCTTTTTCCCGAAGGGGTAGGCAGAGGTGTACCCAGGACTCAGTCCCATAGTAGATACACCCACATTTCGCCAGTATGTTATTGGTCCCATGTAATAGGGGGCGAGCCTATTGCCATATACCGGGCACAGTTCCAGACTCCAGGCAGCTATTGAGATAATTCCTAATGGAAAAATCCAATATTTAACACTATGCCTGACCTGGGGATCGAACCCGGGACCTCTTGATTGGCAGTCGAGCATGCGCCCACTACGCCACCGAGGCAGTCATTAAGGGTACGCATCATCATCATCAATCATCCAACCGTTAGAAGTCCACTGCTGAAGATAAGCCTCCCCCATAAGGGGGGTTGTTGCCAATACTCGCCACGCTTGGCAGGCGGATTGGCGAGCGCAGTTTGATGGTTTTACGCAGAGGACGCTGCTGCCCGTCCTCTGGATCCTATAGCCCTTAGCCAGCTCTTACGGCAACCACGGGGAGAGAGGGTGAGGTACTATTCTAAAGCCGGTAAACCCACGGCAATACAGGGTGCGCATAATTCTAGCAAATATGGCCTTAAGCGACACAGCACATTGCACACTGCCATTTTGTCTGCGAAATTGTTATCTAAACTGCTTTGTTTAAAGACGATTATATATGCATATCAAAGTTGAGGGTATTGATTTAAAGAAAAGGAGAGATGAGGCTTATCGAAAATGAAAAGCTCAAATTAGGTCCCATTAGGTCCATACGTCAGTAAAGTTAATTGTTGTCTCGTTCGCACTTCGGTCTTAAGTACGTCTTTCTATCTTTGTTGTTTCAAATTGCACATGCCAGTTTTTGAGTAAGCGCTGAGTGAACGTACCCTATCTCCCCGTTTCTTTAAATCAATGGTTGAAGGCTTTGAGCTCCGCTTTTAGCAGGTTTTAATTTATTTACTCAAAATATAAACAATAAATAAAAAAGAACTACTCCATTATAATATTAGTCTGACTATTTAATTCATAAAAAAGAATAGAGATGTCGCTGATAATTCCGAGCATTTAATAAAAGCAGTAATTTTTGTGGGTGATTTGAACTAAACTAACCGGATTATTTTTCCAAATTCTATTTGATGACCCCATGAGTACTACAGGAATTCCCCCTAATTAGAGTATTTTGAAAATGAACATAATATACCTATGCTTGTACTGATTAAGCGTTTAAAAATAAACCTTTCGCATAATTTTTGCATTCAGCACCCTCTTAAGAAAGTCTGTATTAAAAAATACCGAAATGATCTTGTTTTTTTTTTATATCTTAGAGCATATTAAAGCTAAGCATCCATCACTTTCTGTACCGCGCTTTTAGATGTTTTATAAAAATTATTTTACTTTAACTCACTGCACGATTAATGGATTTGCTAAAAAATATGTTTCGACATAAATTGTGTAACCAACAACAATACACAATCGAAACAGTAATAAAACTCTAATATTATGCCATGGAAAAAATGTAACAGTAAAATTTCAAAGCATGGCCACACTGTACCGGTCACGTCACACGTCGCGTCAAGGTCACTCCGTATACGGATTTAAATTTAAACATGGAATCACACGTTCCATTGTCGTTACACGATAACACTGGCCGGTTATTGAATGGCCGTTTGGAATTTGTTTTTTTTTTTCGTAAGTGGCAGTGGTGGGAACTATTGTAACGTGTTTTCGATGTTAATTATTATCCGGATTTATATTCGAATAAAATATCCATCCTAATATTATATTATAAATGCGAAAGTTTGTGAGGATGTTTGTTACTCTTTCACGCCAAAACTACTAAACAGATTGGGATGAAATTCGCTATGTAGATTGTTGTTTTATGACATCATTTATATGTATTATAAAATCCTAAATGGTTCACTGACTGACATGCAGAGCCCAAACCACTGCACCGAGAGACTTAAAACTTGGAATGTAGGTTCTTTTTGTTGTCTGTACGTGTACTAGAAAGGATTTTTGAAAAATCACATTCTAAGGAATCCATAAAAAGCGTCAAAGTTTTGGTATAAAAGTCCCATATTTCATAATAGCAAGCGGGCAAAGCCGCTGTACTTACACTAGTATATAATAATATTATGTTAAACACGTGTTTTTAACATGTATTCGCTCATTTACCTCTTTATTATCGTCATTTTAATAGTCATCTCTGACACATCACTTAGTCAGTATTAGATCATCGTGTACAACTAAATTGCTTTCAGTATTTTATTACAATAGTAATGAAATGTCAGTGTTATGCAGGGGCCTAAGGACTAAGTATTAAACGTATTTAAAGAGGAGATAAAATAACAGGAACATAGTTTACTCCACTATAAAAATATCAGGATATAAAGGCTTGTGTCCTCTTCCTATGAGCCTTTGGCCACGAATGAACAGACTTGTGACGTATATGAATATTAATAATTAATAATAACACTTTTAAACAGGTAATATATCACAAAAGTACTATAGAAATCTTAAAATAAAATGTAAAACGACATTATCAGAGTTACTATTCGAAAATGCTCCGCCATTCCAACATACTTCACTTCAACCAAAAAGTTTTTATTCGTTTGTTAATTTTAAATAAGTACTATTATGACACCAACCTTTTTTCATCATACTCCATAGATGCTATTGAGAAAAAAACTGTCATGGCGGCTCATATTATCGTAGTCAAAACCGGACATTACTGAAAATACTTTTTATTTTATCACTTTTTTATTTTTTGGCTGGCAACAAAAATATTAAATGAAAAATACTTTGTTGAGAGGACAGATTTTTTGGTATAATTGTCTTTTCGCCAGCATGCTGCTTATTTGTGCTCAGTTGTTTTTATAGAATGGGTTAACATGGGCAGAACAAAATAAAGTCCAAAGCAAAAGCAATTTCCGCATGAGTGTAAGAATTTATAATAAGCTTCCACTTTCTATAAAATGCATTGACAATTATAATATGTTTAAAAATGCCCTATGTAAACTTTTAATTTCTAAGACATACTACACAATTAATGATTTTCTTAATAACAAAAATTTTAAATGAACAGAACCATGACAATTTGTTATTATTACAATATAATTTTGCATGCCTATTTAGGTGGAATGTGGAGCACAGGTATTTTAGGTTTAACACCTATTTTTTGTACCCATGTTCGCAAATAAACGTTTGAGTTTGAGAGTTTGAGTTAATTTTATATTCGGAGGATCCATAAGGTACTGTATATATTATGTAAACGTGACTTAGACCACGAGAAAAACTCATCAGCTGCAATGAAACTACCTAATAACAAAATACCTAAGATATCACATATTCTTTATCATAATTCAAGGTCGTTACGTACTCGCTTATCAACTTATGACGTCATAGAGCACGTATAAACATAAAAGTAGGCATCTGTTCACTGTTCTAATCCTTTTTCGAGGAATTTAAGTCATAGTGATTTGTAATAAGTAGCGATTTTTATGACAGACGGTGAGTTGATTAACTTGCAATGTATTTATGTCCGGTACAAATCTTGTAGCTGAATATGAAAGCATAGCTGAAATTTTTGCATACTTATATAAGTCCGGTGACAACGCAATATTGCTTTATCTCGAAAATACTAACTGTGTAAAAAAAATTGTGTTGAAAGTCGTTATTTTTACACTAGGGAATGTCATAATACGTTGTTTTGATACTATGTTAATTTAACCTTACCATACAAACCAAAATTGTTGTTTATATAAAATTATGCTATTATAACATAACATGTTTTTTACAAAATTACACATAACATTAATATTAGCGTTTCAATGAAATACCTTTCAGCAAATCATAGCGAGTTGCATTTTTAATAAAATATCATTTACTGCTTCGAAGACCCCGTGTGAAACCATCGCCGATGTAAAAAATCCATCACTTCCGTTTCCCGCCGAAAATACTAGGATATCCAACATGTGTATACGATTATAGCAGAAACGCAAACTAGTGTTGTGCTACGTTCAAACATCCAAATTTAATTGTTTTAAAAATCGACTTACATTAAGGTTCCTTACGTCTGTCGCAGGACTTACACCCGTATTCAAGAACAATACTATGATGGCCCGAACGCATAGGGACGGTAAATCCAACTGGAAATAATTGCCTTCCGCGCCGTGACGAACGCGGTGAGAAATTCTTTACTTAGCACAGTACTTAACATAAGACTTTTATTCGGTAGGTAAGGAGAGGTGACACCTATATACATGTGTCAGTTTGACAGGTAGATACACCCCCTTAAGAGCGTACGCGGCCTTCTAGGAATTTGACACAATCCTATGAAAAATTTACCAAATCGATGTTTTGTATTCCCCTGTTTCCTCCGAATATAATTAACCCTTTCTATAAATTTATATCATGATATTTTTATAGTAGTAACTAAGTAATTTTTCTTATAAACCCTTGGTTTTTTTCATAGTGAACTTCCAAAAATCGCAGTTTTACTCGCTTGATTGGACGTTCACTACAAAAAATGTAGAGTTTATAAACAAAAATTAAATGATAGGGACATACTTTACATCAACTTTAAAATATCAGAATTTAATATTTCAAATAGGTTTACTGTATTCGGAGGAAACAGGGGAATACAAAACATCGATTTAGTAAATTGTCCATAGGAATGTGTCAAACTGCTAAAAGGTCCTGTATCCTGTTAACTATAACTACACCTTTGTAACACATTATATTACAATATACATAGTGGATAAGAAGTAGGAACCCTTCATATTCGAGTCTCCCGCACATTTGACCAGTTTATTATAATATTGACTCGACTCACATGTTTGGCAACTTTCGCAATGAAAAAACATAAATTTCGTTTTCGATAATCAAACTTGCACCTGCAGCCAGATTTAAGAACAATATGCAAATTATATGTGCATTTATAACATTAAAAGGTTCTCTCCTCATGGGGGTGTAACTACTCAGAATGGAATTTATAAAGTATTTTTAGAGGAACCTAGCTACGAGAAAATTGACACAATCCTATGAAAAAAAATACCAAATCGATGTTTTGTATTCTTGGGTTTCCTCCGAATATAATTAACCCATTCTTCAAATTTATATCCTGATATTTATATAGTGAAGTAAACTAGTGTCCCTGACAATTTTATTTCTATATATAAACTCTCGGTTTTTCGTAATGAACCTTTAAAAGCCCGGCGGGCTTATTACGGACGCAACAGAAGTGTGGAAAGCGTTTAAGATTGCTCAATTTCTGCTGTCAAACGGCATGTTTCGAATTACCCAAAAAAACTTGCAATTGATTGCTAGCTCGATTCAAGACGCCCTCTGACCGTCGGGAAAGGAACCAAAAATTGGTCGTTAGTGAAGAAATCTTTGTGGTCTGTGGCAGAAATTGCTGCTAAGGCTGAATTTTCGGAATTACCGAAGCGTTTCAACAGCAGAGCGATAGAAGTAGCAGCGCGAAATGGGACTGACAGAAGGCGACTACTATTTGCTGATTGTTGTTCAGATTGTTAACCAAATCAAAAAAACTCTAACCAAAATCGTGATGTTTTACCTGCATAAACTTATTTACAAGACCCATAAAACAAGAGTCCAAGTCGTTGAGTCGAACTCAAACACCTTATTTTGGTTATTGGTGTGTTTACAGCTTCAAAAACCATAATATTACCCATTGTGAAAGTTGAGGATTAACGAGAAATTAAGTATTTGAATCTCAAGACACATCAGAAAGGTAATTTGGCCTTATTTTTTATTGTTTTAATGTGTCTAGGTAGGTGCCTATAAATAATTATTATTGAATGATTAAATTCATAACATGCAAACGTTTATTGTGATAAAACACTAACTTACCAGGTACCTAATAAATTATCTTCATTCAGCCTAGATATGTACCTACCTAATATCATAAAATATCCTTCTGTTGAATAAGTATGTCTCGAGGTGTATGGTCAAACCAAACCTGCGTCTTGCTGCGGTTGCAAATCAAACTGCTGCGGCCTAAATTTACCAGTTCGCAATCAATCACTTCATCATTTACATGCGACTCATTTAGTATACCTATTAAACAATTATATAACACTCGACACAACAACTTCTCTTTCAATCAATAACATCCTCAAAGATCCATATAGGAGGTCTAAGAATCTCTTTCATTTTCAGCCACTCGATTCTTTCTTGTGCTTGTGTAGGTTCGATGCAACTGGACACAGCTTATATTTAATTCCACCCAGTGACTGGTGTAGGTATTTATTATTCTTATTTTATCTCCATGTTATACATAATAATTATATGGGACAACTTCCAGACACGGTCATCTGGTCCCAAACTAGGCTAGAAGCTGGTCTATGCTAACCAGAAGACTTATATACATACTTATGTAAGCTTATAACACCCAGACACAGATCAAACAGACATGTTCATGCACACAAATGTTTGACCTGGACAGGGTTCGAACCTGGATCCTGCGGAACAGAAAGCAGAGTAACTACCATCTGAGCCAACAGGCTATCGGGCTGTTTTAAATATTATTTATTTAGTAAAATTTTATACTTTTGCAGCTACAAGAGATGTCCACTTAATAGATGGAGACAAGTAGACATGAGAGAAGAGACTGTTAAGAAGACTCGTCAGACCCATAATTTGTACTTAGGGATTGAGGGTCCAGAACTAATTACTGACTATCAATAGAGCTGTTCATAGTTTATTCTGTTTTGCTATTATAAATTGAATTTCTTTGATAATAACCATATTATTTTTTACTTATTATAGAATTTATAGATTTATTCAACATAATTATTGTCATTAAAAGAATAATAAAAAGGAAAGTAAGAATATAATATACTTATACTACCTGTGTTTTATGCGCTGGAAAGTACCCTAGACTATGTGTTATTTCAGGGTCTAAGCTGTATTATAGTGAAAGGTAGGAATAGCTTGCAGTATTAGTAAGAAGTAGGATTTATAATCCTACTTACATGTAGTTAACTACTATTGCCAATAACATAAAATAACTAGCGTAATTCCAGAGTCCATTATCATCTACCGGGCACAGTTCCAGACTCTAGACTTAGACTGTCATTGAGAAAATTCATACTTAATAATAACACATTTTTCCTGACCTAGGGATCGAACCCGGGACCTCATGGTCAACAGTAGCGCTCGCGACCACGCATCTTATATATGCATATTTTTTAACACCCAGACACAATCAAACAGACATGCTCATACCTGTTTAACTTGCCCGGGGATTGAACCCAGGGCCACCATACTATTATGCTTACTTGTTATGTTAAAATATGATCACACTAACTAAAAATACACTTATTTATTATTACACGCGCGTACTTATCTGTTTCTCACACCTAAGTAGGAGAAAATAAAAGATTTTGGAGCTTTATATGTGTTTTATTATGGGCCAGTTTCAATGAGTTACTTGCACACTTTATTAGTTCCCTAGGGTGCTCTCTTTCGAGATAGTTAGTAGGTATGCGTCACAGCCACTATTTCTAGCACGTTTACAGCCAAATCAAACGCGAGGCCTATGCCACAACCTCTCAGACTGGGTAGGTAGGTGTTTACGTTCCGCCACAGTACGACGGTGATAAGTACGACATCGGCCCCTGGTTTCTGCCTCATCCTTCTGTATATAGTTCCATCTGGCTACTGGAGCTTTACGTTTGGCCTGTTAACAAGCAGTAATATTAGTTTCGATAATATGTAAACAACAACAACAGTTGGAGTAGGTATATGCAATCTATGCGTTCGTAACTTACCTTCTCTCGCAGCTAATATGGGTGAAATATAGTTCAAGTGAGATATTATCATATTAAACAAGGATATAAGTAATTAATTATGACTGGACATTATTATGAATGGATAACTTTATTGTTGTCAGATTTAGAATTTAGGTAATCCATCAACGCTGCCACATAATATAATCAAACAGAAAGCCGGCTCTACCAGGGCTTCGATTTTTATGTATATTTAAATATAGAAATTGGAATCGAATAGCACAAAATTGACTAGTATGTGGAGAAGGGAGATTACCTCCTACCCTTCCCGCCCATCTGCCGAAGAGATATTATTTTTGTGCCGCTACTGTGACTCAAGCCACGAATTTAGGGGGAAAGGGTAAGGAAAAAGAAGAAAAGGTATATTTTTAAAGTTATGTTTTGTTTTAATCCATTTAACTTGACCTAACCACTTTTGGGGGATTGGAGATTTCCCCCGCACCGAAGATATTATTACATAATATTGTGTCCGTATTTTGATATGAATAGATTGGATGTTAATAGGTAATATGAACTTTAATGTAGTACAGACTGCGGACTTCTGTATGAAGTTTATACTATAAATAATATTTAACTAAAACAATCATAACATTTATGCACCCACTTAAAAATAAATGTAGTGCGCTTACTCCAAGTTGAAAATATATTACTCGAATATCTGGTGATATAGTAACCGTCCTTCTGTCTCATTGATTTAGTGGCCCGTGCCCATAGAAGATAAATAATTTGATGAAATCAAAGGTAAAAATAGAACAGACTATAGCAGCCTCCCACAGATAAAAAAAATTAAACCGCAATAATTAGTTCCATTTACTGCTAATATTCCATTAGGCCGCTAGTGTGCCAAAGCGACAAAACAGCAGTGCAGAAAGCATGCGTAATTCGAATTCAAAGTGACATTTTGCAATTACTGCTACTGCTACTTCACTGCTTCTGCTACTTTTACTTCTATCGCTTGACCATGCATAATAGGGGCGCCGGTTTAACCCGGTTCACTACAAAAAAAGGCAGAGTTTATAAACAAAAATAAAATTATAGGGACATAGTTTACTTCATCTTCAAAAAATCAGGATATAAATATATCAAATAAGTTTACCATATCCGGAGGAAACAGGGGAATACAATTACATCGATTTGATAAATTTTCCATATAGGAATACTGCTAAGGTTTCCTTTCCTGTTAAAGATATTATTATATAAAATATTATGTTACCTCTGATGCCAACTACTAAACTTTGGGTGAAATTCAGTCCTATACTTATCATAAGAAACTGGTAGGGGGTAAACGACAAAGGAAACGGACTTGGAATCTAATGAAGCTGAGCCCAGAAAACCTTATACTGTCTATTCTATATTACTGGGTAGATAATATTATTCGCAATAATATTCCCAAACATAGTGGCAATTAATTAACGCCGTTGAATTTATAAGTTGATTTGAATAAGGTGAGGTTGAGTACTAAATATTTTATTAATGGTGACGTGCGTTTTAATTTTAGTAGAACATTTACCCAATTACATTATTTTTAATAACGATACTACAAAATATTATGTAAGCACATTTAAAAATCTTATTAAATAAAATCAAAATTGTAACAAAAACCAATAATCTTCCTTCCTTTTTGAGATATCAGATTTGTCTTATAGTTGCAGTTGTCATCCCAAATGGTAAATCACGCCTTTTTCCCGAGGGGTAGGCAGAGGCGTTCCAAGGACTCGGTCCTATAGTAGGCCACCCAGATTTTGCCAGTATGTTATTGGTCCTGAGGAACATGATGCTTGATTACCAGTAACTAACTCCACATATACTACGTTTCACAAAAAGGTGAACTACTTAAGGGGGTGCATCTGCCGTAAAACTGAACACCTTTCAAAGGAAAGAATCGCGAAATTCGCATACAAAAATTTCGACATCCCATTCAAAGTGGATCAGCTGATCGACAAACTTGTATGAGAACTCGAATTTTTTTTTGAGGATTACGCAGTTCTTTTGCAAGTTCAGATTTCAGATTGACGGGTAGACGGGCACCCAATTACAATTCCTGTTTGGAACATTTTTATGCCATAGGTGGCAAACATGCAGATGATGTGCCTGATGGCTCGCGGTTACCGCCGCCTATGGATGGAGGATACCTGCAACACCAGGGGTATTGCCAGTATGTTGCCGACCCTTCAAGACTCTATTCACTCTCCTGTTGAAGAGCCCCATGTGGTAGCTCAACGAGAAGACCGCAGCAGGGAAAACACGTTGTAGATATAAAGAGAGATCTGATTGTAATTCAATGTGCGGAGGGAAAGCGATGTGAGCTGTGTCGACGCGCACCACTGCATCGCAATCATAATAACAATATGTGAATGTAATCCCGAAAGATTTATAGTTCGCGCGCGAGCTATGTGACATCGGCCTTGGGCTACTTTATTTCATATCTGGTGTAGTTATTCTAGTAATGCTTAAGGGTGAACAAAGGGTGTACAAGGGTTTACATCTACTGAACAATTTATCAAATTCGCAAAAATATACAACTTTCCACACAAAGGCTTTCGTCCAATTACAGAGCCTTCTGTCACGGATGAAGAACAGTGTTGAGACATATGAATAATATAATTTTTAACAGGTAATACAAGGTAAAATAAGTAGTAATCGAAAAAATCTTAAAATTAAATGTAAGACGACATTATATTATTACAGTTATTATTTAAAAATATTCCGCCATTCCAGCATACTTCAACCAAAAAGATTCCATTCGCTTATAACTTTTTAATGGATTTGATAAGAAATACGAACTGTCATGGTGGCTTATATTATTGGTAGTCAAAAGCGGATGTTACTGAAAATACTTAATACTTTCACTTTTTTTATATTTTGGTTACAAATACAAATATACAGTAATACAGTAAAGAGGTCCTCTTAGCAGTTTGACACAATCCTATGGAAAATTTACTAAATCGATGTTTTGTATTCCCCTGTTTCCTCCGAATACAGTAAACATATTTGATATATTTATATCCTGATATTTTAAAGTTGAAGTAAAGTATGTCCCTATCATTTTGTTTATAAACTCTACATTTTTTTGTAGTGAACGTCCAATCACGCGAGTAAAACTGGGATTTTTGGAAGTTCAATATGAAATAAACAAGGGTTTAATAGAAAAACTACAATGACAGGGACATAGGTTACTTCACTATACAAATATCGGTATATAAATATATAGAAAGGGTTTATATTCGGAGGAAACAGGGGAATACAAAATTTGGTAAGTTTTTCATAGGATTGTGTCAAATTCATAGAAAGCCATGTACGCTCTTAACAGATTTTCTGGTATTATTCTCTTTTAGTGAGCACGCTGCTCATCAATGGCCATCTCTGAACAGTGGACAGTGGAGCTTTGCCGATCAGCTAATTCCTTTTTTTTGGGACCTCGAAATATTTTTATTGCTAATTCTAGGCCCTGGGTACACCTCAGCCTACCCCTTCAGAAAAAAGGTGTTATGTAATGTGTATTTTAAAGTAATTCTGTGCTTAAGACACATACATACCGGTATATATAAAGTGGAATTTGCCACGACCTTTGTTCATATCTTAGAATGTTGTCAGAATAGATTAACTTTTTTAGATATTGAATCTATTTCGTAGTACAACAGGCTTGGCTTGTTTTGATGTTCGCAAATGTTATGAGACGAGTTAGACGAGTGTTACGTCTACTACCATGTATTAAAAAAATACTGTCAAGATTTTGGAAGTCTTGGGAGCCTTAGGGGTGTTTGATTTCCATAAAAAATGAACACACAATGAAATGAATGAAAAAAGAGGAAACAATTTTCCACTCAATTTGGCATTTATTTGCATCAAAACATATTTGATTAAAAAAATTGTATTACCATGTTTATTAAAATAGTTAAATAACAGTTTTTAGGTTATTTTGCCATCCTTTATAAACCTCAAAAATACCATAAGGTTTTTTTTAACAAAATATGTTTTACCGCAAATGAAGACGCGAAAGACAAATTGTATTATTATATGGATAAATTAATTGACAATAAAATATAATGTATTTCATGTAAACATAATATTATTTGTAGTGGTAGGCCTCCTTTGCAGGGGGCCGCCTGGGGAAGTACCACACCTTTGCCAGTTATTCATCCGCCAAGCAGTCATGTGCAAACATTACTGTGTTCCGGTCTGAAGGGCAATGTTACCGGCGAAATTACTGGGCATGATGAGATTGAACAACTCATATCTCAGGGTGACAGGCGCAGTGCAGTGCCGCACAGAATTTTAATTTTAAAACACTGGGTGACACTGTGTCTGATATGGCTTACTATATACTATACGTATAACACGGCACCTGATTTGCTCGTCTTGTTACTCACTATCATAAAAAATAAAAAAAATATTTATCCATTAGGGGATAAACTTTTATAATATCAGTACTTAGGTATTATTATCTATATAGTTATTTTGGTATTCGGTATCGGATTCTCGGATAACATGTGCCATAATCGGCTTTGCACTGCCATCATCGATCATCGCCTTTAGTAACTACTAACTGTGCCCCGCGGACGCTAAATCGCTAGATCGCGGACGCGGAAAATCCCTAAGGATTTTAATTTATATTTAGTGGCAAAATAAGAACTGTCAAACGGTAATTTTTTTATGCCATAGGTGGCAAACAAGCAGACGGTGTGCGGTGATGGGTCCCGGTTACCGCCGCCTATGGATACCTGCAACACGCGGGGTATTGCTAACATGTTGCTGACCCGACCAACACTCTATTTACTCTCCTTGTGAAGAGCCACATGTTGTAGCTCAACGGGAAGACCGCAGCAGGAGATCATTCCACAGTTTGCACGTCTGCGACAGAAAAGAACGGGAAAATCGCGCAGTGTGCGACGTCCACGTATCGATAATGATAATAATAAATAATACATTCTGGTAAACGGTAATTTCATGGACAGTAATAGCTTCAGTATGTTGGTAGAAGATCATTTTGTTTTAGAGAATTCTATTATTTCGAAGTACTAACGCGCCGAATATAACACGGTCTGCGAAGTTTTCAAAGCCGGTTAATCTAAGTAATCGCCTAATAGGTACCGGTAGGAACTGGTACATGTACAGATTGGTGATGCCAAGGTCAATTAGAGAAAACCTGTATCTTTGACGCGAGTACACCCAAATTATAAACATTCTGTGGTTTTTTAAAACTATTTATGCGTTAATACCATAACATGCGAAAGTTCTGTGTGTCTAATAAAGTCTAAAGGTATACTCTAGCTAAATAATTATACTTAATAGTTCAGTTCAGTTCAATTCTTTATTTATTTAGGCACAACAGTGCACTTATAAACGTCACATTAGATAATTAAATATTAAATTGTACAACATCGAATATTTATATCAAATTGTTTTAGGTCATATTGTTTTAGCTTGCCATGAGGCTTTGTCAGATAAAAAATCATTTATACAATAATAAGCTTTTTGTGTAAGAATTTTCTTAATTATTATTTTAAATTGCCTTTCTCTGAGTTTTAATAGACAGTCAGGTAACATATTGTAGAATCTTACACAGTTATACACGAATGATTTGTTTACTTTGGCTAATAATTATTCCTTTTCAGCTGCGGAACCCTAAAAATATTCAATGAAGGTTTTCAGGAAAATTTATGAAACGTTATGTCGCCCTTATTGTGTAAAACGGAGCAAAATGCGACCAAAAATGGATTTTGCTTCAGCAGTCAGATATCAAGTAATATTTCACAAACTAAAGTTAGGTTGGAATCAAGTAATTAGTGTGTGTTCGCGGCGTGATTTATCCCAAGATAGATCTGCGGATATCTTGAGTGTTGTCGTGTTGTGTGTCTCGATAACAATTATTTACAAGACCAAGTGCGGGTAGTTGAAGATTATAGTCACTCTTCCCGACGGTGACACCCGCACTCTCCAGTCTTCTCGTGACCACGGCTAAAGCAACTCACTCGAAACGACGAGGTATAAAATAAATATTGTTAGCGCGATTAAGTCCAGTCTCATTCAAAAAGTATGTATGAAAATATGTACGACAGCCTCGTTGGCCCAGATTGGTTGCCGGGTTCGATCCCCGGCCAGGTCAAACATTTGTATACATAAACATGTCTGTGTGTTATAAGCGTATATAAGTATGTATATCAGTCATCTGGTTACCATAATACAGGCTTCTAGCCTAGTTTGGGACCAGAATGACCGTGTGTGGCAGTTGTCCCATATTATTATATGTTCGAATCGCGAAAGTTTAAAAATTACTAAAGTAGGTATCTCTACATAACACTAATCAAAGAAATTCTATAAATCTTCACCGGTTATTGTTAAATCGAGTCGATTTGAGTCACACGCACGGCCAATCATTGTGAATGACGGTATCTTACTTGCTTTCTCTATCTGGAAAGTCAACATCTTTAGACTAACTGTAGATAATAAATAACTATTACACATTGAACATGGGAAAATAAAAAAGACGTTATAAATTGATAATAATATCATATCAACTACAGCGGTCCGTACAACGTGCATTATCAATAAATACAGACATCGCGCTTAACAAGTACAAGTAGTTCAAAACAAAATGGCTAATCGATATTTTTATTTTTATGACATAAATGATTTTTTAAATATAAAATAATGAATATATTGTTAATTGTATGGAATATGTGTTGTCATTGAAGTCTGAATTAATTATTTACTATATTTTATTAGGACATTTCAATTTAATGGACTTTAATGGCTATAATATATGAAATGGGGTGTAAGTCTTCGGAAACACAAGGAGGGATGTTATATTATATTAACAAATTCGTATTTTTACAAAGTCTTGCCTAAGAAACAATGACAGTATGATACGTAAGGTCAAAATTTAATGACAAATATGTGACCAGCAGGAAAACGTAGCACTCGATTTAGTATTACTGGGGATCGCTTTGTGTTGCTTTTTGTAGCTGGTTATCTACGGTTATTGCTACAGTCTGCGCTTATCAAGTAATAAAAAAAATGATAAGACTTTTTGCAAGACCGAGTTGAGTCATCGTTTGACCCTTGACAGTAAACATCAAAGGCCCAACGGCTTCGCCTGCGATGTCAATCTCGTGGGAATTGTGTTCAAACGTAAGAAAGCAATTCAACGTCATTGGTTCAAATTCAAAAATGTTAATACAATTAAAGCTCAAGAGGACGTCCCTGAAGGTCAATTAACAGAAAAGGCAATAATATGACACAATCCTTTGAAAAATTTACCAAGTCGATGTTTTGTCCTCTGTTTCCTCCGAATATTGAATGCCTATTTTGATATATTTATATCCTGATATTTTAAAGATGAAGTAAACTATGTCCCTATCATTTTTTTCTTTCATAAACTCTTCATATTTTTTGTAGTTTATGTTTTGTAGTTTTGTAGTCAAATCACGCGAGTAAAACTGGGATTTTTTGAAGTTCGCCATGAAAAAAACCAAGAGTTTATAACAGAAAATAAAACTGACATAGTTTACTTCACTATCTTATATATATAAAAATCTTGTGTCACGATGTTTGTCCCGAATAAACTCCAAAACTACTGAACCGATTTCAATCAAATTTCACATGTACCCGTATTTTGATCTAACTTACTGGATAGGATAGTTATCATCTCAATTATTCGCTTACGTCGTGAATGTAAACGAATAAAATGTATCAATTAATTGTTTCTTAAGCAAGTGTTTATTTACTGTTTAGTTTTATGAAGTTCTCATAGATGGCGGTGTACGTTGATTCATCGATAAAATTCTTCAATATTGTTTGACATCTAGGTTGCAAATACACCCAATAGATGGCGCTGTGTTCTGTTTCTCAGAATATAAATTCTATTACCTTATTTCACGTTATATTTATTTATGCTCACGATATAACCGTATTATTTTAATGGTTTGTGACTGATATTTTTATAATTATACTGCGTATGTTACAATATTATTACCATTAATAACAAAAAAAAATTGTACTATTTTTGTTACAGAATTATTAAAGTCTTGGCGCCAAATTTTAATCAAAGTTTCAAGATCTGGCCATCAAATTCTATCGAGTCGCCATCTCTGGTTTGAATGTCCAAACCTTTGGTATCTCATTCGTTCTCGAGACCTCCTCTGAGCGTACACAAAGCTCCCTCTCGAACCATCGAGACCCACTATTTCGAACAATCGATCAATCGATTCTTCTCGAAGCATGCGAACTAGAACGTTCGGGAAATTCAAGGTTCAGGTATAAATACTGGCGCCGAGTGTCACCGCAGTTCAGTTCCTTTTTAAACGAGTGAATTAATACTATAAGGTATCTCCCGGAAAGTGATAGTCTCAGTAAAATCTCCACGCATTTTGAACAAGAATATGAATTTTTCAATTGAGTACTCCAGTTTTATTTTAAATTTAGGTAATTCGATTTTACCGGAAGGGTTTTATTTCCTCAGTTGCGATTAGAGAAATAAAATATGGCGGTACGAAGTTCGCCGGGTCAGCTAGTCAAGATATAAATTTAAAGAATATGTCAATAATATTCGGAGGAAACAGGGGAATACAAAACATCGATTTGGTAAATTTTTCATACATAAGTAACTAATGAAATCTACCGTGCCTTCATAAAGATATCTCTACAAGAGGAACGAAATATCCTGAATTTTCAAGGACAATTTAGTTTTCATTAAACAATTTGGTCTTAAACAGTTTTTGGAAGTCAATGACGCTATAATATTATTGTAATTAATACATTAATTACTATAATATCACAGTACGATGTGCGTTCGGAAAGATACCTCTACACTCTACAAGAAGAACGCACAAGAAACTTATAAAGGATTCATTTTATATATAATAAATATTTCGTTTGTAAGGTACTGCTAGGAGGCTATGCTGACGTTTCCAGGCATCTACGTCACATCTCTATGTAGTTATTGTAATCTATGTAATTTTTCAAACACGTGATATGTAGAAAGTTTCATAATAATTAGAAACGTCTTCATTCGTTAAATATTGGATTTTTCCATTAGGAATTATCTCAATAACTGCCTGGAGTCTGGAACTGTGCCCGGTAAATGGCAATAGGTTTGCCCCCTATTACATGGGACCTCAGATCATTCAAACAAGGTGATCTGTGCATGGGACCAATAACATAATGGCGAAATGTGGGTGTATCTACTATGGGACTGAGTCCTGGGTACACCTCTGCCTACCCCTTCGGGAAAAAGGCGTGAATGTATGTATGTTATGTTATGTCTTCATTCCAAAATTGGTTTCGGATTATTTGATTAAAATGTTGATAGATTAGCTACTTAGTTAATGTTAATCGCCTTTTGGAACCCTAACTTTCCTTATATAGATACATACACAAGGTGTTATAAAAAGTAGTACATTGCGAAATTCGCAAAACATCCGACTTTCCATACAAATGTCCCGATCAGCTGACATTATGTGTTCCTATGGGAAGTGGAAGTAGAAATTTTTGTTTCTACTTCCACTCCCCATAGGACTCCCCACTCCCCCTAATTTCGCTTTTTCTATTATAAATAAAAACTTAAAAATGTGTCAGTACAAGGTTTAACATTAGAACATAAAAAGTTAGACGAGTCTTCATCAAGGTGATCTGACAAAATATTCGTCTAGACTCTAGAGAATGTATCGCAAAAATTGGCAATAAAAATACGAGTTCACACGAGTCAAGTCACGGGCAAGTCTTAATATCTATAATAATGCGAAAAACATCTCATTTGCAATCGCAATCGATCCATAAAGTTGAACACAATATTTTTGGCAAATGGCAAATGAAGTCACTCACTTTCACTGGCACAACACTAAAAAAAAAACACTGCTTCCGTATGTAACTTGTAACGCTACGCGCGTCTTCGGTAAATGCCGACGGCAGACTAACATTATGCCATACATGGTCGGCTTCCGTCATCAGAGATAATGCTTTTTAGGGTTCGGTTGGCGCGAATTTGCATATTTTTTGTGTATTTTTAATTTTTACGGGTTTTGAATGAGATGGTTAGTTGCATGTTTTATTTATCAGCCAGGTGTTTGAACGCGTTCTACTGCTGAGTTTACCTTGATTTTAAAATAATAATATCTTTATTTTTCTAGGCAAGAAGTGATATTAGACTTTTTCATTAAGAATTTTCACCGTGTTTCGGATGTCCTGGATTTTTTCAGGATCTTGGCGCCCTGAAACTGACAATATTATGGGTTGTCCACATAACCCATATGAATTGACTCGTGCAGTGTAATTGGGGCATACATTCAAATTATTATTATTCTTAATGACAGATCACCACTCTTTGGTAGACTTACAAAAACAGCCAGACAGACTGGATTCTGGACTTTAACAGCCTCGTTGGCTCAGATGGTAGTAACTCTAGTATCTGTGCCGCCAGGCCCGGGTTCGATCCCCGGCCAGGTCAAACATTTGTGTGCATGAACATGTCTGTTTGATTTGGGTCTGGGTGTTATTAAATAAGTATATAAGTATGTATATCAGTCATTTGGTTACCATATTATACAGGCTTCTAGCCTAGTTTGGGACCAGATGACCGTGGCGTGTGAGGAAGTTGTCCCATATTATTATTATATATTATTCATTATTCTAGAACTGTGCCCCGTAGATGACAATAGGCCCATCCCTTATAACATTGGAGTTAAAAAACATAACTGGTGTGGTTGTACCCACTATGGGATTGGATCCTGGTGCTACACCTCTGCTTACACCAATTCCCGAAAAAGGCGTGATGTTATATATATATATTTTTATATTTTACAAATGAAAGCCATGCTGTTAGTCCAGTTTCTCTTCTATTTATATATTTCTTAATTACCTTAGTACATAAAAATATTATGAGGAATTTATAATTTGTTTTGCCGTATTCATTTACCTCTTATTTGCTCAGTTGTTGATCTGAGAAATTTATAACACTATAATTAACTAGCTTTGCTCAGGGGTTTCACCCGCTCAGTCTTCGTTCCCGTGGGGATCATCATCATCATCTCAGCCGTTGGTAATCCACTAGTGAACATAGGCCTCCCCATAAAGGGGGGTTGTTGTCAATACTCGACAGTTGTTGTGCGGTTGTCGAGCGCAGTTCGATGGTTTGTTGCAGAGGATGCTGCTGCCTCCTCTGGATCTGTTAACCCTTAGCCGGCCGACACGGCACGGAGGGTGGAGCACTATTCTAAAGCCGGTAACTCCACGCGGCGGAATATCGTGATATAAAGTACCCTGTGTGTTATTCCACGGTCTAAGCTATCTACGTACCGAATTTCAGCTAAATCGGTTCATTAGTTTTAGCGTGAATACGGAACAAACATACACACAGAAAACAGCGCTAGCACTGTTTTTTGTGCCATCTAGTGTAGGGTTGATGTTATTTTGTGACGCGCATGCTACGGATTCTGTGAACGTTTTGGTGGTTTTATGGAAAGTATTAATGGCAACGTGTGATTTCACGGAGATCTATGGCATGTGCGAGGGCGCGATGGCAACACAGGGAGGTGGATGCCAGCGCGACAGATGATTGTAGAGCGAGATTGAAGATGGTGGGCTTGGAATAAATCATGTAAAATATGCTGAAGTGTTCGAGTATTATTTAATGGAAAAGGCATGCTTACACTAGATAGCGCTGAAGTCAAGTTAGAACTCAGCGTTTTGCTTTTACCTGTTACAAACGTAATTATTTTACATTGTACTATTTTACATTGTAGAATTAAGACTTCTAATATTAGTAAGAAGTAAGATAAGATAAACATGGTTAGGTTGAATGGTTTGCGGCTCAATGTATGTACGTATGTATGTATGTAATGTGTATGCTTACATATTATATTATGTATATTAATATTTCGTATAGTATGTTTATAAATTTAAGTTGCTATATTATCTATATAAATACCTATCTTTTGCACATCACCTTCGTTAAGGTTTTGTTTACGGTTCTTTCCATCCCCAGGTTGTCTGTAAGAAATAGCATTACGCGATAAGACCGCCGATTGTTTACCGTGTCTTTTGTAAATTGTTTATTTTTATTTTCTGGTATGCAATAAAGTATTATTCTATTCTATAATGTATATTTTTGTAAATTCAATGCTTATGTTCTCAAACTTACAAATGTGCGGATGGGATAGCTGTGGCATAGTTAGTGAGGCCCTTAAATTAACTACGGAACCACGTTTCCTAATAATCGTAAAGTAGGCACCCCCGCGGCACTCCGGAGGACACATGCGGACAGATTGTCCACACGTGCGCGGCACCCGGCTATAGTTATTTTGGATGTTCGTTAACACACAACTTTTTAGAATTGACGATGTTTTTTGATGGCTGTGAAAACCATTATCTTTCATAATAAGTTATTTGTTATTACTAACTTTATTATTATTTTTTTAAACACATTTTTTGCAAGTATAGAAAAAATAAAAACGAATACTAACAGATAACAAAAAAAATTAATAGATTTATATTACTAGCAATTGGGATATGCTCAGCTTTGTGCTGCACAAGGTGACCCAGTGCAGCGCTGGTTTTCAGCATATCCCATGCTCGAACATAGATGTCAGCCGATTATTTATTATTGTCTTACTGATATAATGTAACGCCTATATAGATTTGTGTACCTTTGTAATATTATATAGTATATATTATATTGTTATGTATGTATCTATAATCCTAGTATATAATGAATTGGTTATAGTATTATAAGTATGTATTACATATATTTTTATGTATTTTATTTATTTACCACTTAAGTATTTGTTTTTGGAACCATCGTCCCTTCAGTATCTGTATTTCCTTTCTCTGCACGGCTGCCTGGAAGAGATAAGGCCTGGCGGCCTTATCGCTCAGAGCGATCAGAGCGAGAGTAAAAATTTAGGTCGGTTTTTGACGTCGATTTTTATTAAAAAATATATCTAATGTTGAACAGCTGGTGAAGTGACCTGTGAAAGATTGCCTGCGGATCTCAGATGATTAGTGCAGAGGACTGAGCTGAAGCTATACTAATTAGGAGTTCTATGTCCAGCGGTAGAAGAAGCATGGGCTGTGATGATGAACAAAGAAGTTTACAACTTAGGGTCTCGTTTGCCGGGATTCTTTAATAATGTAATTAACCGAGCGAGCGAAGCGTCTTAGTTTCGCGATAGGCCAAAAATGCTTTTGTCCCTCTATCAGTCTGTTATCGCCTACAGGTCGCATTTTCCAACCGATTTTGACGTAAATTGGCATAAAAGTTCCTTGATTTTTTGTCGTTCTCAACTTTCGATTAGGCGAAATTAGGGGAGAAAAAGGGGAAGTTTGCTGTAGCTTTATTTATTTATCGACTGCGTAAATTAAATCTGAGAGGCACACTAAGGACTTCATTTTATACAAGATGTTGCGAAAAAAATCCATAAGAGGGGAGTGGAGGGGAGAAAAAAAGGTAATCTCATACAACTACGGATATAATATGAGACAACTCCCACACACGGTCTTTTGTTTCCAATCTAGGCAGAGCCTGAACCATGGTAACCAGAAGACTGATACACATGCTTATTTATATACGCTTATAATAATATATAATATATAACACTCGATTCAGAAATTTTGTCGTGTCGTATCGTATAAATTAAGTAAAGGAAGCCATGAGTCAGAGTTCGTAATAATATTTACTCTATAGTTAACATTTTACCGTATTAGGCCTTGTCCGCACTGCGATATTTCACAGCACGTTTTTTTTCTCGCAATTCTGTAACACATATAATCCTATAGGAGTAGCCGCACTGGCGGTAAAAAAACGTGCGGGATAAAAATCTGTGACTTGATGCAAATTCAATGCGAAGTGGTGCGATTTATTTCCGCGCGAATATTTTGTAATAAAAACCTCGCGGTGAAATATCGCTGTGCGGACAGGCCCTTAATGTACAAACGAAATAATTAACAACTGCTTATATTGTGTTTGTTATCACTTTGATGTTTTAACTCTAAAGATAATTAAATATTTTGTATCTTAAGGAAAGGCCAGGTCAAAAGTACCAACAACCGACGAGCATGCATGAAGAATGTGATGAAAGTGGAAGAAGCGAAAGTTGTATGTCAGGATCGTAGCAAGTTGAAAGAAATAGTCTCTGCCCACCCCAACGGGAACAAGGCGTGACTGTATGTATGTAAATATTTTGTTTCTAGGTAACGTTGTTCATCCTTTATCATTTATTTTGGAATAATTAGGAATGTACACAAAGACAAAAGAAACGATGGTGCTTTCAGTAGTCGAGAGACTGTTTTGCAAACACCACATTATAAAAACAAGTGTACAGAAGTCAAACTCCATAGAACGTGCGCACGAGCAACGTACACATAGACATCGCTCGCGGACACGATATCTCGGAAATGTGGGTTATACTATGTGACTGAGTCCTGGGTACACTTATGATTGTAAGGGCGTGATTGTAAGGACAATGTACATGTTATGACTTCAAACATGTCACAGCTCCAGTGTATTGAATCATAAAAAGTAGCACTGCATAACCTTCCTAAAGCGTCATCTTTGGTTGAGTTCTATGTGCATGCAGCCAATAGGACCACAATACAGTAAATGATGATTTCCTGCGAGGTGACCGCATCGCTGTCGTCATGTGACCGGTAGGTACTTGTATTGACCATTTATATATTATATATATAATATATTATACGGTGGGTTCCCAATGTGTCACAATAAACGAGTCACACTGTTACCTGTTGCAACAATTTCTCCCAACGGGGGTGGTATTACGAACATGCAATCGCGTAACAACAGCGGTAAATTTTGCTGTCAAACTTCATTTTTTGTATGCCGTTTGACAGCACAGATTAAGGAATTAAACGCTTTCCACACTTCTACTGCTGTTCGTAATAAGGGGGCAGGCCCGTTACAAAATTTTTATCAAAATAAGTTCCCATCGATTATCACTATTACCCGTTACAAACATTTCTTTTTTAAATCGTCCCATCCAGTCACACTGTGACGCAAGTGTTAGTAGATTGGAAGAAAAATCCTAAAGTGTCCTACAGTGTGACTCGCTGGGAACACACTTTTAATAAGAACTATTAATATTGAAGGAAATAATTAAGAGTATATCCTAGCTACCGGGAAAAAAAAAAAAAAAAATCGACACAATCTTCTCAAACGGGAAAAAAAAACATAAGGGTTTTAATTTTTTTTACACGGAACCCTTAAGCTTTACCTAAAATAATAAGTTAGCCTTTATTATGCCCTAGAACATCAGCTATCTGCCAGTGAAAGTCCCATTAAAATCGGTCCAGCCGTTTTAATGGCCAGATTAGCGACAACAAACAGACAGGCAGAAAATTGTATTTTTGTAATAAGTATCGTATTTAATTTCATATGCAATTTTTTCTTTTTATAAATACAGGTTTTTATTAGTAAAAACACTAACTGTACTAATTTGTTGATTAATTAACGGACTTACATATTATATAAAATTTTTTAGCTGACAGTTATTTAGCCATCATTCCTAATAATATTATATTATGTAAATGCGAAAGTTTGTCAGGATGGATCAATGAATGGATGTTTTTTACTCTTTCACGCCGAAACTACCGAACCGGTTGGGTTATAGATAGTTTGACCCTGAAATAACACATAGGGTACTTTATATCTCGATATTCCCGCGGGAACGAAGACTACGCGGGTATAACCGTAGGGCATAGCTAGTACTTTATAAAGTAAAGCACAAGAACCTTATTTTCTATTCAACACTAGACAATATCTAAGAGAATATTATAATCAGATAACGCGCTACAGACAAGTACCGGCGATTAACCTTGAGAGTATTCAAATCATTCCTATCTATTCACGATAAGATACTTATTGGTAGATACTTTAATAAGAGAATAATAATTTGAATTTATACTCTAACAGCGTTCTGTTACCCCAATTACACTGCTCGAGTCAATTCTTATGCGTTATGTGGACAACCCATATTGTCAGAGTTACAGGTCGACATGAGCTAACTACTGCCCCCTACATATCTTATAGGGAACTATACGGACCTACAGTTTAACGTGCACTCCGAAACACGGCAGCGCCCGGCGAAAAGTCCACATGGTGAGATTCGGTCAGGGACTCCGGATTTAAAGCCGGGCATATTCCCGCTGGACCGCGAACGCTAAATGACATAGGTTTGTCTAGCATTTAGACTTATCACCCGTATTCAAGAACCATTATCATGATTATGATGGCCCGAACGATAGGGTCGGTAAATCCGATTGGAAATAATTGCCTGCCGTGACAAACGCGGTGAGAAATTCCTTACTTACCACAGTACCTTTCATAAGTATTGTTCTTGTATACACAGGTGTTATTCTTATACAACTGACTCGTTCGTATAGGCGCTGCGAAAACAGGGTAACTTTCGAGTTTTGTGTCGGCAATAAGCAACTAACATAACATACAATCACGCCTTTTTCCCGAAGGGGTAGGCTGAGGTGTACCCAGGACTCAGTCCCATAGTAGGTACATCCACATTTCGCCAGCACTTTATTGGTCCCATAGTCCCATGTAAAAGTGGGCGAGCCTATTGCCATCAACCGGGCACAATTTCATACTCCAAACTGTCATTGAGATAATTCCTTATTTAAAAATAATTGCCTTACAATAATATCCTTATTTTATGGTCGTGCGCCGTTTTTGTGGGTTTTTGTTTCAAAACTCAAAGTGCAGTTACTTTTATTATGCTGGCAGTTTATTGTTTTTCTTTTTTTAACAAAGCGGTCAGAGACCAAACAATTCATGGTTTTAGATTTCACAAAAGAGTTTTTATGCAAGTAGTGGCATTGTGGTCTCAAATGTTTTGTTTTTTTTTTGTATATTTTTAACTGTTTTTAACAAAGGTTATAAAAATATAAAATATTCTTAATTCTTGTAGATCGAGTTGTTTGTCAGTGGCAAATGAGAAAGCTATATTACAATAAATACTATACTATTAACCGACCACATATACCTACATGATGATCTCATTCAAAACAAAAGTGGTGTTTGTAAAGGCATTGTGTTATCGGCAAGGTCGCTGAGATTCGCCTCGACACTTTACTAATGAGGCTTGGACACATAATACATATATAATATTATAATAAATAGTTAAGACATACCTTGGTAAGAATGCTTAATGTAGGGTTCCATACCTAGATACTGCAAACATGATAGTAATAACATTTTTTTTCACGGTTTTTTCATTTGTGATATTATAAGATCTGGCTTCTTGGAAAATTTCATGATGCTAGGCCAACGGGAAGTACCCCAGGGTTTTTTTTTTAATGATAATGAGTGACAAGACGAGCAAATCAGGTGCCTGATGGTAAGCATCATGATTGCCCATATCAGACACAGTGTCATTCGCCTCAGAGCTCAGAGAACTGTGATGTAAATATATATAATAAAAGGTTTATATTAAAACTGCAGTTGTGGGAATGATCTGCATTATAAGCATTTAGTAAAAATAATTTGAAAATTCAAAGTTCAAGTATAAATATACTCTAACTGAATAGGATTCCCCAATTACACTGCTCTGGTCATAAAAAAATCCTTGTATGTTAACACAACGAAAAAAACCTACATTCCAAGTTTCAAGTCTCTAGGATCAGTGGTTTGGGCTCTGTGTTGCATGTCAATCAGTGAGTCATTTAGGATGATTTTGTAAATTTCTATTAATGTAGTGCAATGAATTTTTTACTCCGATAACACCATCGTTTATATTTTTGATCTAAGTTTCAGGTACAAGGTATAGATAGACCTATGTATGTGAGACCATGATGTAAAGTTCTTTAAAATAGCGTCTATGAGTCATAATATGCAAACATGTCAATCATCTGACCTTCGCAACGTGTGGTTATCATAAAACTGCAATATTTCATGCAGATTTCATGCCACCTCATTATGCACTGTTTACACTGTGATAGTTTTATAATTGATGGCCCTTCTAATGATACTATTTTACAAGCTTTTCAAACTAAAATATTTGTATTGTATGTTCAGGTCAAATCTTGCTACTGAATATTAAAGTATTTATTCTCAACTGATAGATGTTTTGTTTTGCGAGGTGACAAATAGCTTAAAGTGGTTGTTGGGAAATGCCCAACTTAAATGTAAAATATTCTGTTAAATAACACCAAAGCCACGCCCACTTTCCATGGTAAGCCGGGTCCGCAGCGGCATGTTTTTGTGTTACCTAACACAATAACATGAAAAGTGGGCGTGGCTTTGGTGTTATTTAACAGAATATTGTTATATAACATGCTAACACGTAGCTGTAGTCCCGGCTTAAGGAGAGCTAATAGAGTGTTGAAGGGTCGGCAACATACTGGCAATACCCCTGGTGTTGCCAGTCGCGTAGCATCTATAGGCGGCGGTAACCGCTCACCATCAGCCTTGGCAAATAAGCAGACAGGCTAGTAAAAATAAGGATTACATTTTTTTTTTATGATAGTAAGTGACAAGACGAGCGAATCAGTTGCCTGATGGTAAGCATCATGATTGCTCATAACAGACACAGTGCCACCCAGTGTTTTAAAATTCAAAATTCTGCACGGCACAGCACTGCGCCTATCACACTGAGATATGTTGAACCTCATCATGCCCAATAATTTCACTGGTAACATTGCAAAATTTAATAATGTTATTATTATATACCTTGTTAATAGTTGTGGCATGTTATAGTAATTTTAATATTAATAAATTTAATATTAATATTAATAATAAATTTTAATAATAATTAGAAATGATTTAACAGGATGTTTCCTTCATAGATAATATTAGTTCACGTTATATAAAGTACTCTGTGGTTTACGTATTTGTGACCATGTTACTGGGATTTCCTTTTATTATCCTTATGTGTTACTAGTTATGGTCTTTTTAACCTCCAGCCGTAAAAGGTAAGGGTTATAAGTTTGACACGTCTGTATATATCTGTCTGGGGCATCGTAGCTAAATGAAAAGACCAATTTCGAAGCGGTTTTCTTTGTTTGAAAGCCGACGTGATTGTGTTTTTACCCCGGACACTCACATGCGTAAAAATATTCGTACATTGTACAAATGTTTGCATGCGTGTGAGGGCAGTCAGATATACTATTTGCAAACTCAGCGGATATGCGAATGGGTTCGCAAACTCACTATGGAAACCCGTTTGCATTTGATAGATAGATAAACACTTTATTGGTACACCACAAACAAGAAGATCTAAAAACTAATAACAATTCATAATAACTAGTGTAACAATGGGCGGTCTTATCGCTAAGATATATAAAGTACTCTCTGAGCACAACTGGTTGCACGAATGTGTAGGAGACTACGCGAAGGTTCGAGGTTCGCGCCCTTTGATGTGCATAAAAAAACCGACACAACTTGGAAAAGCACGAATACAGCGAAAACTTTGCATAATTATTTGCAAATGTCGTCCTACACTTGCGGGTTAGCGATTTCGTACGCATGTGAGTGACCGGCATTAGCTATGTCACATGAAAATTGGTTCAGCTCTTTACTACTAAAGTGGGGTACTTTAACTGCTTAAAAATAATTCTCATGATATGTGTAAATAGTTAAATGTAAATTTTGCTCGTAAATAAAAAACACACACCACAATATTTTGTTTCTAGTAAATAACTGAATTTCACACCTACATATAATATGTAACTTAGTGGAAATGTGACCAAAGAGTCTTGTACAGTGTATTTCTATACCTAATGATATTGAGTTGTTTAAACAGAAACTCATAGTAAAGTATTTCTTTAGGATTCAGGACAGGATAGGAAATGGGGGACTTGCAGGACAATCCTTAATTACGTAGAAAACAAAATGCAACTAAGTAATATCCAAGTTTTAATGCCAGTTTAAAACTGCTGAATCTAACATTGTAAATAAAACCTCATTGTTTACTTTTAAAAAAACGCCGCGTGTACGATGCGCGTAATACTTTTGGCCCACTTTTAGAACCTGTTCTGATTGTACTAAAGTGAAGAGGCAATTATAACTTGATAATTATGTAAAATGTATTGTAAACTGACCTTAAACCGGGCGAAAAGTAGTTCTCCTTCCGAATAAATCCAAATTCCAGAAATTATTGTGACCCACTCACTCACTGCACACAACGCGATAACTTTATGTCATTAAAACTACACTAAAAGGAAATTATAACAGTGAGTCTTCTAAACGTATTGTTTTAAGGCACATAATATCAGTTTTAGAGTGTTATAAAAGTTTTTACGACAAAAATATATGTCGGCATTTCAAGTTAGAAAAGTTAAGTTTGACAGTTTGTAATGCACTTTTGACTTGCGCTCTCGCTCTCACATTCCATTCTTTTGACAGATGACGTAAGCATCGAGCCGGCCCGAAATGAGCTCCCTGCTCCGAGCAATTATTATGCCTGGAGAAATGTAAAAACACTGGCTTAACCTTTTTTGCTTAGGCGAAGCGCAATGTACTTATAGCCCAGTCTAATTAGGTAAAAAAAAGGGTCAGCCTCGGAATGAAAGATAATAAGCTGTAAATTGGTATAAACCTTTGTTTTGCCGTTCTAAACGTTGTCTCAAAAGTCACAAGTGCTATCGTGTCCGCGTCTTAAGATATTGAAGGTCAAAGGTTGTAAAAATCGATTTTTCGTGAATATCACTATTGCTTAAATGAGATTTGCATCTATTATAAAGTTGTAAAGCATAAAATTTTCTACAACTTTTGTCTGAACTTTTTTTCATACGATCAACCGTTTTTGCGGTAGACCGCGAAGAGTGCGCCGCGTATATATATGGCCTAATGCAAGGTCAAGCGTGAGTTACGGTTATCAGTACGTTGTTTAAAGTTAATTATTTACTAAAAAATTATAATTATTAAACAATGCCCATTATTTATGTACTTATTATTAATTATTTATATATAATTAAAATAAGTGACTTCATTATTTATATTTAACTATAGTATATTAATAATTTTGGATTATATATTTTAATTATATTTTTAGTTACAAAGACAGTAAGGGAATATATTTTATATATATGTTTATTTATCATTAAATATAGCATATTATATATTTATTGAAATCTGAGTTCAAATATTAAAAGTATTTTTGTTGATTTTAATTATAGTAAAATTGTAAATGGGAGCTAGTTATCTTCTTCTTCTTAAGAAAAAAGATATTAAGACATTTCACAGGTTAGTGTTTTGAGCTATTATGCTTAGAACCGTTATTCTAGACCTATAGAACCTCTGTTGTCTCCCTCTCGCATGGCCCCGGGCCCCGCCCCACTGGGAGTCATAGAAATTATTAGATAAATTTTCTTCTTATTTATCTATTTTAAACTGCTAATATTTTTATTTTTTTGCAGTATAAATTGTCATAATGGAAGATTCCTCGTAGATTTAAGATAATCAGGGTGAAAAGAGTGGCCCGCGTCTACCTGTTTCACCTCGAGAATCTTCTTCTTCTCCTTGGTCGTCGAATTTAGCCGTTAGCCTCACAACGCATTCGTCAGTCGTCGGTCGTCGTCGGTCGTCGAGAACGCAGAGTAAACGGTTAGATATGCTAACCAATCAAGTGAGTGATATTTTAAACTAGTTAAAACAAAGTGGTTCGATTTGACAATCGAAACGAATCTACGAGTAAATGACGTAACAAAGCAACTCAAACGTTTTAATTACGTGTCAATACCTATCCCATCAAGAGTTAGGTATCGATAAGGTAGAGAAAACTGTAATCTTCTATTGAATATATTTATTGTACAACTTTACTATTGTATAGTTGTAAAATAAATATCTCCGCCTGTCACGCGGGTTACCGGGTTGATCCGAACTCCACTTGGTTCAGTTTTGCGGAAGAGCCACATTCCATCCCTAAATGTGCAGAATAGACAAGATGTACCTGCTAAATGGCCCTGTGGGGCTATTGGCGTTCTTTATAATCACCAGTCGTTATCAGGCTTAAGTCTTTGTGTTCTGTGGTTTGAATTAGTTACAAAGACGGAGAGAAAAGGAGGAGAGAAAAGAAAAAGGAGTGGTTCTCACTCGGGACTGACACAGTGCACAGTCTACTTAGTAAGTTTATCATAATGTCTTTGGTTAGTAACCAGACTTTGACTGTCAAATCAAGATAATAGTGTAGTGACTAAAGTGATAGTCACCGAGAACGCCAATTGCCCGGCTGAACTACGTTACAGGAATCCAAAAAATACCATACTCTTGTGACTTACCTTCGTGAAGGACTCGTATAGTCATCGCATCGTTTGTATATTATAAAAATATAACTTAAACTTTCTGACACGATTTCCAACGGGCCCAATAATGACCAAGCACATAAACTAAAACAGCAGCTAGTTTTAGTACGATCGAATAATCACATCAAGTTACCTGCCAAATGTACCTAAATCGGACGCGATTTTTTATGCTCGCATCCGATTTGAAAATACTTATTTTAATTCTTAAATTTAAAATCATTACGTACTTAGTTCAAATGAAATTACTTTTGCTTGGTAAATATGCACAGGATATAGGATTTCTTTCAAACCCACGAATAGGTGATCTCCGGAGATCCTTATTTCCATGTGCATCAGCAGTTTGCTAACCTTTTACGTACGATAGTACGATAATAACTAAGCTCCAAATAAGTTGAACCCAGAACTAATTCAGCTGACCTGTCTACTATTTGGGCTGTCATCAGCAATCAGCACCCAAGGCATTCACGATAGTATCGAGTAAGGTCACATAACCGCCCTCATGTTAGAAAAAGTACAAAAAGCGTTTCTTAGATATATTTTTAAGTTTCAGAACAACTACTATTCCAACAGGTAGGTTTACCACAAAGATTCAGTTGGGATGCCTGGGACACATCTCCCTAAAATAGTAACTGCAGAATAATATTATCCCTCTTCAAATTACACAACGCAATCCGGGTCGGGTAGCAGCAAACCCCAGACAGCCAATCACTGCATTCCGTACATAGTTTTTCCCGCGCTCTTTCGTCACGAAACCGGTTAACGTGCCGCGCCTTTCGTAAACATTTTGATATCCGTCGATAATTTTGTTTGAAACTTAAAAGTTGAATGCAACAAATGTGCAGCAGTGTACCCGTATACTTATATATTTTATTAGTATATGTAGTAGGCCAGTTTATATGTATTATCTATGGTAGTAGGTATATATTATGTACTCTGCGCAGCAGTGTAGGTAGGTATGTGTTGACAATATGTGTAATGGTGAATTTATCTCTTGCTTTAGTTATTAATGTAGAATGGTTTTTAATTAAAATAACTATCCTTACATTTGCATGTATTTGCATAGACACTAGCGCTATGTCTAATGTCTAGATGGGAAACGAAACTTGTCAACAGGTAAAACTAAAATAATAATTATTATGAATTTTTTTTAAAACAAGTTTTTTCGCATCATCTAGCAAAACTAAAAATTCAAAATCCTTTTTTTAACAAGGTATGCTGTAAACTTTATCTATATTATGGGCTTCCAAAGAAATCCGCCATATTGCATTTACGTCGGGTCCAATACAAGTCCATAAGGATCCAAATTACGAGCGCTAACCCTCGAACGAACATTGGCTGCATTAAAGAGTTTTAATAACGAAATTGTTAAACCTTAGCCGGCCGACACCACAACCACGGGTAGAGAAGGTGGGGTCGTGGGGTACTATTATTCTAAAGCCGGTAACTCTTCGGCATATGGAACGATGTGTAGCGTAGCGGTCTCGACTGCCGTTCATGAGGTCCCGGGTTTAAACCCCAGGTCAGGCAAAGATTTATTGGAGTTTTCCATTAGGAATTATTATCTCAATGACGGCCTGGAGTCAGGAACTGCGCCCAGTAGAAGTCAATAGGCTCGCCTCCTATTATATGAGACTAATACTAGGACGATTTAACCACGGTTAATTCGTTCAAAGACCAATAACATACTGGCGAAGTGTGGGTGTAGAATGATGTACCTACTATTGGGACTGAGTCCTGGGTACACCTCTGGCTAACCCTTCGGGAAAAAGGCGTGATGGTATGTTATCTTCTAAGAGAAAAAATAATATAAAAATGAAACACATCATTCGTTATTGGTAATATCATGTATATTTTTCTTTGGTATTGATTATGCTTACTATAAAATTCATTTAAAAAGACAGTTAAAACAAGACATTGTTATTAAATTAAAGCGACATCTATAAAAACTTTAAAGTAAACACCAGTCCTTACATCAAAAACACCGACAACTGAATCTAAAAGACCCGCCTTCTAGTTCATGTTAAGATTCGGGGGCTAGCTGTTATCCACTGTCACTGCCTAACCTTGACGAAAACACACATAGCTGTCGCGTTGTCTTTAAGTTTGAGTTGTCTATGTTCGTAAAAAATTACAAAAAACCGTCAAAATAAAATAAAAAAATACTTCGCTTTAAAATTAATGCTATAAAATGAGGAATTCTTATAAACAAACACAATCTGACACAACCTAAGTTAAAAACATAAAAACTAACTGGACAACATAATTCAATCTCAAATTAAAAAAATACAATCTTTCGCGGCAAAAAAAAAAAAAGTACTACCATTAATATTACGACCATGAACCTAGGCGGAAGGAGTCTTCCAAAACAAGTTTCTGAAGCGCAATAGTAAGCCAGCTCGCACACTTTTTTGGAGAGGTCTACCTTGAGTGGACGGAAAAGATTTTTGTACTAACAGCTCGAGCAGTAACCACTTAAGCTGACCCCTTACTGCTTGTGTGCACGCATACATTCACACCTTTTTAGGGTTCAAAAGAAAAAAGGAACCCTTATAGGATCACTGTTGTCCGTCTGTCTGAGTCTGTCAACGGGAACGCGTGGAGGTATCAAGTTGAAATTGATATCAACTACTCAGATCTGCGGTCCCTTCGCGCACGGGACTATAAACCTCTAGTTGTTTTCTGTAGTTTGCAACTAGATGGCGCTGCACGTTCTTAGCGAATGAAGCGGTAGCGTTTTGATCAAGTATCTAGGTATGGAACCCTACACTATGCATACATACGTATGCCTTAACACTATTTTCTAGGTTTATGGGTGCGATTGCGTGACGTCATGTTTGTATATTAGGTAGCTGACTTACTTTCGCGCTTCATTTTTTGTTTAAGAAGGCTCCGTCCGCCATTTTTTTAGGTTCATGATTAAGACATCGTCAAATAATAATAATAATAATAATATGGGACAACGTTCCACACACGGTCATCTGGTCCCAAAATAGGCTAGAAGCCTGTACTATGGTAACCAGATGCCTGATATACATACTTATATAAGCTTATAACACACAGGGACAGATCTGTTTGATCCTTCCCTGTGTGTTATAAGCTCATGGACACAAATGTTTGCCCTGGCCAGGGATCGAACCCGGCGCCTGCGGCACAGAAAGCAGAGTTACTACCGTCTGAGCCAACGAGGCTGTAAACTGTAATTTATAAATTCATAAGCTAAGAAAAATCACAGAGTAAAAATCGTACTTTTACTTTAGACTGAGATTCTAATTTGATATTATAAGCATATTGTTTCTTAATGTGGTATTTAAAAAACATTTCTCTCTACGGAAAAAATGCGAGTTTTCAAGTCTCGCCGATAGATGGCGCTATTTCAAACAAAATTTGTAAACGTAATTTGATACTGTAATATTTGGAATAGATTCACATAAAACCCTACGTTTCATTATCTAATATCATCTATAAAGCCTAAGGCGAATTTATAATTTGATTATCTGGACAACAGAATAATACAATAATATTTATTCTTATTTAATAATAACAATGTTTAATCGTGCCATTACCACGGGAATTTCAACCAAAAAGGCAGCTATTGTTTTCATTTCATTCATGAAACCGGAGGGGGGGGATTCATTTCATGATTTAAATGATAACAATATCGCCACAATACGAGTGTCGTTTGACCGTTTGACGTTTCATGTTGTCAAGCTTGACAGTTTCTCTCTCTCAAGAGAGAAGAAATAACTTTGCATAGGCGTAACTAATACAATATTGTAGAAAGAGTAATTGAGTATTTGAATTCTTTCTTTATTGCATAAACGGAAAGATCATATAAGATTCGTCAGAAAACTATTTCTAGTTTATTTTTATTCGCTACAATTACAAAGTTATATCAAATTAAAAAAAACATTTTTAATCCAGTACCGAAAACACGCTGATAGTACCCGAACGAGCTCGCGGTCTGTAGTGACGTCACAATGTTATAAAGTGCCATACATAACTATAACATAATGACGTCACAAAAATGGCGATCAATCGTGGCGCGCATTTTGAATCGCTTATCATAAATTAAAAATTATTTGATAGTGATTTTTGAATCAGATGATACATAATATAAATTAAACTTTAAAAAAAAATAAAAAAATACGATTTATATATTTTATTCAAATACTCAATTTTTATTTTTATCACTAAATATACTTACAGTACGGTCGTTTTATCTTGACGAGTCTGAACATAGGCTCTGCGAACTTTAACGCATGTAAACATACATACATACATAACATAGATTCACGCCTTTTTCCCGAAGGGGTAGGCAGAGGTGTACTCAGGACTCAGTCCCATAGTAGATACACCCACATTTCGCCAGTAAACATCACACACAGTACAGTTTCGCATGTAAACATGTGACCAAAACTATTAATAATATGATCGTCATCATCATCATCTCAGCCATAGGACGTCCACTGCCGAACATAGGCCTCCCCCATAGATTTCTATCTAGACGGTTGTAAGGGGCCTGCATCCACCGTGATCTTGCTGTCTTTATCAGATCGTCTGTCCACATTTTTAATGGACGTCCTACGTTATTATTATGATTTAACTGAACTGAACTGTTTGTATTTACAATAAACATTTGTTCGTATATTTGTTTATCTGATAATAACAGTTTTGTTATTATCGCTCGCAGTTCGCAGAGTTTATGTTCAGACTCGCCAAAATAAAACGACCGTATTCTTCTTAGATTTGCTATGCTGTATTTTTTATTGAATCATTCACTCTACAAACATGGTGCAGAACATGTCATGTGCGAACTTTGAATATAATGAAACGAAAAGTGGCGGGGCCGGTGGTTATGCACTGTCACTGCATAATCATGGCGACAGCATACCCCTAAAGCGACGTCTGTTAGGTTGGTTTGTATGCAGTCTTCACAGATGGACAAGAAAATCCGCAATGTTGCAAACTTTACAAAAATCACTTAATTTAAGAAACTGGCAAATTGTCTCACACACTCCTCAGAGTGAAAAAACTCGTTTGTGTTTTCTATCAGATTCATAAATCGTGCGACGCCATAATATTTCTTCAGATCCAAAAAAGTCATGTGATGTAACCAAAATGTGGAGTCCTATACTATTTAGTCCGGGAGCCAATGCTGAGCTTTCCATAACAGGCAGTAGTAGCCCGAATACTGATTGTTTGCGTTTGTCTGAAAATATGATAAAATAAAACATAAGTTATTGTGCCCGGTAGAATAGATATTAGGCTCGCCTTCCACTACTTTTTAATTAACATGGCAGCGACCGGAGAATTCACATTTTTTAATTATCTTTTTATGATAGTGTGACAAGACGAGCAAATCAGGTGCCTGATGGTAAGCATCATGATTGCCCATATCAGACACAGAGCCACCCAGTGTTTTAAAATACAAAATTCTGCGCGGCACTGCACTGCGCCTGTCACCCTGAGATATTAGTTGTTGAACCTGAGTTGAATATGAGTTGTTCAATCTTATCATGCCCAGTAATTTCGCTGGTAACATTGCCCTTCAGACCGGAACACAGTAATGTTTGCACATTACTGCTTGGCGGATGAATAACTGGCAAAGGTGTGGTACTTCCCCGGCCCCCTGCAAGAGGCCTACCACTACAAATAATCAGTGTTACCTGTATAGGAGCATATCTTTGCAATAACGGTCGATAGCCACTGCCAAATGTTGCCAGCATCACTTCATCTGAATCCTTGTGCGGAAACAACGGGACGATCACTTTAACCTTTGAGTGAATAAAAAGAAAAACATTTTAAAAACAAGCTCTTTCGTATTTTTATCAACAAAAACAAAAACTATAACCCAGCATATCTAAGAAGTGCAGTTTGAAGTTTCATCTTTTCAAGCAATTTTTAAGGCGCGGTGCAAACCTAATTCGCCTTCTCGCTCACATGTATTCACATTTTTGAAGATAATATATTCTAGAATATAATAATACAAAGATTCAGTAAAAAATCCAATTTAATCCAAACAAGTTTTCAGGGCCTTTTCATTTTTCTAAGATTTTTTTTCTTTGTGCAGGTTTTTATATACATGAACATAACATAACATACATTCACGCCTTTTTCCCGAAGGGGTAGGCAGAGGTGTACCCAGGACTCAGTCCCATAGTAGATACACCCACATTTCGCCAGTACGTTATTGGTCCCATGTAATAGCAGGCGAGCCTATTGCCATCTACCGGGCACAGTTCCAGACTCCAGGCAGTTATTGAGATATTTATATACGAGTACATGAAAACTCGTTTTAATTTTTTTTATTGTGATTTCAAAATAAATAATTTCTTTGAAATTTTTGATTTATTGAATGTTAGTCATCTGTTTTTCAACTGAATCTTTCCAAGCGGTGCAATTTGATTTAGTTAGAACACAATAATATCATAGCTGTATTATCAAATGGTACTTCTTAAATCCATCAAGGATTGTAATGGAAGTACCGTGTGTTTAGAAATATATGTACCTCTACAAGAAGAACGCACAAGACACTTGTACGCACGGTAGACTCGTTACTGTTTATTTTCATTGACGTACAAAAGTGTCAGATTGTGACCTATTTGAATAAATCTTTTTGACTTTGACTTTGACTTTGTAGGGTTTAATGTTTTCAACTGATTTTCCAATATTTGGTTTGGTAACATTCGTTAAATATACTCACATCAGCCTCATAAGGTCTGAACACAGTCAACGGTCGTAAAGTAGCCGCATCGGCAACTATTATACAACCCCACATTGTACCCGCGTAGATACAATCACCGGCCTGACATAATGCTGTAACCTGTGGAACAAAAACCAGAAATAAAACATTCTTTTAACTATAGATTTTATTAACACTATGGTCTCGGTGGTGTAGTGGTTTGCAAGTGCTATTGCCGATCATGAGGTCCCGGGTTCGATCCTCAGACCAAGCAAACAGTGTTATTGGATTTTACCATTTAGTATTTTCTCAATGATACCTTGGAGTCTGAAACTGTGCTCGGTAGATGGCAATAGGCTCGCTCCCTACTAAATGAGAATTAATGATATGTAACTGGCGAAGTGTGGATGTGCCTACTATGAAACTGTGTCGTGAGTACACCTCTGCCTAGCCCTTCGCTAAAATCGTGTGATGTTATGTGTCAAAACCACTGCTAACTAAACACTAATGTTTCATTCTACCCCATTTATGTTACAATCAACTTCACTAATGTTACACCGTACCCCCTCAAAGTTACACTTCATTTTGTCACCTCACTAACCCCCACAAATGTTCCACCGTACCCCACAAATGTTCCACCGCACCCCATACCAAAACCTACCTTACACCGGTCTATACATAGTCAATTCGTTCTATAGCGCTAGACTGCAGACTTTTAGAACACGGTACCAGCTTGCTGCAATCCAGCCTTGCTACCCGCTACTTGATTAACATGATAATACGAATGTCAGTTCAATAAAGACCAAACATGGCTCATTTTATCAAAGTTATACTACATTATATATAATTTACGTTTGAATCAACGCCATTAATGTTTCGAACCACCCCACCAATATAACACTTCACCTCGTTAACATTTCACCCTACCCCACGAATTCACTCCCCACCAAGCCAATGTTTCACCCCACCCAACCAAAATAACACATCTTCTTACTAATGTTTCACCCTACCCCATGAATGTTACCCCCCACTAAGGCAATGTTTTACCTCACCCCACCAATATTACACTACACCCTCCTAATATTTCACTCCACCCCACAAATATTTCACTCCACCATAAAACCTACCTTACACCGGTCCATAGTCAACTCGTCATCTATGGCGATAGACTGCAGACTTTCAGAACACGGCACCAGCTTGCTGCAATCCAGTTTAGCTGTCTGCTGTTTAGTTCGTACGTCCCATTGGTATATGCACTCACCTGTATTCAAAAAATATATTTAAAAAAATAACGGCTCACGAATTGCTTGTTAATGTACACAGCTTTTCTAATTCGTGGTAATTGAAATTTCAATTAAATTACTCATTAATAATTTAATTAAAATAGGCAATATTGTAATGGGATGACAAGTTTGTGGTTTGTCCTTAAAGCATTTAGAACAGAACAAGAAGCTATAAATTTAGGTATATATAATAAAATGTACGGAGGAAACAGGGGAATACAAAACATTGATTTAGTAAATTTTCCAAACTGCTAAGAGGTGCTCTTTTCTTGTTAAGCAGACAATGAACCGGCATACGCCCATGGATCAGTCCGTACCGGGTTGACTAAGTCCAGTGACGGCCGCCGCTCCGGCCACGAGGCAGGAGACGGGTCCGGGCGCGGGCACGCTGTCGGCCGCGTGCGCGCCGGACTCGCTCACTGCGTACGCGCACAGTGCGTCGCCGCCTGACCATACTTCATATCTATATATATATATGAAGGCATAAGCATACATATCAAAAAGGGCAGATTGACATTATTGAAAAATACTATTTTTTATGGTACAAGACGAGCAAATCAGGTGCCTGATGGTAAGCATCATGATTACCCATATCAGACACAGTGCCACCCAGTGTTATAAAATTCTAAATTCTGCGCGGCACTGCACTGCACCTGTCACCCTGAGATATATTAGTTGTTAAAACTCGTCATGGCCAGTGATTTCGCTGGTAACATTGACCAACGCCGTAAGTTTACTCGAGTCTCGGGACTCGAAAAATGTCTAGACTTCCTAAACCATAAACATTAGTGTCAGATGGAACATTGGGGTAAGATGGAACATTGGGGCCAGATTGAACATTGGGGCCAGATTGAACTTGAGTTCAGATGGAACATTAAGTGTCAGATGGAACATTGGGGTCAGAGAGAACATTGAGGTATGATGGAATATTAAGATATATCAAAACGTTGGTGAGGTAAATAAATACACTAGTAGGTAGTTGACAGCCTCGTTGGCGCAGACGGTAGTAACTCTGCTTTCTGTGCCGCAGGCTCCGGGTTCGATCCCCGGCCAGGTCAAACATTTGTGTGCATGAACATGTCTATTTGATCTGTGTCTGGGTGTTATAAGCGTATTTAAGTATGTATATCAGTCATTAGGTTACCATAGTACAGGCTTCTTGCCTAGTTTGGAACCAGGTGACCGTGTGTGGAAGTTGTCCCATATTATTATTATTATATTATTATTTATATAAATAAAAAATTGTAAAATAAAATACACATACCCATCGTCTGTAGGTACAGCGGCAAGACAGCACAGTTCCGTAGCAGTTCCTAACTCTGTTAGCACGAAGATACCTTCAGGCTCGGGGCGTTGTGACGTCACTAGGAATAACCTATAATGAGAAACAAACATATTAACGGGATGTATTTAATAGAACCTTAAAATACACAAATAATGATTTAACTATAAAAATCATGATAGGCACTATAATTAATTTTAATCTGTTTTTATAATGTTGTAATTTATTATGATTATTTTCATTATGATTTCTTTATTTGATTTGATTTAATGTGATTTAATTTAATTTTAATTTTAATGATATGGTAGATAACTATGGACGTAATATCTGAAAATAAAACATTTTTTTTTAATTTCATTATTTTATAACTATCGAAAACTATAAGAGTAACAAGACAAACCTTTTTTTGACCTAACCTTTGATTAAAGTTCAGAGCATGCCGACTTCTGTAGAATTCGATCTGGCGCTTCGCCGGCCGCTGCCGCAGCACTGCATCCAATTAATTATAAAGCAAACCATATTTGTAGTGGAAAACATAATTTTTAAACATTTTCCCTTTTAATCTCTGCCTAAGTCTACCATCTCCACGTACCAGCGTATTATACATACATACATTCACGCCTTTTTCCCGAAGGGGTAGGCAGAGGTGTACCCAGGACTCAGTCCCATAGTAGATACACCCACATTTCGCCAGTATGTTATTGGTCCCATGTAATAGGGGGCGAGCCAATTGCCATCTACCGGGCACAGTTCCAGGCTCCAGGCAGTTATTGAGATAATTCCTAATGGAAAAATCCAACATTTAACACTGCCTGACCTGGGGATCGAACCCGGGACCTCTTGATTGGCAGTCGAGCATGCGCCCTCTACGCCACCGAGGCAGTCACGTACCAGTCCACGTACCAGCGTTATTATTAATTTATCAGAATGTCCACTATACCTGCCGCAAGCGAGCGCTAACGCAACCCGCTGAATATCTTCAAGCGGCTGCATCGCTGCTATCGCTGAGGGGGCTCCGCCGACCACCGACTGAACCGATATCGACCATAATATGGCGCATGTCGAAGCTCTATAAAAAATTACATAACACTATCGATAACACAAGACAAATTAATAAATTGTTAAGGCATACGTATTACGTATGTATGCATAGTGTGGGGTTATGGAACCCCACACTAGATACCGAGAACATACAGCGCCATCTATTAGTTCTTAGCGCAAAGTATGGAAATATGCAGTAAAATGGCGATAACTTTTGATTGGGTTAACTTAGAAGTATGATTTTTTTACAGCCACAAGGGACCGCTGATCTGAGCAGTTGATATCAATATCAACTTGATATCTCCACACAGACGGACAGAGAGACAGACAGACAGACGGACAAGAGCCCCATGTTGTAGCTCAACGGTAAGACCGCAGCGGGACGATAAGGGGACTTTGCCTAAATAGAGGTCCGGTCCAAGACAAATAAAATCCTTTTCATTTTGTGAAGAGACAAGTCAATATCGTAAGTTGAGTTCTGTGAAGGCGATGCCTTTAAACACTTACGAGTAAACCGTGAGTTTTCCCGCCGAGTCTCCCACCCACATACTTTTCCCAACGCGACATATCGCCGTCACTATCACCGCCGTTGCTTTATCTATAAAATGAAATACTTTATCAACAGGATATACTGAACAGAATAATTCGGAACCAGTGGGGCTATTGGCGTTCTCGGTGACTATCACTTTAGTGACTATTATCTTGATTTGACACTAACTACAAATGTCAAAGTCCGGTTACTAACCAAAGACATTATGATAAACTTACTAAGTAGACTGTGCACTGTGTCGGTCCCGAGTGAGAACCACTCGCAGTATCTATCCTTTTCCTTTTCTCTCCTCCAAATTTGACAGTGCACAGTCTTGTTAGAAAGGTAAAACGTCTTTGTAACTAACTCAAACCACAGAACACAAAGACTTAAGCCTGATAGCGACTGGTGATTATGAAGGACGCCAATAGCACCTCTGACTCGGGGGTGGTATTACGAACATGCAATCGCGTAACAAAAGCAGTAAATTTTGCTGTCAAACGTCATATTTTGTATGCCATGTGAAAGCAGACATTAAGCAATTAAACGCTTTCCACACTTCTACTGCTATTCGAAATAAGGGGGCCTATAACCTGACCCAGTAACTGAAGACATTTCATTCATTTTTTGTAGTGGTAGGCCTCTTTTGCTGGGGGCCGCCTGGGGAAGTACCACACCTTTGCCAGTTATTCATCCGCCAAGCAGTAATGTGCAAACATTACTGTGTTCCGGTATGAAGGGCAATGTTACCAGCGAAATTACTGGGCATGATGAGATTCAACAACTCATATCTCAGGGTGACAGGCGCAGTGCAGTGCCGCGCAGAATTTGAATTTTAATACACTGGGTGGCACTGTGTCTGATATGGGCAATCATGATGCTTACCATCAGGCACCTGATTTGCTCGTCTTGTCATTCACTATCATAAAAAAAATAAAAAAAAAAAAACATTCAAGATCTTTACAATAGTTAGTATTATTTGGTATAAGTACATATATAAGTACTCACCGGGTGGTATTCTGATGGTATGATGATGTGTAAAGTGTGCTTGAGAAGAGAGGAGAGTGTGAACTCTCTCTGGTTCTCCTCCTCCGTACCAAATCTCCCAACCTTTACCACCGTCATCTGTGAAGAGAATTATATTGTTTAGAGGTCGCTGTAAGCAACAATTAAGCAATAGGCATGTTTTTCTTCGTTTTGGCCCAAAGGTATAGTTTTCTAGCGCCATCGGGGAGCGATACTGAAATTATTGTATAATAATTGTTATACTATTATATATGTAAGTCTATAAGGTATATGTTTATATGGGTTACTGTTAATTTACATTTACTGAACTATTGCCTAAAATGAATGATTGATTATTGTTTTTTTTATGATAGTGAGTGACAAGACGAGCAATTCAGGTGCCTGATGGTAAGCATCATGATTGCCCATATCAGACACAGTGACACCCAGTGTTTTAAAATTCAAAATTCTGCGCGGCACTGCACTGCGCCTGTCACCCTGAGATATTAGTTGTTGAATCTCATCATGGCCAGTAATTTCGCTGGTAACATTGCCCTTCAGACCGGAACACAGTAATGTTTGTACATTACTGTTTGGCGGATGAATAATTTGCAAAGGTGTGGTACTTCCCCAGGCGGCCCCCTATAAGAGGCCTGCCACTACAAATACACAAACTACAAATGTCGCTCGAAGACACAGGCTATATCCGGTCTTTTGATAAGTGTACACGGAGACCATTTTTAGTTCAACGTGCAGAGGCCCCTTTGAGGTTTTGATCTAAAGGTAATGTATAGCACCTATCGTGATCCATCTCTGAAACCATCTACAGAAGTTTACTTTATTGATTATATTAATTATTATTATTTGACATGAATTAGGAATTTTACATTATATTATTGGTTGCATAATTATAATTCTTGACATGAATTAGCATGGACATGAATAATAAAAATAATATATTTTCTATTTGTTGTATGATAATTATTGGTAATAGGATTATGGAAATGATATGTGATTTTAAATTTTTTGTGTAGTTGTTTAATTATATAGCATGACATTTGTACGCCTTCTAGGCAAAACATGCGGATGAATACTGATAGCTGTGGATGATCATTTCAATGTAACCATATTTTTACAAATAAATAAATTTTGAATTGATTTGATTTGAAGCTGAGCTCAAAGACAGCCCCCGCTAGGTGCAAGGACTATTGTGAATGGATGTAAACTACTTGATGGTCTATAGGTGTGATTTCTAGATGGATGGTAACCGGACCATTGCTAGAGACTCCGGCACCTGCCACTTCCGTCTCATGGTGAAATATGAAATGTGACGATCACTAAACGAACACCCACAAAGGGCCTATTATTATGATACATACCAGGTGCAGCAGTGGGCGAGTGGTCGGCCACGAGTGGGACGCGGCAGTGGGCGGCGTCCCGCAGCGCCGTGTACTCGGGCGCCGACAGCACGGACACCAGCCCGGAGGCCGAGGGGCGCAGCTCCGGGGCTCCGGACCAACACCGACGCATCGTCTCTATCATGCAGCATGGGTACTCCACGTCCTGACGGGGATCAAACAATGTTACACCTCTACAATTATACATTACACTACAAACACACACCGCACAACATACAGACATACATAAATTCACTCCTTTTTCCAGAAGGGGTAGGCAGAGGTGTACCCAGGACTTATAGTCCCATAGTAGATATACCCACATTTCGCCAGTATGTTATTGGTCCCATGTAATAGGGGGTGAGCCTATTGCCATCTACCGGGCACAGTTCCAGACTCCAGGCAGTTATTGAGATAATTCCTAATGGTAAAAACCAATATTTAACACTTTGCCTGACCAGGGGATCGAACCCGGGACCTCTTGATTGGCAGTCGAGCATGCGCCCACGACGCCACCGAGGCAGTCTTCAGCTTAAAAGTGCGAGTAGGGTTATCATCCGTCCGGATTAGTACGGACATGTCCGGTCTTTAAAAATTTTTACGCTTCGATGGAATAAGAGTAATAAAACATACAGCACAGGTAATATCAAATAATTATTTTAATCTCTATTAACTTGCCTGACTGCCTCGGTGGCGTAGAGGGCGCATGCTCGACTGCCAATCAAGAGGTCCCGGGTTCGATCCCCAGGTCAGGCAGTGTTAAATATTGGATTTTTCCATTAGGAATTATCTCAATATCTGCCTGGAGTCTGGAACTGTGCCCGGTAAATGGCAATAGGTTCGCCCCCTATTACATGGGACCAATAACATACTGGCGAAATGTGGGTGTATCTACTATGGAACTGAGTCCTGGATACACCTCTGCCTACCCCTTCGGGAAAAAAGGCGTGAATGTATGTTATGTTATGTCTATTAACTTCTCATTCATATTAAAACAAAACATAGGTAAATCTTCTATTGAAAAATCGAAAATTAAAAGCCGATAGGACGCGTAACTTCATTCCGCTCACGTACCAGTTTATATGTATTATCTATGGTCGTGAGCGTCTGGTTCCATGGCTTACCAGTTTATATGTATTATCTATGGTCGTGAGCGTCTGGTTCCATGGCTTACCAGTTTATATGTATTATCTATGGTCGTGAGCGTCTGGTTCCATGGCTTACCAGTTTATATGTATTATCTATGGTCGTGAGCGTCTGGTTCCATGGCTTACCAGTTTATATGTATTATCTATGGTCGTGAGCGTCTGGTTCCATGGCTTACCAGTTTATATGTATTATCTATGGTCGTGAGCGTCTGGTTCCATGGCTTACCAGTTTATATGTATTATCTATGGTCGTGAGCGTCTGGTTCCATGGCTTACCAGTTTATATGTATTATCTATGGTCGTGAGCGTCTGGTTCCATGGCTTAGCAGTTTATATATATTATCTATGGTCGTGAGCGTCTGGTTCCATGGCTTACCAGTTTATATGTATTATCTATGGTCGTGAGCGTCTGGTTCCATGGCTTACCAGTTTATATGTATTATCTATGGTCGTGAGCGTCTGGTTCCATGGCTTACCAGTTTATATGAATTATCTATGGTCGTGAGCGTCTGGTTCCATGGCTTACCAGTTTATATGTATTATCTATGGTCGTGAGCGTCTGGTTCCATGGCTTACCAGTTTATATGTATTATCTATGGTCGTGAGTGTCTGGTTCCATGGCTTACCAGTTTATATGTATTATCTATGGTCGTGAGCGTCTGGTTCCATGGCTTACCAGTTTATATGAATTATCTATGGTCGTGAGCGTCTGGTTCCATGGCTTACCAGTTTATATGTATTATCTATGGTCGTGAGCGTCTGGTTCCATGGCTTACCAGTTTATATGTATTATCTATGGTCGTGAGCGTCTGGTTCCATGGCTATCTTGCCACTGTTACTAAGAGGTGGGTAATGTTTTCATTTTGTGACTAAATTGTCCAGACTATTATTGATATGTCAGGCTTTTTGGCAGGACTTTTCAAATATCTAAATGGTTAGGCTAATTGCAAGAAAACACTTGTCAAATCGTGTACCAAAACCGTGGAACAAATTGCCAGAGACTGTTATTAGTGCTACTTCAGAGAACAGTTTTAAAAACAGACAAACATTTAGTAACTAATTATCTTTTTAATACACATACCCTCGGAGACAGCGAAGGCCTGGCTCCCTCCAAGATGGCTTCTTTGACGGCCTCGTGACCTTCGAAGGGCTGGCGACCTGTTATCACTTCGTACACCAACATGCCGAATGAGAAGCAATCCACCTATAAGGAAATGAAATGGAAAACTCTTTATTGAGACCAATATAACATTCAAATTCTCATTACTCAAATTGGTCACAATATGACACTTTAGAAAGACAGCGAAGCTATTGAGTAATGAGTCTACCGTGCGTTTAGAGATGCCTCTATAAGAAGAACGCTCAAGAAACTTGTAGGGATTATTTTTTTCAACTGATAGTGTTATATTTGGTTTGATTACATTCGTTTGTAAGGTGCTAAAAGAAACAGTTTGATGTATTCCCATCAGAACTGATGATACAAGTAGCCGGTGCGCCCGTCTTGACGGGAAAATTTCTATGGGCTAGACAGAGAGAAAAGACGGAGAGATACGCGATAGAAAGAGAGGCAGCTTGTATGTTAATACAACGATAATTAGGCGCTGTGCGACTTGAATCGCACTTTATTGCGTCCGAGCTAGAGTCGCTATTTATTTAAATGATTTTGAAGAGTCCCTTCTGTCCCTTTAGTATTCTGTGGTTTCAGATAAATTTGACTCAAACAAAAATAAAACAACTGCCGGGTCGAGCGAAATAAAACCGATAATATTATACAAATACATAATATCACAGCTATACTTTTATTGGTCGACAATGGTGGGTCTTATCGCTTTCGGACGGATAGGGGCATGATGCGAAGACTAGGAGTGGAAAGAAATACAAGTATTTATTATGTTATATAACGACTTAACTCACGTTTAAAGTCGAAATCCACCTAGGTTTCGGACAACTCCGGTGTCCTGTATCAGGAGCTCACGCGTGTGCGGGATCGCAACTCGCGACGGACTCGAGTCCGTCGTTATATAACATAATAAATATGAGTACCAGTCACGGTAGTTTTCAAAATAGAAATACAAGTGTCACAAAAACGTGATGTACCTAATTCTAAAGGGGTGGCATCTAATTGTCAAACTGCAGAACTCGTAAAAGAATGAACAGCAAAATTTTCTGAAAAAATATTGACTCTATATAATATAGATCAGCTGATTGATTTTTTACCTTTGTGAAGTGTACCCTGTATAGACCCCGAGTGAGAACCAATCACAGAGCGTCTGTGTTTGTTACTAACTCCAGCCACAGAACATAAAGACTCAAGCCTGATAGCGACTAGTGATTATAAAGAACAACAATAGCACCCCAGGCAACGTTATAAAAGCCTTCAATATCATCAGCCTGCGTGTTTAAGTTTGTAACATTAGGTTACATAAATATTTTTTGTTTTGTAGATATTTTTTTTCTGTTTTATGTCATTGTGACATCTTCGGGTTTTTTCTTAAGATTATAATTACAACCACCAACTTTGGTAATACAAATTTTATATTTATTGTTTGATCGAGGGGTTTTGCATCTCTGAACACTGTGTTAGTCCACTGCTGGACACAGGCCTCTCCTAATTTGAGCTAATGAATGCGGTCCTCAGCTGTGCTCATCCAGTTTCTACCGACAGTCTCTCGCAGGTCGACACTCCATCTGTACGCAGGACGTCCTACGCTACGCGTGCCTACTCGCGGTCTGAGCCTTACCTTTTCGTTATACTCCTCTTCACCGTTGTACCGCATGATCTCAGGCGCCATAAACCCTTCAGTTCCGCCGAATCCTTTCGTCCCTGATGGCGGTGCGAGTCGACTTATACCTACAGCAAATATGTAGGTATTGTTTGTATGTTCGGGACAAATCTTGCAACTAAATTTTAAATCAGTTATCTTCAACCAATTACGATGAAATGTTGTCCCATATTATAATTGAGTATTTGAAACTATTTTTAGTTCTTTTTTTTATTCTGCGTTTAAGGACACACACGAATGTATTGCCAGTGTCAAGTTAAAGAAATTTTTAAGTTAATATGGTCAATTATTTAATTCAAAGTCAGGGCAAGCCCAGTCAAGTCCCAGCTCTAGTGAAGTGGTGGTCTTTACAAGAAGCTGCCGGAATTTTGGCGGGAACACGAAAAATCACATTTCAACACTCACATCACTTGCCGAGAGACTTGTGTATCTTCGAAAACACTCAACACGTAATATTCCACCATTATTACACGTTAAACACTCTAAAATGCACCGATAATTGATAAAGATACGAGAGCCAAACTGTATTCTTCGGTCTCCCGCCAAAAACCTCTCAGTTCTTTTTTATTCGCTATAATAAAAAAGTTATATCAAATTAAAAAATCAAGTTAGACTCACCGTAATCTCCAAGTTTGACGTGAACATCCAAAACGTCAGCTCGTTCAGCCGCCGCGGCGTCGCACGCGCGCGGCATTTTCCAAACCAACACGTTCTCTGACTGAATAATACAAAAAGTTTCTTAGTCTTTATCGACTAAATCTATGTAACATAAGTTATTAAAGGTTTTTACTGACTTCAAATGTTTGTATGTATGTTGAAGGAAAACTTTTAACTGAAATTTCAAAGCTGTTATTTTGAACCGACTGACATTAAAAGCATTATAAGCATTATAAGTTTGAATGGCAATGTACAATAGTGACGTCATTCTCAATCCAATATGGCGGACTATAGCCCATCAAATCTAAGAAGCAGCGCTAGACAGTTAATTTTTTGCCTTGTTTGTATTTAAAGGCTGTCTCTGTTCTCTTTCTATGAGCCTTCAGCCACGAATGAACCGTCTTGTGGCATATATGAATATAAATAATTAAATAAAATGACACTTTTTAAAAGGTAATATATCACAAAAGTAGTAACCGAAAACCGATAAAATTAAATGTAAAACGACATTATCAGAGTTACTATTCGAAATTATATATATATTTTTTTATAATAGTAAGTGACAAGACGAGCAAATCAGGTGCCTGATGGTAAGCATCTTGATTGCCCATATCAGACACAGTGACACCCAGTGTTTTAAAGTTCAAAATTCTGTGCGGCACTGCACTACGCCTGTCACCCTGAGATATGAGTTGTTGAATCTCGTCATGCTCAGTAATTTCGCTGGTAACATTGCCTTTCAGACCGGAACACAGTAATGTTTGCACATTACTGCTTGGCGGATGAATAACTGGCAAAGGTGCGGTACTTCCCCTGGCGGCCTCTGCAAAAGAGACCTACCACTACACATTTGGTTAGGCGCTTTGCTACCTGAATTGCACTTCATTGCGTCGGAGCCAGAGTAGCTGTTTATCATAATTTTGAGGAGTGTCCCTTCTGTCTTTTTAATATTCTGTGACAGTACATACATACCTTAAGGTCTCTATAGACGATCCGTCGATCGTGCAAGTACTCGAGCGCTCGAGCCACCTGCAGCAGTAACGCGCGCGCCACTCGCGGCGGCACGCGAGCCCCGCACCCGCGGTACTCACGTATCATGACGTCTAACGCACCCTGTCTCACACATACATCTACTATTAAGACGTGGTCTTCTAGGAATTTGACACAATCCTATGAAAAACTTACCAATACGATGTTTTGTATTCCCCTGTTTCCTCCGAATATAATAAACCCATTCTATAAATTTATATCCTTATATTTTTATAGTGAAGTAACCTATGTCCCTGTCATTTTATTTTTTCTTATAAACCCTTGATTTTTTTCATAGTGACCATCCAAAAATCGCAGTTTTACTCGCATGATTGGACGTTCACTACAAAAAAATGTAGACTTTATAAACAATAATAAAATGATAGGGACATACATTGCTTCATCTTTAAAATATCAGGATATAAATATATCAAATAGGTTTACTATATTCGGAGGAAACAGGGGAATACAAAACATCGATTTATTAATTTTTCCATAGGATTGTGTCAAACTGCAAAAGACAGAACCAACTGGAGTTCCTTGAACGAGGATCTTTATCCTTAGGGGATCCATATAGAAAAGTACTAGTTGCGCCCCACGATTTCAGCCGCGTAGTCATCGTTCCCGTGGCAATAATGGGAAAAAGTACCTTATGTGTTATTCCAGAGTCTTAACTTTAATTATCTAAATACCGAATTTCAGCCCAATCGGTTCAGTTGTTTTGTCGTGAAAGAATAACATCCATCCATCCACGCATCCACACAAAATTTTGCATTTAATAATATTAGTAGGATAGGAGGAGAAGCCGCGTGATTCCCGGCTATATAATAAGGTACACCACCCCCCATGGTGGGAGGCTCCCCCTATAGAGCCACATATAGTGCTATGTGCGGGCAGCAGGCTCTCCCCAAGTATTACAACTGCCGCGTGAGACAAGACAAGCAACAACGTCTCCCGGCTGCGAGTACAGTAGCAGTCACCATGGGAGCCAGGGCCAGCAGCAGCGCGAGCGGCGCGGCGCAGACGGCCCGCAGCGGCAGCACGTGCGGGTGCCGCAGCGTCACCAGGATGGACAGCTCCTGCCGCAGGCTGCAGTACGCCCTGCACGCCGCAGCTGCCGGCTCGCGCTCCCAGCGGGACCACGCCGCCTGCCCACATCCATGAATCAATCATATAATGGTCAAGTCGGTAGCGGTTCACCGCGGGAGTACTTTTCAAGAACAAGTTGACGTTGTTCTTAGGAAAGGTCAAGTCAAAAGTACCTACAACCGACGAGCATGCATGAAAGATGTCATGAAAGTGAACGAAGCGTAAATTGTACGTCAGGATCGTAGCAAGTGGAAAGAAATAGTCTCTGCCTACCCCAACGGGAACAAGGCGTGACTGTATGTCTGTGTGAGAAACTTTGTTTTTTTGTTTGTAACGAATAGGCTCCGAAACTACTGGACCGATTTAAAAAATTCTTTCACTTATGGAAAGCTTTATTCGGTGTGAGTGACATAGGCTATATGAGATTTTAAAAAATATTAGGGATCCATAAGAAAACTGCAATATTGTGAACCAAGGTGACACATATATTCATTAATTTGCGTGCGCTGTGAAATCTATTGATGGTAGAATAAAGTAATGTACTAGGGGTTTGTAGTACGACCAATTACCAATATTTACAAAATAGTGAACGGACATTATATTCATCTATTTTGGTTTAGTCGTAATAATCGAAGCAGTCATTATTTTTCATGCAGTGTGAAAACTATTGGTGGTAGAATAAAGTAATGTAATAGGGGTATGTAGTACTTCATCAATATCTACAAAATAGTCCACGGACATTATATCTGTCTGAAATGTCATGAAACTGAACGAAGTGAAAGTTGTATGTCAGGATCGTAGCAAGTGGAGGGCAATAGTCTCTGTCTCCGTCAATTGGGGTAGCCCGTTCTGTTAGAGTATATATTCAAATTATTATAATCCCACTGGATATCCACCTCTTGCGGATAAAGCGGATCGTATCTAGCAGGACTAACATGCAAAGCAAGAAGATACTTTAAGCAAGTCAATAAAACTAATAACTAACACACAAGAAACTTGAAGGGCTTAATTTTTTCAACTGATAATTTTCAAAGTCAAAGTCAAAAAGATTTATTCAAATAGGTCACAATCTAACACTTTTGTACGTCAATGGAAATAAACAGTAATGTGTCTACCGCGCGTTCGGAAAGATACCTCTACATAAAGAACGCACAAGAAACTTGTAGGGCTTAATTTTTTCAACTGATAGTTTTACAATATTTGGTTTGGTTACATTCGTTTGTTAGTGTCAGTGCCGCGTGGTGCTATGCAGTAGTTTCCAGGCATCTTTGTCCTCTATGTACTGGTTGATTTTATAATAAGTCTTCTTTGTAGATTTTATATAGGTTTTGAATTCACCCTCTGAGAGCCCCTTTATCTCTTTTGGGATTTTATTATAGAAACGTACACTATTTCCTAAGAATGTCTTTTTATTTGTTTTAGATAATCTATAGCTAGGTACAGCTATTTTGTCTTTATTCCTAGTATTAAAATTATGTCACTATTTAATTTGAATTTATGTAAATTTTTATATTCGTTTGCTTGGAAGGTGAGGATGGTGGCTATGCAGAATTATAATCGTCATTGGTACCTTCAGTTTGTATGAGAAATTATGTCGGACCATCCACCAATCAAATTGTATAGTGGGTTTCTTTTTACTTAGTGTTTGCTACCCCAGAGGGTAAACTAGACAACTTGAGATAAGACTTACCTTGTAAGCATGTTGAGCTTGCACGTCAGAGCTGGCCGGCGGCGGCACAGGTTGCAACGCCTTCAGCGCCACGTCCACAGGTTCGGTGCCCGGCGCACGCCACACCGCAGTGAGCACGGTACCGAACGCCCCGCGACCTGCTATAGCGCTGCGTGTTATATGCTCCCAGCGCGCGCGCTTAGATTCCTCCACGTCTAGGAGGAGCTGGGGGAACATACATACATAAACATACATTCACGCCTTTTTCCCGAAGGGGTAGGCAGAGGTGTACCCAGGACTCAGTCCCGCAGTAGATATACCCACATTTCGCCAGTATGTTATTGGTCCCATGTAATAGGGGGCGAGCCTATTGCCATCTACCGGGCACAGTTCCAGACTCCTATTCCTCCTATCTATTTCCAATATACTGTTGACATGTTTATAATCAAATTTTTTTTTGTTAAATATTACGGTTAGAATAGAATAGAATATAATACTCTTTATTATGACCAAGGTACACCGAATACAATCAACTTAAAAATTAAATTATTCATATTGGTCAACAATGGGCGGTCTTATCGCTTTAAGCGATCTCTTCCAGGCAACCAGTCTGGACGCATAGGATATGATAGGAGGAGTAGGGGGTGGGAAAGGGTATACATTTTATTACTCTTAATATAAGATTTTATTATGACTAAACTAATAAATAAAAAAAATACAATATTATTATAATAATATATTACATTACATAAATTGGTAATATATTAGTAAATATATTATTGGTAATATATTATTAACATAAATTGGGTTTTGAGATTTATTTTACTTTACTTGAGATATAAAAAAAAAATCTTCTTGCCAAATTCCATGATGCTAGGCCAACGGGAAGTACCCTTTTCAGTCCATTGCGCAAAGTATGGAAATATGCAGTAAAATGGCCATAGCATTTGATTGCGTTGACTTAAGAAGTTTAATTTCACAGCCACAGATCTGAGCAGCAGGCTTACCATCAACTAGATAAGCAATTCAGTTTAGGACCTAAACTGAACTGCGTCGCTATTTTCGTACCATGACCTTGTTAAGCCGATCAGTTTAAAATTCCCGCCAAAACAAAACCTAAACTGAATGGCAAGCTTAGTTTCGTTCGTTCTTTTCGTACTATGATGCTTCCTTACGACTGAACCTGAATAGCATAACTGTCAAATCTAGCGATTCAATAAAAGTTAGTTTTGTTTCGCCAAACTGAATCGTTTTTACATATTTCCGTGTATTTTTTAAATCTCTGTAAGTGTAAGTGTGCTATTTTCATTATTGAGGCTAAAGTCGATAAGTAGAGCTGTGACTCTGTGACATAATAATATCTAAGATACTAATCAACTAAGTTTAACGTCGTGCGCAAGAGTTGTTTGAATATTGAATAGTATGTATGACGAACTACTATTATTTGAGCTGATGGAGTGCATCAACGAAGATGCTTTTGTTTTGAAGAAGTTATCGATGAGAGTTTAGAGCTTCCCACAATATTTCTAACTGGTGGTACGTAACCCTTCGTGCCACCACTTGACGAGATTGTTAACTGTATACAAAAAAAAAACACTTAAGAAAGGTAAAGGTACACGAATTCCACACTGTTGATTGGAAATGGAATTATTATTGAGGTTTGATATTACGAATCGTTAAATAATATCCAAAACACTTAATTATATAGAAAACATAAACTAACAGCTCACCTCATTATAAATTTACTAACTTTGTTTTGTTCCAAACGCCAAACACAAACTAATAATTCCACTTTTAAAACTACCGCGCTCGTAAAGAATAATAAGGATGACATCGGCTAGTTCGTTCAAAAATTTTAATTAAGCTTTCGTATAATAATCTTGGAAATTCAAGCATTAATGGTAAGACACTATACCCAAAATATTAAATAAATAAAATTTTGTAAAATATAAAATAATTTAATGTATTTTATTCGCAATACTTAATATAAAATTGGGGTCTAAAAAAATCCGGTAATTTCCGATTTTTATGTAAGATACCGTTTCAAAACGAAGCGGCCATTGAATGAGATCACGAGATTTTTATATAGCGTTGTCTTTTTCTCGCTCGGCGGCGGAAAGTTGGATCAGAGACAACGTTTTGTTCATTCTTTCTGACGTAATACGATTCAAATGCGATCGTCGCTTAATGAGTTGATGGTATGAAATTTTTTAGGTACCTAAATTGAATAGAGTCGGAATTGAATTGCTAGCCTATAAGTTGATGGTAGGCCTGCAGTTGATATCAATTTCAACTTGATACCTCCACGCGTTCCCGTGAAAAACACACAGCAGACAGACGGACGAGGTGAGGTGAGGTGAGGTACGGAACCCTAAACTCAAACTCAAACTCAAAAAGATTTATTCAAATAGGTCATAATTTGACACTTTTACAAGATAAACAGTACTGAGTCTACCGTGCGTTCGAAAAGATACCTCTACAAGAAGGACGCACAAAACTAAAAAAACCACATCAAAATCGGTTGTTTGTTTCAGGAGCTATGATGCCACAGACAGACACACAGACTCGTCAAACTTATACTACCCCTTCTCTTTCGGTCAGGGGTCAAACAGAAGCATAAAAATGTGCAGACTCACAGTATCCGGCGCCACATCTCTAAGGCTGACATCGTTATGATACGCGCAGTGTAAGGGTCGGTTCGTGCACGCAGACAATATGCATTGCTCCACTGTCCACGCATAGGCTATCTGCCCGGACTCGTTCACTATGCCTTCCACTGATCCTAGTCTTGATGATGCTGGGGACAACAATATAGGTCATTAAAAATCTCAACCTATCTAAGTACGCGCGCGATGTGACATCGTCTTGTGCTATTTTATATTTCGTATCTCTAGTAGTGGTAGGCCTCTTTAGCAGGGGCCCGCCTGGGGAAGTACCACACCTTTGCCAGTTATTCATCCGCCAAGCAGTAATGTGCAAACATTACTGTGTTCCGGTCTGAAGGGCAATGTTACCAGCGATATTACTGGGCGTGTTGAGATTCAATAACTCATATCTCAGGGTGACAGGCGCAGTGCAGTGCCGCGCAGAATTTTGTATTTTAAAACATTGGGTGGCACTGTGTCTGATATGGGCAATCATGATGCTTACCATCAGGCACCTGATGTGCTCGTCTTGTCACTCACTAACATAAATAAAATTTCTTTAATATATCTCGTATTATTGATTAGATAATCACTATATATTATAAAATCCTAAATGACTCACTGACTGACATGCAACGCAGAGCCCAAACCACTGATCCTAGAGACATAAAACTTGGAATGTAGATTATTTAAGTTGTCTAGACGTGTGCAAGGAAAGGATTTTAGAATATTCACATTCTAAGGAGTCCAAAGAGGGCGTCAATGTTTTGGTATAAAACTGCCATATTTCATAATTGCGAACGGGCTTACACTAATATGTTATGACCGTGTGGTTCCCGGCTACATAGCCCCCCCCCCCTCCCCCTCCTGGTGGGAGGCTCCCCCCTATAGAGCCCCATATAGTGCTATGTGCGGGCAGCAGGCTCTCCCCAAGTATTACAACTGCTGCGTGAGACAAGACAAGCAACAAGCGGCTCCATCTAGGATACATGTACACATATCTATAGTTTATGGCGTACTATGGGGGAGGACGCCGGTCAGCAGGGGACGTCTCCCGGCCGATGATGAAAGTAATATCTTAAGATATATTAAAGTAACTCACCATTAGACTCAGCCCCAACTCCACTATCTCCATCCGAAGTCCTGGACTCCTGCGACAGTCGCGGCGGCAGGTCGCGCTCCGGACCCAACTCGAGGCGACGGAACGCTTGCTGCGGAATTATACCTTACCTTATTACATTGTTCTGTGTATAAAATCAATATATTGTATTCCCGTTTCCACCGACTATAATTAACCAATAATTGTTAAAAGGAAACAGAATCTGAGTCCAAGGAGGCTGGACCCAGAAAACCTTACACTGTCTATCCTATATTGCCGGGTAGAGAATGTTATTTGCAATAATATTACCAAACATAGTATCCATTTTATTATCGCCGAATCCCTACTATATATTATAATGCGAAAGTGTCTGTCTGTCTGTTACGCTTTCCCGCTTAAACCTCTCAACCGATTTTGATGAAATTTGGTATAGAGATAGTTTGAATCCCGGGAAAGGACATAGGATAGTTTTCATCCCGGGAACGAAGATTACCCGGGTGAAACCGCGGGGCACAGCTAGTAATTTATAATTTGATTTTAATAAAGGGAGGTTAAGTAATAAGTATTTTGTTAATGGCGACACGCGTTCTAATTTTAGTGGAACATTTGCTTAATTCATAATAACGAACGGCGATACTAAAACAATAATGATAATATGGGACAACTTCCACACACGGTCATCTGGTCCCAAACTAGGCTAGAAGCCTGTACTATGGTAACCAGATGACTGATATACATACTTATATAAGCTTATAACACCCAGACACAGATCAAACAGACATGTTCATGCACACAAATGTTTGACCTGGCCGGGGATCGAACCCGGGGCCTGCGGCACAGAAAGCAGAGTTACTACCATCTGAGCCAACGAGGCTGTCAATATTATTTATGCACATTTGTGAATATTATTATTAGGCCTATCAAATAGAATCGAAATTATAATATAAGATCGACGTGGCCCAGAAACCAACAACTGCTTTATCTTCTTACAGCAGACAGATACTATGTCTCACTATGTCCCACTTCGTACGCTCCTGACACACGACTGTCGAACATTACACTTTTCATCACATTCTTCATACATGCTCAAATATACATACATTGTGGGTAAATGCAATAAACCTAGAAAAACATAACATCACGCCTTTTACCCAAAGGGGGAGGCAGAGTTGTACCCCAGTCCCATTGCAGGTACACCCACACTATCTAGTTGTTTTTGGTCTCATATAATATGCGACGAGCCTTTTGCCATCTAACATAATAATTCTCCTTTCCGTTCGGTCGTCTGGAAGAAATCGCTTTAAGCGATAAGACCGCCACTTCTTCTAGCCTAAGACTAACTGTACCTACTTTATTTTCATAATATTATGTTCGCTGTAAGGTGAACAACAAAGTGTTTATCTATATATCTATCTATCTACAGTTCCACTCTGTCATTGAGAAAATTCCATACAGAAAAATCCAATCAAACTTTTTGCCTGACCTGGGGATGGAACCCGGGACGTGATATTAGTAAACATACCTGAGCTAGATCAACATGTATCCTGGTATCGTCTCGCAAGCAAGCGGGACAAGGAACCACGCGAGTTATCAGACATCTACCTTCTGATGTGTGCACGAAACGGGTACCTGAACAAATATGCTTAAATTGAGCATTTGAAAAAAAAAATATATCGTATTTTTTTATGTATTTTGAAAGTTTAATGAAAATTATGTATCATCTGATTCAAAAATCACTTTAACAATATATTTTTTAATTAATTATAAGAGATTCAAAATTGATAAAATTCCAATATGAGTCACTTGATCACGAAAGCGCCACGATTGATCGCCATTTTTATGACGTAGAAATGTTATAGTTATGTATGGTACTTTATCACATTGTGACGTCACTACAGGTCGCGAGCTCGTTCGGGTACTATCGGCGTGTTTTCGGTACTGGATTAAAAATGATTTTTTAATTTTATATAACTTTGTAATTATAGCGAATAAAAAATAAACAGATGATCTTTCCATTTATGCAAAAAAAATAATTCAAATACTCAATTCCTTCAAAACCTTTATTTACTGCTCCATCATCAGACCCTAGTCTCCATCTCATACATAACATCATCATACATACATTCACGCCTTCTTCCCGAAGGGGTAGGCAGAGGTGTATCCAGGACTCAGTCCCATAGTAGATACACCCACATTTCGCCAGTATGTTATTGGTCCCATGTAATAGGGGGCGAGCCTATTGCCATATACCGGGCACAGTTCCAGACTCCAGGCAGTTTATTAAGATAATTCCTAATGGTAAAATCCAATATTTAACACTGCCTGGCCTGGGAATCGAACCCGGGACCTCTTGATTGGCAGTCGAGCATGCGCCCTCTACGCCACCGAGGCAGTAATCCATCTATCTGTAACATATTCATTGAGACAATTCCAACGAGTCCAAACAAGATTTTATTAACTACTGGCCCAACTGAAACTGATGCGGCATCATAATGGCTATACATAATTACATAATATCATCCTATCCAGCTGAGAGGTCCTTCCTAATGCGACCAACTCCCGACACTCTTTCCTTTTTTATTTTATTTTATTTTATTTCAGTTTATTTTATAATTTCATTTAAATCAGTTTGCTTTATAATGTTGTAATTTTTATTTATTTGAATAATTTTTTTTTTATTATAATTTGATTGATTTAATTTAACTTCATTTAATGTAATTTTATTTTAATTTTATTTTCAATGATCAAATTCAAGTATATGTAGGCTATGGATGTTATGTCTGAAAATAAAACATTTTTATTTATTTATTTATTTATAATTCAATCTCGAATGGAGACAACGAACCGGCAAGCGAAGCGCAGGACGTCCACCTACAAGATGACACGACCCAATAAAGACTTTAGAAACATGCTGGATACCATCCGTTTACAAATAGACCAGATGGAAAGCGATGGGGGAAGTGGTGGTTTCACGCCTGAAATTATGTTGAGTAACTGAATTCTAACTTAAACTGTTTCATAGACATTAAATACTAAGTGCTTACCTAATGATGGATACCAATCTTCAAGCAAAAGGTCTACATGGTCGGAGACCAGCGCCAGGACCTTCGCCAGAACTTCTGGATTCGGCTCCAAGCTGATACTCTAGAGGAGAATAATTATTATTTATGATTATGGTTAAAAACGTCACCCATACAAAATTAAAAAGATATGAACAATTATAGAATAACTTTCCACTCATTTTTTTGTTAAAAATTTAAAAAAAGCATTAACATAACCTAATAACGACTTTTTTTCACTTTTCATAAATACGAAACTAAGGTTTTCTTTGTTGTGTTGTAACGTCCGTGTTCCAGCGGGAATTTATCCCCGGCTTTAAATCTGGAGTCCCTGGATCGTATCTCACCATGTGGACTTTTCACCTGGGCGCTACCGTGTTTGAGATGTCAGGTTAAACTGTAGGTCCCTATAGTTTCGTATAAGATATGTAGGGGGCAGTCGTTAGCTCATGTCGGAGCCGCGGAGGAATCTTGGCGACCTGAAACTGTGACAATATGGGTTGTCTACATAACACATGATGATCACATAATGAATTGACTCGAGCAGTGTAATTGGGGTAACCCGTTCTGTCAGAGTATACATTCAAATTATTATTATTATAAGATGGAAAATACAAATTCGTGTATGTACATGAAAAGTTATTAAAAGAAGATTAATGAGAGGTTGATATGAAGTAAGAAAGTATGAAAACGAAACCACAGGTGGAAAGGATGCCATTCTAAGGCCGGCAATCCACGGTCGAATGCCAGAATTAGTTATAACGAGTTAGATAGATAGTTAGAACGCATCCTATACTCAGTTCCATCTAGACTCCCGAGATACCCTATCACTAATCTTCTTTTTACCCCAACCTGTAAAACAAACCTAGAACTTAATTCACCATTTATAGAATTTGCAGAGAATATAATTCAATTACAAAGTACTCCCCTGTTATCGATTTAATTGGTGACTCTTTAAAACAATTTAAAAATAGTATAATCGCAGTTTACTCTAAATCTCATCATTTGTAATATCTCTTATATAATATCTTCTATTTTAACTTCTTCCTTATTTGTACAAGTTATTATCTGTTTTTAATAATGATTTCTTTTTTATTTAATAAGACGTCAATCATACGCGCTAATGTTGTGGCTCCCTATAATTGGACAAGCATCTTGAATTTGTTTAATTATGTAACTATTTTTTGTATGTGATAGATGCTTATTTGTTGGTTGCACTTAATACATACATAGTCACGCCTTGTTCCCGTTGGGGTAGGCAGAGACTATTTCTTTCCACTTGCTACGATCCTGACATACAACTTTCGCTTCTTCCAATTTCATCACATTCTTCATGCATGCTCGTCGGTTGTTGTTACTTTTGACCTGGCCTTTCCTTAAGATAACATCTTAATAAACTCTTAATAAATAAAATAAAATATAAGATCACCTGATAGCCAGCGATAGGCAGTCCGTCGGCTCGTCTAGCAACACAGACCTGCGCGTCCAACACTATCTCTATACAGGGCGACGCGTCCACGTCGAGCGTGCACCGAGACCCTTCCGATACCACCACTAGCTTACTGGAAACATTCATATACACGTTGAGCTACAACATGGGGCTCTTCACAAGGAGAATTAATAGAGTGTTGGTCGGGTCGGCAACATACTGACAATACCCCGCGTGTTTTATTTTTTTATGATTGTGATTGACAAGACGAGCAAATCAGGTGCCTGATGGTAAGCATCATGATTGCCCATATCAGACACAGCTTACCATCAGGCACCTGATTTGCTCGTCTTGTCACTTACTAAAATAAAAAAAAACTTCCCCAGGCGGCCCCCTGCAAAGAGGCCTACCAGGTTGATGTTGCAGGTATCAAGTTATAGAAAACACGCACGCCTCTTCAGGTGCTATGTGGGATAGAAGTATTTCGCCGATTAATGGTACAAACTCGATAGCTCAATTGGTAAGAGCACCGCTGCGTAACGGCGAGATTGGGTTCAAATCCTTCCTGATTTAGCCTAACCTGTTTGTTGTTTATTTAGGTCTTAGGGCAAATTTGGTTATTGAAATTGTATCTCTTTCCTGAAGACCGGTTGATTTGATATTTAGTACACAGTGTAGGGACACAGAATGTACAATAGTTGTCGATGCAGTTGCAATGAATTATATCAAGCAGTCGAGCACGACCCCCCGCGTAGGCAGGTGCATTTACTATTATTAATATTGCAAATGTAATAAACGAAGTTCAAAGCATACGGAGTTGTGTCTTACCCCTGTGTTAATTAGGACATTATTATAGGCAGGACACGGGACTATAGACTAACCTATATACCATACTTTAGTGAACTCCTAGAACACGTGTCGATATATGAATGGTGTCACTAACAACAATAATACCTAATAGCATTTCCTCTTTGCATTTAATTTTGCGGGCGGGAGGGCGGTGCACTGTGCATGTTGTTTTTGACACTAAAAAATCGGAACTAAAAACTAAATATTCCTGTTCTAGGAGTTTGCAATGGAGTTCCGAAAAGTAACGCCAAATTCAATCAATTATCATACTTTATTGACCAATTTATTCATAACCCGTACATTGGTGACCCTGGACTTAGAACATTTTTGTGAATTTTTTTGTGTAAGTGCATAGCGGGACATTGGGCATAGTGCGACTCCTTCTGCGATTTCCTGCGGCAATATGGAGCAGGCTGGCGCAGAAGTTACTGCCGAATTACAAACTGGCGCAGCCGCGGAAGCGACTGCCTTAAACCTAGTCAACATGGCTCAGATTTTCGCCTCTCGTATACCGGAGTTCTGGACGGACCAGCAACGCCTTTGGTTCGTTCAGATTGAAGCTATCCTGGCGCCACAAAAACTAGGTGAGGAAGCCAAGTATAACTTGGTGGTGGCGAAATTGGGAAAAGATGTTATCGTGCAACTTATTGATTTCATATCCAAACCACCAGCCGAGAAGATATACACGCTATTCAAAGAGCGTCTTCTACAAGTATTGTGATCTATCTATCCATCTATTTATAACCCGTATACACAGCACACACCTTCAATAATTCTGATGACAAAACGATAAAACTGGCAAGTTTTACTTATTACTTGTTCCCTCACCTGACAGTCCCAACACGTTCATCATCAGATGACGAAGCCAGCAGAGCGTCATGTCTTGGAGGAAGCTCCCGCAGGGTGACCAGGGTCAAAGCTCCGCAGACCAGCTTCATTCCCCGTCTCCACAGCTTCCAGCCCCAGTTGAGCTCCAGAGCTCGGGTGATGGAGTCGTCTGTCTCCATCTGACAATAATGATGATGATTATCATTCATATCATTTTGACATTCATATTGACAGCCTCGTTGGCTCAGACGGTAGTAACTCTGCTTTCTGTGCCGCAGGGCCCGGGTTCGATCCCCGGCCAGATCAAACATTTGTGTGCATGAACATGTCTGTTTGATCTGTGTCTGGGTGTTATAAGCTTATATAAGTATGTATATCTGATCTGGTTACCATAGTACAGGCTTCTAGCCTAGTTTGGGACCAGATGACCGTGTGTAAAAGCTGTCCAATATTATTATATCATATCATTATCATAGCATCGCGCCTTGTTTTCCCGGAGTGTAAGGCAGAGGTGCTTCTTGCCAAATTTCATGTTGCAAATGCAAGGCCAACAAAAATCAGCCAGTTGCGCAGACTATGGAAATGTGCAGTAGAACGGCCGTATCTTTTGATTGCGTTTAGAAGTTTGATTTTTTTACAACAGCAAGGGACCGTAGTGCTGAGTTGTTGATATCAGTTAAAATTTGATACCTCAACGCGTTCCCGAGAAACAGCGACAGCCAGACGGACAACAAAGTGATCCTATAAAGGTTCCTGTTAAGGTACGGAAGCCTAAAATCAGTAAGTTTTGTAATGGTAGGCCTCTTTTGCAGGGGCCCCCTGCGGAAGTGCCACACCTTTATCAGTTATTCATCCGCCAAACAGTAATGTGCAAACATTACTGTGCAAACATTACTGTGTTCCGGTCTGAAGGGCAATGTTACCAGTGTAATTACTGGGCATGACGAGTTTCAACAACTAATATCTCAGGGTGACAGGCGCAGTGCAGTGCCGCGCAGAATTTTGAATTTTAAAACACTGGGTGACCCTGTGTCTGTATGGGCAATCATGATGCTTACCATCAGGCACGTATTTTGCTCGTCTTGTTAGTAATTATCATAAAAAAAAAGCTCAAAATAGCGCAACGAGCTATGGAGAGGGCTATGCTCGGGATTTCTCTGCGAGATCGAATCAGAAATGAGGAGATCCGTAGACGAACGAAAGTTACCGATATAGCGCAGCGGATTAGCAAGTTGAAGTGACAATGGACAGCACATAGCACTTACAACTGATGGCCGATGGGGCTGTAAAGTTCTCGAATGGAGACTACGGACCGGCAAGTGCTGCGTAGGACGTCCACCCACAAGGTGGACAGACGACCTGATAAAGACGGTAGGAACGGACGGCTTATAATTTCATGTTATTAATTTGACATTATTTTATTTTGGAAATTTTATTGTCATTTTTAATGAAAATTCTAATTTTACAAATTTTATTCTCTTAGGTTTTTATTTTTATTAATGTGATTATTTTATTTTGGAAATTTTTAACGTAAGTCATTTAATTCTATTCCAATTCTAATTTTATAATTTGTATGTTAAGTCTTAGGTAAATTTTGTCGTCACATATGGGCTAAGAGCCTGAAATAAACTTTTTTTTTTATATAACCAGATTGGATGGAAATCTATGCTCAGGTCTATGTTCAGTAGTGGACGTCTTATGGCTGAGATGATGATGATGATGAAGCCTAAAAACACGACCAGTTAATTCCTATCCACCCTGCAGTAGTTGAAAAGTACCTCATGATCAGCTGTGTAGAGAGCATGCGGCGCGCGAGCCAAGCCGGGGTCGGCCAGTAGTCTAGCGCACAACCTGGCCCAGAACCCGCACGGGATGTATGTGAGCAGGAGCAGTCTCTGCAGGGGACGTCCACGGCGTCCTTCCAGCGTTATACTGGGGACTTCTTCCGCTGGAAGGTTAATCATATCAAATTGAACAACTAACTTTGTAGTGGTAGGCCTCTTTAGCAGGGGGCCGCTTGGGGAAGTACCACACCTTTGCCAGTTATTCATCCGCCAAGCAGTAATGTGCAAACATTACTGTGTTCCGGAAGGGCAATGATACCAGCGAAATTACTGGCCATGACGAGGTTCAACAACTTATATGTCAGGGTGACAGGCAGGATAATTTTGAATTTTAAAACACTGGGTGGCACTGTGTCTGATATGGGCAATCATGATGCTTACCATCAGACACCTGATTTGCTCGTCTTGTTAGTAATTCCCATAAAAAAAAATCATATTTAAAAACCTGCACAAAGAATAAAAATAAAAAGGCACTGTAAACTTGTTTGGATTAAATTGGTTTTTTACTGAATCTTTGTTCTGTTTTTTTCTAGAACCTAGTTGTCTTTATTTTACGTAATTACATGTAGTAATATTTCGATCTTCAAAAATGTGGGTACGTGTGAGCGAGAGGGCGAATTCGCTTTGGACAGCGCCTTAATGTTAATATTTATATTGGGTATTTTTTTCAAATTCTTATTTATTTATTTAGATCATCCACATCATGTACATCAGTTATTACTGTTTCGCTACATTATATATCTTAATTCTAAATGTCATAATATTAATGGATGAAGACAGCATGATACATAAAACAAAAATGATTGAACAACATAAATAATTAGTAGGTATAAAAAATATCAGAAATGTTAAGATAATTTTCAAAATTTAAAATTTATAACAATACAGATGATTAAATTAAAATTACAAAAATATAATAACATGTCAATAGGTAATTATTACAATAATTATAACTGAAACTCGACGTCAAATTTTTTTTTTCTTTTATGGTCCCACACGAATGTATTGCCAGTGTCAAGTTATATACATTTTCAAGTTAATATAGTCAATTTAGAGTCAGGGCAAGCCCAGTCAAGTCACAGCTCTAGTAAATTGGAGGTCTTTACAAGAAGCTGCCGGAATTTTGGCGGGAACACGAAAAATCACATTTTAACTCTCGCATCACTTGCCAAGAGGCTTGTGTATCTTCGAAAACACTCAACACGTAATATTCCACCATTATTACACGTTAACGTGTAATAATGGTGGAGTGTTTAAACACTCGAAAATGCACCGATAATTGATAAAGATACGGGAGCCTAACTGTATTCTTCGGTCTCCCGCCAAAACTCTCAACGTCTAAATTCATGCACGTTGTTAGAGAATATGTCAATGTCAATATGACAACATAGATTTTATGCTAAGACCATTAAATGTGGGTGCCAGTGGACGTCTTCCGTCTGATGATGAGGTGGGAGTTATATTTCTATACTTACTAATAAGTGTAGGCGAGTCTGTGCGCCTGGAGTCAGGTACATTGGTGTACGGAGTGAGCTGGGGCGTAGAACTGGGCCACGCTCGCCGGGGAGTACCCGTCCAGTTTCTACCGCGGATTGATAACTGAAAAAGTGGAAATGTTTCATTTTAAAATTACACCCGCCTCCTTATTACGAACAGCAGTAGAAGTGTGGAAAGCGTTGAAATTGCTAAATGTCTGCTATCAAACGGCATACAAAATATGACGTTTACATACATACATACATACAGTCACGCCTTGTTCCCGGTGGGGTAGGCAGAGACTATTTCCCTCCACTTGCTACGATCCTGACATACAACTGTCGCCTCGTTCACTTTCATGACTGTTTTCATACATGTTCGTCGGTTGTTGGTAGTTTTGACTTGGCCTTTCCTAAGAAAAACATCAATTTGTTCATGAAAAGTACGCCTAGGTCGAGAATGACGTTTGACAGCAAAATTTACTGCTGTTGTTACGCGATTGCATGTTCGTAATACCGCCCCCGATCTCCAATGTCTTTATCCCTATAGATGCTAATTTATAGACGCAACACACACAACCTCGTCATTTACTTAATTAATTATTTTTAGGGTTACGTACCTCAAAAGGAAAAAAGGAACCCTGTTTGGATCACTTTGTTGTCTGTCCATCAGTCAAGACCCTTTTTCTCGGGAACCCGTTGAGGTATCAAGTTGAAATCAAGTCAAGTATCAGAATCAAGTCAGATATCAAGACAGATACTGACATGTGCATTAAAAAATCAACTTTTAACATCAACTAATAATGTAATATAATATATAGGTATATGCCACCTTAGCGTCCTCTCACTTGCAGAGATCCTCCAGGGCCGCTGGCGCAGCAGCAGATGACGCGGAATCCATCAAGCGTAAGAAATATGCGTCTCTCGGCGAGGGATGCATATTTGTTCCGTTTGCGGTAGAGACAATGGGGCCATGGGGTTCAGAAACTAAAACCTTTTTCAGGGAGTTATCGAGGCGCCTAGTTGAAACCTCAGGTGACCAAAAGGCTGGTTACTACCTTGGCCAACGTATAAGTTTGGCCATACAGAGAGGTAATGTAGCTAGTTTTTTGGGCACCTTACCTGCAGGAGGCGACCTAAATGATATTTTTTATTTATAATTTATGTTAAGTTATTAGTTGAATTGTTTTATTTAATTATGTTTTTTTATTGCCTACACATAAATGCTAATTTAGTTTTCTTATATAATATAATATATTTAGAAGTCTGTAAGTTATTTAGTATAGTCATGTGTTATTTGAATAAAGCATATTATATATATGTCATATTTATAGTATAAGGTGTAAACTTGTTTTAAATAAGCTAACAAGTTACTAAAGTAAGCAATATTAATTATATAATAACAGAGTGAACAAGCTGGACCAAATAAGCTGTAATACCTAGTTGTATAAGTTTCTCATGCGAGTGAACCTAGTTCTTAATGAGAAATAAAGATCTTAAACCAGAACTTTCTGACAGACAGGTATATTTCCGAACGCACTGTAGACTCGGTACTGTTTATCTTCATTGACGTAAAAAAGTGTCAGATTATGACCTATTTGAATAAATCTGTTTGAGTTTTGAGTTTGAGACTTTTTAGAGTACAAATTCGTTTATGACCGTCGATCCGTCTGTGATGTTATGTACATACCTGTGGCGCGGCGGGCTCAGTGGCCGGCAGCAGGGGTGGCACGAGCAGCACCCTGGCGTCCCAGCACAGCGCCAGCTCGAACTTGTTGAGCAGCGACACCCCTAGCGAGCTGGCGTCCTCCCCGCGGACCAGCTGAGGGGACGCTTTGAACACGTGCGCTAGGTCTTCTACCTTCATTATACCTAGCAAAGTACACAATACATTTTTCCACTCCTAGTTTTCTCTTTGTAGTGGTAGGCCTCTTTTGCAGGGCCCCGCCTGGGGAAGTACCACACCTTTGCCAGTTATTCATCCGCCAAGCAGTAATGTGCAAACATTACTGTGTTCCGGTCTGAAGGGTAATGTTACCAGCGATATTACTGGACATGATGAGATTCAACAACTTATATCTTAGGGTGACAGGCGCAGTGCAGTGCCGTGCAGAATTTTGAATGTTAAAACACTGTGTCTGTTATGGGCAATCATGATGCAATATGTTTTCGGTCAAATAAAGGCCAGATCCGGAGCCAACCACAAATAATTGAGTGGAAAATTATTCCCTATTTCTTCTGTGTATTTTCACGGTGACGTTTAATTACTTAATTTTTTTTACTTAATTCTACATGAAGCCTCTAAATCTATATCGTTAATCGTTATTAATATAATATTATAAGGAGAGAAACTTTGTTTTTTGTTTGTAACGAATAAGCTTCGAAACTACTGGACCGATTTAAAAATATCTTTCACTTATAGATTACTTTACTTTACTTACACTTATAGAGCTTAATTCAGTGTGACTGACATAGGCTATATGAGATTTTGAAAATAAAATAGGGATCCGTAAGAAAACTGCAATATTGTGAACCAAGGTGTCTCATTATTACCAAATATATTCATTAATTTGCGTGCGCTGTGAAATCTATTGATGGTAGAATAAAATAATGTATTAGGGGTTTGTAATTTACTCCTGTTAAAACGTTCACCTACTTCTGCTACCCGTGCGAAGCCGGGGCGGGCCACTAGTAATAATAATAATATGGGACAACTTCCACACTCATCTGATCCCAAACTAGGCTAGAAGCCTGTATTATGGTAACCAGATCACTGATATACATACTTATATAAGCTTATTACACACAGGGACAGATGAAACAGACATGTTCATGCACACAAATGTTTGACCTGGCCGGGGATCGAACCCGGGGTCTGCGGCACAGATAGCAGAGTTACTACCGTCTGTGCCAACGAGGATGTTAAGTAATAAAGATACACTTGAATAATATAGCAGATAAAAGTGTAGAGACCATTATTAGCGAAGGGGTTGATCTCCCTAACGGTGACAACATGAGCCAGCATGTCGCACAACCACTGCGGCCGGAGGAAGTACAGCTCCTTCAGGGTCGCGTCGTCGTAGTGGAGGAGCACTCCTGGAACATTCATCCAGCATGCTGGTTCACGGGGCAGCGAAGGAGAATTCCCCATACGAACGTCATAGTCAAATAATTTGAAATCAGTGCATATTTCCAACATTTAATGACGTTATTCGGAATGAGACACTAGTTATCTAGGTGACTAAAATACTTATAATTTGGAGTTATATTTAAAAATACCTTAATTTTGGATTTTTATCATATTTTAGTCTAAAGTACTTCTATTTTGGATTGTAATATAATCAGAAACCTATATAACTAGTGTCTCATTCCGAATAACGTCACTAAATGTTGGAAATATGCTCTGATTACAAATGATTTGACTATAACGTTTGTATGAAGAATTATCCGGGCGTAGCCTCCTTAAAACTACACTCCATCAAATCGATGTCGACAAAATAGCTATACATAGCTTTAAATTATCTAAAACGAATATAAAGTCATTCTTAGGAAGCTTACGTTTCTATAATAAAATACCAAAAGAGATAACTGGGCTCTCAGGGGATAAATTCAAAACCTATCTATACTAATATTATAAAGAGAGAAACTTTGTTTTTTTGTTTTTTTGTTTTTTTGTTTGTAACGAATAGGCTCCGAAACTACTGGACCGATTTTAAAAATTCTTTCACTTATGGATAGCTTAATTCAGTGTGAGTGCCATAGGCTATATGAAATTTTGAAAAAAAATGGGGATCCGTAAGAAAACTGCAATATTGTGAACCAAGGTGTTACATAATATAATTACCATATTCATAAATTTGCGTGCGCTGTGAAATGCATTGATGGTAGAATAATATAATGTACTAGGGGTTTGTAGTACTTATCAATACCTACAAAACAGTATACATAGATTATATCCATCTTTTTTGGTTTAGTCACAATAATCGAAAAAGTGATTATTTTCATGCGGTGTGAAAACTATTGGTGGTAGAGTAAAGTAATGTACTAGGGGTTTGTAGTACTTATCAATACCTACAAAACAGTATACATAGATTATATCCATCTTTTTTGGTTTAGTCACAATAATCGAAAAAGTGATTATTTTTCATGCGGTGTGAAAACTATTGGTGGTAGAGTAAAGTAATGTACTAGGAGTTTGTAGTACTTATCAATACCTACAAAACAGTATACATAGATTATATCCATCTTTTTTGGTTTAGTCACAATAATCGAAAAAGTGATTATTTTTCATGCGGTGTGAAAACTATTGGTGGTAGAGTAAAGTAATGTACTAGGAGTTTGTAGTACTTATCAATACCTACAAAACAGTATACATAGATTATATCCATCTTTTTTGGTTTAGTCACAATAATCGAAAAAGTGATTATTTTTCATGCGGTGTGAAAACTATTGGTGGTAGAGTAAAGTAATGTACTAGGGGTTTGTAGTACTTATCAATACCTACAAAACAGTATACATAGATTATATCCATCTTTTTTGGTTTAGTCACAATAATCGAAAAAGTGATTATTTTTCATGCGGTGTGAAAACTATTGGTGGTAGAGTAAAGTAATGTACTAAGGGTTTGTAGTACTTATCAATACCTACAAAACAGTATACATAGATTATATCCATCTTTTTTGGTTTAGTCACAATAATCGAGAAAGTGATTATTTTTCATGCGGTGTGAAAACTATTGGTGGTAGAGTAAAGTAATGTACTAGGGGTTTGTAGTACTTATCAATACCTACTAAACAGTATACATAGATTATATCCATCTATTTTGGTTTAGTCACAATAATTGAAGCAGTGATTATTTTTCATGCGGTGTGAAAACTATTGGTGGTAGAGTAAAATAATGTACTAGGGGTTAGTAGTACTTATCAATACCTACAAAACAGTATACATAGATTATATCCATCTATTTTGGTTTAGTCACAATAATTGAAGCAGTGATTATTTTTCATGCGGTGTGAAAACTATTGGTGGTAGAGTAAAGTAATGTACTAGGGTTTGTAGTACTTATCAATACCTACAAAACAGTATACATAGATTATATCCATCTATTTTGGTTTAGTCACAATAATTGAAGCAGTGATTATTTTTCATGCGGTGTGAAAACTATTGGTGGTAGAGTAAAATAATGTACTAGGGGTTAGTAGTACTTATCAATACCTACAAAACAGTATACATAGATTATATCCATCTATTTTGGTTTAGTCACAATAATTGAAGCAGTGATTATTTTTCATGTGGTGTGAAAACTATTGGTGGTAGAATAAAGTAATGTACTAGGGGTTTGTAGTACTCATCAATATCTTCAAAATAGCCCACGATAAATTATAACATGTGTTAAGGTTTGGTCATTGTAACAGAAATAGTCATTAATTTGCGTGCGCTGCGTAAACCATTAGGGTTATATTTATTAAAATACAATGTATCACGAATTTACTCCTGATAAACGTCCACTATACCTACTTCTGCTACCCGTGCGAAGCCGGGGCGGGTCGCTAGTATCTAATAAAGAACATACAATAACACCTTTTTCCCGAAGAGGTAGGAAGAGGTGTAGGTCTCCAAGGGACACCCACATTTCGCCAGTATGTTATTGGTCCCATTTAATAGGGGGCGAGCCTATTGCCATCTACCGGGCACAGTACCAGACTCCAGGCAGTTATTGAGATAATTCCTAATGGAAAAATCCAATATTTAACACTTTGCCTGACCTGGGGATCGAACCCGGGACGTCTTGATTGGCATTACATAGAGGACAAAGATGCTTGGGAACTTCCGCATAGCCACCACGCGGCACCTTCTAAACAAACGAGTGTAACCAAACTAAATATTGTAAAACAATCAGTTGAAAAAATTAAGCCCTACAAGTTTCTTGTGCGTTCTTCTTGTAAAGGTATCTTTCCGAACGCACGGTAGACTCGTTACTGTTTATTTTCATTGACGTACAAAAGTGTCAGATTGTGACCTATTTGAATAAATCTTTTTGACTTTGACTTTGACTTTGCAGTCGAGCATGCGCCCTCTACGCCACCGAGGCAGTCACATATTAAGAACAATATTATATTAAATAAAATTAGAAAATTATCAGTAAGTAACAACAATAACAATTACAATAAAGGTGATCGATCTTTGACAACAATATATAATCCCAAACTAGAGAACGCTTGGGTTTCTTTCTACAAACCTCTGCAACATTCTATGAAGGTCATTCAGGGTGCTGGTAAACAAGTCTGTCTCTGGATTTTGTTATAGTATATCTATAATAGATAGATAGATAGATAAACACTTTATTGGTACACCACAACAAGAAGTTCTTAAATCTAATAACAATTAATAATAACTAGTGTAACAATGGGCGGTCTTATCGCTAAGAGCGATCCCTTCCAGACAACCGTGCAGGGAGAGGAGAGAACCTTAATAAACATTTGGTCGGTGGTGTTACAGAGACTGCTTAATAAATAAATATAGAATCATAAAGGTGACTAAAATACATACTTGGTCTATATACCTATGTACATACATACACATAAACCCTAATATTACACATATATCTATTTAATACATACTTATATAAACTATAATATTAGTTAGGTTAGTAGTATTGAGTTTTAGAAGTATTTCTCACCGTTTTCATGAAGGAACATGGTAGCCTGATGTAGTTCGGCCGCGTCGCGAAACATTTTATGATTCTTCTGTTGCATATACTGTGTTACCTGTAATACAATATTATTATTCATAATAATAGGGGTCGACCTAGGCGTACCTTTCATCCCCCCGATGGGTTCCCGCCTTCTCGCGGCGGTGGGGGTCAGTAACCGTGGTACGGGTCCCACGGTGAAGCCAAGAGGAGCCCGAGGTGGTCGGCCGCTTCACTTTCCTCCAGGCAGGTGTGAGCGGCCGAGTAGGTTGCGTTGCGTCCCACAGGACGCAACGCAACTGAGGCGGGCCGCGATGCGTAACGTAGCGCATCGCGGCTGAATGGTTGGGCCGCGGCGGGAGAGAAGTGCCGGTATTGCGGTGCGCCGCTCTTCCTGCCTTCCGCGGCCCAAACGGGGTCGCCACCGTTAGATGGCGATGGCGGTGGGGTCGCAGGGGAAGAGGAGTGTCGGTATTACGATGCGCCGCTCTCCCTATCCTCTGCGACCGAATCGGGGCGGAAAGCCGACGGCTGTGCCGCGGTGTGGGTTGCGTCTCCGCGTGTCCCTATGAAGGCAGCATAGGGCACAGTGGATGGCGCAGGCGGGGCTCACTTGAGCCCTGCGGTGGTGGTGGGCGGGAATGGGTCTTCCGTGTCCTCTCGCATGTAATCTATTGCGTTCGAGATGACACGGAACACCCTTCCAAGCCCTTAGAGTGAGAAGGGCTCTCTGCTTTCCCCTGTGCAGATCTACCCCTGTACCGGGGCAACCAGAGAGCCTCCTGCGCTATTTGCGCGTGGTGGTGGGCGGGAATGGGCCTTCCGTGTCCGTTCCGTTCGAGAGGGCACGGAACGCCCTTCCAAGCTCTTAGAGATGTGGAGGATGATTCTCCGCTCGTCTCCATGCAGAACTCCTTCTGCGCGGTGGCGACCGGAGAATCTGAATCCTAGGGCCCGGGCAACGCATGCGGGGGTATCCGTTGCCCACCTAAAGGGCCTGCGAGGAGGCGCGCGCGTTTCCGCGCGCCCCTTGGGAGGGTTGGGGTGAAGGAGTACCTTCACCCCACCGTGGCGGGGTCCTCGGAGGACCAAACGCCGTCGGGGTCGCGGATGAGTGCTTCGGCGTGCCCGCAGCCCCAACACATGGCGTCGCGAAGGAACACCCCGGGGTTTTTTAGTGGGTATACCCGGCGGCTCAGCAACGTACCGACGTACGGTGCTGTGTCGGCGGGGAGTCCCACATAACCACCCTGCGCTCCCCCGGGTGCGGGTGGTATGCGTCACGCAATTTTACCCGGGCAACAAAAAAAAAAAAAAAAAATGCGTACCTTTCATGAACAAGTTGATGTTATCTTAAGGAAAGGTCAGGTCTATGGTACCAACAACTGACGAGCATGCATGAAGGATGTGATGAAAGTGGAAGAAGCGAAAGCTGTATGTCAGGATCGTAGCAAGTATATATGCACATTTTTGTAGTGGTAGGCCTCTTTTGCAGGGGGCCGCCTGGGGAGTACCACACCTTTGCCAGTTATTCATCCGCCAAGCAGTAATGTGCAAACATTACTGTGTCCTGGTCTGAAGGGCAATGTTACCAGCAAAATTACTGGTCGTGACGAGTTTCAACAACTAATAACTCAGGGTGACAGGCGCAGCAGTACAGTGCCGCACAGAATTTTGAATTTTATAACACTGGGTGGCACTGTGTCTGATATGGGCAATCATGATGCTTACCATCAGGCACCTGATTTGCTCGTCTTTTCCCTCACTATCATAAAAAAAAGTACCAACAACTTAACATCGTACGATCACGCCTTTTTCCCGAAGGGGTAGGCAGAGATGTACCTAGAACTCAGTCCCATAGTAAGTACACTCGAATTTCGCCAGTAAGTTATTGGTCTCACGTAATAGGAGGCGAAGCTATTGCTTAGCACAGTACCTAACATAAGTATTGTTCTAAAATACGGGTGTTATAAAACAACCCCACACTCACCAGCTTCTTATATTCGTTATGGCGCAGCACGGGTTCTTGTAGGTCGCTGGCTAGTGACGTCACACATTCTTCTAACGCCAAGTATGTGGCGGGGATGCGTTGTTCAAGGAGGGGCTCTTTACTGCCTGTTTAAAAAAAAGGGAAGAGATGGTTTGTGGGGATCAAATTGGTAGTAGACCATCCTAAACAGATGTATATTAATAAATTTTCAGAGGTTTCGAAGACAAATTGTTCAGTAAACTTACAAATACAAAATTTGCAGTTATTTATCCGCCAAGCAGTAATGTGCAAACATTACTTGTGTTCCGGACTGGAGGGCAATGTTACCAGCGAAATTACTGGGCATGATGAGATTCAACAACTAATATCTTAGGGTGACAGACGCAGTGCAGTGCCGCGCAGAATTTTTAATTTTAAAAACACTGGGTGGCACTGTGTCTGATATGGGCGATCATGATGCTTACCATCAGGCACCTGATTTGCTCGTCATGTCATTCATTATCATAAAAAAAAATTGATTAAGCTACAAAAAGAATCTACTGTTCAAACTTCACCATTCTAGGTTCAGCGGTTTCGATGCTACTACTTATTTAGGATGAAGATTCGATCATATTCTTACCAGGTGGTTTGACGCTGAACGCGACGGAATATATTATATCTGCGAGCAACTTTATGTTGTGTCGGGTACTGCACGAAACCTGGAAAGATAACAATAATGAATTACGCAAAAACTACTGAATGGATATATATTTTTTATGATAGTGAGTGACAAGACGAGCAAATCAGGTGCCTGATGGTAAGCATTATAATTGCCCATATCAGACACAGTGCCACCCAGTGTTTTAAAATTCAAAATTCTGCGCGGCACTGCACTGCGCCTGTCACCTTGAGATATTAGTTGTTGAAACTCGTCATGCCCAGTAATTTCGCTTGTAACATTGGATATTATGTTGAAAGCTCAATGTCCACCCCAGGCCACAAATGAGCAGCATTAACATAATATTATTGTAGCCAAACAAAGATAAAAAAATGATAAAATAAAAAGTATTTTCAGTAATCTCCGCCTTCGACAACGATAATATGAGCCACAATGACAGTTTTGTTTTCTCAATAGCACCTAATATGGAGTTTGATGAAAAAAGGTTGGTCATAATAATACTCAATTAAAAATTAACAAACGAATAATAACTTTTTGGTTGAAGTGATGTATGTTGGAATGGCGGAACATTTTCGAATAGTCTGATAATGTCGTTTTACATTTAATTTTTTTTTTATTTTTTGTGATTTCCGGTTAAAAAGGTTACGTCACAAGTCTGTTCATTCGTGGGCGAAGGCTCACAAAAAGAGGAAAAAAGCATTTGGTATTGACTTAGACCCTGGAATAGCACAAAGGGTACTTTTTCCCGTAATTCTCACGGGAACGATGTCTACGCGGGTGAAACCGCGAGACACAGTTAGTGTTAGTATCTAATTATAGTTACCTCAATAGAATCTAAGACTCGTGGCAACCCTAGCTTGTCGGCATCAGGCGCGGCCATGATCCTCGACCGAATGAGACGCTGCAAGCTATCAGGGGACTCACACTCCGGGAGGTTGCACTGAAACAAACATTAACTTATATTTCATACACCGTAGTTCATCCACACATAATCCATACGTGGACGTACCACCATGTGCGATTTTCCCATTCTTTTCTGCCACATACGTGCAAACTGTGGAATGATCTCCTGCTGCGGTCTTCCCGTTGAGCTACAACATGGGGCTCTTCACAAGGAGAGTGAATAGAGTGTTGGTCGAGTCGGCAACATGCTAGCAATACCCCGCGTGTTGTAGGTATCCATAGGAGGCGGTAACCGCGAGCGATAAGGCACACCGTCTGCGCCTGCCCCCACCGAAAGCATATTATAAAAAACGTATTACAAATACTGACTGACTAGGACTGCCTCGGTGGCGTAGAGGGCGCATGCTCGACTGCCAATTAAGAGGTCCCGGATTCGATCCCCTGGTCAGGCAAAGTGTTAAATATTGGATTTTTCCATTAGGAATTATCTCAATAGCTGCCTGGAGTCTGGAACTGTGCCCCGTAGATGGCAATAGACTCGCCCCCTATTACATGGGACCAATAACATACTGGCGAAATGTGGGCGTATCTACTATGGGACTGAGTCCTGGGTACACCTCTGCCTACCCCTTCGGGAAAAAGGGCGTGAATGTATGTTATGTTATGTTATTTTGCTACGAAACCCTAAAAACTGGTATGGGGAATGAATTGGGCATCATCTAGTTACCTGATAACGACACCAAACCTGACTCAAAGGTCCAAACTAATCCGCCAGAATTTTTTTTCATAACACAGGGAGTTCTGTACCTTTACTGTCGCGGAGTTCAACCTGGCTACCGGGCGTTTTGGGCATAATTAGACGTTTTTTTTTATATGATAGTAAGTAACAAGACGAACAAATCAGGTGCCTGATGGTAAGCATCATGACAGCCCATATCAGACACTGTGCCACCCAGTGTTTTAAAATTCAAAATACTGCGCGGCACTGCACTGCGCCTGTCACCCTGAGATATTAGTTGTTGAATCTCATCATGCCCAGTAATTTCGCTGGTAACATTGCCCTTCAGACCGGAACACAGTAATGTTTGCACATTACTGCTTGGCGGATGAATAACTGGCAAAGGTGTGGTACTTCACCAGGCGGGCCCCTGCTAGAGAGGCCTATCACTACAAGCAAACGTGAAAAACGTTGAAAGACGTGTACAACATTCGTACAAAATGCCATTGCTGTACTCGGTTTCGGTTTAAAGATCTTTATTATCAACAAAGGCAATTTGCCACTTACGTGATAACATCATTATTTGAAGTACAATAGTTATTGTTCGTCGTCGCAATATTACAAAAGTTCAATATAAATAGTAATTAGATAACTTAGTCCTAAATATCTACTCCTAAATAACTACTCCAAAATGTCATACTGTTTCCCAATAGAAAACGGACTAAATTCAGTAGCAAAAAACGAGCAAACGTAAAACATAAAAACGTAAAAACTCACATTGGAAACTTGATCGTAATGAGTGGCCACCATAATGACAGGAGAACCAGGGGCGCGGGCTTGTATAGATCTGTAACAAACATTATTTTAATGATTAATAACTGCAGGTTGTTCTGTAAATCAGTCAGACCAAACATGCTTATCCTGCTAATATTATATATGCGAAAGTTTTTGAGGATGAATGGATGGATGTTCGTTACTCTTTCACGCAAAAAACTACTGAACCGATTGGGCTGAAATTTGGTATGTAGAAGCATAGCTTAGATCCTGGAATAACACATGGGGGACTTTTTATACCGATATTCCCACGGGAATTATGACTACGCGGGTGAAACCGCGGGGCACACCTAGTATAAAGAATTATAATTGTCTGTCACACCACCAATATATAATTGATTATTTAATAAAGAATAAAAGGCGTATTTTTAAAATTTATTTTGAATGTTTAATAAAAAATTAAGTATCATAAAAATTAAGTACAAAATTTAACATGATTTTTAATCGATTATTTAAAAATCATTTTAATTTTTTTTTAAACAATTATAAGTAATTCAAAATTGATAAAATTCCAATAAGAGTCACTTGTTCACGAACGCGCTACGAGTGGTCGCCATGATTGTGACGTCATTATGTTATAGTTATGTATGGCACTTTATAACATTGTGACGTCTCTGGTAACCCCTTCGGGAAAAAGGCGTGATTGTATGTTATATTATGTATAATAAAAAAATAAATAAAAAGACATTCTTAGGAAATAGTGTACGTTTCTATAATAAAATCCCAAAAGAGATAACTGGGCTCTCAGAGGGTAAATTTAAAACCTATATAAAATCTACTTTACTAAAGAAGGCTTATTATAAAGTCAACCAGTACATAGAGGACAAAGATGCCTGGAAACTTCTGCATAGCCGCCTCGTGGCACCTTCAAAGAAAACGAATGTAACCAAACCAAATATTGTGAAATTATCAGTTGAAAAAATTAAGCCCTACAAGTTTTTTGTGCGTTCTTCTTGTAGAGGTATCTTTCCGAACGCACGGTAGGCTCAGTACTGTTTATCTTTATTGACGTGCAAAAGTGTCAGATTATGACCTATTTCAATAAATCTTTTTGAGTTTGAGTTTGAGTATCTATAATAGACTTACCTAAGCCAGTCCAGGGCGGCCGCCAGTCCCTTCTTGCCATCGGTGACTTTCCACAGAACTAAATACAACGAACGTCGCGATAGAAAATATTGGTGTGTCGCGTAATATCTATAAAAAAAAAAGTTATGTAGCATCCAGCTGTCGGTGGCGTAGTGTTTCGCCCGCGCTACTGCCGATCTTGAGGTCCCGGGTTCGTTTCCTAGGTCAGGCAGTGTTTAAAGATTATTATATAAATTTTTCTAAAGTTTGGAACTGTGCCTGGTAGATGGCAATAGGCCCCATATTACATGAGACTTAAAAACATCCAACAACAGTTATTCATCCGCCAAGCAGTAATGTGCAAACATTACTGTGTTCCGGTATGAAGGGCAATGTTACCAGCAAAATTACTGGGCATGATGAGATTCAACAACTCATATCTCAGGGTGACAGGCGCAGTGCAGTGCCGTGCAGAATTTTGAATTTTATAACACTGGGTGGCACTGTGTCTGATATGGGCAATCATAATGCATGACTGCCTCCGTGGCGTAGAGGGCGCATGCTCGACTGCCAGGTTCGATCCAGGTCAGGCAGTGTCAAAATATTGGATTTTCCATTAGGAATTATCTCAATAACTGCCTGGAGTCTGGAACTGTGCCCGGTAGATGGCAATAGGCTCGCCCCCTATTACATGGGACCAATAACATACTGGCGAAATGTGGGTGTATCTACATGGGACTGAGTCCTGGTTACATCTCTGCCTACCCCTTCGGGAAAAAAGGCGTGAACGTATGTTTATGATGCTTACCATCAGGCATCTGATTTGCTCGTCTTGTCACTCACTATCATAAAAAAAACATAAAAATAACTAGCAAAGTTGGTGTGTATGTTATCTTCTTTGGGAATGGGTACAACCTTCGGGGAAAAGACGTGATGTTATATTATAAACATCTATAATACTCACTCCTGTTGTCCACCGAAGTCCCAGGTTCTGAAAGTGACAGGCCCACGGGTGGATCGATGTTTCTCGTATGTCCACGTGCCGATGTCCACGCCCACCGTGGACATGTTGCGGCGGGACGACTTGTTGCCCATACGCTTTGCCCAATGCTGGGAAACAACAGTTTCTATTTGTAAGGAGCGACAGGATCGTTGCAAGTAGGGAGAAATTGTCACAGACTATCAAATAAATAGTTAAGGCACACCTTTGTAGGTATGCTAAGTGCAGGGTTCCATACCTAGATACCGCTAACATGTTAGTAATCACAATTTTTTTTTATGTCATAGGTGGCAAACAAGCAGACGGGCCGCCTGATGGCTCGCGGTTACCGCCGCCTATGGATACCTGCAACACCAGGGGTATTGCCAGTATGTTGCCGACTCTTCAAGACTCTATTCACTCTCTTTTTGAAGAGCCCCATGTTGTAGCTTAACGGGAAAATCTTGCTTCTTGCCAAATTTCATGATGGAAGGCCAACGGGAAGTACCTTAGATGTTTTCAGTCCGTTGCGCAAACTATGGAAATGTGCAGTGAAATGGCGATTTGTTTTTTTTTTTACAGCAGAAAAATAAAGTGAGTTGTTGATGTCAGGTTCAATATCTCTTAAGCTTGATCGACGCATTCCCAAAAAAAATAGGTCTGAACAGACAGACAGACAAGAATTTATCAGGCTATAAATCAGGCTATAGACTGCAACGATCTGTAGCAGGATATGTACTCCGTGGAACAATGGAGCTGGGCAAACAGATTATCATTTTATATTTCCAAGCGCAAAGTAATTACATTCACTAGATTGCAAAAACCTATAATGCCGTTTCGAGGGCTCTCCCTTAGAAATGAGTAGCGAGTATCAGTACTTCGTAGACAGCAATGTATTACTAAAAACAAGCAATAATGTGCAAACATTACTGTGTTCCGGTATGAAGGGCAATGTTACCAGCGAAATTACTGGCCATGATGAGATTCATCAACTCATATCTCAGGGTGACAGGCGCAGTGCAGTGCCGCGCAGAATTTTGTATTTTAAAATACTGGGTGGCACTGTGTCTGATATGGGCAATCATGATGCTTACCATCAGCCACTTGATTTGCTTGTCTTGTCACGCACAATCATAAAAAAAAAGAACTGTGTAAAATCCAAACGGCGCCTCGCCTGGCTTCACTCGTTCAAAAGACATATATAGAAGCCGAAGCCTTATAAGAAGAAATGATCTAGAAGAGAACAAATAGTGATTGTGTAACTTACATCAGTAGGTTTCCTTCTATGTTGTATCGCGGACTCTTGCCTAAGACAATCTAGTAAGGTAGTCTTGCCGATACCCTGAAATAGAACAAAGCATCAGTAAGGGCAATAGAGGGATGTACACATTAATAATAATAATAATAATATGGGACAACTTCCACACACGGTCATCTAGTCCCAAACTAGGCTATAAGCCTGTACTATGGTAACCAGATGACTGATATACATACTTATATAAGCTTATAACACCCAGACACAGATCAAACAGACATGTTCATGCACACTAATGTTTGACCTGGCCGGGGATCGAACTCAGGCCCTGCGGCACAGATTTTTTTTTTTTTTTTTTTTTTATGATAAAGTGTGACAAGACGAGCAAATCAGGTGCCTGATGATAAGCATCATGATTGCCCATATCAGACACAGTGCCACCCAGTGTTTTAAAATTCAAAATTCTGCGCGGCACTGCACTGCGCCTGTCACCCTGAGATATGAGTTGTAGAATCTCATCATGCCCAGTAATTTCGCTGGTAACATTGCCCTTCATACCGGAACACAGTGATGCTTGCACAATACTACTTGGCGGATGAATAACTGGCAAAGGTGTGGTACTTCCCCAGGCGGCCCCCTGCAAAAGAGACCTACCACTACAAAAAAAATATCAGAGCAGAGATAGCAGAGTTACTACCGTCTGAGCCAGCGAGGTTGTCAAACATTGATATAAAGAAACGGGGAGATAGGTTACGTTCTACGTTCGCTGGGAGAACGTATAAAAACAAACAAAAACTAAAACATTGGCAAAGCAAAAGCAAGTTTGGAATTTTACTCAACAACTGGCATGTGCACAATTTGCTCAGTGTACAGTTTGCACAGAGCAATATAATGAACAACAAAGATAGAAAGACGTGTTTAAGACAAGTGCGACCGAGACAACAATATTATTAGCTCGTAAGACCTTACTTCACTGACGTAACTAATGGGAGCTTATTTGAGCTTGCCATTTTCGAGAAGCCAGTACCTAAACTCCCCTTTTCTGTATATCAATGCCTATATAATTTTTATTTATTTTTGTTGATGTACATTCTACATCAATTAATGTAATTGGTTTTGACTTTCTTCATTGAAATAACCAAATAATATTCAAAAGCAAACAAAGAACCCTGCACAGTGATTAGTCCTAACACAAATGTGACTACAGGTGACTCACGAGTCAGCCTCTTACGGCGACAAGGTCACGCGGGTTTGACAGTTCTAGCACCTTATTATTTAGTCTTCTATGGTTGACTATATTTTATGGTTGGTTTTTGTAGTGGAAGGCCTCATTTACAGGAGTCCGCCTGGGGAAGTACTACACCTTTGCCAGTTATTCATCCACCAAGCAGTAATGTGCAAACATTACTGTGTTCCGGTCTGAAGGGCAATGTTACCAGCGAAATTACTGTCCATGCGAGGTTCAACAACTAATATCTCAGGGTGACAGGCGCAGAATTTGTCTTTTAAACCACTGGATGGCACTGTATCTGATATGGGCAATCATGATGCTTACCATCAGGCACCTGATTTGCTCGTCTTGTCGCTCAATATCATAAAAAAAAAACTCACCTGTAAACCAACGAGCATCAGTTTCATTCTAGTGTATCTAGTGGCCGCGTGTAGAACGCTCTTCAAGTACCCGACTATATCGACGCTCTTGTATTTGCCTCCAGAGATCATTGAGCGGATCGGTTCCGTTAGGTTACAACCGCTCGCGTTGAGCGACCAGAGACGAGAGAGGAGACCCATTTGTGGAGGAAGATCCGTTATATCTACGAAAATTGACAAATTTTGCTTAACAGGGCGGCGATAGAAGAATTCCCCATACAAACGTAATAGTTATATCATTTGAAATCAGAGCATATTTTCAACATTTAATGATCGTTATTCAGAATGAGACACTAGTTATCTAGGTTACTAATTATATTTTAGTCTCAAATACTTATAATTTTTAGTTATAATTGAAAATACTTATATTTTGGATTGTAATATAATTAGGAACCTAGATAACTAGTGTCTCATTCCGAATAACGTCATTAAATGTTGGAAATATGCTCTGATTACAAATGATGTAACTATTACGTTTGTACTCGTATGGGGAATTCTCCGGTGGTAGCCTCCTTAATATAATGACAATTAACAAGAAACACGTTCTCTTAGCAATTTTACACACACCTATGGAATATTACTCATTTAAGATTGCCTCTGTGGTGTAGTGGGCGAAAGCTCGACTGCCCATCATGAGGTCCCGGGTTCGATCTCCAGGTCAGGCTGTGTTTTTGATTTTTCCATTAGAAATTATCCCAATAACTGCCTGGAGTCTGGAACTGTACCCGGTAGATGGCAATAGGCTCGCCCCCTATTACATGGCACCAATAACATACTGGCGAAATGTGGGTGTACCTACTATGGGTCGAGTCCTGGGTACATCTGCCTACCCCTTCGGAATAAATGTATGTTACATTCTATATTAAATTTACCAAATTTAATATAATTAATCCAAATACTCAAATATGAATAATGTTAAACCGAACATATAGTTCGACACAAAAGAGTAGAAACGGAACTAAATTAAAGTGTATGTGTTGATGAAATTGTTTTTACTCTTGTAAAAGACAGTGGCGCCCCCATTATTTTCTACTCTTTTGTGTCGAACTATACAATCACGCCCTTTTCCCGAAGGGGTAGGCAGAGGTGTACCCAGGACTCAGTTCCATAGTAGGTAGCCTTACACAGTCTGTAAGGTTTTCTGGGCCCAGCTTCCTTGGACTCCACGCCCGTTTCCTTTGTGGAAAAATCCAATAACACTTTTTGGTTGACCTGGGGATCGAATTAGGGACCTCATGATGGATAGTAGCCTTTATGTGGAACCACTAAGCCACCGAGATAGTCCTTGTATAATTAATAATTATAATATTCACCTTTAATATAATATTTATAATATGAATGAATGAATGAATGATAACACTTTATTGGTACTACAATTATACAAAAAAGGCAAAAAGAAAACTTAAAAACTAGAAACAGCAACAACTGGCGGCCTTATCGCTCAGAGCGATCTCTTCCAGACAACCATGCAGAGGAAGGATATACAGAACATGACGGGACGGTGGTTCCAAAAACAAATACTTATCTAATATGTTACTAATATGTTATCCGTTTGTGTTAACTTTTAAGTTTTCCTGCAAGTTATTTTAGTTTTTATTCAAAATTTTCTTCAAGCATTTTCCCTTGTCCGCACTCCACCCGATTTGTGTAATTTATTTTTCCAGTTTTCCAGGATAAATGCAGTAAATGCTATTTTAGCATTAATTAATATATATACTATAATTAATTAATATATAGCGTCCGTAGTCCAGCGGGAATATGCCCGGCTTAAAATCCGGAGTTCCTGGATCGAATCTCACCATGTGGACTTTTCACCTGGGCGCTACCCATCCCATCCATCCCCATCTATCTATCTATCTATCTACTTTTCAGAAAAGTGTAGATCCCTATAGTTTCGTATAAGATATGTAGGGGGCAGTCGTTAGCTCATGTCGGAGCCGCGGAGGAATCTTGTCGACCTGAAACTGTGACAATATGGGTTGTCCACATAACACATAAGAATTGACTCGAGCAGTGTAATTGGGGTAACCCGTTCTGTTAGTTAGAGTATAAATTCAAATTATTATTATTATTATATGTATGTATATGTAAATAATATTCACCTTTGTTCCCGCTGATATTCAGAACAGACAGATTGTTCAACTCGTGTATCGCCGCTGGTATATTCCTCAACATATTGCACGAGACGTCCAACATAGACAGGAGAGGGAAGAGTAGCTTCCCTTTGAAAGACGAGCCGCATGCCTGTGACAAAACCAACTATTTAGTTAGATTAGTTGTAGTGGTAGGCCTCTCTTGCAGGGGCCCGCCTGGGGAAGTACCACACCTTTGCCAGTTATTCATCCGCCAAGCAGTAATGTGCAAACATTACTGTGTTCCGGTATGAAGGGCAATGTTACCAGCGAAATTACTGGGCATGATGAGATTCAACAACTCATATCTCAGGGTGACAGGCGCAGTGCAGTGCCGCGCAGAATTTTGAATTTTAAAACATTCGGTGGCACTGTGTCTGATATGGGCAATCATAATGTTTACCATTAGGCACCTGATTTGCTCGTCTTGTCACTCACTATCAAAAAAAAAAATTTAATTAGATTTTAAACTCTTAGGATCAGGCACACACGGTTTTTTTTTTTTTTTTTTTTTTTCTTCTTTAACTCCGTAGAGTTTTACTCCATCTGTGGAGTTTTTGGCCGCATGTTGTGCATTTGCCAATTTCAAGTTTTGTCTTGGATAAAGGTGCAAATATTCTTCTCTTGTCTCTTGTTAGTCTTCTTTTTTCTTTTAAATATCTTGAATCTTAGTGGAAGCTCTTGATAGAAGAATAAGAGGGGGCGTTTAGACAGTAGGATATACTTATTTTGTATAAAGTTAAAGCGTGAAACTATGTATGAATATTAAAAATGCCCTAATACGAAAACGGGAAAGGATAGGATCAATGGAATCGTTTTAAAGGAAAAGAGATAGGAAATGAAAGGAGTAAATCTGAGGAAGAAAGTAAAAATAGTCAATAGTACACATTATACGGTAATATCATACAAACGACTATATATTTATACATAAGTGCTAATTTAAAAAACTAGCACTTGGTGCCTACCATAAAGTAAAAAATTAAAGTTTAATATCATTAGAAACTAAAAATTCTGCTATTATTTGATAAATTGATGGAATTTTAGTAGAAAGCAAGTATGCTACGTTAATCGGGAATGGAATTTCGATGGATCTTAATTGTTCATAAAAATTAGAATGGTCATACAACGAACAACTAAGTAGAATGTGGTCAGCGTCTCCAACAGGCTCACCACAATCACATTTTGGCTCTCTTATAATGCGGAGTCTAGCAAAATGAGCAGGACTACAGATATGCCCCAAACGTAGCCGTATTATTACAGAAGTAGCAAATTTACTAAGAGTAATTTTTGAAAACCATGGTTTACATTGGATTTTTGGTTGAATACCAGCATAATATTTTCCTTTAAATTGTGAACTATCTGACCAAGCTTCACCCCAAGACTTTTGGAGGTACAGCCTGGGCAAGGAGGCCAAATCGTGCCAGTAATTAATATATGGAAAATGGTCACCATTCCTCACAGCATCATTGGCAAGGTGATCAGCTTTCTCATTTCCATGAATACCACTATGGCCAGGAACCCAAATGAAAGAAACAGAATATCCCTTTGTTATACATTCAAATAATTTTTCTCTTATATTTATAATGACTGATACAGATTTTTGTTTAAATGGAAATTTAGCAATAGCTTGAAGAGCGCTCATGGAGTCAGAAATTATTAATGTCTTTTTCAATTTGGCTAAAAGTATAAATTCCAATGCTTTATAAATTGCATAGCACTCTCCTGTGTAAGTTGAAGTTTCTGGTGGAAATTTAATTTTTTGGATTATATTAGATTGTTGGTGAAAGACACCTACACCAACATTTGTGGGTGAAGAAGAGTGCTTTGAGGCGTCACAATAAATGTTGTGCCATCCATACCACATGTCATCTAATAAAGAATTAAAAAGTATGTTAGCGTAAGGACTATCTTTTGCTATACCTGAATTAAGGTGGATGTCAGGGGATAATACTAAAGCTTCAAACTTAGCAGAAAAGAGGGGAATGGATTTAGATCGGAATGTCGGAGAAGTTAAAGATTTATATTTATATAAACTGTTCAATAAGTGTGGCTTGGTCTTATGAAGCCAATAAGGATTGTTTATTGCTAGATCTGAAAGAGTATCGAGTTTATGTATAAGAGGGTGATTTAAAAACTGAATACAACGAAAGAGAAACCGATCGGATAAATATTGTCTTCTGTAAAGTAATGGGGGTTCACAGCACTCTACCTGTAAGGCATTAATTGGACTAGATTTCATAGCTCCAGTTATGATTCTCAGGGCTTTTGATTGAACGGCATCCAATTTCCTCATTGCAGCTGAACTACAAGGCTCTAACAAAAACGTTCCATAATCAAGAACGCTTCTAATGAGAGCATTGTAGACCAACCGCAGAGAATACGGATGAGCGCCCCACCAAACGCCTGCTAGACATCTTAATAAGTTTAAAGAGCGCTCGGCTTTATTTACAATGTACTCACTATGAGGTAATCCCGATAATTTCGAATCAAGTTTTAATCCTAGGAATTTGACTTCTGACTTTTGAGGCATAGTTATTCCTTTGTATTTGACCTCAATAGAAGGAGGATTGCGTTGTCTAGAAAAAAGCACTACAGTACTTTTTCTCACAGATAAATCTAGGCCATGCGCATCAAACCAAGTCTTCAGGAGGCTCAGAGAATTAGTGACATAATCACATGCAGCAGATGGAGACTGCTCAGAACAATATATAAGTAAATCGTCCGCATATTGAAGTATACTAACTGGTTTTTTAATCACGGAATCCAAATCGGAAGTATAAATATTATATAACAGAGGGCTCAAGACAGATCCTTGTGGAAGGCCTTTCCATATTAAGCGTACATTGTCATGAGTCACCATATCCAATTTTACTGACCTGCCACTTAACATGTTGATTATAAAATTGGATAGCATGATGGGTATCGACATGAAGTTCAACTTTTTCATAAGTACAGGTAGTAGTACATTGTCATAGGCAGATTCAATATCAAGGAATGAAGCTACCACAACATCATTTTTCGAAAACGCCAAGCGGATATCAGTGACAAATATACTTATGTTATCAATAGTACTTTTACCTTTTCTAAAGCCATATTGACTCTCTGGAAGCATTCCTTTGCTTTCGATTAACCATTCCAGACGGTTTTTTACTAGGTGTTCAGCCAGTTTGGCAATGACATTTGATAATGCAATAGGACGATATGAACTTGAATGATTTGGTGCTTTATTTGGCTTTAATATAGGTACTATTATTTGTGATTTCCACGACGGGGGAATATTACCTGTCATCATTACTGTGTTTATGAGATCAAGAACATAACAAAGCCCAGAATTTCCAAGGTTCTTAAAAAATAGATAAGATATCCCATCTTCACCCGGAGCTGAATCAGAAATATTTGATAAAATGCCATGTAGTTCTTGAAGAGTAAAAGGAGAATTCAAACCAGACTGATCAGATATGCCAGGAGGGAGAGACATTGAGCACACTTCTTCTGGGACATATGGGGGAGCCAACTTACTGAAAAATGAACTTAATACATCATCAGGTGGGGTTGATACGGTATTGTTGAAAGAACTTTTAAATTTCCTAATATTTTGCCATACAATAGAAGAAGGAGTTGACGGAGAAATGGATGAACAATATTTTCTCCATCCTGACTTTCGTTTTTCCTTAAGTAGTTTTTTGGTGGATGAAATAGCTTCTATTAAGGTATCAAAATTTTCTGATGACATGTCTAAGTTAAAATCTATCTCAGCTTGTTTTCTCCCTTTAACTGCTTGTGTACATTCTTTATCCCACCATGGAGGAGACGGGATCCTATCTAGTACTGAATTTTTAAGAGGGAAGGTTTGGTCAGCTGCTAATTTTATTGCTTCAATCAATCTTTCAGAGCATATGTGTTCATTATGTAAAGAGACTTGTGGAAGAGTTTCTATATTGCTATCAATGTATGAACTAAACTTAGCCCAGTCAGGATCATTTAAATTGTGTCTCATTCGTGGTTTACGTTTCCGAGGAGGCGGCTTACTAGTTGGGAAAGATATAAGAATTGGAAAATGGTCACTACCAAAAGTCTGATTTAGAGTTTTCCAAACAAACTTACAAGCTAGATTTGAGCTACAAATTGATAAGTCAATGGCACTGATACCTTCACTAGGGCTGGTTCGGCGAGTGGGGGAACCAGTATTCAAAATACATAGATTATGGCTATCTAAAATATCTAACAAATCTTCACTACATGAGTTAGTAGAGGAGCTACCCCATACTTGATGTTGACAATTAAAATCACCAAGTATAAGAAAAGGTTTTGGAAGGGAAGACAATAGTACATTGATTTCTTGAATAATAGAAGAAGAAGGGTGAGGAATATATATAGATACATAACATATATTTTCTACTATAGCAGCTACTATAGAGAAGTTATCACTATAGGGAATAGAAACAGGAATATAAGAAAAAGTGCTTCTGATGAGTAAGGCGACACCACCATATCCATCATCTCTGTCTCCTCTGAGACAGATATAATTTTTTATTTTAAAGGTACTCGCAGAGGCAGGCTTTAGCCATGTCTCTGCCAGTGCCAGTATATATGGATCATATTTATTAATAATATAAATGATTTCGCTTTTTTTGCTAACTGCGCTGCGACAGTTCCATTGAACTATTTTTTTGGAAAAACTGTCCATAATTGTGGGTATTAATATTGAGGGCTTCGATTAAAGGGGCAACGTTGGACGGTAACAATATATTGTTCTGAGTTAATGTTAAAATTAAAGCTGCAATTATTTCAGTTAAGGATTGTTGGGATAATTCTGGAGTGTAAGGGGACTTGACAAGAGCACATCCATTAGATGGGGGTGGCATATTATAGTCTTTAATCAATTCATTATGAACAACTTTGTCATATCCCTTGGAGGCTACATATGGGGACCTAGGTTTACTATATACCGTTTTTGTGTATGAAGTGGTATTGGGGTGATGGGGTATATAATGCACTGATTTAGGTTCCTTCTGATTAGTAGACTTAAGTATGTCCGAATAAGACCTTAATATAGGAGGATGTAATTTACATGCCTCAACATAAGAAATACAACTTTCAGCCATAGATTGTTTGATATTCTTTTGTCTCATAAATTCTGGGCAAGATTTATCCGTCGCATAATGATTACCATAGCAAAGGCAGCACTGAACATTGTCATCCTCAACTTTACATGTGTCACCTGTATGTCCCTGACCACATTTAAAGCACCTTGGGCTTGACCTACATTGAGCCTTGGTATGACCAAATCTGCAACAACTATAACATTGTATAGTTGGATATGTGTATAATTGTACGGTAAGAGCATTGTAGCACATAAATATGCGTTTAGGCAGAATTTGTCCATCAAAGGTTAGTACTACAGTTTGAGAGGGTTTCCAAACTGGTTCTCCATCTACTGTTACCTTGAAGTTAAGCCGTCTAACTTTCAATATTTTTCCACAACCAATGGGCACATTAATATTTTCAATGACTTCCTCAGGGGACCACTCATTCGGAACACCTCGGACCAGCCCAATACGAGTAACATTAAATGTTGGGATGAATGCCTTCAAGCTGTTACTTTTTAGACTGCTATGATTTAAGAAGGTATTGGCATCTGTGTGTTTCACAAACGAAAGGCTAAATCTGTTTCTTCCTATGCGTTTAACACTGCCATTGACTACATTTTCGATACACTGTTGTTTAAGGAATTTACCGAAAGCTAATGGGTGGAGAATAGTGCCATCGTTTGCAGATGTTTGCTCCTTCTGTACGTGTACAACATATGGGGGACTATCCGTTTGATCATAATGTTTCCTACCTACTGGAGTGAAAACTGGGGCTTCTGTTGATGACGCGACCGGTTTTTCACGTAGCTGTAGCTGAGTATTTACAGGGGCTACAAATAAATTTGTAGGCCCAGTGCATATTGTATTCTTTATGGTCGGTTTTTCTGATAAATCATTATCGCAACATTGACAATCCGTGGTTTTAAGGCCTGAGTTTTGACCTTTTTTCTTTTGTTTGTTGCAGTGCTTACAAATTCTACGAGGCCGAGATCTCTTACGATTCAATGTCGTAATAGAACCATCAGTATCCATTCCCGATTCATTTGACGCTACCGTTACAAATACTGCTGCAGGAGGCACCGTACCAGGCGGGGAGCCCCCTGAATCAGGAGGCTCCGCCATCGAAAAAAGAAAGAAAACTTACCAAATAATGTCTACAGTAACTAGAAAAGAAAGTAAATATATACAAAAACTACTCCACTGACCACTCTTTACAATAAAAATGACCAAAAATTAGTAAGAAACAAATACGCGACCGCACAGCTCAAAGTTTCGCGCCTTTCCCCGCACACACGGTTGTTGCGAAAACGCAACAAATCGATGAAATTAAAACAAAAAAACACGAGCTTTCTGCACGTCGGTTACAATGCAACTGATTTGAAATGCGTATGAAACGGTTTCAAACTAGCAGCGTGTGTGTAGTCTTTCAAACAAGTCTATGGCATAAACTCAATTGAAACTCAAAATGGACTAGAAGACGTAGTTTCGTCGCTTTTGCGTTTCACCGTGTATTCTGGTCATTATCTATACTAATATTATAAAGAGAGAATTTTCGTTTGTTTTTTTTTTATTTGTTTGTAACGAATAGGCTCCGAAACTACTGGACCGATTTAAACAATTATTTCACTTATGGGAAGCTTAATTCAGTGTGAATAACATAGGCTATGTAAGGTATTGATAAACAATTGCAATCCGTAAGAAAACTACAATATCATAAAGCAATGTTATTATTGCCAAAAATAATCATTATTTTTCATGCGCTGTGAAAACTATTGGTGGTAGAATAAAGTAATGTACTACGGGTTTGTAGTACTGATCAATATCTACAAAATAGTCCGCGGATAGTATATATACCTGTTAAGCTTTTGTTTGTAACAGAAATAGTCATAAAATTGTGTGCGCTGCGTAAAATTTTATATCTATAAAAATACAATGTGTCACGAATTTACTCCTGATATAAGGTTATATTAACCCATGCTTTCTGCTACCCGTGCGAAGCCGGGGCGGGCCACTAGTTAGTTTTTTTTTTATGATATTGAGCGACAAGACGAGCAAATCAAGTGCCTGATGGTAAGCATCATTATTGCCCATATCAGACACAGTGCCACCCAGCGTTTTAAAATTCAAAATTCTGCGCGGCACTGCACTGCGCCTGTCACCCTGAGATCTGAGTTGTTGAATCTCATCATGCCCAGTAATTTCGCTGGTGTTTGCACATTACTGCTTAGCGGATGAATAACTGGCAAAGGTGTGGTACTTCCCCAGGCGGCCCTCTGCAAAAGAGGTCTACCACTACAAAAAAGTTAATACATTACAGAGGTCATACATACCCAGTCTTCATCATCATCATTGGCACCATCGTGAGGAGCTGGAGACTGTGAGCCATCATCGTCTGTCGTCAACTGGATCCGAGTCAGGAGGTTGTTGGCTAAGATCTAGAAGTAATAAAACATGGTTACTGGTAATCAAGTTGCGTTCTCTTATTGGTTTCTCATTAAAGATTAGCTGTGCCCCGCGGTTTCACTTGAGTAGTCTTCGTTCCCGTGGGAATATGGAGATAAAGTACCCCATGTGTTATTCCAGGATCAATGCCATTTATATATCAAATTTAAGCTCAATCGGTTCAGTAGTTTTAACGTGAAAACGGAACAAAAATTCAGCAGGAACAATACCGGAGAACTCCTCATGCAAACGTTATAGTTTCAATCATTTGTAATCAGTGCATATTTCCAACATTTAATGACGTTATTCGGAATGAGACACTAGTTATCTAGGTTCCTAATTATATTTCAACCCAATATAGACTTTGAATACGAGTATACTTTAGACTTTAAATATGATAAAAATACAAAATATAGGTATTTTCAAATATATCTCCGAATATAAGTAAATTTGTCTCATTCCAAACAGCGTCATTAAATGTTGGAAATATGCTCTGATTTACAAATGATTTAACTATAACGTTTGCATGAGGAGTTCTCCGGTCGCCGCCTCGTTGCACCCTTACCAAAGTCCTCAATCCATCCAGTCGCAGATGTCGTTTAGCGGCGCAGGCTGAGTTCAACAGTTGCGACCTCACGGAGCCCCCCGAGCGCGGGCGAGGCCGGGCCCCGCCGCGGGGACAGAAGCAGGCGAGGGGGTCCCCACCACTGCCCAGGTTCTCCAACTATATTATAAAAAAAATATAACCCTTAGAATTCCTTGGCTGTGTGGTTCCCGGCTATATAGCCCTCCCCTGGTGGGAGGCTCCCCCCTATAGAGCCCCATATGTCAGGAGTGCGGGCAGCAGGCTCTCCGGGCCCAAGTATTACAACTGCTGCGATCACCACGCTTGGCAAGCGGCTGAACATAGGCCTCTCCAGGTCCATGTTCATAAGAGTTCGATTCCTGGGTCAGGAATAGAAAGAGCCAATAACATTTTGCATTAAGCAGTAATGTGGAAACATTACTGCCGGCCTGAAAGGCAATGTAACCAGTGAAATGACTGGCGACGATGACGAGATTCAACAACTAATATCTCAGAGTAACAGGCGCAGTGCAGTGCCGCGCAAAATTTTGAATTTTAAAACACTGGGTGGCACTGTGTCTGATATGGGCAATCATGATGCTTGCCATCAGGCACCTGATTTGCTCGTCTTGTCGCTCACTATCATATAAAAACCTAATTTGAGCTTGCCATTTACAAGAAGCCAGTACCTTATCCCCCCTTTTCTTTATATCAACGGGATCGCGTCAAATGTCTCGTGCCTATAGAATACGCTGTTAAAACTCCAGTGACTAACCTGCGGTAAACTCGGCCAGCAAGTGATCTCATTATGACTCAGGTCCAATTGTCTTAAACTCGTCGGATATGATGTGACGTACGACATTGATCTGAAAATAAATAAATCTTTTATTTTGGAACAAATAACAATAACAAATCCAACTATAAATATTGTGTGAGCGATGATAGCTCGGATAATGTAGACAGGTTAGATAAGGTTGAACACTCCGGCCCCCTTATTACGGACGCAACAGAAGTGTGGAAAGCGTTTAAATTGCTAAATGTCTGACAGCAGTAAATTTTGCTGTCAAATGGCATACAAAAAATGACGTTTGACAGCAAAATTTACTGCTGTTGTTACGCGATTACATGTTCGTAATACCACCCCGGAATTATATTATTTAATTTTAGTTTTACATCTCACGAAAAGACGTGTTATTCTGAATCTATTACTTTCTCGGAATAAAGTACCACATAATTTGAGACGTGTCCTTTTGATTATAAATTTAAAACATAAGTTCAATTTAGTTAATAGTTGCATAAAACAATTTTTCACTCCTCTCGCTCAAGTCCGTCTTTGTGGCGTACCAGAGCGGGGCTGAAATAACCTTTCAAGCTATAGGAAATAAAGTAAATTTCTTGTTAATTGTTGTCTGTTACCAAGGAGATTTAATTTGTTTGGTGTCGCACATATAGGATATTAGCCAAGATAAATTGACGAAATTAATAATTTCGTTCTCAACAAACGCAGTGTAAAGTATCATGTAACACGCGGCGCTAAAACGCATTATAACTCTGTTTCTCTTGACTCCCTCACTAAAGCTCGTCAGTAAAACTACCGAGCTATACAATGGGTCTCTTTAGGCCCGCACGTAACAATCTAGTATTCTCACCTGAGACAGTTATAAGCCATGTTAAGCCGAGTCAAGGAGGTAGCCCTGCAGGCCAACACGCAGGGGACGCACGAGAACTGATTGTGAGAGAGATTGAGGGACTGCAGGGGGGAGGCTCCCCGCGGGGGAGGGGGGGAGGTCTCCACCACACCCTTCCATGTGTGCACACGACGGGCTTCCGACCACCTGGAACAAAATTGGTAACAAAATCCTAATAATATTATAAACACAGATTATGAATGTAAAAATTTGTGAAGATGAAGGGATGAATGTTTGTTACTCTTTCACGGCAAAACTACTGAACCGATTGGGCTGAAATTCGCTGTGTAGGTAGTTTAGATCCTGGAATAACACATAGGGTACTTTTTATCCCGATATTCCCACGGGAACGAAAACTACGCGGGTGAAACCGCGGGGAATAGAATAATATAATTTAAAAACTGGAATAGAAAACATCGGTTTGATCAATTTGTTAGTGCATAGTATTGTGTCATCATTCTCTTTAAAGCCGCGGGAAGTCCATAACTGGCCATAGACCTCCCCCATACGGGGGGGAGGGGTCAACCTTGACTAGCGTAGATCTAATGTTTGATGCAGAGAACGCTGTTGTCCGTCCTCTGGATCTATAACTAATATATTACGAGGAGGGGTTTTTTGTAGTGGTAGGCCTCTTTTGCCGGCTTGCTTTTGAATTTTAAAACACTGGGTGGCACACTGTGTCTTATATGGGCAATCATGATGCTTACCATCAGGCACCTAATTTGCTCGTCTTGTGACTCACTATCATGAAAAAAAAATGTAAATACTACCTAATAATACTTACACCGCGTTTCCAGCTCGATTAATAACAACAGGCACTGAGTTTTCGTCATCCAAAGCTTCGCTCTCACTCTTCTCTAGGGAAGGACTTCGAGACGGCTTCTGAAATATATGAGTCTCCTTTAAGATATATTTAGTTGGCAATATTTAGAGGATGGCAAGGACGGCCGTACGGTATTAAAGAATGAGCTTTCCAGCGCTCAGGTTCTCCCTCTCCTACGCCGCCCTCGCAACGTCCTGGACGACCCGGACGACTCTATCGCCGCCGTCACATCGGCGGCGCTAGGTTCGCCCAATCCTACCAATATACGCAACAGGCGCTCCGTTTTCGGTACAATCACAACACCGACCTCGCCGGCGAGGTCATACAGCTCTCAGATACTTCAGATCGATTAGTTTTTCTCCAAATAATCAAACAGATCAAACTATTGATATTGACCAGGCCCTAGGACACTCCCCTTCCGGGGAGCCAGGGCAAGTCTGACCCCACGTATTCTGGCGAAAATTCGCATTGTAAGGGATCCAAAAACGTCAAAGGTTTGGTATAAACCTCCATCACCACATAGTATAAAACAAAGTCGCTTCCCGCTGTCTGTCCCTATGTATGCTTAGATCTTTAAAACTACGCAAAGGATTTTGATGCGGTTTTTTGTAATAGATAGACTGATTCAAGAGGAAGGCTTATATGTATAATAAATACATAATATAGTAGAGAAACACTGATAATATTAGAGGTTTCTAATGTGATGAAATAAAATGTATATCACGAATTTACCCTTATTAAAACTATCACTATACTACTTCTGCTACCCCCGTGCAAAGCCGGGGCGGACCACTAGTATTTTATAATGACGAGCGGGCAAAGCCGCTGTTCTTACACTAGTATTCTACTAAAATTGGAACACAGGTTGGCATTAAAGAAATACTTAGTACTTAACCTCAGTTACCGCACTTTAAAGGTACAGTATAACGACTCGTACCGCATACTGTTCGAGCTACCGCGATACTGTAGCGCGTCCGCTATGTTCACAGAGGCCCGCCTGCCGGGTCTTGATGCACTGATCAGACACCGCGTTGCCAGGTTTAGAGAATCTCTCTTTAAATCTGGCAACATTATAATCAAGACATTGCTACGAAATTGTTTCGATTTTTTGAAACAGTGTTCGAAATTGTTATTATTTCAATAAATTGTATGGTTGTCTTAATTTTAATTTTAATCTTACTATAATTTAATTGAATTTTTAAGTTTAATTTTAATATTATGCAATGTTGGATCTAAGTCTGAATAAATGAATTATATTATTATTATTATTATTCAAACCAAATTATAAATTATTCTGCGATAATAAGAGGGTTACTATCTTTGACAATATATAGGAATAAATTAACTATTTCAGATATGATAATAAAGTAGAAGTAATACTTTATCATCATCATCATCTCTGCCGTTGGTAATCCACTAGTGAACATATGCCTCCCCTATAAAGGAGGGTTGTTGTCAATACTCGACACAGTTGTTGTGCGGTTGTCGAGCGCAGTACGATGGTTTGTTGCAGAGGACGCTGCTGCCTCCTCTGCATCTGTTAACCCTTAGGCTCTTACGGCAACCACGGGGAGAGGGTGGAGCACTATTCTAACGGCGGAGAAGTAATACTTACAGCTTGTGAATGAAATAGGAAGCCGTTGGAAGGAGATGCGCTGACGTCACTCATGGGAGACGACGCGGGACTGCACTCTGGCTCCATCTGCTGTTACATAACACCACTTGTTTCACCGAAGGGTTAGCCAGGGGTGTACCCGGTCCCATAGTGGGTACACTGTACACCCCTTTGAACTATAGCACTAAGGATCATGGACCTATATAGTGGCATCACGTTGACCATTATGTTGTAGACATTCCTCCATTACGCACGAAGCGGTTTGCCTCTTCCTTCATTATGAGGACGGCTAAGGAGAGGAACTCTCTGCCGAGGTCGGTATTTCCGGAACGCTATAATCTGGACATCTTTAAGGCCAAAGTGAACAGACACCTTCTAGGCAAACATGTACCATCTTAGGCCTCATCTTCGCCTTCCATCAAGCGAGATTGAGGTCAAACGTAAGTCTATTTTATGTTAAAAAAAAATCTTATTTCAAAATCAATTAAAATCAAAATATTTATTTGCTAGAATACACAATATATAAAGGTCTTAAAATCTACTTATATGTCTAGGTATTCAATAACAAGTTCTCGATTAGAACGAAAGATCAGTATTTATTTCAAACTGTTCAGAATAACAGTATAATCTCACTAATATTTATTATGTTATATAACGACTTAACTCACGTTTAAAGTCGAAATCGTAATATTATATCGTAGTATTTTCAAAATCCGACACCCTCCGTCTGCGCCTCCGCGAAAGAGAATTGGAGAAAAGTAGTGGTAGGCCTCTTTAGCAGGGGCCCGCCTGGGGAAGTACCACACCTTTGCCAGTTATTCATCCGCCAAGCAGTCATGTGCAAACATTACTGTGTTCCGGTCTGAAGGGCAATGTTACCAGTGAAATTGCTGGCCATGACGAGTTTCAACAACTAATATCTCAGCGCAGACTTTATAATTTTAAAACACTGGGTGGCACTGTGTCTGATATGGACAATCATGATGCTTACCATCAGGCACCTGATTTGCTCGTCTTGTCACTCACTATCATAAAATAAAGGTGAAGAACATTTTAATTCTTGGTTTGAAGGGAACGAAGAATCGGAAAGATCGAGAGTTTTTTGTGGTATCTCACCTCGCCCCCAGGCAAGTCTCGCAGATGGTTCAGGGCCGCATTAAGGTCTCTCAGTGCAGGGGCGGACCACATCTGCGGGGGCAATGTCCGTAGTTTGTTGTTCGACACGTCCAGCGTTGTTAGAGCTGGGAGGGAGAATAGAGAGGGGGGGAGCTCGTCGAGCCTGTTGTCCTGAGGGTGAAATAGAAATGATATAAAATAAAAAAAACCATATTAAAATAACATAATATAAAATCACGCCTTCCCGAAGGAATAGGAAGAGGCGTGTGTTTTTTAAGACATCTGTAGTAGGGGGCGAGCCTATTGCCATCTACCGGGCACAGTTCCAGAATCCAGGATGTTAATTGAGAATAATCCTGTAGAAAAAATTTAATAACTCTGCCTCTAATCCAATAACTCTTGCTCAGCAGTCGCAGTCGCGATCAATACACCAACGACTAACTGTGCCCTGCGGTTCCACCGGCGTAGTCTTCGTTCCCATGGGAATATTGGAATAAATATTACCCTATGTGTTATTCCAGGGTCTAAAGTCTCTATATACCGAATTTCAGCCCAATCGGTTCAGTAGTTTTGGCGTGAAAGAGTATCAAACATCCATCCATCCATCCTCACAAACTTTCACATTTATAATATTAGTAGGATAGGATTCGATATACCATTTTTTGAGTGCACGGCTGATGCAACTCCGATGTAACGTTTCATACAAACGAATATAACCAAACCAAATATTGTAAATCTATCCATAGAAAACATTAAGCCCTGCAAGTTTCTTGTGCGTTCTTCTTGTAGAGGTATCATTCCGAACGCACGGTAGACTCATCACTGTTTATCTTTATTGACTTGCAAAAGCGTCAGATTATAACCTATTTGAATAAATCTTTTTGAGTTTTGTTTATGATACGATATTGTCAATATAAAGTTACTTGTAGGAGTTTTGGGGGGAAGCTGAAGAGTACAGTTTGGCTCCCGTATCTTTATCAATTATCGGTGCATTTTCGAGTGTTTAACGTGTAATAATGGTGGAATATTACGTGTTGAGTGTTATCCAAGATACAAGTCTCTTGGCGAGTGACGCGAGAATTGAAATGTGATTTTTCGTGTTCCCACCAAAATTCTGGCTACTTCTTGTAAAGACCACCACTTTACCAGAGCTGTGACTTGACTGGGCTTGCCCTGACTCTGAATTGACCATATAAACTCGAAAATAACTTGACACTTGCAAATACACTAACGTGTGAGTCCATGAATGTCACGTGTAAGCAGGCTATAAATACAAAACTTGACACTGGCAACACATTCCTGTGGGTCCATAAAAGAAGAAAAAAGAAAAAGTCACCTGTAAGTACAGTTCCTGTAGTACGGGGGCAGTGTAACAGGTTCTCACAGGTCTCTTCTTCCCCCTCCGCCCCCCCTCTAGGTCCTCCTCGAACGGATCTCCCGGGGAGGGGAGACGCTCGAGTTTGTTCTGAGCCGCGTTTATATATCTGTTCAATGAATTCATCAATTGACAAAATCAATCAATAAATTAAACAAAAAATATTTTTCAAAATTTTATTGTACTGTCGTGAAATATGTTAGTCTATGTTTCATTCACAAACGAAAAGACGACGCGATATTTATTTTTGTATGAAAGTAAAAATTGAGTATTTGAAAAAAAAAATGTAAAGTCATTTTGTAAGTTTAATGAAAATTATGTATTATCCGATTGAAAACTCACTTTAAAAAATTTTTTTTTATTAATTACAACCAATTCAAAATTGATACAATTCCGTTAGGAGTCCCTGGTTCACGAACGCGCTACGAGTGGTCGCCATGATTGTGACGTCATTATGTTATAGTTATGTATGGTACTTTATAACATTGTGACGTCACTACAGGTCACGAGCTCGTTCGGGTACTGTCGGCGTGTTTTCGGTACTGGATTAAAAATGATTTTTTAATTTGATATAACCTAGTAATTATAGCGAAAAAAAGAAAACTAAAAATAGTTTTGGTACGAATCTTATGATTTTTCCATTTATGCCAAAAGAAAATAAAATTCAAATACTCAATATCAAAGTCGTAGAATAAATGTTGTTCATGATGTTGGCTGCCTGCTCTTACGAGGTTGCTGGTGTTTTTAAGGTAACCCTGTATAGTTTATAGCTATGGGGGAGGACGCCGGTCAGCAGGGGACGTCTCCCTGCTGATGATGATTTGATTACGAACAGTTTTCTTCAACCAAACATGTTTTAGAGCAAATAAAGGTCAGATCAAGAGCTAAGTTAGTTTAGTCTGGTACTGTGCCCGGTAGATGGCAATAGGCTCGCCCCCTATTACATGGGACCAATAACATACTGGCGAAATGTAGGTGTATTTATTATGGGACTGAGTCCTGGGTACACCTCTGCCTTCTCCTTCGGGAAAAAGGCGTGAATGTATTTTATGTTATGTTTTTTCAAGAGCCAACCATCAACAATTAAGGGGTAAATTGTTCTCTCTTTTTCCATGACTGGTTAATTTCATTTTGCAAGGAATAGAAACCGCTTTAAGAATGTATCTTAGCTACGACAAATTTGACACATGAATGAATTTAACCAGTGAATTTAACAAATCCATTTCCTCAGAATATAATAAACCCATTCTATAAATTTATATCCTGATATTTTTATAGTGAAGTAACCTTTATCCCTGTCATTTTAGTTTCTCTTATAAACCCTTGGTTTTTTCATAGTGAACTCCTAATAACCCAGTTTTACTCCCGTGATTGGACGTTCACTACAAAAAAAATAAGAGTTAATTACGTTAATTGTCCATGCAAATGAAAGCTGTGTTTTTTATGTGTATATAAAAAGTGTTTATTCCAGTTCCACAAAGGTTGTCCTTAAACTTTAACTTATTCCTAGGGTTTGCCGACGCGAGACCGAAGTTAGGATAACGCGCGGCGGTCCAGTCGACGATTTTATGACGAAAGGCCTCTATGACAGTTGCGAATGTATTTTATTAAAAGTAGGTTGCATAACAACGCCATGGGGCAAGTGCAGACGTAACATCTCTCCCCCTAGATGAGACACTATTTGCTCATATCTAGCGCAAATGTGGCGGCTCTTTTTTCTCGGGTTGGCAGCTCTATATCTTCTTTGATCGGTGCCTCGGTAACGTGAATTTTCCTGGTACGACATCTCCGTAGATAGTATAATAGTCCAGAGGCGAAAAGGATTCCAATAACTACGACATTAAGTGGTATAGTCGTATGATAGATAACATTGTCAGAGTTGGGCGGAATTTCGACATATTGCACAGGTGTCTCTCGTCCGATTTGGTGTTGAATGTTGTGCAAAGAGTTAAGATTCGTAGAAGTCAGGTGTTAAGTTGCTCCGAGTTTGCGAGAATCATTTATGCTTGCCGGTAGAGCGATGATTTCGACACCAATTCCGTTAACTTTGTCATCGATGTTTGCCAAAGTTAATTCCGGTGATTATAAAAAAGTTGATTTCGGGATCGTTGTGTAATAGCTGCCCTTTAGGAAATGATGTTTTTCTTGTCCGCAGGATAATTGAACTTTCGTGGGTTTCGGGAATGACACGATGTAATGTTGACTGTCTAGCTCCACTAGAGCCTCCTTGTTCAGAGAGACAGGCGTGACTTGGCACGTTTCATCTATCTCCTGTGAATGGATAAGTTTGTCTATGCAGTCAGGATCTGTTCTGATATGATGTCCTAGACGTGGCTCGCAGATACGCACGCTGTCGAACTTCGGGCATTCAGCCTCTATGTACACGTATTCTTTGGAATTTGAAGCTATGTAGGGGTAAGGAGAAAGAGTGACCTGTTTTTTTTTTTTTTTATTTGGAACAGGACAGAGTCGGAAGAGGTCAAATGTTAGTTTGAGGGTTATGGGAAATTTCAGGACAACCACAATTTTCTTATCAGAATAATAGGTTCCTAAGCTAATTATATCATAGTAATATCTAATGTCTAAATTCAAAATCTCATCAGGGTTATATATTTTCCTCAATTTGCTTAACATTAGTTTTAAATCTAAGATGGATAAAATAGAGGGGTGCAATGATCTAGTGCGGCTAAATGCTAAAATGTTTTCTATTCTAATAATTTCATCGCACAACTCATCGAGGTTATCATTAAGTATAACAAAGAGTTGCGCAAGTTGGGAGAATTTTAATACATGCTCTCTGTCCGATATCGTCACGTTTAAGACGTAGGCGAGAGCCCTATCTAGTTTATGCTGATTTAGAATTAAATAGCTTAGTAAGTACCTGATTTTGTTGAACCGAAAGTTTTTAAAGAAGTAGGTTAGTTTAGTTTGTGCGTCAAAAATTTTAATGTATTTTCGAAACATAAGGCTCGGCTAGGCTCTTAAGTTGGATCACTTGAGCTTGTATAAATTAGAATCCTGCCCTTGACGTTGCCGCTTCAGTTGATTTTTCGCCACGGGTCCTCTTTTCCTAGATCTTTTCCTAGTGTATATGTGAACCGGTAGGTTAGTGACGACATTGTCTTGCGTAAAACAGGGGGCTAACTTTTGTCTGTCAGCTGCTGGATTTCGTATGAATGTTTCGTCATGGGGTAAGTAATAAATTACAGTTTCTAGGTCACTTATATGGACAGTGGTTGTTGGGGACCTACACAACATTCGAATCTTATGGGCAGATAAGCTAGATGAGGAATGATTAGCCTCTCTGTCGCCAGATGATGCAGTTGCGGTTGATGACGGGATGCCTGGGGTGTTCAAGGTCTCGCTTGCAGCACCCGTATTTAAATCTGCTAGATTAGACAATTCAAAGCCCGGATTTGGATTGACATAGGATTTATCTCTCATTAGATTTTTGAATTGATCGCACATATTCAAAAATCTAATGAGATTATTTGGATTCCCATCAAATTCAGGTACTAATTTTAAAGTCCTAACTATCTTATTAATTAAATCTTCACAATTATTATTAGTTGCCATAATTTCTGATTCTTCTAAAATACTATCTTCTAAATCTAAGTTTCTTAAAGCGTCTCTTAGCGCGATGCGAGAGATCTGCCGTTGGGGTACGATACCCCTAGAAAATCGTGGGTGGAAAATTTTGCAATGTTAATAGGACACGGGAAAGAAAGGAAATAGCTTTCAACTTCCTTAGAAAATTGTGCAACTCACATTAACATTGCAGCGGCAGCGGCGAGGTGACTCATCGAAGTTTGGATGCTCCCCGCGGTTCCGCCTTGGCAGCTACACTTGCATAGACCACTTGTAGGTTCGGTTGAAGTGTCCCCAGCACGCACAAAAGTTTCTCGATGAATACTTTTCACTTGCACTGCACTGAGTCCAAATCAAACACTGCGACTGCGCCAATTACGTTAATTGTCCATGCAAATGAAAGCTGTGTTTTTTATATGTGTATAAAAAGTGTTTATTCCAGTTCCACAAAGGTTGTCCTTAAACTTTAACTTATTCCTAGGGTTTGCCGACGCGAGACCGAAGTTAGGATAACGCGCGGCGGTCCAGTCGACGATTTTATGACGAAAGGCCTCGATGACAGTTGCGAATGTATTTTATTAAAAGTAGGTTGCATAACAACGCCATGGGGCAAGTGCAGACGTAACAAGTTTATAAACAACAATAATATGATAGGGACATTGTTTACTTCAACTTTAAAATATCAGGATATAAATATATCAAATAGGTTTACTGTATTCGGAGGAAACAGGGGAATACAAAACATCGATTTGGTAAATTTTCCATAGGATTGTGTCCAACTGCTCAGAGTCCTGTATCCTGTTGGTTCAATACACAATACATACCGAATGCTGAGCAGTGTGAACAGTTGCGCGGGCAACACCCTGAGCTCGTTGTTGGCGAGGTCCACCCTCGTGAGAGCCGCGAGAGCTCCGCTCGTGGAGCTCAGCCGAGTGTTCACATGGAGCGACGCCAGCTTCAACCACGACATGCTGCGGACAAAGTTCACTTTATCACTTTTTAAATCATTTCAATATTGTAATCATTATATATTATAAAATCCTAAATAAATTACTGACTGACATAAAGATAAAGATAAAAAACATTGTATTGACTGCCAATCAAGAGGTCCCGGGTTCGATCCCCAGGTAGTGTTAAATATTGGATTTTTCCATTAGGAATTATCTCCATAACTGCCTGGAGTCTGGAACTGTGCCCGGTAGATGGCAATAGGCTCGCCCCCTATTACATGGGACCAATAACATACTGGCGAAATGTGGGTGTATCTACTATGGGACTGAGTCCTGGGTACACCTCTGCCTAGCTCTTCGGGAAAAAGTAGTTAGTCTGCAAGGTATTCATTGTATGCTGTATGTCAGGGCGGTGTCAACTGAACATTGTAGTGAGATAACATACCGTATGCCTGTCGCGTGTATATACAGATCCCTCCAGTTGACCATGACGGGTGTGGAGGGACACAGGGAGCTGTATGTCAGGGCGGTGTCAACTGAACATTGTAGTGAGATAACATACCGTATGCCTGTCGCGTGTATATACAGATCCCTCCAGTTGACCATGACGGGTGTGGAGGGACACAGGGAGCTGTATGTCAGGGCGGTGTCAACTGAACATTGTAGTGAGATAACATACCGTATGCCTGTCGCGTGTATATACAGATCCCTCCAGTTGACCATGACGGGTGTGGAGGGACACAGGGAGCTGTATGTCAGGGCGGTGTCAACTGAACATTGTAGTGAGATAACATACCGTATGCCTGTCGCGTGTATATACAGATCCCTCCAGTTGACCATGACGGGTGTGGAGGGACACAGGGAGCTGTATGTCAGGGCGGTGTCAACTGAACATTGTAGTGAGATAACATACCGTATGCCTGTCGCGTGTATATACAGATCCCTCCAGTTGACCATGACGGGTGTGGAGGGACACAGGGAGCTGTATGTCAGGGCGGTGTCAACTGAACATTGTAGTGAGATAACATACCGTATGCCTGTCGCGTGTATATACAGATCCCTCCAGTTGACCATGACGGGTGTGGAGGGACACAGGGAGCTGTATGTCAGGGCGGTGTCAACTGAACATTGTAGTGAGATAACATACCGTATGCCTGTCGCGTGTATATACAGATCCCTCCAGTTGACCATGACGGGTGTGGAGGGACACAGGGAGCTGTATGTCAGGGCGGTGTCAACTGAACATTGTAGTGAGATAACATACCGTATGCCTGTCGCGTGTATATACAGATCCCTCCAGTTGACCATGACGGGTGTGGAGGGACACAGGGAGCTGTATGTCAGGGCGGAATCAGCTCCGCGCCTGTTGAACACGTGCTCGCTCACCGATGACTTGTTGAGCTTGTTGTCTGGGTCGGGGTACGCCTGAATATCAAGTTATAGTCAAACATATTTCATCATCATCTCAGCCACAGGACGTCCACTGCTGAACATAGGCCTCCCCCATAGATTTCCATTCAGTCCGGTCGTAAGCGGCCCGCCTCCATCGTGTTCCTGCCGCCTTTATCAGATCGTCTGTCCACCTTGCGGGTGGACGTCCTACGCTGCGCTTGCCGGTCCGTGGTCTCCATTCGAGAACTTTGCAGCCCCATCGGCCATCAGTTCTACGTGCTATGTGCCCTGCCCATTGCCACTTCAACTTACTAATCCGCTGGGCTATGTCGATAACTTTCGTTCGTCTACGGATCTCCTCATTTCTGATTCGATCTCGCAGAGAGATTCCGAGCATAGCCCTCTCCATAGCTCGTTGCGCTATTTTGAACCTGCTGATAAGGCCCACAGTCAGAGACCACGTTTCAAACATATTTACTTTACGTTAAAATAGGACTGCCTGCCTGATAGAATTGACTGCCTCGGTGGCGTAGAGGGCGCATGCTCGACTGCCAATCAAGAGGTCCCGGGTTCGATCCCCAGGTCAGGCAAAGTGAAAAATATTGGATTTTTCCATTAGGAATTATCTCAATAACTGCCTGGAGTCTGGAACTGTGCCCGTTAGATGGCAATAGGCTCGCCCCCTATTACATGGGACCAATAACATACTGGCGAAATGTGGGTGTATCTACTATGGGACTGAGTCCTGGGTACACCTCTGCCTACCCCTTCGGGAAAAAGGCGTGAATGTATGTTATGTTATGTTATGTTTTAAAATAGGACTTAGAGACATTAGAAATAATCAAGCAAATATTATAAAAATATCAAATCTGATTACAATATAAAAATGTTATATTTGTAACTGGTAAAAAAAACGCTAGCGTGTCCTAACTCGACTCCAGCGCCACCTAGATGGCGCAAAAAAACTGTTTTTGTTTGTATATTTTTAATCCATTTACATTTTTTGTAGTGGTAGGCCTCTTTAGCAGGAGGCCGCCTGGGGAAGTACCACACCTTTGCCAGTTATTCATCCGCCAAGCAGTAATGTGCAAACATTATTGTGTTCCGGTATGAAGGGCAATGTTACCAGCGAAATTACTGGGCATGATGAGATTCGACAACTCATATCTCAGGGTGACAGGCGCAGTGCAGTGCCGCGCAGAATTTTGAATTTTTAAAACACTGGGTGGCACTGTGTCTGATATGGGCAATCATGATGCTTACAGGGCTGAAATTTGGTATGTAGGTAGCTTAGACCCTGGAATAACACATAGGGTACTTTTTATCCAGATATTCCCACGGGAACGAAGACTAAGCGGGTGAAACCGCTGGGAATTGGGATCAATAACATACTGGCGAAATGTGGATGTCCTGGGTACCCCTCTGCCTACCCCTCCGGGAAAAAGGCGTGATTGTGTTAGTATGTGTACCTTGGTGGCCAGTATTTTAGCCAACAGATCATGTGAGGCCCCCCGGGCCGCCGCTCGGGCCGCTATATGCGTCGGGTCCAAGGCCCCGTGGGATAATAATATCTCTGCTGCTTGAACGTGCTTCAGACGACAAGCTAAGGCCAGAGCTGTCCATGTACCCTCACCTGGAAACAAATAATAATACTAGATTTTTACACGCGGAGCTAAACAGACCCATTGTAGCTCGGTAGTTTTACTGACGAGCTTTAGTGAGGGAGTCAATAGAAACAGAGTTATAATGTGTTTTAGCGCCGCGTGTTACATGATACACTACGAATGTGAGGAAATAATATTATTAATTTCAACAAAAAATTTTGGTTAACATCCTATACGTGCGTCACCAGAAATATATAATCTCATTGGTAACAAATTAATTACTTTTATCCCCTAGAGTCTAGAGGTTGCAAAGTGATTTAAGCCCAGCAACAATGACGGACTTTGAGAGCAAGAGGAGTCAAATACATATTTTAAAAATAACATACATTCACGCCTTTTTCCAGAAGGGGTAGGCAGAAGTGTACCCAGGACTCAGTCCCATAGTAGACACACCCACATTTCGCCAGTATGTTATTGGTCCCATGTAATAGAATAGGGGGCGAGCCTATTGCCATCTACCGGGCACAGTTCCAGACTACAGGCAGTTATTGAGATAGGAATTATCTAATGTTATTAGTTGAATTGTTATTTGTTTTAAGAACTTCTTGTTATTGGTGTACCATTAAAGTGTTTATCTATGTATCTATATAAAGGAAAATCCAGTAACACTTTGCCTGACCTAGAGATCGAACCCGTGACCTCACAATCCGCAGTCGAGCTTTCGCCCACTACGCCACCGAGACAGACTCACATAAGGTATAATACTCACGTTCTTCATGATACAGGTCGGTGGCGGGGCTCGGCGAGGCCCCTCGTATAGGACAAGCGCTGCGAGACCTACGCCGGCCGTCGCGGACCTCCGATGTATTCTGCAATAAATATATATTATTTAGATATTATTATGAGCAAGAGACCGAAATCGAATCAGAAATGAGGAGATCTGCAGACGAACGAAAGTTACCGACATAGCGCAGTGAGTTAACAAGTTGTAGTGGCGTCCAATGGAGCGCCTCTCCCGTCGCACCTCATTCCTGTTATCAAACTGATCTAAAATCGATTTCTGCGCATTCAAGGTCAGCGCTAATAAACCGTGACACGACCTATAAATTGAATTAAATAATTAGACTGTGAATAATACAGACCAATTGTGGTGGAGCAGCGGAGGCGTTAGCATCGGCCCCGGCGGCCAGCAGCCGCGACAACACGGCGACGTGGTTCCCGCGCACGGCGGCCGACACGCACGCGTCCGCGCCGCGCGACACGTCCGTCCGCGACGGGTGCACGCGGCGGACTGACTCCTCGCTGCTTGGAGGCGGACGCTGAATGGGAAACATGGCTGGATGTACTATGGACTTTTGTTAGAATTCACCTTGGAGCAGGGGGTGTCAGCTTAGTTCCCGGCCAATGCCAACACGGCGAAGGAAATGTTAAAAAGAAACGGAGCTCTAAAAACGACAGAGAAAGCACTATTTACTGACCCTACTAAGAAAAATATAACATTTTAGTAGAATTCAAAATTATGGGAATTATTTAATTAATTAGGAAGATAGAAATAATAAAGAATAAACACTTTTGAAATAAGTAATGAAATTTATTAATAATTTTATTACATATATTGTTCAAATTAGTTAAATCTAGACCTCAGATTCTTATGATTACTTGAATCAGCGTTAGAAGAATTTCTTTTTTGCCATCTGGCAACCGGATAATAGAAATGGCTGTTTTTATTCTGTGCTGTTTTTGTTTACGATTTTCAGTTTTTCATTGATTTGCACTTTGCACATCTTTAGTGGAAATAAGTTTTGTAAAGTTTCTCGTATTTTGTTATATTGTGGTATAGAAAGTTTTGTTCTTGTGCTAACGAGATCATAGACTCTATTATTGCGATTGTGCGAAAAAGACGCCTAGGTTAGGCAAAGTGTTAAATATCGGATTTTTCTGTGAGGGATTATCTCAATAACAACCTGGAGTCTAGAACTGTTCCCAGTAAATGGCAATAGTCTCGCCTTCTATTACATAGGACCAATATACTTAGTATGAGACTGAGTTCTGGGTACACCTCGGCCAACCCCTTCTAGAAAGATGTTGTGTAATATAAGATTTACCTTATTTTCATCTGAATAAAAACTACTTCTAATACCTGCTCTTATTTTTTACCCTTTGCGTATGTCATGAATAGATATAGAAGTAAATATAGACATATAATATTGGTAGGTACCTATAGCTAATGTTAGAAATATTAAATCTCCCGCGCTACTGAATAGTTCCAGTGCGAAGCGTTGGTAGCGCTAGCGTCGCTTCGTGTACGCAAATCTGAAGTACGTAGTGGGACTTCTTCTTGTATATGTGTTCTGTGCCTTGGAGTGACCAGAATTAGAGGCAGAGACCTATATAATTTTCTATTGTATCACCAAAACGACCATTTATAACAATTACTCTGTAATATCATATAGATAACGCTCACCACACCGTATCTCAACCGCCAGTATCGCTTTTCGTCAGAGAATGGCGGTAGTAGCAAATATAAGACCACAGACAAGTAAAACTACCAATGCTACTACCAACTAAAAGTGATGGTGATATTATCTGTGACATAACTTAAATCGATTAATAACTAATAAGATTAAAATCGACTTAAATAAATAGAGCAAAATAAATAAATAATAATAATGACTCACAAAACTAATAAGCTATCAATTTCATACTTACTTACACCCGTATTCAAGAACTATACTATGTGGTCTCACAATGCAACATGCATGGGGCCGGCAAATCCAATTCTTAACAGGAAAGAGGACCTTAGCAGTTTGACACAATCCTATGGAAAATTTTCGAAATCGATGTTTTGTATTCCCCTGTTGATCTAAAATAAGGAAATAATAGTTCTTTTCCATCTCTTCTGTTAAATTAAAAGACATCAAAACTAAGTTTTCTTGAATATATTATATATGGTATGATTGAGAAACACACTAATGATTTTTGGAAGTTCAATGCCTTAGTAAAGAAGTAAGGAATTTGCAATGTAGCGAGAGGGAAATTTGGCTCCTATAGGCGCCTTAAACAATACTTGAGTAAGATCTAATACTATGCGTTCATTCGAAGCGGCTCTTACGTAAGGTAGGTACCTATTTCAACGATCTCATAGTGGAGCATAAGTACAAAATCCTCTGTACTTTGTGGTAAATTTGCATAGTATTGCTTGCTCCCTTACATAAGTTTTATTCTTGAATACGGCTGTTAACAACATCCAGTGTCGAATCGAATGGCCTCAACCGTAAAAGATTCAGTACAAAAAATAAATTCGATTTAAAAATTTTTGTTGAACGACAAATGTTGAACAACTAAAACCATTTAGCGGCTACGATTTAACAGACAAATACACGGCAAACTTATAACACCCCTTCCTTCCAAAGTCTAGTTGCCTGGAAGAGATCGCTTGGAGCGATAAAGCGAATCTGTATAATCTTCTTTTATTATAGGTAATTATAAAGAGTATTTATAGCCGTGTGGTTCCCGGCTATATAGCCTCCCCTCCCCCCTCCTCTGGTGGGAGGCTCCCCCCTATAGAGCAACATATAGTGCTATGTGCGGGCAGCAGTCTCTCCGGGCCCAAGTATTACAACTGCCGCGTGAGACAAGACAAGCAACAAGCGGCTCCATCTAGGATACATGTACACATATCTATAGTTTATGGCGGACTATGGGGGAGGACGACGGTCAGTGGGGGACGTCTTCCTGCTGATGATGATGATGAAAGAGTATAATATCCTATTGTACTTACAGAACCGCCAGTCAGTTTGCTAACAATGGCGTGTATTCCTAAGGAGATGCCGCTACGAGTTGGACTGGTAACCGGCGTTCTAATTTGGGCCGGACTGTCGTTTGTCGGTGATGACGAATCAGACTGGAAAGATGACAAAATCTATATTACATACTGGATTACGAGGAGAATATGACCGCGACTTTTTATTTTCAAAATACGGTGAAACTTGGTTAACAAGAAAGGTGACCTCTTAGCAGTTTGAAAAATTTACCAAATTTATGTTTTGTATTCCCCTGTTTCCACAGAATATATACAGTAAACCTATTTGATATATTTTTATCCTCATATTTTGAAGATGAAGTATGTCCCTATCATTTTATTATCATTATGGAAGACGATCTTGTCAGTATGCTTGGAGTTCTGTGAGACGAATGTGTGAAAGTTTTTAATGATAATATATTTATGCAAGTATCATATATTTATTCACTTTTGTTACCTATATACATAAGATATTTTTAAGTTTTCTTCCAAATTATTGTAACTTCGGTAGTGTTATTGGGAAACCGTTCTGTCGAAGTATAAATAAATAAATAATAAATAAATTATATATTATCATTTTATTTTTGTTTATAAACTCTTAATTAATTCATTTATTTATAATTCAGCACAACGCTAGGACTAACTTAATGCTAGTGTAGCATTTTCTACCAGTTATCCTAAAACTAGAGAAAATGTTACAGAAATTGGATGGAGTGCAAAAATCAAATGTTACAATAACTACCTAAAATTACTTATTTAACAGAAAAATAAACACCTTATAACACTATTTAAACATACATAGACTAAATTAAAATACAATATAATAATTTATTTTGTTAAAAACGTCTAATCACGCATATAAAACTGGGATTTTTAGATGTTCACTATGAAAAAACCGAGAGGTTTATAAGAGAAAATATAGTGACAGGAACATAGTTTACTTCATTCTTAATATATCAGAATATAAATTTATAGAATAGGTGAATTAGGAATTATATTTGGAGGAGAATGGTACAAAACATTGATTTGTTACATTTTTCATATAATATAATATAATATATAATATGGGACAACGTTCCACACACGGTCATCTGGTCCCAAACTAGGCTAGAAGCCTGTACTATGGTAACCAGATGACTGATATACATACTTATATAAGGTTATAACACACAGGGACAGATCAAACAGACATGTTCATGCACACAAATGTTTGACCTGGCCGGGGATCGAACCCGGGCCCTGCGGCACAGAAAGCAGAGTTACCACCAACTGAGCCAACGAGGCTGTCAAATATAATAATAATAGGATTGTGACTAATATCACGCTCTTAAGTGGGACCTGGATAAGTGAGAAACCTCCGTAGCTGGACCTCATGCGGAGGTTCCGACACTTCAGCACTGAATTACCTCAGTTAGTGGGACAAAGCAACCCTCTATAGTCTGAGATTCGTTCTTTCAATTTTATCGTCATAGTTACCTCTATAATTGAGACAGCGAGTGTATTTTACCTTTTTTTATTCGTATTCAAGATAAATAAACTACTTACTAGACTAAGACACAATTAGAGAACCTTGAACCTAGATAACTAGTGTCTCATTCTGAATAACATCATTGCATGTTGAAAATACGCTCTGATTGCAAATAATCCTACAAATATTACATATGCGAATGTTTGTGAGGATGGATGGATGTTTGATACTATTTCACGCCAAAACTACTGAACCTGGGTAAGTACCACACCTTTGCCAGTTATTCATCCGCCAAGCAGTAATGTGCAAACATTACTGTGTTCCGGTCTGAAGGGCAATGTCACCAGCGAAATTACTGGGCATGACGAGTTTCAACAACTCATATCTCAGAGTAACAGGCGCAGTGGAGTGCCGTGCAGAATTTTCAATGTTAAAACACTGGGTGGCACTGTGTCTGATATGGGCAATCATGATGCTTACCATCAGGTACCTGATTTGCTCGTCTTGTCACTCACTATCATAAAAAAAAGTTTAAATCCTGGAATAACATTCAAAGCTATCTGGGAGTCTTACATTATAGTAATAATGTACCTTCTGAGTAGGTGTCTGATGGCAGGGCACAGTATAAGACAGTATGGCGTCCACGACCGGCAGGTTCCCGAGCGTGCAAGCTATGTACAGAGCTGTCTGGGAGCTGACATCGCGAGCGTTGATACTAACCTTCTGAGTAGGTGTCTGATGGCAGGGCACAGTATAAGACAGTATGGCGTCCACGACCGGCAGGTTCCCGAGCGTGCAAGCTATGTACAGAGCTGTCTGGGAGCTGACATCGCGAGCGTTGATACTAACCTTCTGAGTAGGTGTCTGATGGCAGGGCTCAGTATAAGACAGTATGGCGTCCACGACCGGCAGGTTCCCGAGCGTGCAAGCTATGTACAGAGCTGTCTGGGAGCTGACATCGCGAGCGTTGATGTCGAACGCCGCGCGGTATTGCCATTGTCCGCGGGCATCACTGAAACAACCAATTTTTTTTATGATAGAGAGTAACAAGACGAGCAATTCAGGTGCCTGATGGTGAGCATCATGATTGCCCATATCAGACACAGTGCCACCCAGTGTTTTAAAATTCAAAGTCTGTGCGGACCTGCACTGCGCCTGTCACCCTGAGATATAAGTTGTTGAAACTCGTCATGCCCAGTAATTATACACATTACTGCTTGGCGGATGAATAACTGGCAAATATGAAATATGAGAGACAGGTAAACTTATCGTGTAATAAACGCCTTAGAGTATAATATAAGAAAGTGGCGCAATCGGTACAGGATACTTACGTGTAAGTATTGAGAACGGACTCAGGGTAGGGATATTCAAGTAGTAGAGTAACTAACGCCGCGTGACCGCCGATACACGCCGCGTGAATGGGCAGCCATTTCTCCACCGTCTCTTGCTAGAAATAAAAGCCACTTTTGAATGAAGGATATTTATCGGTTCATTATTACTGCCTTGGTGGCGTAGTGGGCGCAAGCTTAACTGCAAATAATGAAGTCCCAGGTTCGGTCCCCAGGTCAGGCAGCGTCATTTATAGGAATTTTCCAATGGCAATGGCTCGCCCCCTATTATATTGGACCAATAACATACTGGCGAAATGTGGGTGTTCCTGCTATAGGACTGAGTCCTGGGTACACCTCTGCCTACCCCTTCAGGAAAAAGGCGTGATTGTATGGTAAATTATAATAATAAAAATTACAATTTTAATTGATACTCTAAATGATGTAAGTTGTAGTACGGGTTTACCGGACTACACCGCTCGAGTCAATTCATGTGTTATGTGGACAACCCATATTGTCATAGTTTCAGGTCGACAAGATTCCTCCGCGGCTCCGACATGAGCTAACGACTGCCCCCTACATATACATTATAGGGAAAATACGGACCTACAGGACATCCGAAACACGGTATCTAGTCTCTCACCTGTACAGCAGCAGGGAAGTGCTGCAGCAGCAGCCTAGCTATGTCCTTGTGTCCGTGGTACGCCGCTATGTAAAGAGGACCATATTTGGTGACTGGATGGGCGCGACCATCGGCACCGGCGTCGAGGAGAGCAGATACTGCACCGGTTTGACCAGACTCTGATGCTCTGAGGGTAGGTATCATAATAGTAGATTATTACACTAGGGTCTAAACAGACCCATTGTATACGAGGAAGTTTTAATAAAAATAAAAAGATTATATTAGATTGGATGACACTTTTATTGAATTTACAGAAAATTAATTATCAATATATTATATAAACTGTATAATATTATTATAGTGTTATGTATGTATTTATATAATCTAAGTATATTATGTATTGGTATATTATATTCTACGTATATATGAGTATATATATTATTAAGTATTTGTAAAATAAATAAATAAAATACATACATTTTATTTATTTATTTTAGTATAATGTGTTTGAAACCAACGTCCCTTCATATATGTATTTCCTTTCCCTGCATGGTTGCCTGGAAGAGATCGATAAGGCCGCCAGTTGTTACTTCTTTCTAGTTTTAAGGTTTTCTTCTTTGTTATATTCTGTTATATTGTGGTAGCAATAAAGAGTTTTCATTCATTCATTCATTCATTCAATTAACAAAATGAAACATAAAAAACTAAAATGTGAGTAACAATAATTGGCGGTCTTATCGCTCAGCGCGATCTCTTCCAGACAACCATTTGGGAAGAGGAAAGGCATATACTGGAAGGAGTTACAATGAGTTTTAGCGTCGATATTATACGATTACACGATAGTTTACACTAAGATAGTGAGAAAATAATATTATTCATTTCATCAAAACATTTTGGCTAACATCATACTTGCGGCACCAAAAATATTATATAATCACGATGGTAACAGACACAAATTAAAAAGACATATACTTTATCCGCTAGAGCTTGCAAAGTTATTTCAGCCCCGCTCTGGTTCGCAACAATGACAGACTTTTTGAGCGAGAGGAGTGAAGAGATAATTTTAGATAAAAAAACAAAAATCGTCATACTTATATATACTAACTTAAACAAAAAAGTTGAAAGTATTTAAAAAAAACCCCTCCTAAACTTATTCCTGCTCCATCATCAAGACCCTGGATCTATCTGTGACATATTCATTGAGACAATTCCAACGCGCCCAAACACGATATATTAGACTACTGGTCCATCTGAACCTGATGCTGCATCAGGACAAGGTTACCAAGTCGATGCAATATTGTTGATGTAGCAAGTTACTTTTCAAATCAATCAGACCTCTAAAAATTGCTCACATCCGTTCAGCCGCTAGAAAAGAGCTGATAATCTTTAAAAGGCCGAACCATTTTCATCACATCGATTGCTTAAAGCACTCGATCCAATCCTTTCTTTAACTTTTAGAGTTAGCTAATATAAAGGTCTACTCACACATATAACAAAGTGTTAGCACCGCCAGGGGTCAAGTTGACAACCAGTCCCGCCTCGGCTCCCAAGCAAGCTAATCTCGCAGTCAACCCTGGCACATCGCCAATCGTCACCAGCTCGCGTAGGGCGGCGTGCTGGTACAACCGCTCGCGTTCTAGGGCATCTGATGACAATATACAGGGTTAAATCACGATAAAACGGGTCTTTCAAAGGAAAGGTTTCTTGACCTATAACTAAATGTTCTTTAACATAAAATAACTGCTTGTTTTTGCGAATTCAGAGTTGTGAAATGATGAATACAATGACCCTTTAAGAAGAACTTAGCCTGTGTTATTCCAAATTTAAAAAGTCACAAATTAATCTGTCACCTTGATCAACACAACAAGTCAAATTTGAATTTTATACCAGTCCATATAATTAAACTTGACCATATAATTAACTTGATAAGCCCATCAACATCATCAACCTGCCCCCCATTTCGTTTTTCTTTCTTGACAATTGTCATCCAATACAATTTATCCACTGACAAGGAGGTAAAATCGGGAACAAAAATAATAACTCTGTAGCAGCATACTAGGGGGCTGTAACTTGATAGACTTGACAACAAAAAATACAAAATACAAAAATCTTTATTTGCTAAAATTTTCAGTGAAACATGATTTCCGGTGGACCCCGCACTAGGGCTAGCCTGTATCGCGGGAATCCTGACATGATTACCGACAAACTATTACCTATATAACAATATACAGTTATTTATATTTATACTTAATCACTTAAAAAAAAAAGAAAACACATTAATTAAAGGTAGTATCTTACGTGCTAGTTATTGTGTTTGATGTATCTGCGGGTCTGCGTCTGCTATATGTTCAGCAATATGGGCTTTGTGTGTGTGGGGGTGTGGGGGTGTGTGTGAAAGGGTGTGGGGGTGTGTGTACTGTGTATGTTGTACACACACCCCCACATAATCATTCTGTCAACTAGAACCAACTATCAACTTGATCCACCTATCAGCTTGATCAACCGAACAAATTACCTTTCTGCCGCCACGGATCAGCAACGTCTTCGCTAAAATAGTGTGTGACATCAAAAGCAGGGTCGGCCTCCTCAACTGCCCCTTGCATACGAGCCGGGGCTTCTTTGACAGGCGGTAGCACCTTCCGTGGAGCCTTAGGCCTGCTTTCACGGACCGAGAATGATCGGCGAAGCGGCATAGTGAACTTTTTTATAACTGCGTCACACGGATTGTTTATTTTCCAGTTTTAAATTTTCACTTAATTGTGTTAATTTTTTTGTTATTATAAACGCCAGGTTATTTTGCGATGTTTTGTTTTGTGTGTTTAAAACTCGCTTATACGCGCTTTTTACACTTAACTCTTTGGAGTTTTATATTTCTTTGGTAATTAGGAACCTTTAACATTGTTTCTGTTAAAAAACCTACTGATATTACAAATGCGAAAGTTTGTAAGGGTAAAAACTGCTGAATGAATTAGGTTGAAATTTGGTATGTAGGTAGCTTTTTTCCTGATATTTTTACGGGAACGATGTCTACGCGGGTGAAACCGCGGGGCACAGCTAGTCCAATAAATCAGAATATTTCCTTGTGAGTACCTAATATTAAGTATCCCTACAATAATAGCATTAGAAACCGCAAGTGGTGTCCGATTACACACGTAAGTAACAACAACTGAATACGGCTTGGCACATGCGAGCGCTGAGCGACATCAAAAAAAAACAGGATTACTGGAAATCAATTAGCATCCTTTTAAAGGTGAAGGCACACTTATCCGAGCCGAACGCGACGAAAGAAACGTGTTTTAGAATTCTTTATATAAAATTGTATGAAACGTCGCACACTTGAACGAATTAACCGCTGGACGCGCCTTCATTCCGTTCTCGCCTAATACCCCGCAGGTTCATACCATGAAACATCGGACATCGTTGTAGTTTTACTGTCACAGTCGTTCGTACACCATCGGGAAGAAAACATATTAAAAAAAATGACGAAATGTGCAGTTAAATGGTGTAAAAGTTATAGTGGTCGAGCAACTAATGTTTCTTTTCACTAGTAAGTTTAATTTTTCTGTGTTAATACAGCTATTTATACCAAAAATTAATATTAATTGAAAAAATAATAATAAATAATAATAATAAATATGGGACAACTTCCACACACGGTCACCTGGTCCCAAACTAGGCTAGAAGCCTGTACTATGGTAACCAGATGACTGATATACATACTTAAATACGCTTAAAATATATCCAACATAATCCGACTATATTTAATAAACGGTCATGGTCATATACCACGAACAAAAACACCTATCTAAATTACCTGGATTATTTACGTCAAAGTCAAATTTACTAGGGCTTGACTATGTTTTTAGGTAGGTATAATAATATCGATAAAAATAAATGACATTTACGAATTCAGTATCACTTTTCATCAATAACTTTATAGGTAAACCAATAGTTTTGTAACTACTTTAGATAATAAAAAAAAAGAAATATTAATATGTTACCAATTTTATAAAAACAACCCTTTTGCTTTTGCTTGAAAGCAAGTATCAAAACTACATAAATTACTTTTCCGAGCGTAAAAATAATGAGTTTCAAATCTCATTTCTTTAAACTATTATTGGTCGATCTGTAAGTATGCATATTTTGTATCATATTCATTCCATTTATCTTAATAGTGCGAGTGATATAGGGTGCTCAATTTTCAAATTTCGTCCTTGAAAAAAGAAATAGAGGGAAAATTAAAAAATTAAGTTTATTAAATAGGACATAATTATCATCGATGGCTAGAATTTATTTTGCTGATTCAAAAATATATCACACTGCTATGAAATATTTAGTAGTTTACTAGGTAGAACTGATATTTTTTGAAATTTTAATTACACCCTCATGCCTACTTACGAGTACGAGGAGGGCCAAGGAACGGCGGCGACGAGACAAAGTTTGTTTATAAAACCTATGTTTACTTTGTAAACTTGGTTTATCTTATAGGTAAAACGTACATAATGTTTAATGCTAAGTAGCGCTTGTGTAAATAACTAAAAAGTGTGGAATAAATTAAATTATTAAAAAAAAATGTAATCTGCTGCTTCATAAAAATATTAACTAAGAGGCAAAATCAAGCCTTCTGAATGGCGGGGATAAGCTTATCAGCAACTTAATAGTAGCACTAAATAGTAATTGTATCCGCGTCTGACAAGCTATCATCTGGTTTCATCAACAGCTCGGCCATTCCATATAAAAAAAACCGTATTTTCAAAATCGTATTTGAATATTTAGACTATCATAAACTCGTTGTTCTTTCATTCGTCCTCGATAGCAATTTATCGACTATGTCAAGCACTAGTGTAGATGACATAATTTTACGGGTACTTCTCGCTGTCCACACCTTTTTGGTCATCACTAGGACTTTTTTCTAGGTCACCAATGGAGGCAAGTAGGACAAAATAAAAAAATATTTTTAGAATACTTTTCTCAAATCACATAATATTATAGTTCTAAAATCATAATATTATTATAACGTCATTAATTGCATCATTATAATATTTTGTCAAGTATATATATGTTACGGTAAATGTGTTTTATTGAAAATTATTAATAATTATCTCACGATTTGATAAATGTATACATATCATGTAACATAAATGTATGTATACAATGAAATGTGTCACTTTTAACGGTTATTATTAATGTTTATTGAATTATCAATAATTATTATAAGAAATAAATTAAAGGAAAAGACAGTCGAATAGAGTGACAAAACCGACACAGAGAACCCCGACTGCACGTGGTCTTGTGATTCACAATTATTAATAATGAGATTAATTTCTTACTTTTATCACGACTCTCGCTAAATGAGTGGATGCACCAGCAGGCCGGCTGGTATTATTTTCTATGGCTAGCGTAAATTGCTTACAATTATTGTAACGGTAGCTGGAATGTCAACATTTATATAAGGTGAGGGTTGAATTGAGGATGTAAGAATCTGGGGGTGCAAGGAGATGGGGATCAGATGGGAAGTACCCAATTTTTCACTCTGTCATTTTATAGCAATTGTCAGTTGTTTTGCTTTTAGACAGTGACAGTGCTACATGCGAGAATAGTGCAACAATATATTACACAAAGGTAAATCTTTGTGTGCGCGCAATCATGGATACGAATATTACGGTAGTGTGTGTATATCTTCGTAAAAGTTAGCAATGTGTGAAATCCTCCTCCCCCCGCAGAAATCGGTTGAACGTGATTTCATACTTCATTATGTACGTTTCGCGTCCAGTGGTTAAATCGTCCTAGGTCGCACACCACCGATTCGGACGATCAGACACGGAATTTCTACAAAAATCTTAATACCAAAATGGTAATTTTTTTTAAGTAGTATAATGTCTAATTAACTTCGTCATAGCGAATAACATGCTTTTCCTCGTTAAAGTAACCATTATTTTGATTTGCTGCTTACACTAATAGATAAGCAATTTAACAATGAAAATTATGTTAGAATTTTTTTTTTTAAATACCAAAAATTGTTTTTATAAGGATTTAATTCTAAAATTTGAGCGTAAAAGGAGAAAAAAAGAGAGAACAAATAACCTCGAGCATTCGTTTCCTAATGCTCGAGGTTATGTGGCTAGATAATGGCCTTATGATGATTATATGTATATTCCCTATTATATGTAGGGGGCAGTCGTAAGCTCATGTCGGAGGTTAATACCTAAGTATTTGAATAAATTTGGCCGTGTAGTTCCCGATTAAATAGCCTGACCACAGTTCCCTCCCCTGGTGGGAGGCTCCCCCATATAGAGCCACATATGTCAGGAGTGCGGGCAGCAGTCTCTCCGGGCCCAAGTATTACAACTGCTGCGTGAGACAAGACAAGCAACAAGCGGCTCCATCTAGGATACATGTACACATATCTATAGTTTATGGCGTACTATGGGGGAGGAAGACGGTCAGCAGGGGACGTCTGATGATGATGATGATGATTGGAGTTTTTTTTGAGCCAACAGATTACATCCTATTCGCGTTTTTTACATCATAAAAAGTGTACATAATTGACTAAAACATACATAATTACGATTAACAAAAAGTTAGCTCATTATTGCCTCATATTAGGTTATATTATTAAGTCATAAAAATAGTGTTAGCTGTGTTGCCAGGTTGAAGGATTTCCCGAAATGTTTGGTAAAATTGTGGTACCTCGTTTTAGTACGCTACGTATGTACGATACGTTTTATTTGATCTCCGTATTTTAGGGTTCCGTACCTCAAAAAGAGAAAAGGAAACCATCACTTTGTTGTCCGTCTGTCTGTCTGTCTGTCAAGACACATTTTAAGGGGAGCGCGTGGAGGTTTCAAGTAGAAAGGAGGTATCAAGTACAATTTATTTATGAGTTGTACCTATCTACTAATAAATGTTATAAACTAATCAAAACCCCTAGGGTTCTTCCCGTTAATCTAGAATCATGACAGGCAAGAAACAATAAGCTTACTTGCAGTTGGTTAACTGACCACGGACACAGAATAAATAAAAGTACTAACGTACACGAGCTATTTCAATGTATGAGACGATAGTTTACCACCGGCACATCCCGGACACTCGACTCAATTCCATACAAAAGTCGCGCTATAACTACCTACTAAACAGACACTGCACACATGGAGCTTTGTACACGCGCAAGAGTGTGCGTGAGGTGATTTCCCAGCGAAGCGGGATTTGTGGAGAGCTCAATCTCGCTCGCGGTGTGAGGAAGGCCCGATTGGTGGGCGGATGACAGTGTTGATTCTATATGTAGTATTATTATCTGTTTTGTGCCATCGGCAGATTTAAGTTTGCCTTTCAGCGTATTAAACCCTGCACATAGGCACTTATACGCCATCAGACAATTTATTTTACTTAAAACTAAAAATATTTTTGCAAACTTCTAGAACATGAATATATAATTTTTGACACTAAAAAATCGGAACTAAAAACTAAATATTCTTAGTAATTTTTAAACTTTCGCGATTCGAACACATATTTTATGAAAGAGACGGGACTTAATCGCGTTAAAAACATTTATTATTTATTTACCTCGACGTTTCGAGTGAGTTGCATCAGCCGTGGTCACGAGAAGACTGGAGAGTGCGGGTGTCACCGTCGGGAAGAGCGAGTATTATCTTCAACTACCCGCACTTGGTCTTGTAAATAATTGTTATCGCGACACACAACACTCACGATATCCGACGGTGACACTCGCATTCTCCAGTCTTCTCGTGACCACGGCTGATGCAACTCAGTCGAAACGTCGAGCTAAATATTCTTGTTCTAGGAGTTTGCAATGGAGTTCCGAAAAGTAACGCCAAATTCAATTAATTATATTTTTGCAAGGAAACATATACATAGCACTAGTAACCCCAAAATAACGGACCAATATAATGCCGAAAGTGTAAAAACAAGTTTTTAGTTTATTCACCTTGAATTACATATTACATAATATTATGTAACCTTTCTTATTGTGTTCTTCAAAAGTGTAGGTCGGAGCGAAGCCCCAGGGCTTCGATAACGGACCAAAACAAGTATTTTCACGGTCTATGATTTGTTGGTCAGATGCGGTGCTGTTGAACATGAGGTCTTGGAGAGGTGTACCCAGGACTAAGTCCCATAGTAGGAACACCCACCCTGCTCCAGTTGTTTTTTGTTCTCATGTAATGAACGATGTGAGCCTATTGCCATCTACGGGGCACAGTTCCAAACTCCAGGCTGTCATTGACAAAATTCCTGGTACTTTTCCTGACCAGGGAACCGAACCCGGGACCTCATGATCGACAGGAACGTGTGCAAACAACTACGCCACCGAGGTATTCAACATTAAACAGAAGTTTAAGAGAGGAATGCCCAAAATATGAAAACTACCTGTGCCTCGCGGTTTCACCCGCAGTGTCTTCGTTCCTGTGGGAATTTCGGGATAACAAGTACCGGGTCACGACTGGTCCACCCACTTTCCCACTGGTGGGTGGAGGGTGCACGATTACGTGACACCTATAAGACAAACCGAGAAGCCTAATAAAAGTTGCCTAAATAGCTTAATTTCGGTTGATTTAGAACCTTGAACTGTCCTAAGTCCTAAACCGTCCCAAGGGCAGATCCTACGAGCATTCATTACTGGAGTTGTCAAGCGTACGCCCCCGCTTCAGATACATGAACAGTTCATGTGTGTGTTTGCTTCGTGTTCGTGTCAAAACACAAAAAGATTTATTCAATTTGGTTACAATCTGACACTTTTGCACGTCAATGAAGATAAACAGTAGTGAGTCTACCGCGCGTTCGGAGAGATATCTCTACTTGAAGAACGCACAAGAAACTTTACAGTTCCAGTGCTCTATATTCTAATCTCTATTTTATTATATGCTCTATATTCTATTATGGTAAAGCAGGTTAATGTTACTTATAAAGGGCCCGGAAGCATTGTACAGCCGTTTTTAATTTTATAAAATAACATAACAAGATTTGATTTCGAGAATGATGAGAAAGCCCTTTAAGTTACTATAGCATTTAAGGAATGCCTACGTATCCAATATTGGCTCAATTGGTTCAGTCTTGGCGTGAAGAGGTACCAAACATACACACTACAAATATTATTTATTATACTTGCGCATTTATATTTTTACAGCGTTTATGGCCCAAACGGAAGGATGGATGGAAAGGATGGATGGATGTTTGTAACTCATTCACGTCAAAACTACTGAACCGATTGGGCTGAAATTCGGTATGTAGATAGTTTAGACCCTGGAATAACAACATAGGGTACTTCTATCACGATATTCCCACGGGAAGGAAGACTACGCGGGCATGGCTTGTGCTTTATATCCAAATTCCGTGAGACCAAATCTGATTACCTGTGGACTTTTAACAGACTGTGTTTCAGACGTCACGAGAACGTATTCTATCTACGAGAAACCTGACACAATCCTAAGATATATTTAACGAATCTATGTTTTGTATTCCCCTGTTACTTCCGAATATAATATAATTAGAGTAAAAATTATTATTAATAGTAGGTCGCAGTTGATAAGACGACATACAGCGCTTTGTATTCACAATTGACAAGCAAAGAGCGGAGGTCAGCGTTGAACTCAAATTACAGTCAATTGGCACAATGAATACATTCGCTTGGGAGACATCTTGGTCGCGAGAGTTTTAAGAGTCCTACGAAAACGATCCTATGAAAAATTTACCAAATCGATGTTTTGTATTCCCCTGTTTCCTCCGAATATAATCAACCCATTCTATAAATTTATATCCAGATATCTTTAGTGAAGTAACATTATGTCGCTGTCATTTTAATTTTTCTTATAAACCCTTGGATTTTTTCATAGTGAACTTCCAAAAACACCAGTTCTACTCGCGTGATTGGACGTTCACTACAAAAAAAATGTAGCGTTTATAAACAAAAATAAAATAACGGGGACATACTTTACTTCAACTTTAAAATATCAGGATATAAATATATCAAATAGGTTTACAGTATTCGGAGGAAACAGGGGAATACAAAACATCGATTTAGTAAATGTTCCATAAGATTGTGTCAAACTGCTAAGAGGTCCTCTTGCCTATTAATAGGCCAGGTAAGTATACAAAATCTATATAAAAACTATTAAAGAAGGCTTATTTAAAGTCAACAGATACATCTATATATAGAGGGAAAAGAAGGCTAGAAACTTCTGCATAGCCACCACGTTGAAAACAAGTTTCTTGTGCGTTCTTCTTGTAGATATATATTTCCAAACGCATGGTACATTCTTAATTGACTTAATAAAGTGTATCTTGTAACCAATTTAAATAAATAAAATTGAATACATTCTATACTACGCTTTTCCATTCTATACTGAGATTTACCGATCAGCTAATCCATTTTGTGTGGAAAATACTTTTACACTATTAAGTTGTTCAGTTGAACGTGTAAATGCAGTAATAGCTGGCATATTAAATATCTGTCACTTTCAATTTTGCAAGGTGCATAATGTCTAATGCAAGAGAACTAATACAAGGACAACTGGTTTATAAATAGAAATTATTAGCAAAACGAGTTAGTTATTTTTATGATTTTTAGTGATATAACATTGTGAAATACTGGAGTACCTAAATATTGCGACTTTGGCAATTTCGAGAATTTCTCTCTAATTCCTGGCCTAGGTCACGATGAAAAGCTATACATGCATTTCAACTTTCTAACACACCTTTTTTCCGAAGGTGTAGGCACAGGTGTACCCAGGACCCAGTCATAGTAGGTACACCCACACTTCACCAATTATCACTATATATTATAATAAAATCCTAAATGACTCACTGATTGACACGCAGCGCAGAGCCTAAACCACTGATCCTAGAGACTTCAAACTTGGAATGTAAGTTCTTTTTGCTGTCTGGACGTGTTCTAAGAAAGGATTTTTGAAAATTCACATTCTAAGGGGTCCAAAAAGAACGTCAAAGTTTTGGTATAAAACTCTCATGTTTCGTAATTGCGAGCGGGCAAAGCCGCTTTGTTCACACTAGTGTTTTATAATTCCATGTAGGGAGGCGAACCTAATGCAATCTATCGGGCACAGTATCAGACTCCAAGATGTCTCTAATGAAAATATCCAATATACCCTTTTTGCCTGACCTGAGGATCGAACCGAGTACCTCATGATCGACAGTAGCGCTACGCCTTTGAGGCTTTACTAGTCTGAATAGCGAAGCTTAGTTGTCAAGCAAAGAAAAACAGACCGTAAATTCCAACCGCTAACTCGATGGCAAATTGTCTAACGGACGTCGGGTTATCGAGTCGCGAACCAGTTTAGAATGCTCTAGAACTTAATATTGTTTTAAGGTAATCATTATGCGTATAACAGTACCCACGCAGAAAAACTATCCTACTTTACAAATCAAAACACATTCCATACACTTACTAACCTTAGATTATAATTAATATTAGCAAGTTGTCGTGGTCTGATCGATTCGAAACTTGGTAACCTGTTACTCGTACTACATCAATATTGCAAAGACAGCGGCCATCGGGGTAAATCTGCACTTCAGCCATTAGTATGAAAAGGTTTGTTTCTCTTTTAGATGTAATGCACCGGGGAACATTTGGTACAGTCATGCTCACTAAACTGCTCAAGCTCGCGGCGACGTCACGTGGTGGGCCGCCCTCCTCCCTCTAATATGGTTGAGGAGGACGGCGCTGGTACGTGCGTCAACTCGTGAACGGGTGCTGCGAGCGGGGGTTGGTCTGTGCCAGGTGTTCTGTGGTGTAATAGATCTATATGTATAAGTATTATAATTATATATGTATGTATTTATATATTTATGTTAAATAATGTATTTATATCTGTATGTATAATAATAGGTTAATAAAATAAAAATATTACGCTATGGACTCCCTCAAGATAGTCTTAAGTTAGTCCAATGAAAACGCCTAATAATGCAATTAATTATGTAAAAAAAGGTCCAAACGCTCTTGTTTGGAGATTTTTTGATGTACAAATAAAAAAAAAAAAAAAAAAAAAAAATTGCAAAGACTTGGTAACTTTGATCTAATGCAGCATCAGTTATTGAATTTTTTGTAGTGGTAGGCCTCTTTTGCAGGGGGCCGCCTGGGGAAGTACCACACCTTTGCCACTTATTTATCCGCCAAGCAGTAATGTGCAAACATTACTGTGTTCCGGTCTGAAGGGCAATGTTACCAGCGAAATTACTGGCCATGACGAGGTTCAACAACCTATATCTCAGGGTGACATGCGTAGTGCAGTGCCGCGCAGGATTTTGTATTTTAAAGCACTGGGTGGCACTGTGTCTTATATGGGCAATCATGATGCTTGCCATCAGGCACCTGATTTGCTCGTCTTGTCACTCACTATCATAAAAAAGAATAACGACATCGACCAGACAGGCGAAACTAAATAGCTCGTAAAAAGTAAGAAACATTCGGTTGTTAATTACTAACTTTCATCATTTCCGCGTTCATTGGAATAGAAATTGCATGTCTATTCGTGTTTTACTAAAACAACAACATATTTAGTAATTTGCGACTTTTATTCGAAAACTAGTTGTGCCCCGCGGTTACACCCGCTCTAAGGTACATACAGACAATTTATCCATAAGGCATACCACTATTGCTGTTGTTAGGCTTATTCCGTTTCCTCGAAACAATTCCTGCCAAAAAAAAATAGCCTATTAATAAAATTTGGGAGTAAATTTTATTCATAGGCTATTTCTTTATTATCAAAATTTTTTATTTATTTTGAAAATTTGAATTAAAATTATGTACCATCTGAAACAAAAATCACTTTAAAAATATATTTTTTTATTAATTATAAGCGATTCAAAATTGATAAAATTCCATTATGAGTTCACTTGATTACGAATGCGCCACGATTGATCGCCATTTTTGTGACGTAGTAATGTTATAGTTATGTATGGTACTTTATAACATTGTGACGTCACTACAAGTTTTCGGTACTGGATTAAAAATGTTTTTTTAATTTGATATAACTTTGTAATTATAGCGAATAAAAAATATCGAAAAAATAGTTTTCTTAGGAATCTTATATTTTGATCTTTCTATTGATGCAAAAAAAAAAACAAATACTCAATTGTATGATGCTAGGCTGATGGGAAATAACATACAATCACGTCTTTTTCACACCTACATTTCAGCAGTTATGGTTAAGTGGTTCCATGTAAAAAGGGGCGAGCCTATTGCCATCTGCCGGGCACAGTTCCAGGCTCCAGGCTGTCATTGAGAAAATTCCTAATGGAAAAATTCAACAACACTGCCAGACCTGGGAATCAAACCCGGCACCTCATCATCGACAGTAGCTTGCGACCACTACGCCACCGAGGCAATTTATAATGTTAGTGCGATTTAATTTAAATTCTGATAAAGTATATTTTATTAGTAATTAAAATTTATGATTTTTTTTTAATATCGAAAGTGAAATTTTGCATAATATATAAATCTAGAGTAGATTATCATATGAATTCGTCCCAGTGGATATTTCGAGAACTCCTTTCTGAATCCTTGTTTATTTATTTTATTTATTTATTTAAATAATTAATCAGACGGTTAAATTGCCAATTATTCTAATTAATCAATAATTAAACATAAATCTTAACAATTAAAAATTAGTACATACATACATCAATTTAAAAATTAATCAAATAATTATAATAAAAGTCAAACAATATGTCAGAAAGAAAAAGAAACTTCTTAGTTTCTTTTTCTGGTTTCTTTTTTTGGTTAAGAAACCAGAAACTACTTCTTAATGAGAAACTACGCGAAAAGTTTTAGTTTTATCTCTTGCTATCTAAGGTTTAGAGCTGGGCGTAGATTACACTAAACTACGCCCAGCTCTAAACTTCTTTGATTTCTGCAGGCTTTCCTCTAGATTTATATTAACAGACCTTTCACATTTCTAACGTAATAAGTAATTTTTGTATTAAACAGTCAACTTTGACGTTCTTAATCTAAGAAACTATAAGACTACGACAACTAATAAATTCATCTACCTGAACTGAACATAGGCCTCCCTAATAGAACGTAAACTATTCATATGCAGGGATTTTTCCGTAATCACCACACTTGACAAGCGGCTTCGTGATCGCAGTAGTTGGAATACACGGAAACCACTGTCCGAATATGTCCCTTTGCCGAGTCTCTCGGCTCCCACGGGATGAGAAAGTGGTGGCCCTATTATATGGCCGAGAACCACACGGCCCATAAACTATTCATATAGGAATATAATAAGTTAATTTAGTCTAGATGGTGCCGCTTATTGCTTGTCTTGTCTCACGCAGCAGTTGTACTTGGGGCCGGAGAGCCTGCTGCCCGCACTCCTGATATATGGGGCTCTATATGGGGGAGTCTCCCACCAGGGGGGAGGGGTGGCTCTATTATACAGCCGGGAAATATACAGCATATATATAAAATCACTCCCAAGCAATTATCTATAGGTATAAATATGCTTTAAGATATATTTTTATTTATTTAATAACTGTGATTGCATAAGGTTAGGTAAGATTTTAACGTCTTTAATTTAGCTATTTTTTGTCAATTTGAAATTGCTTAGCGCGATAAGTCCGCCGGTTTTTTACAGTGTAATTTGTATTGTCTTTTTGTAAAATTGTTTTTTTTTTCTTATGCAATGTAATTAATTGTTCTATTCTGTTCAAGAAATAGAGAAACAGTATTTCCTATATTACACAGCTAAATATTTACTACCTAGGTAGTTTTTTTTTTTTCACATTTTTCGGATTACACCAGGTTGATTTTTAATTTTTTTTTATTTTGGTAATAAAATACCTCTCGTACATTTTCAGTACATTAAAACATATTCATTAATTTTTTAAACACTACTCGTACACAATTTCACAAACTTTTAATAAAATCTCTTTGGTTTTAAACATTCGATGGAATAAGTAAAAAGTTCGCGATATTACTCGTAGAAGTGGCAAACGCGCATTCCGCGCGCGCTGGCTCGATCAACTGCAGCGGTGAAATAAAATAGCGGGTTCGAGGTGTGGTCCGAGTGAAGGCGGCAATTAATTGATGAATATTTAATTTTATTTATTTACTTATTTTATTTTCGAATAGCATGAAAAATATAAAAATACTATAATATAATTTTTTTGGAAAAAATCTAAGCGCTCCTGTGTATGTGTTTAACGCATTGTGTAGAGAGTAGAGATGCATTCTTCAAACAAAAGTTTTATTTTACTATGTGTTAAATAAGTAGAAATTCACAAAAATTTCGTCTAATTGGGGGCGTAGTGGGCGTAAAGTTCGACTGCCGATCACGAGGTCCTGGATTTGATCCCCGAGTCAGGCGAAGTGTTATTGGATTTTTCCATTAAGAATTATCTATATGACAGGTTGGAGTCTGGAAATGTGCCCGGTAGATGGCAATAGGCTCGCGCCTTATTACGTGGGGCCAATAACACACTGGCGAAATGTGGCTGTACCTGCTATGGGCTATGAGTCCTGAGTACACCTCTGCCTACCTCTTCGGGAATAATGCGTGTTAATGGGAAGTCGAACCATTATTGTGAGGTTTTTTTATGCCATAGGTGGCAAACAAGACCCTGGAATACTAACCCTGGAATAAAACATAGTGTATTTTATTCCTCATATTCCCACGGGAACGAAGACTACGCGGGTAAAATAATATTAGCACACCCTTTTGATTTTTTTTTTTTAGATAAAAAAAATAAAATATTTGAATTGAACGCTAGAAGTGTGACTACACCCGCGTCCTTGCTCACTGTCAAGTAGTAGACCGCATGGAAACTGCCTCGTTAAAACAATACTACTGCTTCCCGCGGTTTCATATACGAAATGTACTTATCTAAGTTACTTTATCAACTCTCTTATTTACAGCGAGAACGTGGGAATCAAATCGTTTGTTTTACCTCATTGTTTTTTTGTATGTTTTTTTCTTGGGTAAGATTAAAAATTGGTATTGGGGTTCTGTAGGTACTTAATTATATTAATAATAATCATACTTGCTACTAATTTTACTTTTTTTATGATAGTGACGACTGACGAGCAAATCAGGTACCTGATGGTAAGCATCATGATTGCCCATATCAGACACAGTGCCACCCAGTGTTTTAAAATTCTAAATTCTGCGCATTGCGCCTGTCACCATGAGATATTAGTTTTTGCAACGCGTCATGCCCAGTAATTTCACTGGTAACATTGCCCTTCATACCGGAACACAGTAATGTTTGCACATTACTGCTTGGCGGATGAATAACTGGCAAAGGTGTGGTACTTCCCCAGGCGGCCTCTTGCAAAAGAGGCCTACCACTACAGCAAATTTCTATGACAGCTGTCAGCGAGTGGGGGTGCGCAATTAACATTATATAGACTAGCTGTGCCCCGCGGTTTCAGCCGCGTAGTCTTCGTTTCCGTGAAAATATTGAGATTAAAAGTACTTTTTATATTATTCCAGGGTCTAAACTATCTATATAGGTACTTGAAATAGTAACAAACATCCATCCATCCATCCTCACAAACTTTTGCATTTATAATATTAGTAGGACATATTATGTAGTAGAAGAATTCTGAGGAATACAAAAGACACGCAGAGAGCCTAATTAAATAATTTATAATCTTTTTTACGATCCTTTCAAAGCCAAAACAAAGTCTACACATTTCTCGCTACTTTACCCAGAAAACAGGTTTCATAAAAAGAGTCCTAATGTAAATAGAATAAACCAGTCAAGTGCGAGTTTGAATCGCTCATAAAAGGTTCATTAGAACTGTAGGTATAAGTCGGTTCAATAAAGAAACGAATCCTAAAATGTTCTCTAAAAATCATGTCTTCTCGCTTGCACACTAGTAAGAGCCTATTGTGCAAGAGAGAGGACATGATTAGCGCCGCCATTTTAGATTCGTTTCTTTATTGAACACAGACCCAGATCAAACAGACATGCACACAAATGTTCGACCTGGCCGGGGATCGAAACCGGGGCCTGCGGCACAGAGAGCAGAGTTACTACCATCTGTGCCAGTAAGGCAGTCAAGAACAACCTTTTGTGACTCCCATTAACCTTTTGTGAACGGAACCCCAAAATCATCGGACGTGCGACCATTATGAGTAATCTTATGTATAACGGGTTTACCATAGGTTCTATTATAATTTTGTCGTTATACAGTTTTGACTACCTTTGGAAGGTTATCCAGCATATAAACTAGGTAGAATATAAAAACATAGACTGATATAGACTGCCTCGGTGGCGTAGAGGGCGCATGCTCGACTGCCAATCAAAGAGGTTCCGGGTTCGATCCCCAGGTCAGGCAAAGTGTTAAATATTGGATTTTTCCATTAGGAATTATCTCAAATACTGCCCGGAGTCTGAAACTGTGCCCGGTAGATGGCAATAGGCTCGCCCCCTATTACAAGGGACCAATAACATACTGGCGAAATGTGGGTGTATCTATTATGGGACTGACTCCTGGGTACATCTCTGCCTACCCCTTCGGGAAAAAGGCGTGAATGTATGTTATGTTTTAGAATATAAAAACGTTTTACATAATACTTAGGTTGATTAAGCCCTACAAGATTCTTGTGCCTTCTTCTTGTAGAGGTATCTTTCCGAACTCACGGTGGTCTCATTACGAGTACTGTTTATCTTCATTGACGTGCAAAAGTGTCTAATTGTGACTTATTTGAATAAATCTTTTTGAGTTGATTCTTTAATACAAATAAATAAATTATCAAATAATTATAGCTCATACAACGCGGCTCTGCTTGCGCTAAGCATCAACTTAAAATTCCTCCTACTAAATGTTGACGGCTCGACAACATTTACTTTAATTGACTGTAGTCACGTCTGATAATTTGTCGTGAGTGCATGTATCCGCGCGATTCGTTTTGTCCTCCAATTTCACACTATCGTATTAATATTATGTTAATTCAGTCTCATCAAAATCATTCCAGCCGTTTGATGATAATTAACAGCTCTTTTCCAGCGGCTGAAGGGTTCGATCCCCAGGTCAGGCAAAGTGTTAAATATTGGAATTTTCCATTAGGAATTATCCCAATAACTGCCTGGAGTCTGGAACTGTGCCCGGTAGATGGCAATAGGCTCGCCCCCTGTTACATGGGACCAATAACATACAGGCGAAATGTGGATGTATCTACTATGGACTGAGTCCTGTGTACACCTCTGCCTACCCCTTCGGGAAAAAGGCGTGAATGTATGTTATGTTAAATAAGCACGGCGGATTTTCTTGCGCTAAGCATCAACTTAAAACAAAATACGTGATTCGTTTTGATTGGTCGGTACTACTAAATGTTGATGGCTCGGCAAAATTTACTTTAATTGACTGTAGTCACGTCTGATAATTTGTCCTGAGTGCATATATCGCGCGCAATTTGTTATTTCCTCAAATTTTACGCGCAAGTATTAATATTATGTTAGTTCAGTCTCATGAAACTCAGTTCAGCCGTTTGAAGATAATTAACAGCTCTTTTCGAGCGGCTGAAGGGATAGAGCAACTTCTGGAATTTTGTTACTCTTACACGTCATAATTAACTTTTTTTACATTGTACTGAGATTTAAGATTAATAATATTAGTAGTATTCAATATCATCCAAAATTTATAACTGCAAACCTTCGTGGGTTGCGGTGTTCTGACTTTTTTTTTTTTTTTTTTTTTAAATTACAGAATATTTCTATGAATCCATAGGTCCCCGAACTAGTTAAAACTGTATTTCAGGGACCAGTGGCTTCTCCCATTATGTGGCTAATATACAAAAATAATATACAAAAAAATAACTTATAAGGTAAAAAAGAAAAGTAAATATAATAAACTTATACTTAAACTTAACTTAACTTTTGATAGGTTAATGTTATTATAAATTCATTGCACGGTTATCATATTAATATTACGAGTACGGCGCATACCTCGGCATAATGATTACAGCTATTCGTAATAGATAATTTGTTTTATGATTATTAAAAATCTTTTTTTTATGATAATGAGTGACCAGACGAGCAAATCAGGTGCCTAATGGTAAGCATCATGATTGTCCATATCAGACACAGTGCCACCCAGTGTTTTAAAATTCTAAATCCTTAAGTATTATAGGATAAGGTGGGAAGCGGTTTGGTATAATGCTGTATGCTTCCTACATTTTAAGCATAATTAAATAAAATTAAATAAAAGAGTCCAAGTATAACTGCCTATCCACCATCTTCGCTATCCACTTAATTAGTGCCGCGTGGGCAAAACGGCGCGAGGTCGCAGGTGTACTCTGTGACAAAAACTGAAACTTAAAGGTCTGATTAACAAATATCATTCATCTTGATTTCTAATATGGTAGTGAGATGTAGTCTGCTCTGCAGCGACATGTCCGTATTTTTTTATGATAATGAGTGACAAGACGAGCAAATCAGTTGCCTGATGGTAAGCATCATGATTGCCCATATCAGACACAGTGTCACCCAGTGTGAAATGCGAAATTCTGCGCGGCACTGCACTGCGCCTGTCACCCTGAGACATTAGTTGTTGAAACTCTTAATGCCCAGTAATTTCTCTGGTAACATTGCCCTTCAGACCGGAACACAGTAATGTTTGCACATTACTGCTTGGCGGATGAATCACTGGCAAAGGTGTGGTACTTCTCTCAAAGAAAGTCTCCTCAATACTTCTAACGGCTCATTCGGAATAACATCATTTTATGTTGGAAATATGCTCTGATTGTAAAATATTTAGATATCGTTTGTATGGGCAATTCGGTCACAGGCCTGTTTAGACTATGCTAGCTTGCTAATTTAGTACCATGTAGATGAACTGTGTGGTTCCCGGCTATGTACCCCCCCTGGTGGGAGGCTCCCCCTATAGAGCCACATATATTGCTATGTGCGGGCAGCAGGCTCTCCGGGCCCAAGTATAACAACTGCTGCGTGAGACAAGACAAGCAACAAGCGGCTCCATCTAGGATACATGTACACATATCTATAGTTTATGGCGAACTATGGGGGAGGACGACGGTCAGCAGGGGACGTCTTCCTGCTGATGATGATGATATGTAAGTAGGTACATACCCCTTGCTTCCCTCAGCGCGTTGGCAGCATGTCTGTGTCCACATCTCTCGGCTAACGCGAGCGCGGTGTCGCCGCGCGCGTCAACTATATTCAACTTGGCGCCCGATGATATTAACACTCGGATGTTCTCCACGTGACCACGTTCTGCAGATATGTGAAGTGCCGTCTGGAGACAAACATAGATTAGAAATACTCTTTATTGCAACTATCCTGGACGTCATCTTCCTGCCTTAATCCCAGACAGCATGTGTTCTTCCGCCATCCTCATGTTGTAGGGGTTTTGGCTTGTGTTTTACGAGCGGCTGCCTGCCTGACCTCAACCCTTCTTGGGAATGCTGTTGCTGGCAAGGTGGTAGCCTTCTTCTATTCTACTACCCTCCTAAAATTATTAAATTGAAAGTTTGTCAGGATGGATGTTTGCTACTCTTTCACGCCAAAACTACTAAACCGATTGGGCTGAAATTCGGTGTGTAGTTAGCTTAGACTCTGAAATAAGACATTATAGTTTACTTTTTATCCAGATATGTCCACGGGAACGATGTCAGTGTCCGTGTGCACAAGCAGCTTGCTGCGAGCGCGACGAAAAATTTTATGGTTATGATCGTCACCTATTAGGTACATGCGATAAATTACATATTGCTGAATTGTGAGTGTACCTACTATGGGACTGAGTCCTGGGTACACCTCTGCCTACTGCCTACCCCTTCGGGAAAACGGCGTTAGCTGCATATTCGGCATTCTATAGAATACCTAGGCAAAGTATAAAATAAAGTATGTGATTATATTATACGTCTTTGAGTTTGAAGTTTCCTAGCATTTCAGGCATTCTATACATCGCCTAGGTATTTTATAGATTGCTGAATTATATAGATTACAAGGAACACATACAAAGTTATATTTAGACTTCTGGAACAAGAATCTTTAGTTTTTAGTTCCGATTTTTAGTGACAAAAACAACATGCACAGTGCACCGCCCTCCGGCCCGCAAAATTGCATGCAAAGAGATAAAGATAAAGATACATTTATTGCCAGTATAGGAATAATACAAGAAAACAAATACAGATTACAAAAAAAAAAAAAAGAGGAAATGCTATTAGGCATTATTGTTGTTAGTGACACCATTCATATATAGACACGTGTTTCGCGTCTACAGGCATCATCAGGAAATACACTCTGACCCCGCTGTAAGGGCGACAAATGCTAGTACAACGCCGCATCTCGAGATGTTACCTCGCTGAACGCTGGAACAAGAAAGTTATAATTTTTTTTCTAAGGACCAAATTACTCAAGAACAAATTGCCAATACATTCAGTAAAATGGACGGTATTTAAGTCTTCCTTCACTATCATTATCATTTCACTATATTATGGTATGTTACTATGTATTACGCGCACCTTCCGTCCCGTGCGCTCATCAGACGCCACATCAACATCAGCTCCGGCGGCGCACAGAGCCACCAGACACCGGCTACGCTCGGCGAGCGCCGCCGCGTGCACGGCGCTCCGTTGCGACGCGTCGCATCCGTTAACATCAGCTCCCCCGATTAATAACTCCTGCAGGAGCTCGACGTTGTCCCAGAGAGCTGCCTAGAGGAGAAATTTAAATAATATTTTGTATTTATACTCTAACAGAACAGGTTACCCCAATTACACTGCTCGAGTCAATTCATATGGGTTATGTGGACCCATATTTTTTTTTTTTTTTTTTAATAAACAATAGGCTTACGTTTGACCTCAATCTCGCTTGATGGAAGGCGAAGATGAGGCCTAAGATGGTACACGTTTGCCTAGAAGGTGTCTGTTCACTTTGGCCTTAAAGATGTCCAGATTATAGCTTTCCGGAAAAACCGACCTCGGCAGAGAGTTCCACTCCTTAGCCGTCCGCATAATGAAGGAGGAGGCAAACCGCTTCGTGCGTAATGGTGGAATGTCTACAACATAAGGGTGAAACTGCTCGCCGCGCCTAATCGTTCGGTGATGGAAAGGGGAAGGGGGTATTAGGTTATGCAAAACCTCCGCACACTCACCGAAATGTAGCCGATAAAAAACCGAGAGGCAGGCCACTCGTCTACGGTGTTCGAGGCTCAAAAGATTTGCCTCCACGAGTGAGTCATTGCCTATGATCCTCTTCGCTCGGCGCTCCAACGAGTCCAAAGCATCCAGCTGATATCTAGCAGACCCCTCCCAGAGATGGGAACAGTACTCCACGCAAGAGCGAACCTGAGCTTTGTAAAGATTTAAAAGCTGCTCCGAGGTGAAGTACCGTCTCACCCTAGAGAGGATACCAAGTTTTTTGGCAGCAGTTTTTGCTATGGACTCGATGTAGCGACCGATATTAAGATTGGAAGAGAGATCTAGACCTAAGAGCTCAAGACGGTCATTAATCGGAACGGGGACATTTCGGAAAGTCGGAGTCAGTTGGTATGGACTCCGCTTCGCCGAAAAAAGACAAGCCTGTGTTTTTGAGGGGTTGAACTCGACCAAATTGGCATCACCCCATTGGGAAACAGCCTCCGAATTCGAGTTCACCTCCTCGATCATCGCCTCCCTGAAAGATTGGACTTTTGACCCAGACTTTGCATCGGACAAGTATCTCACCGAGACTGTGCTGTCATCTGCATACCCAAAGATACCGGGCGTTACCAGCAGGTTGTTGATGTGCAGCAAAAAAAGAGTCGCGGAGAGCACAGACCCCATATTGTCATAGTTTCAGGTCGCCAAAATTAAAAATAAAAAAGTAGCTAATTTATTAAATCAAAATTGAAATGATATTTCATGTTATATATTAAAAGTTATAAAAATGCTGTATTTTAACTGTAAAATCACGTCTGTAAAATCACATAATCAGCAGCTCCTTAAGTATTATAGGATAAGGTGGGAAGCGGTTTGGTATAATGCTGTATGCTTCCTACATTTTAAGCATAATTAAATAAAATTAAATAAAAGAGTCCAAGTATAACTGCCTATCCACCATCTTCGCTATCCACTTAATTAGTGCCGCGTGGGCAAAACGGCGCGAGGTCGCAGGTGTACTCTGTGACAAAAACTGAAACTTAAAGGTCTGATTAACAAATATCATTCATCTTGATTTCTAATATGGTAGTGAGATGTAGTCTGCTCTGCAGCGACATGTCCGTATTTTTTTATGATAATGAGTGACAAGACGAGCAAATCAGTTGCCTGATGGTAAGCATCATGATTGCCCATATCAGACACAGTGTCACCCAGTGTGAAATGCGAAATTCTGCGCGGCACTGCACTGCGCCTGTCACCCTGAGATATTAGTTGTTGGAACTCGTCACGCCCAGTAATTTCGCTGGTAATATTGCCCTTGAGACCGGAACACAGTAATGTTTGCACATTACTGCTTGGCGGATGAATAACTGGCAAAAGTGGAACTTCCCCAGGTGACCCCTGCTACAATGGCCTACCACTACAATATGCAAAGGCTATGACGGATGTAGGATGTAATGAGACGAGATCGTATTTGTAACAAATACATCCATGGAAGCATTCATATACATGACATAGCAGATAAGCTACAGGGGAGTGTCTTGAGATGGTATAGCCATTGGCCATGTCATGTGCAGATCAACAGAGTTAGGGCTGTAGGGAACAGGTTTATTTTATTACAGTCCGTCTATGGATACCGGCAACACACGGTGTATTGCCAGTATGGCAATACCACACCTGGGGAAGTACCACACCTTTGCCAGTTATTCATCCACCAATCAGTAATGTGCAAACATTACTGTGTTCCGGTCTGAAGGGCAATGTTACCAGCGAAATAACTGGGCATGACAAGTTTCAACAACTAATATCTCAGAGTGACAGGCGCAGTGCCGTGCAGAATTTCGAATTTTAAAACACTGGGTTACACTGTGTCTGATATGGGCAATCATGATGTTTACCATCAGGCACATGATTTTTCTATTTTTTAACAATATCCTTCTAATGTTTATAATCTCAAAAATCAAAAAGATATCTTTGTAATAGGTAAAAACAAAATGCATGTGCCTACTCAACTCAAGGGTCATGTAGCGCTGTTTTTTTGTGGCGTATGTTTGTTATGTTTCCACACTAAAACTACTGAACCAATTGAGCTGAAATTTGGTATGTAGATAGCTTAGATTTTGGAATAACACATAGGGTACTTTTTATCGCAATGTTACCATGGGAACGAAGACTATGTATGAAATCACAGGGCACAGCTAGTTTGTTCATAAGTTGGGGGCTATGCAAAATACTCTATGTACTGGTTGATTTTATTATAAACCTTCTTTAATAAAGATGATTTTATATAGGTTTTGAATTTATCCCCTGAGAACCCAGTAATCTCTTTTCAGATTTTATTAGAGAAACATAGTTTCCTATGAATATTTAACATTTTGATGTTTTCATAACATACATACATTCACGCCTTTTTCGCTTTCTTGATGTTTTCAGATTAAACTAATTAAATCAAAACAACAATTTTTACTTATTTTTATTTATAACTAGCCATAAATGTTAATACCAGCCTAAGTCATCTTGTTCTACTTTTGTACATCACTTTAACCAGCGTTAAATATGAATAAATTTGTAAGATACATAAATTTAAGCATATGTGAAAGTACACACGGATCTTCGACGGCCTTGCTTCGCCTCCGTGCGTGATATATGCGCAATCTTACCCTATAAATGCATTTTTATATAAATTTATACCAACTTTTAGTACTAAAAGAAAACGTTATTTTTGACCATACCTGATGCAGTAGGCGCCCTTGGAAGTGATCGTCATCCGGGGAAAGGTCCATTACAATGAGTTACAGTCGAAAATTTGCCCTAAAATCCACATTTCCGGCCTAAACAATCGCTGAAGCGTTGAGAAAGTACAGATCTCCTAAAACTGCATTATCACATAGATTTTTCACTTAAACTCATACTCAAATGCAGGTATGTCCTAATTAGTCACATTTTACACTAAATTTGTACATAAAATGTATCGTTTTATGGAGAATATACAAAGATTAAAGCCGAGTATTCATTAGGCAACATTTGTTTATAAACACTGTTTATAAACAGTTTATAAACAGTGTTTCACAATGTTTCATCATCTCTGTAAACAGTTTATATACAAAGGTGATGCAACATTGTTTATTAAACATGTTGCCATGCTCCCCACTTCGAGTGGAGAGCAAGACGAAACGTCTAGTTTATAAGCAAAAGTCAATAGGTGTGGACGTGTGTTGCGCGAGTTTATAAACATGGAAGTAGTGTGGTCCAACAACCAGGTTTCGATGCTCATAGAGCTTTACCAACAGCGTAATATACTTTGGGATGCTTCAAATAAAGATTATAAAGATAAATTAAAAAAAAATGATGCTTGAGGAAGTGATTAAAAGCAGATGGCAGTGGTATGATCCGCTACAATTTTTATTACGTGGTGCAACGACATCTGGAACATCGGATACAATGGGAACGGTGAGTACCTACATTTTTATATTATTTGCTAAGTTGATAATATTAATGTAATTTTTTCATCTTTTCAAGGTAACGGGTTAGTAAATTTTAAATCAAACACAAAACTCTAAATTATAATCAGAACTTTATTTGGAAAAAAACAGGTAGGTACATAGGTACCTACTATTTTAAGTATTATGCATGAGAATTTTGCCACGGCACACTACCTTCTGGACTAATGAAATATTCAGCAAATTGATCTCTTACAACCGTAGCAGCTAGTGGGGGATGTCTTGCAATAGGTTGTAAATCCAACATGCTGTTGTGAGGGCCGATTTCTCTTCGCCAAAAACCTTCTATAATGTTATATTCTGAGTCTTCATAATCGAATGTTCCTGGTGGAGTATATATAGCCCGAGACTGTTTATTGCGCCTCAAAAAGTTATGCAAATATACACATGTCATTGTTACAATTTCACAAGTAGCAGGCTTAAGAGGTATGGCTTTTCTGAAAACGCGAAAGACAGCACATAATATGCCAAACACATTTTCTACTATCCTTCTTGATCTGGAAAGACGGTAGTTGTAAATGCGCTTTATAGTTCCACGATTGTGAATACCAGGATAAGGCTTCATAATATTTTCGGATAAGGCAAATGCGCTGTCCCCTACTATTACATAAGGTAGATTCGGACCATTTGGTAAAATTGGTTGTGGCTGTGGAATATTCAAATTGTTTTGAGTAATTGCATCGTAAAATGGAGTTTCTTGAAATACTCCACTGTCGGAAGATCTGCCTTTAGCACCACAATTCGCATATATAAAGTTGTAATCTGCATCAACTATTGCCAGTAGTACAATGCTGAATTGTTCTTTATAGTTGAAAAAATCACTGCCAGAGTTAAATGGTGCTTCAATAACAATATGTTTTCCATCAATGGAGCCGATACAATGAGGGAAATTCCATAATAATTCGAACTGGCGAGCCTTGTTTTTCCATTCTTGTTCAGTACTTGGAACCTGTAACCAATTTAAAACAATGATTTACAGGATGGCAGTGCCTCAACGCAGCCGTCAAATACACCGCCAACTGTGCCGCCGCCACCGCCAACATCACAACTGCCACTGCCACCGCCGCCACCGCCACCGCCACTTCCACAGTCAAACAACTCCAAAAAGAGGAAGTGTGACGAGAATCTCAATGAAATGTATGAAATTATGAAAAGTGCCAAAAAGAAGATGGAGGAACCTAAAGACGAATTTGAAATTTATGGCCAGTATGTGGCATCTGAATTGAAAAATGTGAAAAACCAAAGAGCACTGTTACAGGCCAAGTATTACATAAATAATATATTGCTACAAGCGAGAATGGGCAATTTCGATAGTAATTATTTTGGTGGATATCAAGGCTATGGAGATGGATGGCTCGGCTATGGCGACGGATACCGCACCACATCATCAACGTCGACATATGCTGATGCATCTACACCAACGCAGACACCAGATCCCCAAGTCCATACTGCTACTGGTGACGAGTTGCTTAGTAATCTTGACGAAATAGTTTCCCAGTTGGAAGATGACACACAATAAATAAATTGATGTGATTTGATTTAAATATTTGATAAATACCTACTTGAGTGATTTGAATTTATTTTATTTTACTCACCTTTACATAGTCCTTTAAAACTTTTGTCAATTCCTGACAAACTTCTCGTATAATCTTGCTGATTAATTGTTTTGATACTTTAAAAGTATATGACAGTGAGCCATATGAGTCACCTGTTGCAAGAAACCTTAAAGTTATAGCTAGTCTTCTCTGGGGCTCAATAGGATGCCGAAATTTCGTTTCCTGTTTTGTTATGGCTGGTCCAATCAATCTCAGTAAAATTTCAAAATCTGATGTTGACATTCTCGTGAAATTTTGAAAAGACCCATCAAATCCACGAAGGTCATGAAATACATAACTTCTATTTAAAAGATAATTTCGAATCCACCACCTTTTCTTCTTTTTTTTTCTAGTAGCACTCTTATGTAATATTATATAAGCAGCACAGAGCATCACTACCTCCTCGGGCGACATCCTGGCAACAACTGAGAAGTGTGGACTGCCAAGTTTCAGAAACAGTGTTTACGGTAAACTTGTTAATAAACCCGTCATAAACAGTTTATTAACAAATGTTGCCTAATGAATACCCGGCTTAAAGGAAAACTTGAAAAGTTTATCGATTATTGTTTTGCAATGGCAGCTGATTGAATTTGACAGTAGAACATCCTAGGCACAGGCTGACAGCAGACAACTGATTACACGATGACGTTGACAGCAGACTTTTTAAAAATTTATTCCATACGTCATGTACATTTGCCACAATACATGGCTGGCCCTGTAATGCTGCCCATACATGCTCCTAGGAACCAATGTAATATATTATAATACGCTCTAGCTGTATTCTTCCATAACAACTAAGCACATCATGTGAAGTACACCAAAGCTTTAGATTATTAGATACCAAGAAGATAAGCAAATCTAGGTAAATGAAAATAAAACGAATAATAAATACTATTTCAAATACTTTATTTCCAGTAGTGTAACCACACCGAGCGAGGGTCGCGAGTCGGTGACTTGCGAGTACAAGCCAAAGCTCATTGCATATTCGTTGATTTTTGTGAAAGAACCCTGAAATCTTTACCGTTGATAGATTGAATTTTTAATGACAAACACTTTTGCAATTAAGTAAAATTTTGTAGAATTAGGTATGACTAATTTGGTAAATTAACTTAAGAATATGTACTTATCTATCTACCAAATGCAAAAAAGGTCAAGTGATACTTATCAAGGGGGTGCATCGACAGTAAATACCTCTACCCATAGATTTTGAACCTAATTGCCTTTAAACGTCCAACTAAATAATAATTTATTTGTACTAATTGTTCTTTTAGATGGAAAAATTAACCCCTTAAATATAACTACACACCTTTTTTGTTAACATCTGGTATTGTACTTTAGTTATTATCAAAGGAGCGAGGATATAATAATATTATATAGGTAATTTTGCTTTTAACTTCATTTTGCAATATAAGTTGTTTTTAAAATGGTTTGTTTTGAAAATTAGCAATGTTTTTATTGAATTATCAACATCAGTTTAGGTTTGATATATTTATATGAAAAGATTTTCAGTAAAATTCACATCAAATTTGGTGTTTAAAGGAGGTAGCTTAAACTTTAATACTATTGTCTATTATTCGTTATTTTTATTGTAATTCTATGGCTTATCGGCTTTACCAAACATTTATAAATGTAAAATTGGTTCTAAGTTCCTAAAGAAATAGTTGAGCTCTATATGCCAATAGCTTTGGATCATAATATTTAAACTAAATGTTACAAAATGGTTTAATAGTAGATTAGTAGCCAAGGGCTGTAAGGCATCAATTGCAGCCCGAGACATTTATACTTCGAGGGTGCAATTGATGCTTACACCCGAGCTAACTACTCTGCTTTACATCTCGATTGTGAGGTAAGTAGAAAAACACCGGCATTACAAGAATAAAACATTTTAAAGTAAAAGTTTTCTATTCCCGCCTTTTTTCATCTCTTTTTTAAATTATTTTTTTCAAGAACGAAATTGAGCTTCGTAGTTCGATATTTAAAATTGATGACTATAGGCATGGTGACAGATTTTGAAATCCCGTTTCTTAATGTAGATACACGTCTAATATTACCGAAAAAAACATTTTTTCAGAATAAAATTACATTTTACCGCAAATTAATGCATTTTTAACTTTCTAATTTAAAATGAGCGCGAAAACGCTCGTATGTGTCACGGCGTCGGGTCCTGACGTCACGTCTAAGTATATATTTTATTTTTGCCTTAATAAAACCTTGTTCCATCTTCGATGATTCCTGGATTATCACGAATATATAACAAATCAAGTGACTGATCACAACACAACAAAAGTTAAATGCGATATGGTGAATATTTACTTCAAGTGTTTATACTCTCAGTAACAGTTTACTTAGGCGTGACGTCATTCGCTCTGATTGCCGTTTCAGTTTTTTGTACTTTTATTTTAATAAAAATATTATTAATCTCAATGTTTTCAATAATACTGGGTCGTTTTTTAGAATCCTTTCGATATATATTTTTCACTAAAACCATTTATTTTTTTATTCTGTTATAGTGTCATCATGCCTATTATACTCATACAAAGACAAGGAATAGCGAAGCGACCTCTTTTGTCATTGGCCTGAATGCATGATGTCTATTGCCAGTATGATGGTTAGATGTACGCAAACTTTTTGAAAGAGTGAAGTTTTTTTTTAATTACTTACCGCCCTAGGGCTTTTCTAGCTACATTATTACCCTAGCGCGCTAATTGGTCACTTACAAGCCCCATTTGGGGGTAATAAGGACCTACTTACCGAATATGAGAGATGTAAAATACTTTTAGAGTTGTATGTACTTACCCGTCAGGTAAAGAATATGCGTTTTTATTCGCGATAGAAACCCATTAACAAACCAAAACAGATCATTCAGTTTGTACAGAAAGTCAATATTTTTTTCATATTTTGTCTTTTACTAGCTGTGCAAATTGACGGGAAACTCCCTAAGTATTGGTATACCGTTTTGAAACATTTTTTAGTATTATATATTATTATGTCACACGTAAAATTTCACCGTTAGCTCAGCACTCGCTATCTTACTCACAAATGTGCCCATATTAATAATCACAATAACTTTATGGGAATTTAAATTCGAAAACTTATTTTACATACTAAGTTTTAATTTAGTAAATAAAAAATAAGGCATGTCACAGGATTCAGGATTTGGTTTTAAATTACACAAAATATTTTAATGGGCACAGACGCAACACCAATACACCTACCTACACACTACTCTTACACCTCACTTTTATAGTTTTTTTTTAAATATCATAATAATATAATTCATTAGAAAAGTTATTGCAAATGGCGCCATTTGGCGCCGGCCACGCGTGCTCTAAATCACAAACTTTAAATTCAATTACAGACGCGGTTCACTTATGAATAATAATTACAAAAACGCATCTACGATTCAAAACATCATCACGGCCGTTGATATCTCACGTTGGAAATTATAGAAAAATATAAATTATAAAGTAGGGAAATAATAATGAAGGCTTTTCAAGGTGTATAATAATTATTAAAAAGTATTTAAATGTTATAGAAAGAAGTGTTAAAAAAGGGATTCTTTATTTCCCACATTCTCATATCAACAAAGCGTTTTAGTTTGTTGATATTATATTAATTTAATAACAAGTTTTAAATAGGGCCGAAAGAAATTATTTCGCAATGCGCAATACCTTGCTAAATAGCTCAAATCATAAAGTTAACCGCGCCCTTCTACGTCAGTACTATACATAATATGTCATGCAAAAATACTTTCTTAGTACTATGTATCGTAATATATGATACAATACATACAATCGCTATATACACGCTCTACTACTACTGGACTGTGAATAAGCTGCGAAGTGGCTCCCTCTACCAGATTACAAAAAGACGTAGTAATAATTATTATTAAGGTTCGCATTTACCCGTCAAACTGAAGGACTTGCAATAACTTGAAAAATAAGCAAGAAAAAATCGAGTTTGATCAGATGATCGCTAAATTACAATGAAAAGTCGATATATTATTCTCGAATTGTTAAATTCTATTTCATATAAGTTGCTCAGTTTGATGAGTAGATCATTCCCCTTTATTTTACGAAACCCTTTTTGTAAAACGTGGTATATTAATATGAATAGGACAAGATTAAACACTAATTTTGGCATAATATACAATATGAGAAATAGTTTACAATGTACACATTTACACAAGCTTTTATATTATAACAAAACGATTTATTGCCATTAGGTTCGTATATAAACACACAAACTTACAAAAAAAGTAGAGGACGACACAACATTTACGTATGAAATCTACAGTCCGACATAATCTTTTGACACGCGGTCTATAATCGTGACAGCGCCGCGAAATCACGAACAAAAATGACACATAGGTGGCAGAGTTAGTTCTAATATAGTTCGCATACCATAAGATCTTTACCACATTGTATAAATATCATAAATATAGTTTTAGTTACTTTACACCACATCTAAATAAAAATGGCGGAATAATCCACAAACACGTAACTACAGTCCTATATAATAATGTCACTGAGAGTCATTTATGGCACTGACATAAATGTGCCCCTAGGACGCCGTGAATGGTCAGCTTTATTTTGGTTTATAGCGCTTACTCAACAACTGGCGCGTGCAATTTGAAACAACAAATATAGAAAGAAGTACCTAAGAACGAAGTGCGAACGATACAATTATCTTTACTGACGTACGTGGACCTAATTTGAGCTTTCTATTTTCGAGAAGCCAGTACCTCATCCCCCTTTTCTTTAATAAATGCAGTTACTACTGATTTTCAGGAAAATCCCGGAAACTCGATTAAATCCCATACAAAAGCTGTACTATAACTACCTACTGCAACATGGATGTTTTGTATAAGTGCAAGAGTGTGTGTGAGGTGATTTTCCATAGAAGCTGGGCTCGTGGAGAGCTCAATCTCGGTGGCGGGGTGAGGAAGTCCCGATGGTAGGCGGATGACAGGGTCCATTCTATACCTAGTATTATTATCTGTTCTGTGCTCAGGGAATGATATTTTAGATGCTCTAAGCAAGATTAAGGAAGTAAGAGAATTAAATATGATGTACTGAAGCAGTGTAGTTTTCTAAAAACTAAACGAAAATGAAGCAGGTACAACAAAAAAACAACAAAATAAAACCATAAACATTTATTTTAATAAAAAGAATGTTGAAATAGGCACGGAAAGAAAAAAAATTACATAAATCATTGAGCAAACTGACCATCAGACAAAATAACTTTTGTCTATTGTTACAAAATATGATCCCTTACACACGTCTAAATCTTTGAATTTGTAACATCACTAATAATGAGCGTGTATAGACTACCTTATTGAAAAAAAAACCAGAGCGGGAAATTATCATTGATTTCTTCAGTGTGATTGTATTTTGTCTAAGCCAATTTTACAACAAATATATATGTGTATATATATATAATTAAACAGAAACTTAACTAATATTTCACTGATAAGTAAATAATAGGCAATAAACATGGATAAAAACAAACAAAATACAAATCAGGCATAATAATTATAAAGTTGATTAATCGAAGCGCGAACCGTACACGACCGAATTTTACTAAATTCAAATTCAAAATATTGTCTACCTTTTAAAGTTGGAGAATGCACTACACGTGCGGCTTCAACTTCAAGCCAAACAGAAAAAATGAAGGTATCCACTGTTTAAAGCAAGTTCTTTGGATTAGAACACGAACGGACAAGATTCTTTGATCAATTGAGGGCGCTATTGCAGCAAATCACAAAGAGACATTTCACACGTTTTTGCTTTGGACATACGTCAAAAGAGCCTTGTCGCAATTTATGTATTATTTCACGTAAAATATGTAAAATCCCGCGCCGCGACTTACCAATGAAAAAATGCAGAACACTAGACGATACTAACCAATAATAATAGTCATGAGTTAAAATTAACGTATTTCCTAATAAACTAATTTTATTTACAACGGGACAAAACGACGGGGGTTTCAGGGGAAAATGAACACTAGCAGGCTTAGAACACTCCAGGTTTTATACCTTTATAGCTACATGTAGCTGGGGCGCCCGTCTTGACGGTACAATTTCTATGATAATAAAAAAAAAATAGAGAACACACCCACAGCTGGAGGGACGCGATAGAAAGAGGGGAGCTTGTGGGTTAACATATCGATTAGTAGTTAGGCGCTGTGCGACCTGCAGGGCTATTGGCGTTCTTCATAATCACCAGTCGCTATCAGGCTTATGTCTATATGTTCTGTGGTTTGAGTTAGTTACAAAGATGTTTTACCTTTCTAACAAGACTTTACTGTCAAATTTGGAGGAGAGAAAAGGAAAAGGATAGACACTGCGAGTGGTTCTCACTCGGGACTGACACAGTGCAGAGTCTACTTATTAAGTTTATCATAATGTCTTTGGTTAGTAACTCGACTTTGACATTTGTAGTTAATGTCAAATTAAGATATTAGTCACTAAAGTGATAGTCACCAAGAACGCCAATAGCCCCCCTGCAGGGCTATTGGCGTTCTTTATAATCACCAGTCGCTATCAGGCTTATGTCTTTATATTCTGTGGTTTGAGTTAGTTAGTTACAAAGACGTTTTACCTTTCTAACAAGACTTTACTGTCAAATTTGGAGGAGAGAAAAGGAAAAGGATAGACACTACGAGTGGTTCTCACTCGGGACCGACACAGTGCACAGTCTACTTAGTAAGTTTACGTATCATAATGTCTTTGGTTAGTAACCGGACTTTGACATTTGTACTTAATGTCAAATCAAGTTAATAGTCACTAAAGTGATAGTCACCAAGAACGCCAATAGCCCCCCTGAAGTGCACTTTATTTTGAGTGTCTCTTCTGTTCCTTAAGTATTCTATGACACTAGTAGATAACGCTCTTTCATTGGCTAAGCCCCATTTTTTCGAGGTTTTATTTGAGTTGTCTAAGCCGTCCTTTTCACACGATAGGTCAAGCGTCAATCAAGTGTCATCAATTCAATTCGCTTCTTAGGTTGTGGCTTGTGAGAGCTTTAGACACAACTTTGCCAATGTAGCGTAGGAAGATTAACCATCAAACGAAGGAAATTAACCAAGAAGGATGCTTTTGAATTTTGAACACAAGCAGCAATCCAAGTGGCATCAATCATCACATCACATGATAGGTTAACCATCAATCATCGCCGTGACTGTGGCAAAACCAATCGTGTAATCGCCGCCTTAGCAACTCACCTAAAAGTTTTAGTTTTAAGTCTAAAACCCCGCTTGCATGAATTTAAACATAAAAACGAAATCGCCAAAAGTGGCGGTTGGCGAAATATGTTTTTATTGGCGTTTATGCAGTGACACTGCTCACTATGAGTGTTCTGTGTAATGTACTAGGTACGCGTGATTGACAGATAAACAAATATACGGACGACTAGTCAATATAATTATAGTGTTTAGTTCAGTTCAATAATAATAATACAGTTTTGTTCACGAGTTTACGTGCCCTAAAGTTCGCAGAGCCTATGTTAAGACTCGTCAAGATAAAACGGCCGTAGTGAATTAACCTTATAACCCTGCACATCTCCCCCCTCACCCCGTCATGGTAAATACAAAGTAACATACGTTACGGAAGATATTATTTGTTACTAATGGCACACCACTCCGATCGACGAGATTATTTCAATGATATAAATTTATTAATGAGTATTTTTGTCACCTAGCCTATATAACGCGGGACTTAACTAATGGCGGCTGTGAAGTTAGGCGCGAAACGCTGTGCAATCTTGCGACGAGAAATTTGATACAATTCTTTGAAGAGTTAATATTAGTTTCAACTTGATACCTCAACGCATTCCCATGAAAAGGGTCTTGACAAACGCACAGACAGACAGACAGACGGACACGGAATTGATCCAGGGTTCCTTTCTTCCTTAACGGAACGGAAACCTAAAAACACCAAATCTATGATTGGTCTGTTTCCTCTGAATATAATTAACCCAATCGCTAAATTTTAATGTAAATCCTGATACTTTGAGGACAAATTAAACTATGTTTACTACGATTTCGTTTTCTTTTTAAAAACTCTTCATTTATTCTAGACACTTCACAGCCGTCATGAACTTTATCCCGCACTATAGAACCAAAAGACTCGTTCAAATACATTTGCCAAAATATCTTGTATTCTGATGACAATTTTTAAATGGTTTTGCATTTATTTTATTTGCATAAACATTGTTTAAATATCGTTTTCATATTGCATTGCCAAAAACTATTTGTTATTTGCTGTTAAATGATTTGTCGATCGGAGCAAAGACAAACATTAAAATTATTATAACCAAGTATTGCATTTAACACATATAGCGATGAAAAAAAAGCCACTGACCCATACTTCTATCAATCAATGATATACACAGTTCATTCTGAAAGACCCCGCTTTCAAGAATGTTAGTCTGAAGACCAAATCAACAATACGTGTCAGTGTTCCGCGGTTCCACCCGCGTAGTCTTCGTTCCCGTGGGAATATCGGGATACAAAGTACCCTATGTGTTATTCCAGGGTCTAAGCTACCTACATACCGAATTTCAGCTCAATCGGTTCAGTATTTTTAGCGTGAAAACGGAACAAACATACACAAAAAAAAAACACAGTGGTAAATGGCGCTGTGTTTTTTAAAATACGCTAGCGTTTTGTTTCCCTGTTAAAAAGGTAATTTTTTTACATTGTGCTGAGATTTGACATTGATAAAGACTATATCCCCGGGGTGGTATTACGAACATGAAATCGCGTAACAGCAGAAAATTGTGCTGTCAAACGTCATTTTTTTTGTGCCGTTTGACAGCTGACATTTAAGCAATTAAAACGCTTTCCACACTTCTACTGCTGTTCGTAATAAGAGGGCTGGTCTTTTAATAGGCGTACACGGAGACCATGTTTAATCCAACGTGCAGAGGCCCATTTGAGCTTTTAATCTTCTGAAACCATCTACAGAAGATGAGCTCAAAGCCAGCCCCCGCTATGTGCAAGGACTATTGTGAATGGATGGAGACTACTTGATTGGGTTAAGACCAGTCCTGGGACACTCCGCTTTAGAGGTTTGAAGCTACAAGAAGCCGGAGCGTCCGTCTTGACGGTTAAATTCCAATGGGCTAGACAGAGAGAAAAGACGGAAAGATACGCGATAGAAAGAGAGGCAGCTTGTAGATTAATAAAACGATAATTAGTAAGCGCTGTGCGACCTGAATTGCACTTTATTGCGTCGGAGCTAGAGTCACTATTTATTTAAATCATTTTGAGTGTCCCTTCTGTCGCCTTAGTACTTTAGTGTTCTGTGCTTTAACCGAATTCATAAAAGACGATTTGCATTTTTCTAAATCAGGATCAGTGGCTTTACTAAAACTAACTAAAACACCTTTGAATACATAACACCAAGGAATGCCTCTGCACATATCCAGTACTACATTTTTTCTGACATTTTTTACAACACACATTTACAATAATCACGCAAACGAATGCGGTAAAACTTATGTCAGCGGTTGCAAGTGAAATAGTCTTTGATAATTTATATGGGCTATTCGGCACCATATTATGTCCGGCAGAAGTAAAATATCCATACACTCCCATAGCGCTATATATTCAATGAAAAATACTTACAAATTATGAGATAGTTCTTGTCTTAACATTGACGATGTCCGCTACAAACAAATCTACTAAACACAAAATAAAACTTAACATAATTGGAATCTATGCATTTGACATCTTGATCATTTCTGGCAAACGGATCGTGAGACGCCATTATTCTGTAGCTAGCGAAAAAAATATATATGCGATTGTATATTGCAATATTTTAATCGATTTACTAGCAAAAGTCAAGAGCGTGCGATATGATAGTGTAATTTGAAAAAAAAATATTGCACATTATTTGACTTTTTTTATTACTACCAAGATTTTTTTTAAGCCGACTAATGATAATGATTTTCTAATTTAGTATAAAAATTTTTGATTCTATTTTATGACCAATTATTACAAAAATGTTAACGTAATGAAACCACCCTTAAATTAAAGCACAACTACGCAAAATATACCTTTCTCTTTCACACGTTTACCACAATTCGCACTGTTAAATCTTCCTTCTCGCTCACACACTAATTAATTTTACTTACAATAACATTACGTAGTATTTGTTTGTATCGAATTCGCGAATTCGGTAACTTCTTTAGAAAATCGCAGGTTTATTTTAAAAATTAATTTCTTTTAAACGAAAAAGTTTGTATTTGAAGGAAAGTTGAAAACTTTTATAATCTTTCAAGAATTAATTTCCAAAAAAACCCAGCGATTTTTAAGACATTTATTGCTTTTTAATATTATTATTATTATTACAAAAGGATGCATCGGTTTTTTTTTAATATGATACAATAAAAAAAAAGTGAAGACTTAATAACCAAACGTTAACACACAGTAAATAATTCCACTATTCTCTTCGTTTTATAATTTGACGAAGCAAAAAATGATTAACAAAGGTGTTATTTTTAGGGCCGGTCAAAATTACAAATAACGCCATCTAGCGTCAAAAACACTAAACCACCGATGCATCCTTCATTTATTAACTAAACCATTAACAATAATTATGAATATTTGCACATTTCATTAAAAAAAAACTTAACAAAAGATTGCTTTTCAATGGAACACGACAACTGAGGCACATATTCGATTAAGAACTCTATCATAGTAAACGATAAATCATTTCTCAATTGGAGATTTATTTGAATTATGAATTAAACTTACTATGACAAAGTTCTTAAAAAGCGACACACTTTTAAACACATTTATTTACCTACAAACAGTCATCGTTTCAAAAACACCGGTTTTAGTACTATGTGTTAATAAATTTGGCTTTAAAGTGTTGTTATTATTACAAAGCATAACTAAAAAAAGTCTAAATCCGTATACCGCGCAAAGCCACACACCGAAAAAAATGATATGACAGCTCTGACAGGTGTCAAAATCGAGTTTGACGTTTAACATTTTCATATCTGCGTTTGCCAGTTTCTGACCTGACCTGGCCTTTGACCGCAGGGTCAAAGGTAACATGGGTCGGGGTAAAGTCACTCCGAGTTGTTGAAATATTCCGACGCATTGCCACGACATATTGGACACGTTCGATTTGACTGAAATTAAAGAAAAATAATTGAGAACCCTCTTTTTTTGTGAGGGTCAGTAACAAATTACTTTTTAACTTTTTCAAAAGATAAGAAAATTTGACAGAAAGACTGATCCATGAATGTTCAAATATAAATCTGCATACCGAATTTCAGCCCAATCGGTTCAGTAGTTTTTGCATGAAAGAGTAACAAACAATCATCCGTCCATCCTCACAAACTTTCGCATTTATAATATTAGTAGGACTGGTCGTATTGGTAGGCCTCTTTTGCAGGGGCCCGCCTGGAGAAGTGCCACACCCTTGCCAGTTATTCATCTGCCAAGCAGTAATGTGCAAACATTACTGTGTTCCGGTCTGAAGGGCAAGGTTACCAGCGAAATTACTAGGCAGACGAGTTTCAATAACTAATATCTCAGGGTGACGCAGTGCAGTGCCGCGCAGAATTTTGAAATTTTAAAACACTGGGTGCCACTGTGTCTGATATGGACAATCATGATGCTTACCATCAGGCACTTGATTTGCTCGTCTTGTCACTCACTATCATAAAAGACTAAAGAATGACCTACGCTACTTACAGTACTAATTTTTTTCTATCAATATTTGCGTGTGGTGAGGTAAACAGGTACAGTACACATTTACATAATCACACAAACAAATGCAGTGAACCTTATTTCAGCGGTTGGAAGTGAAGCATTTTTTGATAACTGAGAGGGGAAATCCTTACTATATATTCAAATACATACCCGTAACCACTTGTCGACACATTTAGCATGGAATTCGTGAGCGCATGGCAACACCCGCAACGATTGACGCGCCTCGAACTCGCACATGCATACGACGCACAGCGACTGTTCTCCTGAAAAGAAATTAACACATAAATTATTTGTACGTGGCAAAAATTAAGCCTAAGGACAGTCAGACCCCATTTTGAGCAGCGTCATAATCAAATTTTCCACTAGCTATGCTTTAACAGCATAAATGAGACGGTGGGGCTGTATGGAGTACCACAAGGGTCTATACTAGGGCTTATGTTGTACCTCATATTTTACTTTCTTGTGTATTGTTTTTGTAGAGGTATCTTAACGAACGCACGGTAGATTTATTACTGATTAGCTTAGACTTGGAAAAGTGTCATATTGTGAACAATTTGAATAAAGAGTCTATTTCCTGATGATGCGTCGTGTAGACGCGAAACACGTGTCGATATATGAATAGTGTCACTAACAACAATAATACCTAATAGCACTGTGCATGTTGTTTTGACACTAACAATCGGAACTAAAAACTAAAGATTCTTGTTCCAGAAGTCTACAATGGAGTTCCGAAAAGTAACGCCAAATTCAATCAATTAGAGTTGTTCGGGTCAAATCTTCATCTAATGACACTTTGCCCGACTTCAAACTCAAAAAAACATTATAAAAAGTTAGCAAAGATAATAAACTAATAAATCTAGTGTGCGATAGGATATATACAGATACGAAAAGAACGCACAAGAAGTTGTAAGGCTTAATTTTTTCAACTGAAGTTTAACAATATTTGATTTGGTTACATTTGTTCGCTTGTAAAGTGCCGGGTGGTGGTTATGCAGAAGTTTCCAGGCATCTTCGGCCTCTAACCTGGGAATTATGGGAGTGCTGTGGTTTCCGGCTATATAATAGGGTCACCCCTTTGTCACTCGTGAGCCGTGAGACCCGGCAGAGGAACATATTCGGAGAGCGTTGCTTCCAACCAACTGCTACGATCACCAAGCCGCACAAGCGTTCTGATTACGGCAAAATCCCACCGTATGAATAGTTTATGGCATTCTTGGGGGAGGCCTATGTTCAGCAGTGGACGTCTTCCAGCTGATGATGACGATTGGTTAACCTGGGAATCAAACCCAAGACCACTACACCAAGAAGAGATAAAGCTTAACTCACCCTGATGCGTTTGCTCCCCATACTTATAACTCGGCAGCATGTCGATCTCTTGCCTAGCGAGCCCCCTCGGCTTGGCCTCGCCCAACCTCTCGGCCAGAGACAACAACGCCTCATAGTTCTCTGTTTCCGGGGAAGTTGTGACGTCATCGCGAGGCTCAGGGTACGGCGAGAGGGGGAACATGGCGAGCAAGTTGAGGACTACTTGGTAGGTGGGGGGTGGGGCGAGAGTTAGGGAGCTTACTGGATGGGGGGGTAATGTTGCTTGTACTAGGCCGCCGTTCTGAAATGGAGACTAAGATTTATAACATTTTCACAGAAGGAATGGATTTTGTCAAGGAAAACCTTACAGTATCTTCGTATTTATGAAAATTGTAGAGTAGTTTTTAGGTTGTTATGTTATTGTTTTTTTAAATAGCAAAAACACCATACGCTTTTCTTTAACAAATGTTTTCGAACAATTTTTAGTTTACAAACAATTGAGTGGAAAATTATTATTTCTAATATATTATTTATTAATATATATTATTATTATATTTCTTCATATCATTTATTATATTATCATTTTCATTTTGTATGGGTGACGTTATGACGTTTACCTTGATGTCAAATCAAGCCAATATTCACTAAAGTGATAGTCGCCGTATTACACAATACAGATAATAATACTACGTATAGAATGGACACTGTCATTCGCCCAATCGGGCCTTCCTCACCCCGCGAGATTGAGCTCTCCACGAGCCCCTCTTCTACGGGAAATCACTTCACGCACACTCTTGCGCGTGTACACAACTCCATGTGTGCAGTGTCTGTTTAGTAGTTAGTTATATCGTGACTTTTGCATGGAATTGCGTCGAGTGTCCGGGATGTGACAATGGCACCCCAGATCGAGTCCATCCGGATTTAGATAGGAGGTTATGCGAAAAGCAATATCCGAATTGGATCACAGTTTTCCGAACAACGGGATCGGATCGGATTCGGATTTCGGACGCAGTGCGTGACCGCTCATATTATTTCACAAACCTGTGTATGTATGTGATGTATGGGATGGTGAGGCCAGCGAGCGGCGTGACGTACGTAGGGCCGCGCCCTTGACGCTGACGCCACCATGCCCACTCCCACGTTGCCCACACCGCCGCCCGTGCGACGCTGAATTACATTAAAAAAATTGTAGCGTATGGATGTTTAATAAAGTCTATTTAACAGTAAAGGTGACCTCTTAGCAGTTTGACACAATGCTCTGGAAAATTTACCAAATCGATGTTTTGTATTCCCCTGTTTCCTCCGAATATAGTTGACTTACTTCAATTTAGTTCCGTTTCTAGTCTTTCCTATCGGACACTTCTAATGCTCTATTTTAACTAACAAATTATATACATATAAAAAATACTCACATGGTGGTGATGGGACAACGCATGGCGAGCGTGATGAGGCGCCATCAACTCTATTGGTGCTCCACGCGCCTATATAATAGGCAAGTATTAATGGTGACTGATCAAATAGGGGTATATTGATCAAATTAGAGCATTTGATCAAACTGGGGCATGTAGATAAATCTAGGGTATATTTATTACTGTGGCTCATAATCAACCAGGGGCAAATTAATAAATCATTTAAATAAATATTGATCAAACACCTTTCCAAACACAGTAGATGCATTATGCATTAGTTTCAATGATGTACAAAAGTGTTTTATGTCTATTTGAATAATTAAATAAGCGTTTGACACATCACGCCTTTTTCCCAAAGGCGTAGGCAGAGGTGTACCCAGGACCCCACAATAGGTACACCCACATTTCGCCAGTTATGTTTTTAGTCCCATGCAATAGGGGGCGAGCTTATCGCCGTCTACCAGACATAGTTAATAAAACAAACAGAGGTTTGTTGATCAGACAGGGGTATGTTGATCAAACAGCGGCATTATGATCAAACAGGGGCATTATGATCAAAAAGCACACTTACCTCAGCAGTGTGCAGTAGTAATGGCGCATGATGCAAGTCTGGCGGTTGAAGAGTGGGTAACGGTCCTTCTGTCCCACCCAACATGTCCAGTCTACCTCCTTCCGCCCGCTACAAATAATAATAATACTTTATTCCCTTGAGGAGGGCGGCTTTTATGGGGGGTCCGTTTAGTGAGCGGCGAGTCATCGCCTGCCGTAATATTTCACCATGAGACGGAAGTGGCAGGTGCCGGAGTCTCTAGCAATAGCCCGGTTACCATCCATCTAGAAATCACACCTATAAACCAATCAAGTAGTTTCCATCCATTCACAATAGTCCTTGCTCCTAGCGGGGGCTGTCTTTGAGCTCATCTTCTGCAGATGGTTTCAGAGATGGACCCCGATAGGTGCCATCCATTAACTTTCGATCAAAAAAGCTCAAAAGAGCCTCTGCACGTTGGACTTGTTTTCGAGCGACATCATCATCATTATCTCAGCTGTTGGTAGTCCACTACTGAACATAGGTCTCCCCCATAAAGGGGGGGTTTTGCCAATACTCAACACGCTTGTTGTGCGGGTTGTCGAGCGTAGTTCGATGGTTTATTCCAGAGGACGCTGCTGCCTCCTCTGGATCTGTTAACCTTTAGCCGGCTCTTACGGAAACCATGGGTAGAGAGGGTGGAGCACTATTCTTCGAGCGACATTATAATACATTATAGCTAGTATAGCTGTACCCCGCGGTTTCACCCGTGTAGTCATCGTTCCCGCGGGAATATCTGGATAAAAAGTAACCTATGCATTATTCCAGGGTCTAAACTATCTACATACCGAATTTCAGCTCAATCGGTTCAGCAGGTTTGGCGTGAAAGATTAACAAACATACATCCATCCATCCTCAAACATTCACAATTATAATATTAGTAGAATAGGATAGAATGAAGGATAAGAAGTAGGACACTAGATTATTTAACTAGAAATAACAAACGTCGCGTAAAAAGGGGTTTCCTACTTTAATGTCAGAGACAAGACAGACTATTTCCTGTTTGTGATTTGATAGTTACCTGTGAGCTGGGTATATAATGCGTGTGCGCATGCGGATGTGGGGGCGAGGCGAAAGGCCCGCGCGGCGGCTGCGGCGCGAAACTGCCGTGGTACTGCAGCCCCGCGTACACCCCGCCCATCTGCGTTTGAGGTCATGTTACACGGTGTGTTTTTGGTAGATTATGCAGATATGAACTAGCTTCTGACTATAGATTTTTTTATATGTATGTTCTTTAAATATTGTACATTAAAATTCACGTTTAATGTGAATTCTTCTTGTAGAACTAATTTCTGAACGCGTGCTACGTTCACATTCAACAAAGCTTATTGACGTTTAAAGACGCCTACTTTTGAGCCTTAACTTTTTTTTTTTGAGTTTGATTTGATTGGCATTTGCAATTACGCAATTTATGCCGATTGATGCTCCAGGGAATTTCTTAGGGCTGCCCGAAACCCGGCTTGAATTTTTTTGTCAAATTAACAAAATAATAAAACAATCGATCAACCTCAATGTAGTCTCAATTTGCAAACTTGTAAATTAAAACAACCTTGCAATGTTCAGAAGTAATTTTTAAATTATTTTCATCTTGGACATGACTACTTTTATAATTATTAGTATAGTATTAGTTTGTCTTTTTATTTCATGTCAGACGCATAGTAGATATCTGCATAATTAATCAGGTTCCTCTCACCCACGGTTCTAAATTATATTAAGATCGAATATAACACCAATAATTATATTTTTTTGTTAATTGTCTCAAGTCAAGAAGACTATTAATTTTAAATAACATTTTATTAAAAAATATTAGTTATAATATTCGAGCTCAATATAAGATTAAAATCATTATAACCAAGTACCAGGGTAACATAAATGGCTTGTAAGTATTAAATATTGCGCCGTGAAAAAGCGTCGTTTTCTCGTCCTAATTTAATTAATCGAGTAATGTTTCTTTAAATATTTTTTAAATTATTATTTTTAATAAAATATTATAAATATTTACTCTAGGATGATTTATTTAAATCATAAAATATGGTAATAAATAAATCATAACATATGGTGGTATTTAAAATAAATAATTTAAAACGCATTAAACAAATTCCTCTAAACATATACAATACAAAAGTATATATAGAATAGTATAATTGTTCTTAAATACAACAGTAAAATAATAAAAAGAAAAGTATATCTTAAAACGTAAAGGATATTTTTCACTTTCTTAGAATCACCGAGAATAATATAAATAAATATAAGATATTTGATCAAATACAATACATAAACATAATTCGAATTTTGTTGTATAATATTATAACAATAATAATTTAGAACGAGAAAAGTTTTCTCGACATTTGTCGGTAATTTGTGAATAGCGCACCAGTTACCTCAACCTCCAACAACACAAAATATACTCAAAAAAATACAATTTGTTATCAATATTCACATGAAAAAGAGCATTTTCAGGAAACAGCCAAGTACTAATTATTGAAAGCGACCAGCCAAATATTTTTCTTGTTGTCTCAATCTACTAAAAGCTTGAGTTGCTAGCGGCATAAATTGTAAAAACAGTGTGACACGACAGTTTTCAAAATCGACTGGTGTGCGCCGCACCTAGGACAAACTCCAGATGACTTTTATACTATACGCCAATGTTCCTGATAGTTAGAGAACAAACGACAATGTGCTATCTCGCTCAACCGGCTATGGAAAGCATTGCAAGAGCGAGCGTGATAGCATATCGTCACTTATTTAACGCGACTGCCAAGAACATTGGCGTCAAGTATAGTAAGCCGCTTGCCGGCGTATAGGTCATTGTCCCCGCAAAGCTGCGTGCGGTCAATCACACAGTCAGCTGTAGCGCCGTCGGTCAACGACCCCGCGGACACACCAGCTGATATTTTACACGTAGAAACACGGAACACATTCACAGGGATTCGTAGAGTGAAAAGTTTAAGCATGCGGTACACGAACAGTAAAATGTGGGGTTAGTATTGCTAATAAAATATTTGGGGGGTCGCTATCGACCGCAGCTAAGGACTCTTCAGTAAACTAGGGTCGGAAAATGTATTTTTAACAGACTTCAGAAATGAGGTTGATATAAGACTGTCATAACTGACAGAAGTCAATTTTGAACCAATTAAAAAATCGTTGTGCCGCTTTTTACGAATTCTGATGGCTTCGAATTTAAAGCGGGACAATATACCACTGTACCACAAAAGCTACTGGGCCATTCATTGCCTCGGACATTTGGGACCGCAGGACCGTAATTTAAAAGTAGGGCAATTTTATTTCACTCTCTCTTTAGAAGTTAGAGCGAGACTGCTTAAAAACAGTTTGATAAGCCTCTTCTTCTATAAACCTCGTTTCTATTGAAGTCAGTTTATTTTTAATTTTTAATAAATTTGTAAGAGTCAAACGCTAACAAACGCCGACTAGACATTTTGTTATGTACAGATAAAAACAGTATGGTCGTGTGTAGCATGCTTTAGCCGGTACATTCTGGAACGAGGAAATCCGGAATCTTTTTTTCCTAAAACCCCCATTGACAAATATCATGTGAAATCATGTCATCACTTCACCAAAAATAAAAATGAATACGGCTCTAACACTTTACTCGAAACTAAAATACTCTGACACGTCCTTTCAGGGTACATTCTAGGTCGAATAAAGTGCGCGCGTCAATGTGGGCGTGTGTTTTTTTGTATGTATGGATATATTTTGTCTCTTCATGTGAATAGGGTTTTCTGAAAAAGGATTTGGAATTCCGAGAATGTGTGATAATGATAGATTATTGGAATAGACCTTATAGCCGAGCACCGACGCCACGCCGAACGCGTACGCGAACGAACATTCGTCGTAGATCTTCGCCTGTGAGCCTACACCTATTGCGTATTATGTGTGCAATGAGATGTTACATAAAGAGACATTTTATTTTGACAAATGTTATTAGAAAGCAGCGAAAAGTAATTTGCCTTGAATTATAGAGGCACGTCATCTCCTCTTAACCCAAGACAGCGCGAACGTAATATTTCTAATTAAATAAAGACAGACAGACAAATAGATTAAGACAAATTTATATAAAATCTCATTGGTAATGCAGTACGGTTAGTCAAACGCCCGTGTTGGACGTCAAAGTTACGGTCGAACATTGAAATAGTGTGTATTATAAACAAAAAACTTGAGTCAGTCCGAAAAGTGTGAGTTAAAACTATTAAAATGTAGACAGTGGTCGCGTCATGCATACCCTTTTGGACATATAGCACTAAGAAACGGCCCAAAGTTACTTCCAGTACTAACTTTTCACATTTTCTAGCGATATTTTCAAACAGCCAATCGACAGGAACCCGTCGAGACGGACCTAATGTCAAGCTCTGTGCACTCTATGTACACATTGTCTACGATCTAATGTATGCGGCTATAAAAGTTTTTTTTTTTAGTTGAATTAACTTAGAGAGCTGTCCTAGTTCAGCAGTTACGCTTGCCGAGGCAGTGATTCCTGTTCGCGTTGCCCACATGCCCATACTGTTAATATTTTTGTATGAGCGCCCTCACACACATACATATAGATCGAAGACTGAGTGTATTACATATCATGTGACACACACACTATGAAGCCTACCGCCACCGTGCTAGCACAAAACAGATGAGAGCAGAAGGCCACTATTATCTATACAAGCAAAACGAAAATACGTGCAAAGATGTAAATCTTTACAGGAGATTTCACGGAGATGCGGTCGTCACGTCACGGATAGAAATTTGCCCGGTAGATGGCAATAGGCTCGCCCCCTATTACACAAGACGAAAAACATACTGGCGAATTGTGTGTGTACCCACTAAATCGGACTGAGTCCTGGGTACACCTTAGGACTTAGATTTTCTTACATTAAGTGCCCTCGGCACTTAATCCCGAGGGCACTTAATGCTCGGCGAAGGGTATAGCCCTTCGGGAAAAAGGTGTGTTTACAAGACACTCGTTGAAATGATCGATTTAGGGCTCTCTTTCTGTAGCTATATTTAAAAGCGCAAATCAAACCTTCTAAAAGCCGGCCTTCTGTCCCATCCATGTTTTGTGTGGCTAGTCACACCGCGGCTTACAATGTTCACAAACCAATTTAAGCTTTATTACATAAAAGGATAGGGTTTAAATTCGGGCACACGAATCTAGCCGTCAAGTCTAACATGACAAAGGTGCTTATTAGCGAATGTGTTGAAATTTAAACAGACCATAGATAATGTACTAAACGTGAATTTGCTGATCTCTATGACGTCATAGTTCCTTTTGTAAGGGCAAGTGTCTTAATTTAAAAACAAAGAAAAGTTTTAGTTAAACGTGAGATTTTATATAAAAGAGACGTCAACGTGACTACTTTACTGAAATCCCATAAGGTGATTTACCCTAACACAGTATTTTAACGTTTCCGTGACGTTAAACTGTCAAGGCAAACTTTGGATCTGTTAATTTTGTATAATTTAATGACAGATTATTTTTTCCTTTACATTTATTGATTAAAAGATCTGGCTTCTTGCCCAATTTCATGATGCCAATGAGAAGTACCCCAGAGGTTTTCAGTCCGTTATGCAAAGTATGGAAGTATGGAAATGAGCAATAAAATGGCCTTATCTTTACATTGAGTTGACTTAGAAGTTTGAATTGTTTACAGCAACAAGAGATATGAGTTGTTGATATCAATTTCAACGTAATACCTCCACGCGTTCCCGAGAAAAAGGTCTTGACAGACGGACAACAAAGTATTCTCATAAGGTTCCATTTTAGGTACGGCACCCTAAACATTTTTATTAAAAAAAACTGAAACAGCTATATTTAATTTTAAATTTGCACGCAATCTACAATGTCTCCAAGGCACGCCTAAACAATATATTTTTCTACAGGACGATATAATCGTTAAGCGATAAAGTCGTAAATAAATATTTAAAAAAAACTTCTAACGCGATCGATGCTAGTATAATAGTTATTTGAATTTTAATAGTTAGTTGATTCTAATAAATTAAAAAAAAATTATAATAATATTATGACGTATCTTTATATAAAATCTCATTCGTTGTAAATTTGTGTAGGTTAATGTGACCCAGTGAGATCGCTTGTGTTAGTAACCATTACCCATACAAATAGTTAATAAGTATTACATTCGAACGCTGCTTCAATATTTCTTTATAAATATTTAGTTTTATAAATAAATCGTACTAATATTATAAATCTCAAATTTCAGTACAAAGTAACCAGTTACGTTTGGAACAGGTAAACGAGGCTAGCGAGTACGAACTCGACTCCAGCGCCATCTAGCGCTGTTATTTTTGTCTGTACATTTGTTCCCTTTCACGCTAAAACTACTGAAGCGATTGAGCTGAAATTTGATATGTAGATAGTTAAGACCCTGGAATAACACATAGGGTACTTTATATCCCGATATTCCCACGGGAACGAAGACTACGCGGTTGGAACCGCGGGTCACAATGAATGAATGAATGCTAATTCACGTCTGCTTCATAAAAAGACCTTCTTTAAATTAAAGCAGCGTTCGGTACATAGAAAATCTTAGAAAAAACAGCGTACACATTGCCTAAAACCATAACGGATGCGCGAGGGCGCCACTGTCCGCGCTTGTAGAGTATTTTAACAGCTACTCATTATAGCTGAAAGAAAGTTACGTTTTTGCCCAAATTCCTTATGGTTTTACAGCGCTATTAGCTAGCTCCCCTACTGCAAGCGACAAAAACACTGGTCATATTTCTCCGGATCATCATCTGGGCATGCATATCTGTGCTTGATCTAACAAACAGTCTTATGACACGTATCCACTTAGGGCAGCTTCACCGGTAGACCAGAGTGCCGGCTCGAGCCGAGTCGGCCTCAAATGGATATGCGACTTTATTCGGAATCTTCTCTAAATAAAAAACTGTCATTTCTTCAACCACTTCCAAGTACCGCACGCACACAAAGACGCTGTACGAGTATATCTACACACACAATTAACACTAATAAACGCGCCTTAATGAAATAAAATCACTGTACTTCGGTTTACTAAAAAAATCTGACATAATTTAAAGTCTGTGATTTTACGTTAAACTTCACGCAGTCGGTGTTATAAGAGAAGCGACGATTATTATAATATCTCGCTCGCTGTCAAGAAAGCGCTGTAAGTGCAAGCGAGACGGCAATATCATCGTCGTTTGTCATTTTATGACATTGGCGTAATGTATAGTCTGTCTATTTTGCGACTCACTTTCTCACTAATTGCTGTGTGATATTCTAAAGCTGTCCTTTTAATTTACCTATTGATAATAGAAACGCGAAATATTAGAAATCTATTTAGAACGAAATTGGTCAAACTATGTACCTGGTTTGTTCGATACAAATTATGGCTTACCAGGACGCCAGGAACTAGTAAGAGCTTTTTGTGTGGATACGTCAGTTTATTGTGGCAGAGTTCTATCTAAGAAGGTGCTTCAAATGTAAATGTTACTGTGTAACCCCAACTAATTCGTAACATCAATACTATATCACCAAACTATAAATTAAGCACGTGATGGGTTGCTTTAGTAAATTTAATTAATTAATATACAAAATCTGCAGCGTGTCGTGATTATTCTACTCGTTCATTCGGTAAAGCTATAAGATTTGAAGCACGTCAAAGTTCAAGTTCAGCCGATGCCTTGTCACAGTAAAAAATACAGCAAAGAGATGGGATTGACTTTTGCCGAGCTTTTGTCGATAAACTCAGTTTTAAGTGACTATACAAGTCGCCAATGTTTCTGGCAGACACAATCATAACACATGAAGTGTTATCTCGCTCGCTGTCGAGAATCGGCTGCAAGCGCGAACGAGATAGCACGTTTTATAATTCTGACTGTGAGAAACGTTGGCGAATAGTATAGTCAACTAACGGAGTTAAAAAAATATATTTGCAAAGCCGAATTCAAGGCATCAACTGAACTTTTGTACAATATAAGGTAGAAAACCATCATAATCACATGAGCTAGAAAAGAGCGAGCAAACGCCATGATATCTCCGTCAAGATATAAACGTCGAGCAAGCCTGGAGTAGACAGTACCAAACCAAAGGACAAGACAAACCTCCGTCAAAAGTCAAACTATTTACTGACAACACCCATGAGGAATATACCAGGGACGCGATCCTGTAGTTATATCTCAATTCAATTAATTGCCCTTCGATAGGGTGTCTGAAAAACTGTGTCAATGGAATGGCCACACGGAAATGACAGACATTGACCTAGTTGTCAAGATATTTAAAGCATGATAAATAAATAAATAAATAAATGATATTTTTGAAAATATTACTTCATAAACGCTCCCTCGACACCCTATCAAAACTCAATTCAGATGCCATTGAACTTAGATAAAGTTACAAAATCAAGCCCCGGGTGTTCCAAAAAGGTGTATTAGTACTTAAGGAGTCGTTTATATATATATATCAATCGCAATCAGCAGGAAAATGAATTCCCAAGAGAAGAAATATTTTGACATCCCATACAAACTGAATCAGTACCATCGGTCAGTCGACTAAGTTTTCTCCAACTTTTTTTTACCAATTGTACAACAGATAAATAGGTAGACCCTTTTAAGTAGTACTCTATCTTTTTGCAACACCTGGTATAACAAAGCATAGGAAAGAGGTTGCTGTGAATCTATTGTTAAAAGCTTAACCGCTAGAGATAAAACTGTGACAGCTACTCAGGAGCCTGTGTAGCATGCTTAGGGGGACGAAAATCAATTGCTAAAATATACCAGTCGCTAATGATCTTGGCGTCTGAGTTATAAAACGAGGCACATGCTCTCTCACCCACTTACGACGAGTAGGCTGCAAGAGAGAGCGTGGCAGCATGTATCACGTTCTACGTCCGACTGTCAAGACTGTTGGCGACTTGTATAGTTTTAAAACTCAACAAAACGTCTGATACCAATTATTAGAATAAGCACAATATCCAGCCAGAAAATCAGGTTAATTACAATTTCAGGCTTGATTTTCTTTTGCAATTTTAAGTGGTTATTTGCACCATTTTTATTCTTCTAAGATTGGGAATATAAGATATGAAATGGATCTAATTTTACGTTTTAATATCGTTCTATCAATAATTAATTAAATGGTATTAACAATATAATAACTATCACGAATACGACCAATTATTAAGAAACACATAAAGCTACAATGTACATTGGTAAATTTATTGTGAAAGCGACATCAAAGGCAAAAATAGATCCATGCTCTTTCATGCCATAATCTAAATTCTAAATCATAGCAGAATGTAAAATAGTGCAAAATACATTTTTAAAATTGAATAAGAAAGGCTTCACCTTAATAAATAGCGTTAATAGGAGCTCGGGATAGCGTCTGGAAACGGACATTGAAAAAATTCGACGAAAATCAATCTATGGACGACTTGATCACCCATCATGCTGCGAATCTTCGAATATTGACTCTATGTAACGACGATAAGGTTGTAAATTCGTAAGCAGATGATACTAGATGCCGTGTTAAGCTATTAGTGACGACAGCCGTGGACCCAAAGCTGGACGACAACGGGAGCTATACATTCAAACATGACAAGCAACCTTCCCGTACGAGCGCTGGCAGGAGACTAGCGATCGACATTTACTTTAACCTCTTTTATTTTCGGTCTACCCTCTTTTTTATGTTGCTTTCAATTATTTATTAATAATTTAAAGTCTTATTGACAAGAGATATGAAGTAAACTGATCTTTTATAGCTGGTTTACACGGTTTGATTTTCTTGATAAACTGCTAAATCACATACGATTCGAGCAGTCTGAACCGACTTTCAATGAATTTATTTTTCAATACCGCATACGAAAATCAAATTCGTTTCCAATTGTTTTTTTGATCAACATTTTATTGTTGTTCAAATAAAATCTAACAATTTGAAAGGTCATTTTGGTTATTTGAGCTCTGGTCTTCGCATGGACTTTATTTAATTAAAGCTTAATAACTATTAGCTAAATTCTGTATTATTGAAATCTTGAAGTGGTTATATTTGGTTAGTTTAAATTTCAAAACAAATACAATCTATTTTCATAGGCGCGCTCATCAAAAATAGTAAAGGAAGGGGAGGAAAACATAACGTTTCTGTTTTAATTTTGACGTCAGAGATATTTGTCGAGGCTAAAAGTTATTTTTTGAGGCGTGTAAATGTGGTTCGCAGTCATCCAGCAGTGCGCAATGCCCCTGACCTGATATCGCAGCGGTAGTGGCGGAAGCACGGCGGCTGGCGGAGGCCACAATTCTGGCGCTGGCACGCCTCCCACTCCGCTCATCTGTTCGTGAGGGGTTACCATTTCATTGTAGATTTATAATAATTTATACTCTTACAGAAAGAGCTACTCCAACACTGCTCGAGTCGAACCATATGGGTTATGTCGTCGAAGTGTCACAGTGCCAATATTTCTATGTTTCGACGTTAGATAACGACTGCTCGCTACATATTATCTTATGGGAGACAACAGGGACCTACAGATTACAGTATACTAAACACGGTACTTATGAAGCTGAAAGCGGTTTGGACGATTTGGGAAGATTTCTGTCGGTTTTGTTGTACCTTTAATAGATCTACCCCAACGGAACGAGGCGTATCTGTATGTATGTTAATAGACTATTAATGAGTCTTTAGAAGGTATGTTAGATTTATAGCTTCAGCACGTTTATTATTAAAGTTTATAGAAATGTTGCACCTCTTTAGAAGTGATATATTTAGTGAAAGATATTTTCTACACTGATCTTAGTTTCATAGCTGTTATTTCCTGCATATATTCATTATGTTTCAAGAGATATCTTAAACTATGTGATTTTTTAGAAATGGTAACCCTGGTTAGCCGCACGAAGACTTGCGCGATCTTAACTTACTTACAACTAACTCAACAATAAATACGGTCTTACAAACTAAAGTATATTATTAATACTTTGAAAAATTATTGGGAACGCTAGATTTTAGCAACCCTTTATATTTTTTGGAAAAAACTTAGCTTTTCATGTTTTCTTTTTATACAAAAAAAAAGCTCTTTAGTTGTCAAAACTTTATAAATTAGCGAAAGAAACTAAACCAATTATAAAATTAATTTTGAAAACTAAAATCTAGCTTTCTGAATATAATTCTCCATAATATATTATATCTAGATAAAAAACATGTTTAAATGTTAGTGCATACAGAGAATGTTCCCGTCACGCGAGCGCTGTTATAGAACGTAGCACTAAACTTATGTACTATAAATTATTTAAAAGAATTAGATTAGCTTTGATTTTCGTCAGGACCATTCTCTTTCTGCACATTCTACTAAATTTTTACTTAATTTTAATTACTAAATTTAGATACAATTTTTCAACGTCGTTGTATGTATGTAAAACAAAAATATATATTTATCAATGTGATTCTAAAATATTTATTCAGGAAAAATCACAATTATAATTAGAGCGGGCACAAATCAAATATAACTGTCATTGAAACGTTCTAATACTACACTATACAAGTCGCCAACATTTCCAGCACTCACAATCACAGAACACATGCGATCTCTCTCGCTTACGAGAGTCAGCTGCAAGAGCGAGCGAGATAGCATCACGATTAATGACTTCTACTAAATGTTGGCGACTGGTATAGTAGCCCAATAGCTTGTGTTTGAAGATTCGTGTAATATGGTGTGTTTAATACCAGTGTAAGTGTAGATATGTGAAAATGTGTAACAATACCGCACTTACAGTCGAAACGTGAACTCCAAACTAAACAAAAATCAATTTTATCACGTTATCTTGAAGATTTAACATAATATTTATATTAATGTATTTTACATTTATTATTTTTCAACCAATATTATTGACCATATCGGTCTTAGATCAGAAGTAAAGTCTCTAACCCATTTTATCAATAGAAATAGTTTACTTTCTTCTCATTACCATGGCATGTTGTGTTCTATTAAAGTTAACTACTCAATTGTTGTCTTTATTTCCAAATGCAACTACAAAAAGGTGAAGTAGTACTTAACAGGAAAGAGGACTTCTTGGCAGTTTGACACAATCCTATGGAAAATTTACTAACTCGATGTTTTGTATTCCCCTGTTTCCTCCGAATACAGTAAACCTATTTGATATATTTATATCCTGATGTTTTAAAGATGAAGTAAAGTATGTCCCTATAATTTTATTTTTGTTTATAAAACTCTACATTTTTTTGTAGTGAACGTCCAGTCACGCGAGTAAAACTGGGATTTTTGGAAGTTCACTATAAAAAACCAAGGGTCTATGAGAAAAATTAAAATGACAGGGACATAGGTTACTTCACTATAAAAATATCAGGATATAAATTTATAGAATGGGTTTATTGTATTCGGAGGAAACAGGGGAATACAAAACATCGATTTGGTAAATTTTTCATAGGATTGTGACAAATTCCTAGAAGGCCATGTACGCTCTTAATGGGGTTCAGCTACTTGTCAACCTAAAGCAAGAGAGCAAGAGAAAGAATTATTGAGAAGTTTAATTTCAACTTTCCACAAAACGAGCTGATAGCTAAATTTGTATGGGACGTCGAAATTTTGACTTACAAATTTCCCAATCCTTTTGCTAGTGGTTTTGTTTGACGGGTAAATGCTCCCCCTTAAGTACTACTAACCTTTCTTTAACACGTTGTATAAACTGTTTTTTTTAATCAAACACAAATTTACTTGTAATTCTTTGTTGAAGTTAAATTGTAGTTTCATATTTTCTAACAACACACGAAACAAAAACTTGACAAAATTTGTTTTTGATGTTAAAACATTAATAACACATCCATCACTGAACATAACATTTTATTGTCAATTTTAAAAATGTCAACAATTGGTCGTTTCACTTTGATAAAGCACCCTAGATGACAACATAGCGTAATTTCGATCCTCAACTGAATCCTGTTCGTATAATGTATAATATGGAATGTTTGCGTAGTGTATTATGACGTACCTGATTTCTGGTAGCGTCCCGGTGTGGCCACGGCACGGACCCACCGAGGGTACCCAATCTGGCCCCACGCAATGACATCTGTAATATTATTATAATTTTAATGTTTAGTTACCTATAATCTGCATAAATGGAAAGGTCATTACTGACACTTGCTACGATCCTGACAGACAGCTTTCGCTTCGTCCACTTTCATAACATTCTTCAAATATGCTTGTTAGTTGTTGGTACTTTTGACTTGGCCTTTCCTTAGAACAACATCAACTTGTTCATGAAAGGTACGCCTAAATCGACCGCTACTGACTTGACCATTCACACTAGCCTTACAAATTTCTTTTATCAATTTCCTTTCGTCCATCCTCTCCACATGTCCGAACCACCTCAGCATTCCTTTCTCTATCTTTGTCACTACATCTTCTAACACGCCACAGCGTTCCCTTATCGCACTATTCCTCCTTTTGTCCATCAAGGTCACTCCAGTCATACTTCTCAGGCTTCTCATCTCTACAGCATTAATCTTACTTTCATGCTTCTTCTGCCAGACCCAACATTCACTACCATAATACGTAAGTAAGTAGTAATCAGAACCCCTCTATGGACAGCCAGTTATGACATTTTAGATACTTTCTGACTGTTCATGAAGGTATGCAATGCCCCATAATAATAGTTACCCCAATTACACAGCTCGAGTCAATTCATATGTGTTATGTGGACAACCCATATTGTCATAGTTTCAGGTCGACTAGATTCCTCCGCGGCTCCGACATGACCTAACTTCTGCCCCCTACATTTCTTACAGGAAACAGCCGGGACCTACAGCTTAACATGCCATCTGAAACACGGTAGCACCCAGGCGAAAAGTCCAGGGTCTCTTTTTAAAGCTGGGCATATTCCCGCTGGACCACGGACGATATAGTCTTAATTAATAATAAGTAGGTATGTATACCTGGTTAATATCAACCAACAGAGGAGTGTGAGGTTCGTGCGACCACACGTTGTTCAGATACCGGACCCGGCGCGGGGGCGGGTAGTGTCGGGTCGGCCGACGTTCCGTACTGGCTGGTGCGGCGCCCACGTTGCTCTCCCCTGGAAAACATTACATTACCAGACCAGATTGTAGTGGTAGGCCTCTTTTGCAGGGGCCCGCCTGGGGAAGTACCACACCTTTGCCAGTTATTCATCCGCCAAGCAGTAATGTGCAAACATTACTGTGTTCCGGTCTGAAGGGCAACGTTACCAGCGAAATTACTGGGCATGATGAGATTCAACAATTCAGATCTCAGTGTGAGGGAGTATGTTATGTAGATATATGTATAAATTATTATATTATATTATTGTATGTAACACTAGGATTAAGCAGAATACAGAGATCTATAACGTGAGCTGGTCGTTTCACTCGCCTCCGATCCCGTCCATCCTTACATGGCGACCCGTGCCATGTTTGGACCGCGTAACGCGACACCGCGCGATCCAAACTAATGATTCGGACTTTGCATTGTAAAATTAAATTAAAATTACTAAAATTGGCTATTTAATTAAAATGAACTATATACAAAAAGATTTTTAAAATGTGTCAAACAACAGTGGACAGAGAAAAAAATTTCATTAACCAAAATGCAGTCGGAAATAATAATGCTAATATAGAGCAGCTGTAGACCGCTATAGACCGTGCTGTACTTCGTTTACGTTTACGGTTGCTGTACATCGTTTACATCATGTATAAAAAATGCCATCTACGTTGGGCTCGCCAAGAATTTGAACTCAGGACCCTTAACCGAGGTTCGTTCCTGCGACGTAGGCAACCACCTAACCCAAGGCAGCAGCAGCAGCCATACCCAGATCTGAAGATAGATGAGAGCGGCCTGTAGAGCAGCAGAGCAACGGCGGAGTGACGGCATCCGGCATACGGCAGTGCGTATAAAGTGCGTCAATAAAATTGCGTCTATAAAAGTGCGTATAAAAAAAAAAAGTGTTGTGCATAAAACAATTAAAAATAATAAAGTAGATGATATAGAGTGCGGTAAAATAATAAAATTGTCGCGAAACGTAAGGTGTTATTGAAGAATGTGCGGAGATAGACAATTATTGGACTTTGGACAGTAGAAAGTAATAAGTTAGTGTTAAAAATATTATTATCATAATGTATTAAAGGTATATTCAGGTATATTCTACATTATTAGGTAAGTGAAATTATATCACCTTTTTCTTTTTTATTATGCTTTTCTTATATTAATGGCAGAGTATTTAGAAAAATTATATAATGAGCTTTTAGAAATTAGAACATATTTAATTAAGATAGGACCTTCGCGCAGGCAAGGAAATATTATAGAAAAGAAATCAAGCGAATGTCAGACAGTTGTTAGAGCGTATAATACGTATGTAGAGAAAATATAACAAGTATTGAAAGAAGTGAAGAAGAAATAGAATTAATTAGAGAGATTAGCGAAAAATTTCATAAGTTATATCAAGAAATACTTAAGTTGACGAAAGAGGAAGTAGTAATTTTAGAAAAAATAGAAGTAGAACAGGAAAAAGATACTTCAATAAAAATGGACTTTGATCTTAAAGTTGCTTTGAACTTATTGCCATGTATGACAGATGACCTTGCTAATACGAAACAATTAATTGACGGAATTGATTATTACAGTTCAGTAATAAAAGAAAATTCACACGAAAATTTAATTAAATTCGTGCTAAAAAGCAGGTTATCTCAGGGTGCTAAATTAAAATTGGCATCTAATTATGCCATAATTGCATCACTTTTAAGTGACATGCGACGACTTTTATTGCCACAAAAATCTGCGAGCGCTTTGCAAAAACAGTTATTTACATGTAGGCAAAATGATTTGACTATTGATGACTTCGGCAAAAAACTTTCTGAGATGTTTGTAGAGTTAACCGTGTCTCAATCTGAAGGAAACTCGAACAAAAATGATGTTTTAAAATCAATCAACGAGAAACAAGCTATTAGACAATTTAGTGAAGGTTTGCGAAATCGTAGAATTGGAACTATCGTTGCAGCTCAAAAGTATGACTGTTTGAAGGATGCAATTCAGGCAGCTATAGACGAAGATACGTCAACATTATCTTCTGGCGAAATTTTTTCCATGTCAAGGCAAAATAATAATACGGGCTACCAAAACAATTCCAGGCAGCTGAGATACAACAACCAGCGAGGCTTCACCAGAGGTGCGTACAGAGGTTTTCGTCAGCGAAGTTACTCCCGTGGGCGAGGCGCGCAACCCAATAATAGGGGCTCCACTCCGAACACACAGCAATTTCGAGGTCGAGGAGCATCCACATCTTATAATCGAGGTCAGTCCTATTATAACAGAGGGAAAAATTCATACCGAGGTCATGTTCGTGCACTAATTGAGAGTGATAATCAACACCCCACAACCTCAACCCAAAACCCATTTCAAATTTGCGAAAATGAGTTTTTTCGAAACTAAAACCTATAATATTTTGGCTAGCGACAACAGTTATTTCATTAAATTATTATTAGCGCATCATAATGAATCATTCGATTGGCTTATAGATACAGGCGCATCAATATCGGCGATAAAACATAAACATGTATTAGATTTCAACATTCCAATTTGTAAGGAGAACATAATCATAAATGGGATTGGAGGTAAAGTCCAAGCAATTGGATATGTAGATCTGCAGTTGTCAACACACAACCAATTATTTGGTCATAGGTTTTATGTGTTTGATTCATTGCCTTGTAAGGCTCATGGAATTCTAGGACAAGACTTTTTGAGCAAGTACAGGTCGGTTATCGACTTTAATAACAACGTTATGACATTATGTTGTAATGGAAATGAAATTATTTTAAATATTTTCAATACGAATGATTATTTATTTCAGTTACCAGCTAGGTCAGAATCTATACACTATGTGAGTACGGATTTGACAGAGGAATGTGTGGTGAGTACGAAAGAAGTAAGAGAGGGAATTTTTGTAGCGAGTACCTTAGTGGCTCCTGTGAACGTTAGGATACCGATACGTATTTTGAATACGACAACTAGTGACGTGACTTTATCGAATATAAAGCTTAATATACATAGTTCGAGCGAGTATGAGATGTGTGTTTTTGATACGAATGCAAAAAATGCAGAACGCGTGAAAAAGCTTTTTAGTAACTTGGATTTGAAACATTTAAATAGAGAGGAAAAAATTAACATCGAAAATTTATGTGCGAAATATTCGGATATATTTTATTTAGATGGAGATAAATTAACAACTACAGATATATATCAACATTCGATTCAAGTAAAGCAGGGAACCCAACCGATTTATTCTAAACCATATAGACTACCACATGCTTTGAAAAATGAAGTTAAGCGATTTGTTGCTTTCGTGAATTATTACAGGAAGTTCGTTCCAAATTTTGCAGAGAAAGCTTACCCATTAAATAATTTGTGTAGAAAGAATGTGAAATTTGAGTGGAGTAAAGAATGTCAAAATTCGTTTGAGTTACTAAAGCAATCTGTAATTTCCCACCCGGTTTTGCAATATCCAGACTTTTCAGAGCATAATGAATTCATTTTAAAGACGGATGCATCTGGATATGCGATAGGTTCAGTATTATGTAATGGAGATGGAATGCCAGTGGCATATGCCAGTAGGAGTTTGAATAAAGCAGAGAAGAGATATGCGACTATAGAGAAGGAGTTATTGGCTATTGTTTGGTCAGTTAAGCATTTTAGACCTTACTTGTACGGAAGAAGGTTCAAGGTCCAGAGCGACCATAAACCTCTAGTTGCTTTATTTTCAATGAAAGACCCTTCTAGTAGGTTAACTAAATTTAGACTAATTTTAGAGGAATATGATTTTATAGTGGAATATGTGAAAGGGAAGAATAATTCTGTAGCAGACGCTTTGTCACGCTTGCGTATTACGTCAGAGGATTTGAAAGAGATGCATGAAAGTGTAATTAATGTTATGACGAGAGGACAAAAAGCAAAGTTAGAGCAACTAGCAGAAGAACAACACAATGGTACTGTCAATTCTGGCGACAATCGGCCTGATCACCCGAAAGTTGTGGAAATGATAAGTAAACCTAAGTATTTTATTGAGTTACGTTTTATAGACGAGAAAGAGTTAGAGCGATACAGAAAATTAAATGAGATAGAATATGAAAATAATAATAATGTATTATGTTATGTATCAAAGAGGAATACAATTTATATAAATCCAGCGTCTCGATCGCAACTATCGCCAGGCGAATTTGTGAGAGAGTTGGAAAAATTCTGTAAAAAAAATGTGGAATAGAAGAAATATATTTTATAAAAAGTAAAAATAATTATATTTTCATAGAAAAAGTAGTTAGTGAAATAAAGAATATAACTACATGGTCCGGACCACGATTATGTATATTGAAAGATGTAGAAAGGATAGAGAATAAAGACGACAAACGAGTTATAATAAATGACTTTCATCTCTTACCCACAAGTGGCCACGCGGGTATTAGACGAATGATAAACAATATTAAGAAATATTACTTCTGGCCAGGACTAGAAGTAGACGTTACAAATTTTGTGAAACGCTGTGAGAAATGTCAAAAACAAAAACATTCTACGCATCACATTAAACAACCAATGGTGATTACGACGACAGCAACGTCAGCATTTGACAAGGTATTTCTAGATTTGGTAGGACCTCTAGACAGAGATAATAACAACTATACCTATATTTTGACCATCCAATGTGAACTGAGTAAGTACATTGAAGCGTATCCATTATCTTCCAAAAATTCAACTGAAGTAGCAAGAAGTTTTGTTAATAATTTTATTCTCAGATACGGCATCCCACGTAGTATTGCAACCGATATGGGCACAGAATTCTTATCAGCAACTATGAAAGAGGTATGTACACTTTTACATATTAATCAGATGCAGTCAACAGCTTACCATCATCAGAGCATAGGAGCATTAGAGAATTCACACAAACATTTAGGTAATTATTTGAGAATCCATACAGAAAATCAGCCTGATTCTTGGAGCACATGGCTACCATTTTGGTGCTTTTCTTTTAATACTTCGGTACATTCAGAAACCAAATTAACACCGTTTGAGTTAGTTTTCGGCAAAAAGTGTAATTTACCGTCCAATTTAAATTCAGGAAAAATTGAGCCGTTGTATAATTTTAATAGCTATCCATTAGAATTAAAATACAGAATTCAAACATCGCAGAAAGAAGCGCGAGAAAATTTAATTTCAAGTAAAATCAATAGAAAAATAAGATATGATCAGAATGCAAATCCTATTACCTATCAGCCAAATGATTTAATTTTACTAAAGAATGAAACAGGAAATAAGTTCCAAAGCATTTACTCAGGTCCATATACTGTTATTAGAGAATGTTCACCTAATGTAGAAATTTTAAAGAATGATAAATTGTATACTGTACATAAGAACAGGACAAAGAGGTATATACCACCTGATTCTTAAATATAATATAAATATGATGTTGTGGTTACTTTTAAATTTATTTTAAATAGCTATAATTTAAGTTTATAAAAATGTACAACTATATTTTTAATATAATTTACGTAGTTTTAAATAAAATTAACTTTCATTAATTTTATTTTTTGTTAACGGCGGAGATGTGAGGGAGTATGTTATGTAGATATATGTATAAACTATTATATTATATTATTGTATGTAACACTAGGATTAAGCAGAATACAGAGATCTATAACGTGAGCTGGTCGTTTCACTCGCCTCCGATCCCGTCCATCCTTACATCAGGGTGACAGGCGCAGTGCAGCGCCGCGCAGAATTTTGAATGTTAAAACATTGGGTGGCACTATGTCTGATATGAGCAATCATGATGCTTACCATCAGGTACATGATTTGCTCGTCTTGTGACTCACTATCATAAAAAAAAGATCCCCCTCACTCCATACAAACGGCCGCACGCAATTAGAAAACAACGTATGCAACACAACACGCTGCAAATGTGTGCGGGCGTTACTGCTTCGTTCACGCCTTTTTTCCTAAGGCAGATGTGTACCCAGTCGGAAGACGTCCACTGCTGACGGTCGTCCTCCCCCATAGTTCGCCATAAACTATAGATATGTGTACATGTATCCTAGATGGAGCCGCTTGTTGCTTGTCTTGTCTCACGCAGCAGTTGTAATACTTGGGCCCAGAGAGACTGCTGCCCGCACATAGCACTATATGGGGCTCTATAGGGGCTCACGGCTCCAACCGGGGGGGAACTTCGCCAGTATGTTATTGGACTCATGTAATAATGGGCGAGCTTATTGCCATCTACCGGGCACAGTTCCAGACTCCAGGCTGTCATTGAGAAAATTTCTAATCTAGAAATCCTTCCTTCCTCTAATCTAGAAATTCCTCCGTCTTTATCAGATCGTCTGTCCACCTTGGACATGCTATGTGCCGTCCATTGCCACTTCAACTTGCTAATCCTCTGTGCTATGTCGGTAAGTTTTACTACACAATATCATCATCATCATACAGCCGTTGGAAGTCCACTGCTGAACATAGAGGCCTTCCCCATAAGGGGGGTTATTGCCAATACTTGCCAATACTTGGCAGGCGAGTTAGCGAGCGCAGTTTGGTGGTTTTACGCAGAGGACGCTGCTGCCCGTCCTCTGGATCTGGTTAACCCCTAGCCGGCTCTTACGGCAACCATGGGTAGAGAGTAGAGAGGGTGAGGTACTATTCTAAAGCCGGTAACCCCACGGCCCCCACACACAATACACAATATACCTGAAGACAAATGCCTAGAGATCCGTCTCCGTTTCCTAGTGGGGCTGTCGCCATGTTTCGAGGAATGCTCTCCGTCTGAGGACCCACCCGCTGCGCCTGCAACTCCCCCGTTATCTACTGGACCTTCTAGGGGGTTGGTGTCCTGAAAACAATCATAATTTAAACATTTGTATGTAGTTACTATCTGTTTGATCGGTGTCTGGGTGTCATGTGTATTATACATGTACTTATATCAATCTTCTGGTGAACGTAGTACAGACTCTAGCTGGTTTCAGGGACCAGAAGACCTTGTGTGGAAGTTGTCCCAATTGCTCGTAAAGACGGGCAATAACCGGTGGTCTTTTGATATGCGTACACGGAGACGATTTTAGTTCAATGTGCAGAGGTTCCTTTGAGCTTTTGATCTAAAGGTAATGGATATCACCTATCGGGGTCCATCTCTAAAACCATCGACGGAAGATGAGCTCATATACAGCCCCCGCTAGGTGCAAGGACTGATTTTAACGGATGGATGGAAACTATTTGATTTGTCTATAGGTGTGATTTCTAGATGAATGGTAACCGGGCTATTGCTAGAGACTGCGGCACCTGCTACTTCCGTCTCATTATTATGTTGCTCGAAAACTATAAACTAGTTTCCATTTGGAATAGTCGCCAGAATGCGTGTGGTCAGACTTGCCCTTGCCTGTTCTATTATTTGGTGAGAAACTAACCGATCTGAAGGATCTGAGATATCTTCGACCTCGCTGGCAAGGTCGGTGTTGTGATTGTGTGAGTTGGTGGATCTGGTATCCGGCACCAATACCGAAAACGAAGCCAATAGTGGTGTTATTTTTATGCCATAGGTGGCAAATAAAAAGCAGACGGGCCGCCTGATGGCTCGCGGTTACCGCCGCCTATGGATACCTGCAACACCAGAGGTATTGCCAGTATGTTGCCGACTCTTCAAGACTCTATTCACTCTCCTCTTGAAGAGCCCCATGCTGTATTTATGTTGTTATATTTATATTGGTGGAATTGGGCGTGCGAGAGGAATTATTCGTTATCCTTACCATATGATGATGATGGTGCGGCAGCATATGCGGGTGGGGCGCATGGTGCTGCGGGTGGGGCCCGTGGGGAATGTGATGCGGCGTGTGGTGGACGTGGTGTTGACTGTGGTGTCCATGGTGGTACTGCTGGTGGTGAGCCATGTGGGGAGGCTCCACTGAGGGCCCGGCGCCGTTGGGGCTCACACGGTGCTCTGGAACTGAGAAGGACACATATTTATAATAAAATAATTTGAATTTATACTCTAACAGAACGGGTTACCCCAATTACACTGCTTGGATCAATTCATATGTGTTATGTGGACAACCCATATTGTCAGAATTTCAGGTCGCCAAGATACCCACAAAGCCTCCGACATGACCTAACGACTGCCTTCTATATAGGAAACAGCCGGGACCAACAGTTTAACGTGCCATCCGAAACACGGTAGCGCCCAGGCGAAAAGTCCACATGGTGAGATTCTATGCAGGGACTCCAGATTTAAAGCCGGGCATATTCCCGCTGGACCACGGACGCGTCACTATGTTAGTATCATATCGACAGTTTGAATAGGTACGCATCTTCAACTTTCACATTAATAATATCATGAGAAAGCGAGATAGATAACACAAAACACACAACGTACTGAATATGGTCAATTTACCATTGAAGTCAGTGGAAAGCTCAGTTTCCACGGTAATTTCGGTACACATATCAAATATGGACCGAACAAAACATGGCCTACTTTGCATGCCTTGCGAAACCGCGACGCACCATCAAATACAACTCACTTTCATGAATTTCGTATAAAACAGAATCGCCAATATGTGGCGGGGTGTAGGAGCTAGTTAACGATATGCATATTCATATTATTTCATTGACAGTAAAAACAAGACATTACACACGTACTAGTTATGCCCCGCGGTATCACCCGCGTAGTCTTCGTTCCCGTGAAAACATCGGGATAAAAACGGTACTCTGTGTGTTATTCCAGGATTTAAACTATCTCTATTCTAAAAGATAGAATTAGATAAAAGAGTTAAAACCCTGGAATTTAAGTACAATGTACAATGTTCCGTACAATGTAAAAAAGTTCCATTTGTAACAGGTATACGCTAGCGAGTTCTAACTCGACTCCAGCCCCATCTAGACGGCACCAAAAAATTGGTTGTTTGTAAAGTCGGTTTACTGACGATAGTTGAACGTGACAACGCGCTCACTCAAGTAGGAGAGAGACGGATGTCGAACGCTGCCGAACGCAAAGGCCGATTGTGCTTCTTTGTCGCTCGTTCCGCGCTCTCGCTTGCACTTCAAGCCTTACATGGAACGCCTCAGAGCGAGGTAACGCCGCATGAGTCATGTTTTTTCGTGCGTGCAGCCGGCTCTATCGAATTATAAGACGTTGTCACGTCAAAAACAGCGGTAGCATTGTTTTTTTATGTGTATGTTTGTTTAGTTTTCACGCTAAACTACTGAACCGATTGAGCTGAAATTTGGTATGTAGGTAGCTTAGACCCTGGAATAACACATGGGGGACTTTATATCCCGATATTCCCACGGGAACGAAGACTACACGGGTCATAAAAACGGAAAAGAAATTAATAATATTATAATATGGGACAACTTCCTTACACGATCATCTGGTCCCAAACTAGGCTAGAAGCCTGTACTATGGTAACCAGATGACTCATATACATACTTATTATATACGCTTATAACACACAGACACAGATCAAACAGACATGTTCCTGCACACAAATGTTTGACCTGGCCGGGGATCGCACCCGGGGCCTGCGGCACAGAAAGCAGAGTTACTACCATCTGAGCCATCGAGGCTGTGCTGAATTATAGGTGTGTATCAGCTTCCTTTTTATGTAGTCCATAGACTATAATAGCTTTCCAATGCATAAAGCATAAAGCTCTTATGCAACCGGTGAAACCGCGTATGACGCGTATCAACAGCTTTCTTGAGACTTATTATTTATATTCTATTACTTATATTCTTGACACTATACTGTGACTAATTTTGACAAGGAAGTATGCTTCATTATATGTATATAATATATTGACCTCAGCGTTTTTGGCAGACGATTTACATATTAAGTCTGTATAGAAGTATAGAGCATTCAGAACACTCTCCACAGACAATGTGTTGCCTGGGAAGACTTAATCCAATCATTCAATGGACTTTTTTTAAAATTTTTGTATGCCTAAGAACTGGTCAAACATGCAGTACCTACTTATGAATGTAATATGTAATCTTTACCATGTCTGCTGCAAATAAATCATTTCATTTTGTAGTATATTTAGAAATATAATATGTATGAGGGTAGTTGCCAGTCGACCTACCCTACGATGGTTTAATATTAATAAAGATCAGTGTTCAACCAACTACGTGTGTTACAACAACATGGTGGCAGCGGTGGGATTATTTTTAATTGTAAAAGTGCTCGATTCGGTGAATACCTTTAAAAATAGGCGCATTTGCCTGTAGGGTTATCATAAACAAACCATAAAAATGGAACACGCGCGTCCTCCGGCGGAATTATCACTTGAAGGCGGTCCGGCCATGCGCTCTGAGGCGTGGCGCAAATGGCGGAAATTGATCGAGGTGTTTTTGAAGGCGTCCGGAGTGAGCAAGGAGCCTAAAGAAGTACAGGCTAGTCTGTCGGTGAACCTCATTGGACCTGCGGGATACGATGTGTTCTCGACCTTCACGTTCGACACGGGCGAGAGCGAAGATGACGTCGGCTGCGTTTTGAAGAAATTCGACGCTAACTTTGGTGCAAAACAGAACATTACGGTGCGCCGGTACAAATTCTTCACACGCAGTCAGGAAGACGGCGAGAATATCGATCAGTACATGACAGCGCTGAGAGTGTTGGCTCTACACTGCGACTTCGGCGAGTTGACCGACAGTTTACTGCGTGATAGAATCGTTTGCGGGATTCTGAACAACACAGTGAGAGATCGATTACTTCGGACAGACGATCTCATGCTGTCAAAAGCGGTACAGATCTGCCAGGCGGCAGAAATATCCTCGGAGGAGGGTCAGTGCATCAGCGGCGCATCGGAGGTGATGCAGGTGAACGCGGTGCGAAGTGGAGACGGCGTGCGAGGCGCGCGCCGTCACGAGGAGCGTCACAGCAGCGGAGCCGGCGGGGCTCCGCGCGTGGCGGCGGACGAGGGCGGCAGCGCCGGGGCGGCGCGCGCGTCCTGTCCATACTGCGGCAGTCCGAGGTGCGCCGGCGGGGACCGGTGCCCGGCTCGTGATGCTGTGTGTTTTGTGTGCGATCGGTGTGGACATTTTTCGCGGGTGTGTCAACGAAAGAAAGCAATTGATAAAGTGCTAAATTTAAATGTGGACAATGTGGCGAGTGAGAGCGAAAACAAATCCTAGGAGATGTTTTACGTCGAAGCCCTAAGTACGGACTAAGAATAATTATTTGAGCTTGGGGCAACATTTAGTTATTCTGGCCGAAAATGGCTAAGCTAGGTTTATAATATGCCTATTTACTTACTGTTCCATTAATTTAGTTCTTTTATTTTTGTTTGTTTTTTTTGTTTCATTGCAAAAAGGGAAACATGTAGTATATTTAGAAATATAATATGTATGAGGGTAGTTGCCAGTCGACCTACCCTACGATGTTTTAATATTAATAAAGATCAGTGTTCAACCAACTACGTGTGTTTCACAACACATTTCATTAAGGAAACGTAGGTTTGCCCAGAACCTCCATCACCCTCTCGACCTCACTGGTTGAATCGGCAGGAACATGTCGATACGTGCGGAGCCAATTTGGATGGCAGGAGACTGCCACTTATTTCAGGTTGTACCCTACTCGCGCCTAACGTTTAATACCTCTAATAATTTTAATTTATACTATAAAATAAAAAAATAAAAAATATTGTGTTAAATATTGGATTTTTCCATTAGGAATTATCTCAATAACTGCCTGGAGTCTGGAACTGTGCCCGGTAGATGGCAATAGGCTCGCCCCCTATTACATGGGACCAATAACATACTGACGAAATGTGGGTGTATCTACTATGGGACTGAGTCCTGGGTTACACCTCTGCCTATCCCTTCGGGAAAAAGGCGTGAATGTATGTTATGTTTATGTTATTAAATTATTAAATCAGCAACTGCGTCAACTCCGTGTTGACGTGGTTACATGCTGAGTGTAAACGTGCCTTTTCCATTAAATAATACTCGAACACTTCAGCATATTTTACATGATTTATTTCAAGGCCACCATCTTCAATCTCGCTCTACAATCATCTGTCGCGCTGGCATCCACCTCCCTGTGTTGCCATCGCGCCCTCGCACATGCCATAGATCTCCGTGAAATCACACGTTGCCATTAATACTTTCCATAAAACCACCAAAACGTTCACAGAATCCGTAGCATGCGCGTCACAAAATAACATCAACCCTACACTCGGCCAACCTGACAACGTGTATGCCCCCATACACGCATTATATAATAACCCTACACTAAGGCCAGAGTATAATGTAACTATTGTACAAAATATTACACAGACAAACCATTTAGAAAACATTATACAAAACAAATAAAAATATCTTAATCAGCACGGAATATCTCATCTTGAATTGCTGATTATTGAGTATGGCTGAATATTGTTACTCCTTGTTTACATCATAAACTTCGGCTTTTAGATGTACTCTGGGCTAGTTCTAGGTTTCTATTTAACTGACTTGCTCCCGGCTTCCCTTGCTAGACTGTCTTTTTGCCTCCATTATTATCTTTACAACGATTCCGACAAAAACAATGAATTTCCATTACGTCGAGTGTCTACACGCAGCTTCTTGCTCTACCTGCTACTCCTTCTCCAACTGCTGCTTCTTCTCCACCTGCTGCTCCTTCTCTACCTGCTGCTCCGTCTCCACCTGTTGCTCCTTCTCTTCCTGCTGCTCCGTCTTCACATGTTGCTCCTTCTCTACCTGCTGCTCCTTCTCCACCTGCTGCTCCTTCTCTACCTGCTGTTCTTTCTTCACCTGCTACTCCATCTCCACCCGCTGCTCCTTCTCCACCTGCTGCTCCTTTTCCACCTGCTGCTCCTTCTCTACTTGCTGCTCCTTCTCCACCTGCTGCTCCTTCTTCACCTGCTACTCCTTCTCCACCCGCTACTCCTTCTCCACCTGCTGCTCCTTCTCCACCTGCTGCTCCTTCTCTACCTGCTAATCCTTCTTCACCAGCTATCCCTTCTCCATCTGCTGCTCCTCCTCCACCTGCTGCTCCTTCTCTACCTGCTGCTCCGTCTCTACCTGTTGCTCCTTCTCTACCCGCTGCTCCTTCTCCACCTGCTGCTCCATCTCTACCTGCTGCTCTTTCTCCACCTGTTGCTCCTTCTCTACCTGCTGCTCCGTCTTCACCTGTTTCTCCTTTTCTACCTGCTGCTCCTTCTCCACCTGACCCATCACTTCGGTTCCGTTCCTTGAAATCGACCCTCCACCTAGGGTGTCATTCATTATGCTTAACCCTCAACCTAGGGTATCCTTTTCCAAGGTCAACCCACCACCTAGGGTATCCCTCCTCGAGTCTAACCCTCCACCTAGGGTATCCTTTTTCGAGTTCAACCCACCACTTAGGGTATCTTCACTCGACGACCCTCCACCTAGGGTATCATTCATTATGCTTAACCCTCAACCTAGGGTATCCTTTTTCGAGATCAACCCACCACCTAGGGTATCCCTCCTCGAGTCTAACCCTCCACCTAGGGTATCCTTTTTCGAGTTCAACCCACCACCTAGGGTATCTTCACTCGACGACCCTCCACCTCGGGAATCATTCATTATGCTTAACCCTCAACCTAGGGTGTCCTTTTTCGAGGTCAACCCACCACCTAGGGTATCCCTCCTCGAGTCTAACCCTCCACCTAGGGTATCCTTTTTCGAGTTCAACCCACCACCTAGGGTATCTTCGTCATATCTTTCCATTGATCACCTGTTTCTTGCCGTTTCCGCCCGCTCACGGAAAACCGATAACTGAAACAATAAAATTCTCTCTGTAGCAAAAAGATTCTTACTTATTGCTTACTACTCTAAGAGGTCCTTAATAATATTACTTCTTTCTCTTTTTATTATCTTTCATAACTAGCATTTAATGCCCTCAGCTACTAACTACGTTCATTGAATTTCATAACATAAACATATAACATTCAACGCCTTTCACGCGTTTTTTTTTTCACGCCTTTTTCACGCCTTTTCCCTGAAGGGATAGGCAGAGGTGTACCCAGGACTCAGTCCCATAGTAGATACACCCACATTTCGCCAGTATGTTATTGGTCCCATGTAATAGGGGCGAGCCTATTGCCTATTTCTTCGGGTGTTTATTAACCACCCACTCTATATATATGGGTACTTAAAGGAAAAACAAACATATGGATCACAATTTCTTCATTGTGTCCTATAATAGATCTTATATTTCTCTGATTACTTGTAATCAACTTTTAAACTTTGCTTATTTCACTTGATTCTGTACTTTCATTTATTCGTGTCAGTTTTTCCCACTGTCATGCTGAGATTACTAAGATCAGCCACTACCTGTTTCTCAAACTACTGAAACTCCTAGATCCAAACAAGTCTGCAGAATCAGACTCGATTTCCCAGATATAGTTCTTGACCACAACTGTAACTTGGAAAACCACGTGGAGTATGTATTATGTTCCAAACCAAACTGGTTTATTTTCGCATAATATCGGTTAAACGTATAGTCAATAAAAAGACTGCCTTTTATGTATACATAGCCTCAGTTCTCCGGTATGAACTTTTACTATAAAGAAATTCCACCGAAGTCAAAAAAGTATTTATTGTAGTACAACAAAAAAAATAATAATAATAATATGGGACAATTTCCACACACGGTCATCTGGTCCCAAACTAGGCTATAAGCCTGTACTATATGGTAACCAGATGACTGATATACATACTTAAATAATCTTATAACACCCAGACACAAATCAAACAGACATGTTCATGCACACAATTGTTTGACCTGGCCGGGGATCGAACCCGAGGCCTGCGGCACAGAAAGCAGAGTTACTACTATCTGTGCCATCGAGGCTGTCGATAATGCATTCGAGCTATTTTTTCTGTGGACGCAAAGGTTTTTTTTTTTTTGGGCCCCTGTTTATAAGGCTGAATAACTTGACAGGTTTTGACAGGCTTATTTATACATAATGTAGGTTAGGCTGTTTGTTAAGAACTATTCTCAAATGTTCGCAACAATAGACAAGAACGAAAACCTTAGATTGTCGAGGAAAAATCCTACAAAAGTATAGAAAACTATTTGCAAATAAATAATTTCAAACCAATCTCAATTCTTTTATCCTGGCGTAATAGTATTATTAGTATTATTTCTTATGAATTTTAGAGAAACTGGCAAAACATACTGTACCTATATATATATAATATATTGATGATTTATTCATAATTTATGCAATATATATATTTAATTTCCCCGCCTAAAGTTTCACAAACTATAGGTTGGTACCTACCAACTAACTAGTTACTCTAGCCCGCCTAGCACGCCGTGGAGAAAACGTCTTTTCTCTCGCGCGTGAACATTGCATATCTACTGTCAAGTTCTAACCCCCTGGTTCGTTTCCCCTGGTCACTGTGCTACCGGGGCAGTTGTAACTCTCTAAGAGACGCCACGAAAAACTTGACAACTGAGTTTACCTTACATACTTACAAAAAGGTCTTATAAATAGTACAAATCAATACTTGACAACCAATAATACAGGAAGTGCCTTTTGGAAAGAGTATTCGGATTCCTTGTATATATAGCCTGTATTTAGATGTAAGCTCCTCAAATAATATTATAGACAACCAGTTGTGATGTAACCATTATCTCTTTTCAAAACGAAAACCTGTAATACCGTTTACTTTGGGCAAAAAAAAAAAAACACAGCTTTTGTCAATCTCATCTAGTACTAACGAATATGATATCATCGGCCTCCAACTCATTGATCTCTATCCTGGACACAAACTACCCAAAATCAGTATTACCTATTAAATTTGTTCTGAAAATTGTGGAATTTTAAAACTCTTTTTCCCATCCTTAAAACTTGATGCTAAAACTATTAAGGAATTATATTATTAATATATAAGAAATTTGGTTTGAGTATTCAATACACGTATAAATATGCAGATACATAACATGCATTGTAAATATTGTACAAATATTTTCGTTACCTAATATTGAACGGAAACTCCTGTCACAAATAGTATGCGTATATATACTGTCTTATGCTGTAAACTAGCTCTCGCCAACCCTCGGTTGCCTGGACTAGACCACTACATAGCAACAAAACTATTTGTGCATTTCGTGTAACCTTATTTTCTTGGTACCGTAGCATCCTAATCTGTGCAAGCGCGGTGAACAAACGTATAGTAGTTGATCAGTCTGTGACCTCGAGCAGTTGACCATTTTGCAATTTCTATAAATACGATCGATTATGGAATCACAAATCGATTTTTTGACTATAGTATTACCTCATCTTTTATCATTGTTTTTGTTTACAAATAATCATCTAATCGTCTCGAGTCTCGATTTAGCGTTGTCAGGAAAAGGAACCGAAAATCTAAATTATTTACCCCCTTAAATGCAATACTGTAATCGTACATAATTTTTCAAATTATTATTCCAATCGATTACAAAATTTACTAGATTAATCTCGGTTCTCGATGACGGGACTCACAAGCGATTTCATCCCTCAACGTGGGGTCATAGGTATTTTGATGTTCATTCGGAGTAATCTTGAAGAATAAAGCCATAAGTTTCTAAGCTCGTGCGCTGTGCGAGGAAGGTCCGAAATCGCTCTTCCATGCGACGGAAGGCACCGATTTCCTACACAATTTTGGTTCCGAAAAGTAGCCTTTCACACGTGTCACGCCAAATACAAATTAGCATATTCTCACCAAAATCTTACAAACAAGCCATGTTCTCTCACCTTAAGAAGATAAAGGTTTTAAACCCCTCATGTTTTAAAGTGCAATTTCCTCCGAATTTTCCATCATTTACTTAGAAAATTCCATAAATAACTTTGCTTATAAACATCAACCTTTACCCCATACTTCTCTTATTACCTGGTGTTATACCCACTCATTAGTGTTCCCAGGTTTTTTTTTTTTTTCTTACCACACACCCATCGACTGCGCTACAGACCGGCTGTAGAGCCCCGGCTAGGGATCTGATCCCAATTCCATCCATCGGTGTTTCGTCTACCGCCGTCCAGCGCCAAGAGGACCAATCCTCTGCTCGACCCAGCCGCCATCAAACCCCTTTTCAATAGAGCCAGTCTCCGCTCGACCAAGCGACTCACAGTTCCACCACATTATATTACATTATACCCGTTTTATTTGATCTTAATAAAACTTTTCCATTTATTCTTTAATTTGTTCCTCTGGCCATCCCCAGGGAAAACTGAAACTACAGCATCTATATTATTTATTTGTGTGAAATGCACCCACTACATACGTCTGTAGTCCCATTCGTACATCCATTCAACAATCTCCCGAAATATTCCGATTGTTGATACATACATCATATAAAATTGGGCTCATACTCTATTGTCTACATTAAAATTTAATAAAATTTTCTCTAGTAGGTTATTCATAACCATAAAATACCATAGTACTAGCGACCATAGTGCTGACGCAATACAGGTCACAGTGCCCAGCCACCTATCATAATATTTCATCAACCTACAAATTACATCTCTTTCTATACTTATTTATTATGCCAAAATCTTTATCGTTAATCCGACATTTTCGAACTTCTCCAGATAAATAGGTCAAAATAACATCGTACATTTTCTTCAAATGAGTAGGCAGGGGTGTACTCAAAACACAATCTAATAGTAGGCACTAATCTCAGCTAATTGTGTGTCTAAGAATCAAATCGTAGGGGCGAGTCAACTGCCATCTACCGGGCGGGTCCAGTGCCAGACTCATGACTGTCATTGAAAATATTCTAACATTTAATACTTAGACCGACCTAGGAATTGACTAAATGACCTCTATAGAAAAAACAAATAATAGGTGACCTTTGCTCGGTCCTTGCTGAAACTCGGGTGCGCTATGTCCATGCGCCGCGAAGACGGACACATAAAGCCCGGCGTAGATACCACTCCCATCTGACGCGCGTTGAGCGCAGAGCCTGACGTTCATCTCCATTAGTACCACTCGGCCGTTACCAGCTACGGCTTCGAGAATCTTGTCATATAAAAATCGGGCCGTAAACCCGAACTCCGCGCGCCGAACCCGGCGCTTTATTCTGTGATCCCGACGCTTGAAACACACCGTTTGACCGAAAACTTCTTCGGCTTTGAGTACATGAACGAAATTTACTCTCCTTCATCGTGTCTGAAACTTGGACAAACTTGGTCAGAAACACTGAACTTGCATTTCCTCCTAAATAACGCTAGCAAACAAAGCCTATTCCACCAAATACGCGTGCCAACAATAATCACTCACTCACCACATTATTACTAGTCCTACATTTCATATACGAAGAAATTAATTATAATTCATTAGCAATTTTATCATTTTCCTTCAGATTTTTCACAGATTTTACGATTATGTAAAATTTATGACAATTAGATATTTGTCAAAATTTTCAACAAATAGACATCGCAAAAACAATACCTTTTATGTAGGTCACAACGAGGTGTGATTTTATTTCCTACGATCCATATAACTTTTATTTTATTTCCATATAAATTAAATACAATTACGTACGTACGTTTTCCAATATCCATAAGCGAAAATTCGCCGACATATTGTCAGAATCCTGACCGTCACGATACTTAAAAATCTCAGATCTGGTCACGAACCAGGTCACAGTACCACTTCATAGGTTTATTGTGGGTATTTATCCCACTTCTGGGATGTAAACGTGCCTTTTCCATTAAATAATACTCGAACACTTCAGCATATTTTACATGATTTATTTCAAGGCCACCATCTTCAATCTCGCTCTACAATCATCTGTCGCGCTGGCATCCACCTCCCTGTGTTGCCATCGCGCCCTCGCACATGCCATAGATCTCCGTGAAATCACACGTTGCCATTAATACTTTCCATAAAACCACCAAAACGTTCACAGAATCCGTAGCATGCGCGTCACAAAATAACATCAACCCTACATGAGGATGTTCCTATTGCCTAATTGCTATTTTTATCTATTTATTTTATTGTATGAATTGTGTGTAAAAAGGCAATAAATGTTTTTTCTATTCTATTCTATTTTTTCCAATCTTTGTAGTTCTAGGGTAAGCTAGCTGCCCATGGCACCATGTAGGTGGGTTGCATGATAGTTTACCTGGTCTCCGTCTCTCAGGCCTGGCGGGGCGCTGATCCACACGCCTAGAGACGCTTGCACCACCTCCTGGAATATTATAATGAAATGGTGAAGAACTGAGAGGAATGATGTAGAGGCGACGCTCCCCAACTGTGGCAGGGAGATGTAGGGGCTCCCTTGTGACGTTGCTTTGGACAGTTCACCCATAACATCTTTCGTCTACGGATCTTCTCATTTCTGATTCGATCTCGCAGACAAATCCCGAGCATAGGCCTTTCCATAGCTCGTTACTCTATTTTGAGTTGAGCTGACTGATAAGGCCTACAGTTAAAGACCACGTTTCAGAGCCATAAGTTATCACTGGTAACACATACTGGTCGAAGACCTTGACTTGAAGCACTGAGATATTTTGGACACCACTTGAATGACGTAATCTGCAAACCAGGCTAGGTCTCAATGAGTGTTCTATACTACCCACCTATACTCATCCGTCGCTGGTCGACGTGATGATGTGGAGCTCGCACCTCCCGCTTGGCAGGTGCTGCTGGAGGCGCGGCTGCTGGCGGGGGGGACTGCGCCACGCACGCTTCCTTGGGACTTCCTGCGCTGCTTCCATCGCTGACAACAATCAAAAATAACATTAAAGCGCTGTCCAAAGCAAATTCGCCCTCTCGCTCACACGTACCCACATTTTTAAAGATATAATATAATATACTACATTATTTAATAACGTAAAAAAAGACAACTAGGATCTAGAAAATAACAATACAAAGATTCAGTAAAAAATCTAATTTAACAAGTATATTTATAAAATTTAGCCGTGGGGTTATCGGCAATAAAATAGTGCCCCAAACTAGGCTAGAAGCCTGTACTATGGTAACCAGATGACTGATAAACATACTGATATAATCTTATAACACCCAGGCACAGATCAAACAGACATGTTCATGCACACAAATGTTTGACCTGGTCGGGGATCGAACCGGGGCCTGCGGCACAGAAAGTAGTTATTACTATCTCAGCCAACGAGGCAAAAACAGTGTTTACCCTTAGGTTTACCCCGGGGCAAGCTACCTCGATAAACAAAGTAACGAATGAGCCTACGTGCGCATAACGCCGCGTTATCTGCAACCCATTTGGTACACGTCTCAGAAACACGCCCGACCGATAACAGACTATGCTATCGCACACTTCCGCCGTACGCTTGAATCTCCATGTTGAATGTTGACACGCACATTATCATCATGTATGCTATGTGGCTCTCGAGGACTGTGGCTCTAAACTCTAAACGATAATTTGAATGTACACTCTAACAGAACGGGTTACCCCAATTACACTGCTCGAGTCAATTCATATGCGTTATATGGACAACATGTGACTGGACAACTGGTAGGCCTCTTTTGCAGGGGGCCGCCTGGGGAAGTACCACACCTTTGCCAGTTATTCATCCGTCAAGCAGTAATGTGCAAACATTACTGTGTTCCGGTATGAAGGGCAATGTTACCAGCGAAATTACTGGGCATGATGAGATTCAACAACTCATATCTCAGGGTGTCACCCTGAGGCGCAGTGCAGTGCCGCGCAGAATTTTGAATTTTAAAACACTGGGTGGCACTGTGTCTGATATGGGCAATCATGATGCTTACCATCAGGCTCCTGATTTGCTCGTCTTGTCACTCACTAACATAAAAAAGAACACATTTTGTCAGTTACAGCAGGCTTACCATCAACTAGATAAGCAATTCAGTTTAGGACCTAAACTGAACTGCGTCGCTATTTTCGTACCATGACCTTGTTAAGCCGATCAGTTTAAAATTCCCGCCAAAACAAAACCTAAACTGAATGGCAAGCTTAGTTTCGTTCGTTCTTTTCGTACTATGATGCTTCCTTACGACTGAACCTGAATAGCATAACTGTCAAATCTAGCGATTCAATAAAAGTTAGTTTCGTTTCGCCAAACTGAATCGTTTTTACATATTTCCGTGTATTTTTTAAATCTCTGTAAATGTAAGTGTGCTATTTTCAATATTGAGGCTAAAGTCGATAAGTAGAGCTGTGACTCTGTGACATAATAATATCTAAGATACTAATCAACTAAGTTTAACGTCGTGCGCAAGAGTTGTTTGAATATTGAATAGTATGTATGACGAACTACTATTATTTGAGCTGATGGAGTGCATCAACGAAGATGCTTTTGTTTTGAAGATGTTCTCGATGAGAGTTTAGAGCTTCCCACAATATTTCTAACTGGTGGTACGTAACCCTTCGTGCCACCACTTGACGAGATTGTTAACTGTACCTATACAAAAAAAAACACTTAAGAAAGGTAAAGGTACACGAATTCCACACTGTTGATTGGACATGGAATTATTATTGAGGTTTGATATTACGAATCGTTAAATAATATCCAAAACACTTAATTATATAGAAAACATAAACTAACAGCTTACCTCATTATAAATTTACTAACTTTGTTTTGTTCCAAACGCCAAACACAAACTAATAATTCCACTTTTAAAACTACCGCGCTCGTAAAGAATAATAAGGATGACATCGGCTAGTTCGTTCAAAAATTTTAATTACGAGTTCGTATAATAATCTTGGAAATTCAAGCATTAATGGTAAGACACTATACCCTCATGCTTACCATCAGGCACCTGATTAGCTCGTCTTGTCACTCACTGTCATAAAAAAAAAAAAAAAAAAAAAAAAAAAAAACCCAAAATATTAAATAAATAAAATTTTGTAAAATATAAAATAATTTAATGTATTTTATTCGCAAAACTTAATATGAAATTGGGGTCTAAAAAAATCCGGTAATTTCCGATTTTTATGTAAGATGCCGTTTCAAAACGAAGCGGCCATTGAATGAGACCACGAGATTTTTATATAGCGTTGTCTTTTTCTCGCTCGGCGGCGGAAAGTTGGATCAGAGACAACGTTTTGTTCATTCTTTCTGACGTAATACGATTCAAATGCGATCGTCGCTTAATGAGTTGATGGTATGAAATTTTTTAGGTACCTAAATTGAATAGAGTCGGAATTGAATTGCTAGCCTATAAGTTGATGGTAGGCCTGCAGGTCGCCAAGATTCCTACAAGGCCTCCGACTTGACTTAAAGACCGCATGCCTGCATATCTCACAGGAAACAGCCGGGACCTACAGTTTAACGTGCCATCCGAAACACGGTAGCGCCCAGGTGATAAGTCCACATGGTGAGATTCGATCCAGGGACTCCGGATTTAAAGTCGGGCATATTTCCTCTGGACCATGGACGCTACAAGAAACGCTCCAAGGAACGAACCCGTCACAATATTACACTTTTGAAAGTCAGTGAAGCTAATAAGTCCACTGTGCGTTCGGAAAGATTAAAATAATGTGAATAGACTGCATAGTACATGCTATGGGGGTTGATACTCTATGACCTAAAAGATAGAGATGGATTTCCAATGATATAATCCAATATAAGTATATCTTAATGTGGGCGGACAGATTTTCGACTTCTAGGAAAGTATGAGTTTTGTTTAGTCTCCTGAACATGTTCTAGGAGATTGAGAAATACTGGCGAAATTCGTTCTGATTAAAAATTTATAGAAAACTAGCCAAATCTAAAGTACCCACAAACTACAATGTATGATAAATAAATGTTATGAAAGCGTAATAAGCGACAGTCGTACGTCAGAATCGTAACGAGTGGAGAGATAATATGGAGAGATATCCTCTGGGGATCTCGATTGTCATATACGTGTGAGTATTATAATGTATATTTATATATAAAACAAATAAAATTTTTACGCTATAGACTCCCTCTAGAGAGTCTAAGACAGTCCACTAAAAACATCTACATAATAAAAAAAAAAATGTAAAAAAAAAGCTCCCAACGGTTTCCTTTGCAGATGAATATTGTACAAGGCTCTGTCATTTAGGAGAAGTTAGCGGAAATACAGACTAAAGACAGAAACAGAAAACAACTTTGTTTAACTTCTGAATATAATGTACAATAAATTGTTTATAATATCAATTTACTAAGTTACTTATGGAGATGAGCGTAGAACACGTTACATGTTACCAAAATCGTGTGAACAAATACATTCTACGGTTCACGAAAGGGAATTCTCTTTGTTACTCCATAGGCAACAGTTTACCAGCACCCATCTCGGTTGCGTGACGCAACGCGATGACGTCACCATCCTTTGTCTTGCCGTGGCGAAACAACTTAACGCTGTTCTATGCTAATCTACCGAGCTTGGACGATGTCTTATTATTAGCTATGTTGAAGATTGCAGCAGGATATCCGCATTTTTAGGATTCCTTAACTCAAAAGGAAAAAAGAACCCTTAGCCTTATAGGATCACTCTGTTGTCTGTCCGTCTGTCAAGACCCTTTTCTCGGGAACGCGTTGAGGTATCAAGTTTAAACTCTTATATCAACAGCTCGGGTTCACGGTCCCTTGCTGCTGTGAGTCAACGCAATCAAAAGATATAGCCATTATTACTGCACATTTCCATACTCAAACTCAAACAGATTTCTTCAAATAGGTCTTAATCTGACACTTTTGCACGTCAATGAAGATAAACAGTACTGAGTCTACCGTGCGTTCGGAAAGATACCTCTACAAGAAGAACGCACAAGAAACCTGTAGGGCTTAATTTTTTCAACAGATAGTTTCACAATATTTTTTGAAGGTGCCGCGAGGCGGCTATGCAGAAGTTTCCAGGCATCTTTGTCCACTATGTACTGGTTGACTTTATAATATAAAGTAGATTATATAGGTTTTGAATTTACCCTCTGAGAGCCCAGTTATCTCTTTTGGGATTTTATTACGTACATACATACTTTGCACATACTTTGCGCAACGGACTCAAAACCTCTAGGATCAAATTTGGCAAGAAGCCAGAAAGTTAAGGAAACAATTCCATAATCGTAACATTTAAAATTTCACTCATTTTTATTCGTAAAAAAAATTGTGGTCACTGACATAATTGCAGCATCTAGGTATGGAACCCTACTAAACTAGGTATGGCTTAATTTCTTTTTCTCTTTCGCGCCCGAACATTGCATAGGATCTGCTTGTCTCGTTCTAACCCTGATCGTTCGTGTTTAGTCCCTTGGTCACAGACCCACTGTAGGAGAGGGCAAATTATGTCTGGTTCAAAATTAAAAACCAACGTAGTCACTAATCACTAAGCTTTTGTTTCGTAGACAACCCAGCTTGATCAATAATACTCTATAACAGAATATGTGGCAGTAGAGTTGACCCACGGAGCCGTATGTAACTATATCATGAATTATGTGCTAGAGGGCTCTTTACGCATTGTTAAGGACTGGACGGCTACGCTGGTGGTGCTTCTAAGGAAACTCGCAATTGCCTGCTCCAGCCCGCCCAGCATTGCTATGCTGCAGCACGGGGATAACCGATTTTCCCCGTCTTTTTTCTCTTTCGCGCCCGAACATAGCATATCTGCTGTCTCATTCTACCCCCCTGGGACTTCGTTTTTCCTGGTCACTGTGCTACCGGGGCAGGTTTATTGAATTAGTAGCATTGGTTTAAAATAATATAAAAATACATAGAATATATATAGATGCATCGGTGACGAAGTCGGCGCAAGCTCGAATGCCAATCATGAAGGCCCGAGAGTTCGATCCCCAGGTCAGCGGAGTCTTAATAAACGAAAAGGAAAGCACCATAGTAATTCCAGCTCGCTAATACAAACATGACGGCACGCACACAATCACACCATAGAAACAGTACACTAGTTAATGTAAAAAAGCCAGGGGATGTGTGCGTGCGTCATGTATGTACTAGCGAGCTGGACTATAGTCTATAGTGCTTTTAGTGTTTACTTTTTGCTTATAAGACTTCGTCCGCCTTTTTTTCTAGGCTCATATGGGGCGTCGGTGTTAGGAAAATGTCGAATCATCAAATGAACTTTGTGAAGTGAGTCGAGCCAGCGCCGAACTCTCGACTTCTTTGTCAGCACTTTACCACAGAACAGATAATAATACTACGTATAGAATTGACACTGTCATCCGCCCACCAATCGGGCCTTCCTTACCCCGCGAGCCCCGCTTCGTTGGGAAATCCCCTCACGCACTTTTGCGCGTGTACAAAACTCCATGTGTGCAGTGTAGGTAGTTATAACGGGACTTTTGTATGGGAAAATGGGAATGCGTCGGTGGCGTAGAGGGCGCATGCTCGACTGCCAATCAAGAGGTCCCAGGTTCGATCCCCAGATCGGGCAAAGAGTTGAATGTTGGATTTATCCATTGGGAATTGTCTCAATAACTGCCTGGAGTCTGGAACTGTGCCCGGTAGATGGCAACAGGCTCGCCCCCTATTACATGGGACCAATAACATACTGGCGAAATGTGGGTGTATCTACTAAGGATTGAGGATTGAGTCCTGGGTTCACCTCTGCCTACCCCTTCGGGAAAAAAAGGCGTGAATGTATGTTATGTTATAAAATGGGAATGAGTCGAGTGTCCGGACTCCGGAGTGTGACTTTACGCCAGCCGTGATATTTCCTGCCAGTATGTATTATGTGAACCAACTGCAACACAGGAAGCTGTACGTATGTTGGTCTGTAGAGTAGTAGTTGCGATAAGCAGATCGTTGTCCCCGAGTGATAACAGAGTTTGCTGGCCACTCACAGCGAAGCCCTACAATGTGTAACGAAACCTAACTAGAACCCGACTAGTATTATCGTGGTAGATAGGATACAAAATTCAACATTTAAAGTTAGCCCCGAAAGAAAAAAATCTAGATCACTAACTTTCCAATATAAAAAACTGCATCCAAATGTTTAGAAGCGACGCCACGGACAGACACGAGAAATCCGAACACCTTTTTGTTCTTCAATCGGTAGTCAAAGACGGTTCTACACTGAATGAGCACTTCGCAAAATATCCACTTGGGCAGTTCACATAATGAGCACTCCGCAGCAATTCTCAGAATGAGCACTTGACGGAATGTGCACTTTTATAAATGTGTGGATAGTCTCCAAATGGGTTAACTATCTGCAAGTTTGACCAAATGGAACTGCTGTAAATCGCATTAGTAGTTAGCACGTTGGCACATAGGTACATACCGGCCTCGCTACATCGTAAACGTAGAGAGGCTATCGACTGTCATCGTCATTATTGGCCTCACACATAATACATGCGAGATGATTCAAGATGATGCTCGTTTATCTGAAAAATAGGATTTGTAACTAGGGTATCCGACAGAGAACTAGAGTCACCTACATACTACATAGCTTAAGCTAAAGTGGCAGTGGGCCGGTCAAATCGTGAGCAAATCCGTTAACCGCTGAAGTAGAAGAGTTCTATAGTGGAGATCGCGAGTAGGTAAGGCAAACGTAGCGCAGGACGCCGTGCGACCAGGTGGAGTGACAACCTGCGAAGAATTGGCGGTAGTAAGTGGATGAGTAAAGTTATGGACGTGGCTCAGTAGCGAAAATGAGGAGATGCCTGTGTCCAGCAGTCGACTAACACAGATTGATGATAATGATTCAAGCAGCGCTAACGCAAGTCACGGCATTTGCGCTTGAGGCTGAAGAGTCAAATGTCCTCTCCACGTACGCCTCTGCTGGCCTGGGTGTTTAGAATGTGACAGAGAAGAATGCATGAACATGCCTCAGTCATCCCTCTGCACAGCGACTGAAAGGAACACTCTCCTAGGTTTTAGTGGGTATTGGGTCAACCCGCCAGCTTCAAACTCAAAACTCAAACTCAAACAGATTTATTCAAATAGGTCATAATCTGACACTTTTGCACGTCAATAAAGATAAACAGTACTGAGTCTACCGTGCGTTCGGAAAGATACCTCTACAAGAAGAACGCACAAGAAACTTGTAGGGCTTAATTTTTTCAACAGATAGTTTTACAATATTTGGTTTGGTTACATTCGTTTTCTTTAAAGGTGCCGCGAGGCGGCTATGCAGAAGTTTCCAGGCATCTTTGTCCTCTATGTACTGGTTGACTTTATAATAAGCCTTCTTTAGTAAAGTAGATTTTATATAGGTTTTGAATTTACCCTCTGAGAGCCCAGTTATCTCTTTTGGGATTTTATTATAGAATCCTGGTGGGGAGTCACAGGGGAGTTCAGATGAAGCATTTCTTGGAGAAAGCAAGACAATCCTGGAGAAGGAGGTAGTAGAACCCAATGCCAATGGTTTTATCATAACAAAACATCACACTTATTTCCCGAAGGGGTAGGCAGAGGTGTACCCAGGACTCAGTCCCATAGGAGGGACACCCTTATACACCTGTTATTGTTTTGGTCCCATGTAACAGGGGGCGAGCCTATTGCCATCTACCGGGCATAGTTCCAGACTCCAAGATGCCTTTTTGTTTTTGGTCCCTAACTAGGCATAAATGTCATTGACATAATTCGTAATGGAAAATCCAATTAGAATTTGCCTGACTTGTTGATCGAACCCCGGACCTCATGTTCGGCAGTCGATCGTTTTCTTAAAAAGAGATACTTTGTCTAATTTAGCTTGATCAATGACAGCTGAAGAAAAATCGATTTTTTTGTTATATTTCCTTAAATTACAATACAAATTATGTACCAACATAAATTGTATCTTATCAGATAATTTAATGTTCAATTGATAAATTAAGAAACCTCTTAAAAGTTATTTTACTTTGTTCCTCTGTCATTGATCAAGGTATATCTGACAAAAAGCGTAGGTATAAAAATATCACCCACGTTTTTACAACTGCCGCAAACGCAAAACCATTCGCCAACACTCGACCGCGTTACATAAAGTAGCGGCGCCGCACCGCGACGGGTGCGCGAGCGCAACTTCGTTTCTCTCTCGGCTTTCACTAGTAACTGTTGCGTATTCTGCCGCCGATGCGCTTTCGTTGGTTACGACATAGCTGCGCGTGCGACGCACTGCACGCTCTGGATACCGCGGTAGGTATGTTAGGCTGGAGTTACACTAGATGCTTAGGAACAGTGTAACAAAAAAAGAGTGTTACTTAAAAATTCTGTCAAACTGATCAACATGCAAAAGAATGAAATTTCTTTGACTCTGGTGGCACCTAAGGGTGGCACGAAAAATCGTTTATTAATAAACCATAAAAACAAAAAAAATAGATTCATTGATGAGATATTTCTCGACCGATTACTCAAAACTTAAAACACTATCGAGAAAAAGGAATCGACAAGCAACTTCTTGCGGTCTGCATTCTGCATAATCACTACATAAAATCCTAAATGACTCCCTGACTGACATGCTACGCAGAACGCAAACCACTGATCCTAGAGACTTGAAACATGGAATGTAGGTTGTTTTCGTTGTCTGAGTTGTCGTTGTTCGTGCTAAGAAAGGATTTTTGACGATTAGATTCACATTCTAAGGGTTCCAAAAAAGGCGGAAAATTTTTGGTATTTATAAAACTCCCATATTTCATTATTGCATAACTAGTAAACATATAAAGGTCAAATACACTGAGCGCGGGCGAGTGTCAGGAGCTTGAACGAATTAACCACTGGACGCGCCTTCTTTCCCTTCTCGCCTAATACCCCGCAGGTTCATACCATGAAACATCGGACATCGTTGTAGTTTTACTGTCACAGTCGTTCGTACACCATCGGGAAGAAAACATATTTAAAAAAATGACGAAATGTGCAATTAAATGGTGTAAAAGTTATTGTGGTCGAGCAACTAATGTTTCTTTTCACTAGTAAGTTTAATTTTTCTTTGTTAATACAGCTATTTATACCAAAAATTAATATTAATTGAAAAAATATATCCAACATAATCCGACTATATTTAATAAAACGGTCATGAAGTATTATACACCACGAACAAAAACACCTATCTAAATTACCTGGATTACTTACGTCAAAGTCAAATTTACTAATGCTTGACAAAGTTTTTTGGAAGGTATAATAATATCGATAAAAATAAATGACATTTACGAATTCAGTATCACTTTGCATCTCAATAACTTTATAGGTAAACCAATAGTTTTGTAACCACTTTAGATAATTAAAAAAAGAAATATGTTAATATGTTACCAATTTTATAAAAACAACCCTTTTGCTTTTTCTTGAAGGTTATACATATAAACAAAGTATCAAAACTACATAAACTTCTTTTCCGAGTATAACAATAATGACTTTCAAATCTAATTTTTTTAAAATATTTTTAATCGACCTGTATGCATATTTTGTATCATAATATTCATATTCAAAAGAGATTGTAATACAGGGAGACGTCATATTTCCAAAATAGTTTACAGTTAAAGCCGCTTACAACTAAAGCTAAATAACTAAAGCCTTTGCCGAAAATTATTTAGACACTAGGAAAACATATCTAAGAAAAATCAATTTACTAAAAAATTCAAAGAAGAAAAATCTTATACATAATAAAAGTCAATAATACCTCGTTCTTTACCCGACTGCGAATAAGGAGGATTATGTTTTTCGAGAGTATGTCTGTATGTGGACATGATGTTCCTTTGGACAGCTTAACTGATTTTGACATGTTATGTGTCAATGGGCTCGCCCACTATTACATGGGACCAATAACATACTGGCGAAATGTGGGTGTATCTACTATGGGACTGTGTCCTGGGTAGTGACCGACCGAAGGTTCGGTTTCGGTTTCGGTTTCGGCCAGTTTCGGCCCAAAAATCTAGTTTCGGCACGAGTTTCGGTTTCGGCCAAAAAATGGCCGAACCTTCGGCCACACCGAAACTCTACGTTCGTGAACTATCGCGTGTCGCTCGGTTGACTTCGGGAGAGTTCGTATCTCGCTTGTCACCCGCTATCGTCAGGTATTAGATCGCCGGCCGGTCCGTCGTGTTTTCGTCATAAGTTTAGTTTATATTGTATTGTTTTTGCGCACAGTGATTAGGTGCGTGTTTGTTTTTGTTTTTGTCTAACATATTTTATTGATGTTCATTAGACATTGAAGTCCTTTCCGTTGAGTTATTACACGTATTTTTAAATTATGAAAAGTATGTAAAAGTATGTTTATTCACACATACATTTATTACTAACAATATACATTTGATACATTAGTTTAGGTAATTTAGTTGTTGTTGGATGATATTTTAATTCTCTATGTATTAGTTCTATTTGATGTAACTGTGTGTGACCCTCAGATACTTGTTATATTTTGGTAGCATTATGTGCGGATCAATTGGAACGAGACATACATATCTAAGTAAAAATTTAAGTTAAAATGAATATATTTTTTTAGTGACAAGACGAGCAAATCAGGTGCCTGATGGTAAGCATCATGATTGCCCATATCAGACACAGTGCCACTCAGTGTTTTATAATTCAAAATTCTGCGCGGCACTGCACTGCGCCTGTCACCCTGAGTTATTAGTAGTTGAAACTCGTCATGCCCAGTAATATCGCTAGTAACTTTGCCCTTCAGACCGGAACACAGTAATGTTTGCACATTACTTCTTGGCGGATGAATAACTGGCAAAGGTGTGATACTTCCCCAGGCGGCCCTCTAAAGAGGCCTACAACTACAAAAACCTAAAGTTTTCTAAAAATAAATTGGGAAAAGAACACAATCAATGAACATCCCATAATTTTTCTGGCAATATTAAATTACACAACGAACATTGCCATTTCATCAAATATTTAATTGTGGGTAATGTTAATGTATGTAAGATTTTTTTTTTAAATAGAAGTGTTGATTATTGGCAAATTTTTGTTCTACGAAGTATTAACGTGTTTTTGTGTATTTTGTTTATTTTATAGCAGTAATAAGTAAGGAAGTAATCAAAGAATATAAGTAATTATCTTTCACATACTTTTACATACATTATTGTTTTGTATTTCATTCAACACGTATTAAATGTCTGCACAAGTGTATAAAATAAGCCAAATTTCAGTAAACAGTAGATTTTTAACATGTCTGAAAAAGTTTCGGTTTCGGTTTCGGTTTCGGCCGAAACTGAAATAGATACCGAAGGTTCGTTTTCGGTTTCGGTTTCGGCTGAAAATCGTGTTTCGGTCGGACACTAGTCCTGGGTACACCTCTGCCTACCCCTTCGGGAAAAAGGCGTGAATGTATGTATGTGTATGTGTCATTCCATTTATCTTTTCAGTGTGAGTTCGAATTTTCAAATTTCGCGTCTGACAAGCTATCATCTGGTTTAATCAACATCTCAGCCATTCCATATGAAAAAAACGTATTTTCAAAATCGTATTTGAATATTTGTCAGACTATCATAAACTCGTTGTAAAGAACATTCGTCCTCGATAGCAATTTATCGACTATGTCAAGCACTAGTGTAGGTGACATAATTTTACGGGTACTTCTCGCTGTCCACACCTTTTTGGTAAGCACTGGGACTTTTTCCTAGGTCACCAATGGTGGCAAGTAGGATAAAATAAAAAAATATTCTTAGAATACGTTTCTCAAATCACATAATATTATACGTTATAAAATCATAATATTATTATAACTTCATTAATTGCATCATTATAATATTTTTTAAAGTATATAATATATGTTACGGTAAATGTGTTTTATTGAAAATTATTAATCATTATTAATAATTATCTCACGATTTGATAAATGTATGTATAACATTGAAATTTATTACTTTTAACGATTATTATTAATAATTCACTAAACGACAAGCGTAGTGAATTATTAATAATTATTAAGGAAAAGAAAGTCGAATAGAGTGACAAAACCGACACAGAGCACCCTGACTCCACGTGGTCTTTTGTTTCAGTATTATTAATAATGAGATTAATTTCTTACTTTTATCACGACTACTATTATTTATTGGATTTTTCCATTAGGAATTATCTCAATAACTGCCTGGAGTCTGGAACTTTGCCCGGTAGATGGCAATAGGCTCGCCCCCTATTACATGGGACCAATAACATACTGGCGAAATGTGGGTGTATCTACTGTGGGACTGAGTCCTGGGTACACCTCTGCCTACCCCTTCGGGAAAAAGGCGTGAATATATGTTATGTTATCACGACTCTCGCTTATATTTAATTATTATTATTATTTTATGATAGTGAGTAACAAGACGAGCAAATCAGGTGCCTGATGGTAAGCATCATGATTGCCCATATCGCTGGTAACATTGCCCGTCATACCAGAACACAGTAATGTTTGCACATTACTGCTTGGCGGATGAATAACTGGCAAAGGTGTGGTACTTCCCCAGGCGGCCCCCTGCTAAAGACCCTGCCCCTACCACTACAGAATCGATAATTTTTGATAATTTTCAATTTATCACATCTACCGTAATATGTACATTACACATACCTATTATTATAATATCGTAATCTACACATGTAGATGCACCAGCAGACCGTCTAGTATTATTTTCTATGGCTAGCGTAAATTGCTTATAATTATTGTAACGGTAGCTGGAACGTCAACATTCATATAAGGTGAGGGTTGAATTGAGGATGAAAGAATCTACATATTATGTATTTTATAAAAAAGGTAATAAACTTGTCGCTAGGCAACAGCGTCTTATGGTTTTAATATAGTAGCACCAAAATATTATTGTTATTGATTTATTATTCAATCAGTCAGTCAGTGAATAAAATATTTTGCTATTTCTATATAAGACTATCTAATTTAATTGATTTTCAGTGCTAGAGCTGCTGGAAACCGTATGATAGGCAATTCCCACATGTCACCAGTGGAATACATTAATATTCTGAAATAAAAAATTGCAGTTGTCACCAGTGGTGAGCAAGGAGGTGGGGATCAAGTGGGAAGTACCCCATTTTTTTTGCTATTACATATGGAAACAGTGGTTGTGGTAATCGGCTTTGACCATTTATTCGTGATTGCCCGTTCATTGGCATCTTTTGGCTCTATCAAACTGCTTCTTTATCAATAAACAACGTGGCCACCTTCTTTATCAATAAGTATGTACACTCGCCATACTTTGCTTATATACTCCTATAAATTCAAATTATAAAATCCCTAATGCTTTTTTTTGTAGCTAGACAACAATTAGAGCTGTCAGATTTTACAACAAAATACCTGACGTTTGTCAAAGGGCGACTACAATAGACCCCTATTTTGACAAAGAAAAGGGCCTAATTCACATTCCTTAACAGATACTTTACCTCTACCTAGACTTTAATAAAAGTTCTTTCAGTTCGAGTTTTCTAAAGAACTATGAAGGTTAACGCAGACATCGACCACTGGAAGTTGCTGATATCCCTTCAGCCGCTGGGAAAGAGCTGATAATATTCAAACAGCTGAACCGATTTTCATGAGACATAGCTAAGAACTAAGAACCTCCGATTACGTCAACTTTCAAAGAGGAAAAACCACATCTAAATCAGTCAATTCGTTTAGGAGCTACGATACCACAGACAGATAGTCAATAGTCACACAATTACACCGACACGTCAAGCTTAATAACATCCCTTCCTTAGGTATTATGCTATGGTCAGGGAGCAGGGATTACTAAAAAATGAATAAGACATGCGCCTAACTGCGCTAAACTTAAACGCACTGGCATTTAAATATTGGATAGAACGTCACTCGTCACATATTCCTCACACTATTTGCCAAACAAAAACATATAGTCGCTCGAACCAGTTACGAATTTGGCCAACTAGGCAAGGGCCAGGGTCTGTCTAACCTTGGCGAGGTGAAACGTACTCTAACACGTAGTAGCAAGGTCGATTGTCGCTGCGCTGGCTAAAATGGAGGCAGTGTGCCACAGAAGTGACGCAACGGAGGCGCGGCGCTGCATTTAATGGCATATAGCATCGTAAAAAGACCATTATGTACCAGAACTAAGCAACCGCTGAGGTAATTTAAAGTTATCTTGTTAGACAGTTGATTTGTTCACGAATGAGCATCAGCAATCAGCTAGCGTCGATAGCTCAGTGAGATTATGTCCGGCTTCGAATCCGGAGCCCCCCTGGTACGAATCTCATAACATGTGGTTGTATACATCTGGACGTTACCGTGCTTCGGAAGGCACGTAATGCCGGTTGACGTCACGTATAGATGTGAAGTCATGTCAGAGGCAGAGGACAACCCAAAAATTCTGACACCACCGTTAGATAGCCCATAGATCTGCTGGTCTTTCTTATCAATATCGTAGATTTGATTGAATGAAACATAGGTTTTCAGGGGATGATACCGCGTGAGACTGATTTCTATCCGGTGTGTTTGGTCGATTGGTCTACCGATTGGTCGCCCGATTTTTAGTCGATTGGTTGGTCCAGTGCTGAGCGTTAGGTCCTGGGTACGATTCCCAGTCCGGACAATGTTATTAGATTTTTCCATTATGAATTTCTCAATAGTAAACTGGAGTCTGGATTTGTTCCCAACTGGCCGGCGAGTTGAGAAGCGCAGTTTGATGGTTTTACGCAAAGAATGCTGCTGTCTGTCCTCTGGATCACATAACCCATAGCCGGCCCATTCAGCAACCACTGGTAGCAAGGCTGGGGTACTATTCTATAGCCGGCACCCTACGGCACCCCTAGTGCATAGGACTTAAAACATAACTGGATGGAAACACTTCATCCTAACGCTTCGACGAAACAAGGCGCGATGTTATGTTTTATACTTTTAAAACGCATTATGTTAATGCATCAAGCAGTTAATGTTTATGGATTGTGTTTAATTATTCCATTAACAAGTTATTAGTAGCCTGTCTGGTCTCATTCCACATTATGTGAAAGTAAATAACACAGTTGCAACGAAACACTGCACGTTAATTATAGGCAATGCTGTGGTCAATGGTTTGTTAATACTGCCCGCTTCGTATGTTTTCTATTGGAGGTGTCAATTTTTTATTTCAATAATGATTTCCTGTTACATTGTCGACGTAATTTAAAAGAGCATAGAAATTAAGCTTTCAATTAGGTTGTATTAGGTAAAAATGTTGTTCGATTTCCAGCCGGGACAAGTATTTGCGCGCTGAGGTCAAATGTTTGTAGCAATGTTTGTGCAATTAGCTTAAATGTTTTCGGGTGTTGGATGTTTGTAGTGTGTTATTGTACGTGTCCAAGGCGTCTGCAACATAGGAAATCCTAGTGCAGAGGTGCGAATGAGTAAAAGTTAGTATATTTATTAGGTATTTATTATTTATACCAGAATAAAGAAAGGAAATTGTGCAGGACAACGTACACCAAAGAAAGTAGAAATATAAGACTAGGCAATATTTAGCTAATAGTATATAGTTACGTAGAAAACATAATGTAAATAACTTAAAGAAACTGTAAAAATAGAATAAGCAGAGCCGTAAAAGCGCTAAAAATAACAGATGCCCTCCGAACAGTAAGGCTAGGCTGTACATTAGTAAGGGACTCCATACGGTAAGGGTACGAACCGCCTTAGTAAATGCTGAGCTCTGATTGGTAGATAGATCTCGCCTCTCATTGGCCGACGGACATCGACCAATGAGAGCGGGGCTTTATCGAACCATTTTTTATGTCGAAAAATTAGGATAAAAGCGGGACCGTCGATTGCACAGCATGCACTTGCACTCGACGCGCCCTCAAGATAAGATCGAAGAATAAATACTGGGAAGAAAATCTGAAGCAGTTCTTTTATTCGGAAGCCGCAACCTTCCAATCCGGCCACAGTGGGTGTACGTACTGTACATCGAATGGTCCTTCGAGCCGGATCACCGAAGGAGCACTCCGAAGGACGAAGAACACGCTCTACGTAGGCGACTCACTATGCCAGTGACTCGCTCCACGGGAAAAGGACGTCAACCCGCTGCAGAGGCGCAACAGTCGTCGTCCTCGGGGACCACCGCTACAACTCAGAGCGAGTGGACCGAGACGACCGCCGACACGGTCACGAGTATGGAAACCTCGACGACCACCACTACGGAACAGTCAAGAGCGTCATCAGCAGTGGACGCGTCAGTCGCCACTCGCTCCTCCGTCGCACAGTCAATCGCAACGGAGGCCACCGGTACAACAACGCGACGCGTCGACGGTGCATCAACCACAGAAGCCATCCAACAGTCCGCTCCGTCTACAGCCAGGCAGAGCAAAGCACCGATGGAACAGAACAGAAGGCCTTGTCTCACCGCCGAAGATAAGCCGCCGAACCCGCGCGCACATAGTAAACGTGCGGCGTCAATCCGAACAACAGCATCGAAAGCGAAAGCGAAGGAACTCGCGAAAGCAAAGGAAGAGCTTGCGCGTCTTCAAGTCAAACTAGCTGAGGCACATCTAGCCACGCTAGAATTGGAGGACACCGATGAAGAAGACAACGTCTCCGAGTACTCCGGAATGGAAGCCGACGCACGCGTAGACACGTGGCTAGACACACAGCGACATCAACAGCAGGCCGAAGAACCGAACAAAGAAGACAATCTACAACCGCAACAAGCACAGTCCTCACCGGCGGGAGTCTGCCCTCAACCAGACTTCTCGCAACTGGCTTCAGCCATCACACTCGCCGTCAAAGCCGCCCGTCAACCAAGATTCGTCGAGCTGCCCTTCTTCAACGGCAGCCATCAAGAGTGGCTATCCTTTCGAGCCGCGTTCTTCGAGACGATGAAATCCTTCACGAAAGTCGAGAACACGAACCGCCTAAGAAGACACCTGAAGGGAAGAGCCAAAGAAGCCGTAGACAGCCTACTCATCTCCGACGCCGATCCAACAGAAATTATGAAGATCCTAGAGACACGATTCGGAAGGCCGGAAGCGATCGCGATGTCAGAGATAGAAACACTCAGGACATTGTCACGCCTGACCGAGTCACCCAGAGATATATGCATCTTCGCCAGCAAAGTGACCAACGCCGTGTCAACACTACGGGCACTGAAATGCATCCACTATCTGTATAATCCAGAGACGGCCAAAGTGATGATAGAGAAGCTCACACCGACGCAGCGATACAGATACTACGACTTCGCCGCGAAACAACCGAAGGAGGATCCAGACTTACAGAAGATAGAAAGGTTCCTGCAAAAAGAAGCTGAATTGTGCGGTCCCTACGCACAGCCGGAGCAAGTGAGCGGCACTCACTCACAGCCCACTCAGCACAACAGAAGAGCACACAATGTGCACAGTATAACGGAGAAACAGACAACAGCGAGATGTCCGGTGTGCGACACGACAGGTCACACCGCCACAGACTGCGAGAAGTTCAAGGACAGCGATCCAGACACAAGATGGGACATCGCAAAGAACAAACGCCTATGTTTTCGATGTCTACGCTACAGAAACAAGACCCACAGCTGCCGACCAAGAACCTGTGGCATTGACAACTGTAAATACTACCACAACAAGATGCTGCACTTCGTCCGCAAAACGACGGAAACCAGAAAAACAGAGAATGGCGAAGAAAAGGAAGCAACAGAAGCCATCAATTCAGCATGGACCGGATCTCAAAGACAGTCCTACCTGAAAATAATCCCTATTCAAATAACGGGACCTACGGCATCAGTCAACACACACGCTCTTCTCGACGACGGTTCAACAGTGACGCTCATCGACGACAGCATCAGTAAAAAGATCGGCGTCACGGGACCGGTCGACCCACTCCGCATTGAAGGCATCAACAGTATGAAAACAGCGGAAACAGAATCAAGAAGAGTTAACTTCACAATCAAAGGGCTGAACAAACATGAAGAGCCAATTCAAGCGCGAACAGTGAAGAATCTACAAGTCTCGACACAAGCAGTATCACGGGCACAGATAGCAAAGTGCGAACATCTTCGGGACATCAGCGACATCCTGACATATGAGAACGCGAAACCAGGAATTCTCATAGGGCAAGACAACTGGCATCTTCTCCTAACATCGAAGATCAGACGAGGCAACAAGGACCAACCAGTGGCTTCACTAACGCCACTGGGATGGGTGTTGCACGGAAGCCACACTCGCACTCTCGGACGCAGCGTGGACTTCGTCTCTCACATATCGACGATTCAAGAAGAAGGAGACGACAACATAGAACGCCTCATGAGAGAACACTTCGCGATGGATGCACTCTGTCTTAACCCGAAGAAGCCGAAAACAGATCCAGAAGAGCAAGCCCTTCGTATACTATCAGAAAATACAGTCCACACAGAAGAAGGAAGATACGAAACCGCTCTTCTATGGAAATCAGGAGAGGTCACACTGCCCGACAACTACGACAACGCCCGAAGAAGACTTCTCGGAATTGAAAAGAAACTCGATCGAGATCCACGCCTGAAAGAGAAATATACCGAACAGATGGAAGCGCTCGTCACAAAGGGCTATGCAGAACCCGTACCCGAATTCTTATACGAAGACGAAGAGTCGTGGCCTGGAGAGGCGACGCCTCCAACGACAGAACCAACGGGTGAAGAAAAAAATACACCACGTCATAACCAACAAGATTCAGAAACTGGCAGAAGGGCTCCCCGACATCTCACGCTTCTCCAATTGGGAACGTCTACGCTACACGGCAGCAAGAGTCCTGCAGTTCATTCGACTGTGCAGAACCAAGGCACAAACAGTCCACTATAAAAGGACAACAAGAAAAGCGGAAGACGACCCGACGTGGAGGAGAAATACGCCAAAATTGAACGCAGGGGGAAAGACACAGAAAAAGTCAAAAACCGAAGAATAGAAGTTTCATCCCATCGCCGCCGAGACCTTGAGAACAGCCGAGGAACTTCTCATGCGCTCCTCGCAAGAAGACTCCTTCGCGAAGGAAATAGAAGACATCAAGAATATGAAGGCCGTCGACAAAGAGAGCCGCCTCCATCAGCTGAGCATAGAACATGTCGACGGGGCTCTAAAAATAAGAAGCCGCATACGAGCCACGCAGGAGGTCCGAGAAGAAGTGAAGAGTCCAATGGTCCTGGATGGCAACCACCCAACAGTAAAGCTCTGGATAAAGAGCATCCACCGTCAACTGCATCACGCCGGGGTGGAGACCACAGTGAACGAATGTCGTCAACGGTACTGGATATTACGCGTGCGCCCTATTACCCGCACAGTAATACGCCAATGTCTACACTGCAGGATGAAGACACAAACTCCGCCGTACCCAAGAACGGGGGATCTGCCACCATGTCGCCTCGCTCATCACAGAAGGCCGTTCACTTTCACCGGAGTGGACTATTTCGGCCCACTGACAGTCACCGTCGGACGCTCACGTCAAAAACGATACGTGGCCATCTTCACGTGCCTTACCACGAGGGCGATACATCTGGAGATAGCAGCGTCACTCAGCACAGATTCGGCAATCATGGCGTTGCGACGCATGATCGCAAGACGGGGCTGCCCAACGCAGATCTGGTCGGATAACGGCACAAACCTGAAAGGGGCGGACAAGGAGTTGCGACGAGCGATCGACGAAGCTACAGCGGAAGAAGCAGCGAAGCGGACGATATCATGGCGATACATTCCACCAGGAGCGCCATTCATGGGAGGCGCCTGGGAAAGGATGGTGCGATCAGTCAAGACGGCCTTAACAGCAACGCTTCACGAGAGGAGCCCGGCCGAAGAAGTCCTGGCGACGCTCCTGACAGAAGCAGAATACACAGTAAATAGTCGACCGCTGACCCACGTATCAGTCAGCGTAGAAGATCCCGAAGCCCTCACACCGAACCACTTCCTACTAGGAGGACCAGGAGGAGTGCCAACACCAGGGAGCTTCGATGACAAGGACGTCCTGAAGAAAGCCAGCTGGCGTGCTGCCCAAAGACTAGCTGACATCTTCTGGTCGAGGTGGATACGGGAGTATCTCCCCGAGCTGCAAAACCGGCGGGAGCCACACGGCCGAGGTCCGACGATCAAAGTTGGAGATCTAGTCCAATTAATAGATCCCAACTTACCCAGAAACACATGGGCTCGAGGCAAAGTCGTCGCGACGTACCCGGGACCCGACAGCGTCGTGCGCACCGTCGACATCAAGACCAAGGGAGGAGTCCTGCGCCGACCCGTGAGGAAGATGGTGATCCTGCCAATTGAGGACGTAGATCCAGCACCGGTAGAAGATGCGGCAGAGCCACACGGCGGGAGAGATGTGCAGGACAACGTACACCAAAGAAAGTAGAAATATAAGACTAGGCAATATTTAGCTAATAGTATATAGTTACGTAGAAAACATAATGTAAATAACTTAAAGAAACTGTAAAAATAGAATAAGCAGAGCCGTAAAAGCGCTAAAAATAACAGATGCCCTCCGAACAGTAAGGCTAGGCTGTACATTAGTAAGGGACTCCATACGGTAAGGGTACGAACCGCCTTAGTAAATGCTGAGCTCTGATTGGTAGATAGATCTCGCCTCTCATTGGCCGACGGACATCGACCAATGAGAGCGGGGCTTTATCGAACCATTTTTTATGTCGAAAAATTAGGATAAAAGCGGGACCGTCGATTGCACAGCATGCACTTGCACTCGACGCGCCCTCAAGATAAGATCGAAGAATAAATACTGGGAAGAAAATCTGAAGCAGTTCTTTTATTCGGAAGCCGCAACCTTCCAATCCGGCCACAGTGGGTGTACGTACTGTACAGAAATATAAAACTGGCCCTAGATAAGCACCTTGAAGAACACCTAATAATTTTCACGATACAATTATAGTTTTATTGCTCTATCTGTCTTTCGGTAACAATATATCTACTAAAAATAGAAACACGGTTAACAAAACGAACCAAAAACACGAACGCCAGTAAAGTATTGGTTTTCCGGCCGAGCGGCGTTGTCAAAGGCTTTGGAAAGGTCTAACAATTTGGTTTTCTATTTGGTTTTGGATAGCTATGCTATTTATTTCTGGAGCTTTTTTTTTTTTTTTTTTTTTTTTTTTATGATAGTGAATGACAAGACGAGCAAATCAGGTGCCTGGTGGTAAGCATCATGATTGCCCATATCAGACACAGTGCCACCCAGTGTTTTAAAATTCTAAATTCTGCGCGGCACTGCACTGCGCCTGTCACCCTGAGATATGAGTTGTTAAATCTCATCATGCCCAGTAATTTCGCTGGTAACATTGCCCTTCAGACCGGAACACAGTAATGTTTGCACATTACTGCTTGGCGGATGAATAACTGGCAAAGGTGTGGTACTTCCCCAGGCGGCCCCCTGCAAAAGAGGCCTACCACTACAAAACTGCTGCTTTCTGCATGATAAAAATCACAATTCATCCATTCATACATAACATACATTCACGCCTTTTTCCCGAAGGAGTAGGCAGAGGTGTACCCAGGACTCATTCCCATAGTAGGTACACCCACATTTCGCCAGTATGTTATTGGTCCCATGTAATAGGGGGCGAGCCTATTGCCATCTACCGGGCACAGTTCCAGACTCCAGGCAGTTATTGAGATAATTCCTAATGGAAAAATCCAATATTTAACACTTTGCCTGACCTGGGGATCGAACCCGGGACCTCTTGATTGGCAGTCGAGCATGCGCCCTCTACGCCACCGAGGCACCGAGGCACAATTCAATTTAGTGAAAAACTAATAGATTTAGTTTCCAGTTATATATTTTTACAAAAAAATCTTTTTATTATTCCATTTCATCATACAAGTATCGGTATAAACTACTCGTACATTATAAATGCTAAAGTTAGGATGGGTGTGGAAGGAAGTTTGTCACTTGTTCATAACAAAATTACTGTGCAGAATTTAGAAAAGTAAGAGTAGATCGTGTAGTTTTGCGGTCATCCGGCAGCACATTGAGCAGACGACATAACAAAAGCAGGTCGCATCTGGACAAAACTTCCACAAGATAGGGTCAAGTGGAAAGATATGAAAGAGGCCCATGGAAGAGTTTGAGATGCAGTGAGGGTCTAAATGATGATAAGGATTGAATTCCTGGTATTACAAATGGAGAACTTTTCATCGAATGAAGCCGAAAGATAGGTATAATTCTTAGAGGCAAAATTGCAGATATAAAACGAGAAATCTAAGCCCTTTGCAAGCAAAGCCCTATAATCTCCCAGTACTGCGTGCGCTGCGCAAAAATGTCCCTCAGATTCGACCCTCAGCCCTCATGGGTCGGACGGAGGGCCCGAGTTCAACGACCTCGCCTTTTTAGTGTACTCGTGTTCCCACACTCAACTGCCCTGTTCAATTTTAGACTTTAGCATAACAAAAATAAGGATAATTTTGTGCTGACTAATCATCTGTGATAATAGCATTTATCACTGTTTGCAGTTTGTTCTATTTAGACCATACGGTAATATGATAAATATGTTTTTCACTCTTCTTGCTCAAAACGTCCGTCATTGTTGCGTACCAGAGCGGGGATTGAATAACTTTTCTACCTCTAGAAGATAAAGTAAATTTCTGTTCCCAGCGAGATTATATTTTTTTGGTGTCGCGCGTATAGGATATAATCCAAAATGATTTGATGAAAACATTGTTTTCTCACTATCGTAGTGAAAAGTAGAGTTTAAGATTCTAATATTCTAATAGACTCAGCTTCGTTGTTCGTGACAATTTTGCTAAACATACCATTGATTTAAAGACTGCCTCGGTGGCGTTGTGGGCGCATGCTAGACTGCCAATCAAGAGCTCCCGGGTTCTATCCCCAGGTCAGGCATAGTGTTAAATATTCCATTAAGAATTATCTCAATAACTGCCTGGAGTCTGGAACTGTGCCCGGTAGATGGCAATAGGCTCCCCCCTATTACATGGGACCAATAACATACTGGCGAAATGTGGGTGTATCTACTATGGGACTGAGTCCTGGGTACACGTCTGCCTACCCCTTCGGGAAAAAGGCGTGGATGTATGTATGTATGATTTGGATGAAGGAGATGTGGTACTGGCTTCTCGAAAATGACAAGCTCAAATTAGGTCGTACTAGCGACTAATATTGTTATCTCAGTCGCACTTCTGTCTTGGGTACGTCTTTCTATCTTTGTTGTTCATTATATTGCACTGTGCAAACTGCACACAGAGCAAATTGCACGTTTCTTTAAATCAATGATAAATACAGATTATAACACTCACGACAATATCCTAATTTCCGGAAATATTCCAAAATGCTCGAACACGTGTTAGATAATTATCAATATTAATAGACCAGAAGGTGAGGTTATTAATTACGCATTACGCTGCGAATTAAAGTCAAGGATTTTATTGTCCGAATATGTTTTTTCAATTAGTTCTGGATCTTCCGTCCCGTTTAAATTGATTGATGGTAGAGAGGGACATAGAGCATTCAGTAGCTGATATTGAGTACGGCTTACGTAAGGCTTTAAGTAAGCCTTACTGCTTCTTTCCCTACACAATCTACTTCCATAAGTACGAACTATATAGGATATTGTATGGCATCCACATTTATTTATGGGAGTGTTGAAAAGCGGAAAATTCACTTATTAAGAGCGTACATGGCCTTTTAGGAATATGACACAATCCTATGAAAAATTTACCAAATCGATGTTTTGTATTCCCCTGATTCCTCCGAATATAATAAACCCATTCTATAAATTTATATCCTGATATTTTTATAGTGAAGTAACCTATGTCCCTGACATTTTAACTTTTCTTATAAACCCTTGGTTTTTTCATGGTGGACGTCCAAAAATCGCAGTTTTACTCGCGTGATTGGACGTTCACTACAAAAAATGTATAGTTTATAAACAAAAATAAAATGATAGGGATATACTTTACTTCAACTTTAAGATATCAGGATATAAATATATCAAATATGTGCACTGTATTCGGAGGAAACAGGGGAATACAAAACATCGATTTGGTAAATTTTCCATAGGATTGTGTCAAACTGCTAAGAGGTCCTGATCCTGTTAATCAATGGAATTGCTACTCTGGTTTGGTCTGGTGGTCGGTATGTACCTACGGACCATGCTTGAGCTAATTTATGTGGGCTATGTGATATGTGGTCAACCTGCCAGTTTCCTACCTACCTTCTATACATACCTATGTTATAGGAGACAAACGCGACACGGTTTCGAAACACGGTAACATCAACGCGAAAAGTCCATAATAAGATTTGAACTCAGATATTTCGGATGGGGGATTCTCATCCATACAAAAAGAAATTAGGAATTATTTCAATATCTGCCTGGCGTCTGGAACAGTCTCTATTACATGGGACCACTAACATACTGGGGAAATGTGGGTGTATCTACTATGGGACTGAGTCCTGGGTACACCTCTGCCTACCCCTTCGGCAAAAAGGCGTGATTGTATGTTATGTCAGGCCTGTGACACTCCACGTTTTTGCTTTGAAGCTACAGGTACCCGGAGAGCGTAGTCTAAACGTACAAATTCAATGGGTTGTCGCGCGCAGGCGCGCGCCGGCACAGTCGTACGTCAATTGTTTTGTGTTCTGTGGTGCATTCGTCTGTGTTCCATTCCATCACCCGTATTCAAGAACGATATCTACTATGTGGTCTCACAGTACGCCCGAATGCATAGGGCCAGTAAATCCAATGCTTCAACAAAAGGTACTTGAGAGACATCTAACGCTATGCGTTCATTCGGGGCGGCCCTTAGGAAAAGAGCCCGAGGAGATTTTAAACGCACGCATAGTGGAGCCTACGAAATAAATTTTCCTCTATACTCTATACTCTGTGGTAATGTTGAGATTTTGTCTCATTTTTCGGTGTTTTAATTTCTTATTTAATAATTAGAATATTATTTATTTTAATGGGTCAGCTAGTTCGTGAAAACTGACGTTTTTATTTCATCCGCAGATCAGGCAAAAACGGACCAATAATAATATTGTATTATATCTGTAATCGACCCTGTGAGTCCGCATTTCGCATAGATTGCTATGCGAACGGTGAATGAGATGGCCTGCCGTGACGAAAGCAGTGGGAAATCCCTTAATAATAATAATTAATAATAATAATTTGAATTTATACTCTTACAGAACGGGTTACCCCAATTACACTGCTCGAGTCAATTCATATGGGTTATGTGGACCACCCCATATTGTCAGAGTTTCAGGTCGCCAAGAGTCCTACAAGGCCTCCGACATGACCTAACGACTGCCCCGTTGCATATCTTATAGGGAACAGCCGGGGGACCTACAGTTTAACGTGCTATCCGAAACACGGTAGCGCCCAAGCGAAAAGTCCACATGGTGAGATTCGATCCAGGGCTTCCGGATTTAAAGCCGGGCATATTCCCGCAGGACCACAGACGCTACACTTACTTAATTTGCACAATGTTGTTTGCTACCTTACATAAGTTTTATTCTTGAATACGGGTGTAAATGTATATAACCTATATCCATCGTTCTATCCTACTAATATTATAGATGCGAAAGTTAGTGAGGAAGGATGGATAAATGGATGGATTTTTATTATTACCCTATAGCTCAGTAATAGCTACCCAGACACAGATCAAAGTCTGAACCTCACGAATTTTCTTACTTCCAATGGCCATCGAAAGGTAATAATGCATGACTATTAGTAAATAAGTAGATACCTACAACTCCCAAATGTTAAGCTATGCTTAATTCTTACAAACATGTCAACCGCCACTCGTATTACCTTACACTGCTTACACCTAAAACCTAAGATAATTATATAGTGTCATAGACAAATTAAAAAGATTACATCCCTAATGTCGTAAAAAGGAATAAGAGATACGCGATAGAAAGAGAGGCAGCTTGAACGATAATTAGTTGGGCGCCGTGCGACCTGAATTGCACTTTATTGCGTCGAGGTAAAGTGGCTATTTATTTGAATGATTTTGAGGAGTGTCCCTTCTGTCCCTTATTAGTATTCTGTGGTTATGTTTAATAGATGTATAGTGTTTATTAACGCTTCACGGTAATATACTAGTACCGTATTATTAAATCGTAGACATAAATAACATAAAGAATGTATAAAAGGAAATAACCTCCAAGCAACCAGTCGCATACAAATCCTATGAATGTTAATATACAACAATGTATATCCCGACCGTTTTATCTGATCAGTTAACAGCGTCGCTAGTGAACACTTGAGTTCTCAAAACGTCTGCGAGCCTACGGCTATCCGGTCGTAGTTCCAATTCTGCCCACCTGAATAACTATGTTGGTGGCACTGAACAAGCACAAAATAAATATACCAACAGAAGGTAAGGTTCGTTCAAAACGATTACACGCACACACGCGTGCTCTACGACCCACTCGTGATGTGGACATATATACGCAACACACATTTACATCAATCAGTGAACAAATGCAGTACACCTCATGTTAGCAGCGGTTGCGCGTGAAATAGTTTTTGATAACATTTATGGCATATTTGTACACTCGCAAGAGAGTACGTGAGGTGATTGCCGAGCGAAGCGGAGCTCGTCGAGAGCTTTATCTCGCTCGCGGGGTGAGGAAGGCCTGATTGGTGAGCGGATGACAGTTTCCATTCTATACGTATTATTATTATCTGTTCTATGCTACAGTACAATATATAATATTCAAAGGCTCGTAACTAGCCAACCTCTGACATTCCCCATCTCACCAAGGAAAACGCCCGCGTGTGTGCGTGAATGCGTTTCGAACCGCTGTACTCACCTTACCTACTGCAATTATATTTATTTTGTACGAGAAACCGATGAAAAGCGTGTGTTCTCGCTCTCACGTGGGGCTGCGGACACGTGAGGCGAGCCGCGCACGCGCGTGACGTCACCACTGTTTGTAAACCACAGCTGATTATATATATACTATACATGGCACTATGTACTACATACATACATAAACATAGTACATGTTAGCTGCGGATTATAATACTCGCTTTGATACTAGTATAAGCTCAGAATACTTGGTATAAGTTTTGCCTCGTGGTGTGGGCTGTGTAGGGATATCTTTTAGAAAGGAGTTTTTGGTTGTAGGGTCGAATCCGAAAACCGAAATTAGGGGCCATGCATAAATTACGTCACACGTTAAGGGGGAGGAAGGGGGTCGACGAAGTGTGACATTGTGTGACAAGGGGCCGGGAGGGGTCCCAAATTTTGAGACATCACATTTTTTCAATAAATAATATTTTATATATAAGTATTACTACACTAAATTTAAACTACATACACCTACTAAACAATAACATTAAAATAGTTTTAGCTCGGACTTTCTCGGTCTTTAATTCGGGGTTTGCTGCGGACACGGGCGCTGAATATCAGCACCGCGAGCGACACCATCAGTCTCGGACTCGGGCCCCATGAACCTCAGCGCCGTGTTATGGTCAACTAAACTGTTTTTAAATTTTCGCCGCGGTCGCAGCAAGCTATGGTCTTACATTTTTTTGGAGTGCTCGCGGTAAGCTGCTCGCACATTCGTTGTAATCATGAAATTTTTCAGCGTACTCACAACATGCTGCTCTAGCATCTATTGTTATAACTTATAACCATAAAATTTTCGCCGCGTTCTCATCATAATTTAATATTGTCGAATACGAGTAGGTACGTTCCTATTAAATAAATGTTCCGTTTTAGTGGGCAATTATTCCATAATGATTCCGCGCGCCGACTCAGCATGGGACTGCGTCTTACCCTTTCGTAAAAAAGGCGTGATGTTGTGTTAAAATATTTGAATATTGCGGAATTTATCTCAGAATATAAAATTGTATTCATAATAATGTTACATACTTGAAAAACGAGCTGTTTTATGTTAATATATTTATTGTAATAAGCTATTTATAATATCGTCTTTTTTATATGACTATAGCGTGACGCAAAAAGTACTATATTGTATAATTTTTAAATACACAAATTATACCTACTATTTTACTAATAATAATAATAATAATAATATGGGACAACTTCCACACACGGTCATCTGGTCCCAAACTAGGCTAGAAGCCTGTACTATGGTAACCAGAGGACTGATATACATACTTATATAAGCTTATAACACCCAGACACAGATCAAACAGACATGTTCATGCACACAAATGTTTGACCTGGCCGGGGATCGAACCCGGGCCCCGCGGCACAGAAAGCAGAGCTACTACCGTCTGAGCTAACGAGGCTGTCAACTGATTACATTGATTACATAAACCACGCAAATTGATAAGCCATTTTCGAAAGCGAGATAATAAAATAATATGGGACAATTTCCACACACGGTCTTCTGGTCCCAAACTAGGATGAGCCTGTACCACAACCCGGACACTCGACTCAATTCCCATACAAAGCCGCGATATAACTACCTACTCGTACTACACATCAGACCCTGTACACATGGAGTTTTGTACACGCGCAAGTGTGCGTGAGGTGAATTCCCAGCGAAGGGGGGCTCGTGGAGAGCGAGAGAGAGAGGGTGAGGAAGGCCCGATTGGTGGGCGGATGTCAGACAAATAACAGTACAAAGAATCAGTAAAAAATCTAACTTAATCCAAACAAGTTTTCAGTGCCTTTTTATTCTTCTGAGATTTTTTCTTTGTGCAGATTTTAATACATGAAAATTCGTTTGGATTAATATAGATTTTTACTGAATCTTTGTATTGTTATATTATCTAGTTCCTAGTTGTCTTTATTTTACATAATTACATGTAGTATTTTTTGTATCTTCAAAAATGTGGGTAAATGTGAGCGAGAGGGCGAATTAGCTTAGCATCGAGCCTTAAGGTGACGCAGTGTTAAATAATGAATCTAAAATCGTGCGCCGAGTCCCGCAACCCGCTCACAGTCCTGTATATTACGCCAAAACAGTATTTCTCGAATAAAATAAAAACTATTGCTAATTTAATAAAATCAAATTAACACATTGAAGTCTGTGCATAGATTAATCTATACAAAAAATTTATCTATACATAAATCAGTCTCATTTCCCTGTAGAATGAGAATCTTTATTTTTATGGAGCAGTTTTTGATATTTTTTTCTCTGCTGTAAAAGTAAACCAATCATGTAAACCAATTACCAAAATGATGTCAATATCATGGTAAATGTAAAAACATAAATATTAGTTCCAAATGTTTTGTAGTTGCTGAGAAATATTGAGATCCCTACCGCCAATATTTTCAATTCGTCGTCTTAATTAGAACTCCCAACGGGGGTACACAATACAATATTAAAATATTAAACTTATGACTAGGTAATAATGTCAGTGTGTTTCTGCATTTACAGGGAGCCACAGAGTACGCAAATAGTAGAATAACAAATAAACATAGTAGATTATTATAACTGTAATATACATTATTACTTGGTGTCAGACTTACAGACCATAGAATAAATGAAAACTCAAATCACCGACATTGGTCAAAAAGCTGCCAGTCTCAAGTGGAACTGGACCGGACACGTTTGCCGCATGTCGGACGAGCTGTGGGCTAAACTCTCAGCCGAGTGGCGCCCACACAACGTTAGACGACGACGCAGCAGGCCCAGAAGGAGATGGCGAGACGAGCTGGATCGCCACTGGGAGGATTGGCAAAATCGAGCACTGGATCGTGAGGAATGGTCTGAGGGTAGAGAGGCCTTTGCCCAACAGTGGGACACACCCGGTTAACAATAATAATAATATACATTCCATAATATACTTTGTGGTAATATCAATCTAGAACTGCAGGAGCGTGACAAGGGCAGGCACATGATAAAGTAATAAATAGAATAGTGATTGCAATCATACAATCTTTTCCCGTCAGAGAGAGACAAAATCATCCCCGTAGCGTGGTAAGCTTGCAGTTTTATATGTCCGGTAAAGTACCACAAAAGAGAAGAAACCGGATATAAATAATATACTTAATATGGCTTTGATCTTAATTCTTTATAATATTTTTCGTATTTATAATTTCTCCCTATATAGTATGTAGAATGCTTCTTTTCCTTATAATTGGCATGAAACGACAAAATAATTCTACTCTTATTTTATAAGTGAAAACTACTTAGCTAACTGCTTTGTACTCCTGTTATTCATAAGTGTTAACATAAAAAAAAAAAAAACATAGATTCACGCCTTTTTCCCGAAGGGGTAGGCAGAGGTGTACCCAGGACTCAGTCCCATAGTAGATACACCCACATTTCGCCAGTATGTTATTGTTATTATGTTAAGTGTTAACAGCTGTTTGTTTTCCGAATAAAATAAAATATAATAAAAACTTGTGAGCTACGGCCTAAATATTATAACGGTAAGAATGAACGTTTGCAGGCCCTTTGGCCGAAAAGTTGAAAATCGATGCCAGTCGCTGCAACTTTTCGAGGCAAATCTGGTTTGTGCGGACTGGCTTGACCACAAACCACTGACACGGAACAGAATAATACTACGTATAGAATGGAAACTGTCATCCGCCCACCAATCGGGCCTTCCTCACCCCGCGAGCGAGATTAATAATCCTAATCCTATCCTAATACTATTATAAAGGCGAAAGTTTGTAAGTATGGATGTATGTATGGATGTTTGTTACTCTTTCACGCCAAAACTACTGAACCGATTGGGCTGAAATTTGGTACGTAAGTAGCTTAGACCCTGGAATAACACATAGGGTACTTTTTATCCCGATATTCCCACGGGAACGAAGACTACGCGGGTGAAACCGCGGGTCACAGCTAGTACTATTATAAAGGCGAAAGTTTGTAAGTATGGATGTATGTATGGATGTTTGTTACTCTTTCACGCCAAAACTACTGAACCGATTGGGCTGAAATTTGGTACGTAAGTAGCTTAGACCCTGGAATAACACATAGGGTACTTTTTAACCCGATATTCCCACGGGAACGAAGACTACGCGGGTGAAACCGCGGGTCACAGCTAGTAATAAATAATAATATGGGACAACTTCCACACACGGTCACGTGGTCCCAAACTAGGCTAGAAGCCTGTACTATGGTAACCAGATGACTGATATACTTAAATACGATTATAACACCCAGACACAGATCAAACAGACATGTTCATGCACACAAATGTTTGACCTGCCCGGGGATCGAACCCGGGGCCTGCGGCACACAAAGCAGAGTTACTACCGTCTGCACCAACGAGGCTGTCAATTACGAGATTGAGCTCTCGACGAGCCCCGCTTTGCTTGGAAATCACCACACTCACACTGTTGCACGTGTACAAAACTCCATGTGTGCAGTGTCTGTGTAGTAGGTAGTTATAGCGCGAGTTTTGCATGAGAATTGAGTCGAGTCTTTTTAAGGTGTTATTCGGTAGTCGGCTACATGTAGCAAAAGCAAGCAGCACAACTAGACTGATTAGGACTAAATAAATAATAATTTATAAAAAAAACGTTTATAAGCCAAGCTTGTTTGAATCCATTGTAGCAAACATTTCATTCAAATTATAATAATAATAATATGGGACAACTTCCACACACGGTCATCTGGTCCCAAACTAGACTAGAAGCCTGTACTATGGTAACCAGATGACTGATTTACTAACATAATATATAATAAGCTTATAACACCCAGACACAGATCAAACAGACATGTTCATGCACACAATTGTTTGATCTAGTTACTAGTTACTACCATCGAGCCTGTCATATCGTAGGATGCTTAAATAAATTGTTAAACCATACCTTGGTAAGTAATAGTAAGTATGGTTAGTGTTGGGTTCCTTGCCTAGATCCTTAAAAAAACGCTACCGGGTTCTGAGAACATCGTCATCTAGTTCAAATTTACTGCCGACATGTTCATAAATACAATTTTTATTTTGTAAAATTTTACGGTTTTGGGATTCATTCCTTAACTTGTGATTGATATAAGATTCTTGTCAAATTTCATGATGCTAGGCCAACGGGACGTACCCTAGAGGTATTCAGTCCGTTGCGCAAAGCAGTTAAGTTTCAATTTGATACCTCAACGCGTTCCCGAGAAAAAAGGTCTACTCAGACATACAAAGATATCCTATAAGGGTTACTTTAACCCCTAAAAATAGCTAATCCGCCATCTTGGCCCATCCGCCATAGTGGATTTAGAATAACTAATAAAGTCACTTAGCTATCCATGTATTGCTATCCAAGTTATACTAGTTAGCGCATTTTCATTGCAATCAATTGAGGGCAAAATGCATTCAATTAAAATACAACTACAAAATATGATCCGAACATACATACATTGCAAGTTAAACAATACCTTGTAAAAAAAAAACATACATTCACGCCTTTTTCCCGAAGGGGTAGGCAGAGATGTACCCAGGACTCAGTCCCATAGTAGATACACCCACATTTTGCCGGTATGTTATTGGTTTGTTTATTCAACCTTGTTAAAGGAGACAATAAATATAGATTATAGATCTATGAGATTTCATACAAACAGAGACGTTATACTAATTAAAAACAGTCCTAAAACTTGGCGAAATTCTGTTGTACATATGTAGAATATACGCGGCTTTGTTTCCATCATTCGTTAAGGATAGCAGAGATTAATAAAACTCGGTTGTCAGAAAGAGATAAACACAGTTTCACAGCTACTGCTACGTGAGCAGCTAACCTTATATATGTGTAACATCGGCGCAAGACAATTTTGCGACTCAAGCCGATTGGCTTGAGTCAAGTCAGTCGCAAATTGTCTTGCACCTCAATTCAAATAAAATATCATTGTTCTAGATGTCATTAGCTACCTGGATTCTCCATCATTGAAAACGTCCATTTTTTGCGTAAATTACCGAGTTCCTTCCTCTAGAAAGCTTATTAACCAACTGCCTCGGATATAAAACAAATTTTCCACAAACCAGTACCTCGTTGCCGTTTGTTTTCAGGAGAACTTGAAACTTCATGGGGCTTCCTACTGCTGCTTTTTTTTGTTTTGAAATAGGTACAATTGTTCCGTTGGTTCTTGGGCAATGGTTTTCTTCGTTGGCAAGAGGTATGTTCAAGCTATTTTATATACCTACCTATATATAGCCGATTGTTTTAACACTATGAATAGACGATCGAACATGGTATGGCCATGAATTCTAGAGTCTGGAACTGTACCCGATAGATTGCAATAGGCTCGCCCCCCAATAACATACTGGTGAAATTTGGGTGTGCCTACTATGGGACTGAGTCCTGGGTACACCTCTGCCTACCCCTTTGGAAGAAAGGCGTGAATGTATGTTTCGTATGTTGGTAGTGCAAATCTGCAAAATATTTCCAAACTTTCTCAGCACCAATCCAGTCCATTGTCAGTAGCACAATCGAGTGTGGGTCACGGAACGCGGCCGACGGTTCCGCATGACAGAGCTCAAGGTCTACCGTAAGGATCTCTCCGTTGTTAATGCAACCTTGGAGAGCTGCTTGCAGGAAGCCGCACACGTAAGGCTGTTGCTTATTGCTTTATTACTCAATGTTGGTCTTTCTTCCTGGCACAGTGTGCTACATTGTTGGACAGTCTTTTTACTCATTTACTATGAGAACGGTTGGGTCATTCCCACTTTTTCTGTGGCACTTTGTATGGATATATGGAGCGTTAATGTCTGTTGGTCTTGCAAGCCAAAACCGCTGACTGTGCTGGTATTTTGTAAGTTAGTAGCTTAGGGTCTTATCACACTAGAGGTTTGCGAACGGTTTGAAAGCGGAGCGGGCGCGCAGCGAATACGTCGCGAACACGCCGCAGCTGTACAGTTTTCGTTGCTTGTTCGCTGCGAGTTCACGACGTACAATACACTCAGTAACAGAATGGATTCCGACGAGGAAACACTTCTGTTGGCTTTGTTACTTCGAAGACGCAGAAAACGAAAACGATGTCGCGCATTCGTCCATTTCTTATCTTTCATAATCCTCATCCTTTCTTACACTCCTTCACAAGGAAACCTAATTATAACACGTCCTCTCCGTATTTGCTCTATAGGTATACCCACAAAAAATCCGGGGATGTTCCTGCGGGACGCCACGTGGCTGGGCTGACTGTACACTCGTCCGCTACAATTCTCACCAACTGAGGTAACACCCTGACTCATGGTACACCAGCCTAAGGCCTATCGAGTAGGCAGTAAGTTTGTGTGTCAAACAGTATCGGTGTCACCGCAAGTGTTACAAGGTTATCCATTGTGCTTTCGCGGTTAGATATTAATATTGGCCCACCAGTTGTTTTTGCGTGGAGATTGGAAGGTGCTGCGTTGATTACACGCGATTAACAACCTACATGCCAATCGGATATGAAACCAGCAAGCGTTATAGGAAACGTGGGAATTGGTCGCTTAATAACTGCCTTCTGATGCTCACTGGGCGGTGGACAATTCTCGTTAGATCAGTTATATTTTGTGACAGATATGGTGAGGAAAGTTGAACAAATTGGCCTTAGTAACTTTGTACGTCATGCAGCTAATCTTATTAATATTATAAATATCAAATCTTAGTACAATAAAAAAAGTAATATTTGTAGCAGGTTACCAAAACGCTAGCGTGTTCTATCCAGCACCATCTGGGGCTGCTTTTTGTGTGTAATTTGATCCCTTATCACGCTAAAACTACTGAACCGTTTGAGCTGAAATTTGGTACGTAGAAAGCTATATTCTGGAAAACACATAGGGTACTTTTTATGCCGATATTTACACGGGAACGAAGACTGTGCGGGTGTGACCGCGGGGCACAGCTAGTAATTGTATATGAGGCAAAACCTCCCCTTCCGGTGGAGGCCTATGTCCAGCATTGGACAACCTACGGTTGATATGAGGATTATGATGATGATTATATGGCGAGTCGTCATAAAGTGAAGCACCGGTGATATTCATACACGTAACAGACGATCGAACATGGTTCGACGGTACCACCGTACCACATTTTTGAAGAAACAAAAATACTACATGCAATTGTTGAGTTTTCAGTGCTTTTTTTATTTTTCTAAGATTTTTTGTCTTTGTGCAGGTTTTTATACATGAAAACTCGTTTGGATTAAATTGGATTTTATACTGAATCTTTGTATTGTTATTTTCTAGAACCTAGTTGTCTTTATTTTACGTAATTACATGTAGTATATTTCATATCTTCAAAAATTTCAACAGGGTAACATGAGGGCAAATTTGCTTAGCACCGCGCCTTAAAGGCCTATTCAGACCAAAGCGTTATTCGCTACCGCTCTGGATAGCGGTACCCCAATTTCGCTCTAGCCGGGGAACTGCATAGAAATACCATTCGAAACCTCGCGAAACCCGCGCGGTATTTCCCGCTACCCAGAGCGGTAGCGAATAACGCTTAGGTCTGAAAGGCCTTAATAATGGTCGCCGGAAAAATTGCCAGACGACCGAACATGGTATCCGGCCATGATGCGGCCGTACCAGGTTCGGGCATGTTTGATCGTCTATTTGTAGTATCAGAAGGGAAGGTAAGTTGGCCTAGCAAACTATGACTTTTAGGGATCAGTACCTCAAAAGGAAAAAAGGAACCCTTATAGGATCGCTTTGTTGTCCGTCTGTCAAATCACTTTTTAACGGGAACGCGTGGAAGTATCAAGTTAAAATCATATCAACTACGCAGGATCTGCGGTTCCTTGTGGCTATAAATCAATCATACTTCTAAGTTAACGCAATCAAATTTATGGCAATTTTACTGCATATTTTCATACTTTGCGCAAGGAACTAATAGATGACGCTGCATGTTCTTGGTATCTAGGTATGGAACCCCACACTATCCATACATACGTACGTTTTAACAATTTATTCATTTAAAATACCATGTGACGAATTTCGAAATACTTGAGAACTACGAAACGAAACCGAAAGTGAAGCCGACCAAAAGAGTTTGAGTAACTGTAATAATTATTTCGATTTACAATGAGCCTTCCGTAATTATATGGAAAATACTTTCGCAAGGGTCTCACTTAATTTTCCTTTAACAGGAAAGAAAACCTCTTGGCAGTTTGACACAATCCTATGGAAAATTTACTAAATCGATATTTTGAATTCCTCTGTTTCCTCCGAATACAATAAACCTATTTGATATATTTATATCCTGATATTTTAAAGATGAAGTATCATTTTATTTTTGTTTATAAACTCTAATTTTTTTTTGTATTGAACGTCCAATCACGCAAGTAACCTGGGTTTTTTGGAAGTTCACCATGAAAAAACCAAGGATTTATAAGAAAAATTAAAATGACAGGGACATAGATTACTTCACAATAAAAATAACAGGATATAAATTTATAGAATGGATTTATATTCGGAGGAAACAGGGGAATACAAAACCTCGATTTGGTAATGTTTCAAATGATTGCGCCAAATTCCTATAAGGCCGCGTACGCTCTTAACTTCTCTAGCGTAAATTGTAGCGTCCGTGGCCAAGCGGAAATATGCCCGGCTTCAAATCTCACGTGTTGGCTTTCCACCTGGACGCTAACGTGTTTCGGAGGGCACGTTGTACTGTAGGTCCCGACCGTTCTACGACATGTAGGGGGCTGTCGTTAGGTCATATCGGAGGCCTAGTAGGAATATAGGCGACCTGGAACTAACAATATGGTTGTCCACATAACCCATATGAACTGATATGAGCAGTGATATTGGTTGAACCCGTTCTGTTAGAGTATACAAACTACATACATACATATATACAGTCACGCCATGTTCCCGTTGGGGTAGGCAGAGACTATTTCTTTCCACTTGCTACGATCCTGACATACTACTTTCCCTTCTTCCACTTTCATCACATTATTCATGCATGCTCGTCGGCTGTTGGTACTTTTGACCTGGCCTTTCCTTAACATAACATCAACTTGTTCATGAAAGCCAATGCCTTGGTCGACCCCTACCGACTTGACCATTCCATTCACACTAGCCTTATAAATCTCCTTTGTCAATCTCCTTTCGTCCATCCTCTCCACATGTCCGAACCATCCAAGCAATCCTTTCTCTATCTTTGTCACTACATCTTCTAACACGCCACAGCGTTTCCTTATCACACTGTTCCTCACTTTGTCCGTTAAGGTCACTCCAGTCATACTTCTCAAACTACAATTATTAAATGTATTTCTGAAGTTACGCAAAACATTCGAGTATTTATATTGTCTGCACTCTGCACAAGGTTTCAATTTTCCCACAAGGTTTTATGATATTATTGTGTTGATTCCGCGTACGTTGCGTCAAGGATTGTCCTTGCCTCTTCCTTCCCGCATTAAAAAAAAATCCCGCAAAGGCTGTTATGCGATTTATTTTGTCTTTATTTTTTTATGATAGTGAGGGACAAGACGAGCAAATCAGGTGCCTGATGGTAAGCATCATGATTGCCCATATCAGACACAGTGCCACCCAGTGTTTTAAAATTCAAGATTCTGCGCGGCGCTGCACTGCGCCTTACACCCTGAGATATTAGTTGTTGAAACTCTGGACTCTGGAGGTTGCTGGAGGTGAGTATCGCTTTTTTACGTAGTCACGGTAATAGTAGATTGTGTCACAAAGGACCATAATGTTGTATTGCGGGCGAAAGTAGTTTTTTTAATTCAGAATTATGAGCGAAGCGAAGGATTCTAGCGTAGAATCCTAAGCGTGGCGAAGGATTCAAAGTACGTCGCTCGAGATTAAATAATTTTGGAATCGTATGGCACACTCTGCTTTTCATCCACTTCTATGAGAAAAGGTGGTACCTCTTGATTTGTTTGGTAGTAAATTATTTACGACAGTTTCTGCGTTTAATTTTACACATTCTGGTGTTAATATTTCACTTTCACTGCTAGAACTCATGTTTTATTTAATTTGTGTAAATTAAATTCAAATTGTCCGTAATCACTACATAGTATAAAACAAAGTCGCTTCCTCCGGGAACAAGAATATTTAGTTTTTAGTTTCGATTTTTTCGAAAATATCGCAACTAAAAACTAAATATTCTTGTTCTAGAAGTTTGCAATGGAGTTCCGAAAAGTTACGCCAAATTCAATCAATTATCTTAAAATCGCTTCCCGCTGTCTGTCCCTATTCCCTATGTATGCTTAGATCTTTAAGACTATGCAACGGATTTGGATGCAGTTTTTTTTAATAGATAGACTGATTCCAGAGGAAGGTTTATATGTTTAAAACATGATATACTAGACTCTTGTTATTTCCACAATATATGTTAATACGAATTCCCATGTAACATATAATAAAAAATATAATTAAAGGCGCTCTCCATACAACCAACATGCTTAATAAATTGCTATTAAAAGACTTTTACTGCAATAATAATAAATTCTTATTACCACTAATATAATTAGCATAAAGATTTTTATTTGATAAGGTGGAGGAAAGGCGACACCTATAAATAGGCAGGTAATAGGTACATGGTAAGTAGGAACCCTTCATATGCAAGTCCCATTCGCACTTGACCAGTTAATTTATATCAGCCAATCACCATTCGAGTTTCCAATCATCCCAGGGTTCATTTTATTACAACGCAAGCGATATCCACATCTGTGAGTAAGTCAACCCGCATATTTCTAATCATCGCTTGAAGTGTGAGAGGGGCTTAAGTTACGAAGATTGCCTTGCCTAGATGTCGTGCAGTTACGAAAGATGTGACTTAATTTGCCGTAGAAACTGGCACCTTGAGCTAAAACTAAACAAGACGACCTCCGGCTTACTGATAACTATGACAACTATGACGATACACTTGAGACTACATAATTCGTCTGATTAGGTATATGCACTTTTTTGATGTGTGCAAACATATTCTTTGAATATTATAGCAATAATATATTAAAGCTGCCCGTGTGGTTTCCGGCTATATACATACAACTAGAGTTTGGGTGGTGCGCGAGCTGCGAGCAGCTCGCGAGATATGCTTTCGTTTGCTTTTGGTGGGTGAATTCCAAAAAAAATGAGTTTTTTTCGAATCAAAACCTCAAAATATCACCGTATACAAAAAATCATCCAAATCGCAGTGACTTAGTAAAAGGCCGCCATCTTGAATCCGCCATCTTGGATTTTTTCCAATTTCAATTTGTAGTCATCGTCTGTCTCGTACATTTTTGTTAAAGAACCACCTTTCTATCGCTTATAGTTTAGGAATTATAAGAAAGTGAATTTTGGCATCCGCCATCTTGGATATTCTTCAACTTCATTTTGTAGTCATCATTAACCTCGTCTATTTTTGTTCAAGAACCACCTTCCTATCTCTTTTACTTTAGGAGTTATAAGGAAGTGAATTTTGGCATCCGCCATCTTAGATTTCAAAATATTACGTAAAATCGTCCCAGGGTTTAAAACATTTTTGTCTAGAGAACCATACCTCCAAGTCTTTTAGTTTCCGAGATCCGTAGACCAGTTCAAACTACAGAGGGTGCGCTGTGCGCTTCGCAGCAAGCTGCTCGCGTGGTACACTCGCGGTACGCTCGCAGCTATGCTGCTCGCGTACCAGCTCGTGCCACCCCCAGTCTGACTACAGAGGGTGCGCTGAGCGCTTCGCAGCAAGCTGCTCTCGTGGTACACTCGCGTACCAGCTCGTGCCACCCCCAGTCTGACTATAGAGGGTGCGCTGTGCGCTTCGCAGCAAGCTGCTCGCGTGGGTACACTCGCGGTACGCTCGCAGCGTATCAGCTCGCGTACCAGCTCATGTTACCCCCAATCTGACTACAGAGGGTGCGCTGTGCGCTTCGCAGCAAGCTGCTCGCGTGGTACACTCGCGGTACGCTCGCAGCGTTGCTGCTCGCGTACCAGCTTTCGGTCAAAAGGGCAATGTTACCAGCGAAATTATTGGCCATGATCAACAATGGATGTCTCAGGGTGACAGGCGCAGTGCAGTGCCGCGCACAATTTTGAATTTTTAAACATTGGGTGGCACTGTGTCTGATATGGACAATCATGATGCTTATCATCAGGCACCTGATTTGCTCGTCTTGTCACTCACTATTATAAAAAAATAATTAGGATTTCGCTCATGTTATCGGCGGGGTAAAGCGCCCAAAGCCCAGACAATGAGGCCCAGAGGCGTGAATAGACATCGCTGACGCCCTGACGCCCACCCCTGTGTCGCCATTAGGCGTTCGCAAGTTTGGATCGATGCTTGCGTAACGCTGTGCCACAGCTTATGCAGCTTTTAGTACTTGTACCATTGATTATAGACCCGGGGGAGCGCAGAGTGGTTATGCGGAGTGTCCCAGACCTGCCATAAACTCAAATTCATTTTTTTTCATACAAGATAGTCCTAAGGAGACACTTTTTAAATCAATAAAGCTAATATTATGTATAGCAAGCTGTGCCCAGCGGTTTCACTCGCGTAGTCTTCGTTCCCGCGGGAATATCGAGATATAAAGTACCCTATGTGTTATTCCAGGGTCTAAACTACCTACATACCAAATTTCAGCTCAATCGATTCAGTAGTTTTAGCGTGAAAACGTAACAAACATGCACACAAAAAACCGCTACCGGTGTTTTTTTTCGTGCCATCTAGATGGCGTTGGGGTCCAGTTAGAACTCGTAAGCGTTTTGTTTACCTCTTAGAAACGTAACTATTTAACATTGTACTCAGATTTGAGATTTATAATATTAGTAGGATAATGTACCGAGAGTTCGGAAAGATACCTCTACAAGAAGTACGCACAAGAACTTGTAGGGGGCAACTACCACAGTGTATGCCAGAAGTTAGAACGTGTTTATCAGTGAATTTCAATAGTGAGTATATGTCATAGATTATGCTAATAGTGTGTATGATACCACAGTGTACGCAGTAGTTAGTATAGTTAAATGATCTGCCATTGGCAGTGTGACGTCACAAGCGGAAGCGACGACAAGGTCGCCAGTACGTCGTACCCTGTTTGATACTCGCTTTGTCTGGTCTTTGCTAATATGTCATGGTTATTGTAAAAATAGTAGTCAATTCGAACGCGAAAATTTTATTTCGAGGTCGATTCACCATGGTCACACTCAATCCCATACAAAAGCCGCGCTATAACTACCTACTACACAGACACTGCACACATGGAGTTTTGTACACGTGCAAGAGTGTGAGTGAGGTGATTTCCCATAGAAGCGGGGCTCGTGGAGAGCTCAATCCCTCTCGCGGGGTAAGGAAGGCCCGATTGGACAGCCTCGATGGCTCAGATAGTAGTAACTCTGCTTTCTGTGCCGCAGGGCCCGGGTTCGATCCCCGGTCAGGTGAAACATTTGTGTGCATGAACATGTCTGTTTGATCTGTGTCTGGGTGTTATAAGCTTATATAAGTATGTATATCAGTCATCTGGTTACCATAGTACAGGCTTCTAGCCTAGTTTGGGACCAGATGACCGTGTGTGGAAGTTGTCCCATATTATTATTATTATATTATTATTGGTGGGCGGATGACAGTGTCCATCCACTCGTCTGTCCACCTTACGGATGGACGTCCTACACTGCCCATGTCGGTCTCAAGACTTGCTATAATAAAACATACCAATTTTAAATTGAACTTTTTAGAGAATGAAACCATGAAGGTATAGCTTGTTCATAATATTAATTTAATTCATAATTTATTAATATATTATTCTATATTTATATCATATTTTTCCCAAAGGGGTAAGCAGCGTTGTACCCAGGACTCAGTCCCATAGTAGGTACACCCATATTTCGCCAGTATATTATTGGTCCCTTGTAATAGGGGGCGAGCCTATTGCCATCTTTCGGGCACAGTTCCAGCCTCCAGACTGTCACAGAGATAAATCCAAATGGGAAAATCTTATATCTAACACTTTGCCTGACCTGGGGATCGAACCCGGGACCTCATGATCGGCAGTCGAGCTAGCGCCCACTACGCCACCGAGGCAACCCAGGATTCGAGGATTTTATTCTAAAATACTATAAAAACAAAAATGTTGAACAGCGCCGCGTTCTCTAGTCGCCTTATTTTGGACAGATCCTACTTTCAAAAGGCAAGGCAAGACACAAAAACCTTTCCGTAGACCCAAGTTACCAGGTAGGTGGTAAAACTCACCGTCAAAACCACCCTTACTCCACTGACTTACAGCTTACAATCGGTTGAGTTTCGTTTTTGTAAAGGATATTTTTTGCTTCAAAACTCCTGCAGGTGGTATTTGGATCGTTGTAATATGACTTTTAATTAGTTAGCTATAGAGTTTATTGTCGTTTTGAAGGTTGCATGCTGTGCAGGGGGTTTCAAATCTCTGAGGAGATAGGGATTGTGTATCTGAGACTGATATATCTGATTCTGAGAATTTTGAACTTGGAATAGCAGTTAGTTAATAGTTACAAGCGGTCCCACGCTGCTTCTTACACAAAGAAAAAAAAAACCTATGTCTTTCTCCAAGGACCCATAATCATGTTCCACATATGAATCTCTTTGCCAAAATTCATTCAACGACCAATCGACCCAGCGGTTTAGGCGTGAATGCGTAATAGACAGAGACATCGTTTGATGAATATAATTTATATAATAAATTCGCGAAATAATTTTTTTCCATGTTTTTTTTTTGCGATTTCAGAGTAGTCGTCCATAGTGAAAGGCACTATTATTTATTCTGTGGTGAAAGTTAAAATGAAATAGCCAAAAATATCTATACACATAAGATTAGTTGAGGTTTTATGATAGTGAGTGACAAGACGAGCAAATCAGGTGCCTGATGGTTCATCATGATTGTCCATATCAGACACAGTGCCACCCAGTGTTTTAAATTTATAAATTGTGCGCGGCACTGCACTGCGCCTGTCACCGTGAGATATTAGTTGTTGAACCTCGGCATAAATAAAATGATAGGGGACATACATTACTTCAACTTTAAAATATCAGGATATAAATATATCAAATAGGTTTACTCTATTCGGAGGAAACAGGAGAATACAAAATATCGATTTAGTAAATTTTCCATAGGATTGTGTCAAACTGTTAAGTGGTCCTCTTTCCTGTTAAATTTGAGTACATATTATAACATACAATCACGCCTTTTTCCCGAAGGGGTAGGCAGGGGTAACCAGGACTCAGCCCTATAGTAGGCACACCCATATTTCGCCAGTATGTTTTTGGTCCCATTTAATAGAGGGCGAGCCTATTGCCGTCTACTGGGCACAGTTACAGACTCCAGGCTGTCACTGAGATAATTAATTATACTATTAATTATACTTAAATGAGAATATAATATTATTATTGTAATGTAATGACATATTTTAGTGACGTAATATAGTTTATAAGCTCAAAAAATGGGAGAAGCCACTGGCTCCTGAAACACAGTTTATACTAGTTCGGGAGCCTATGGATTCAAAATAAACCTGTACCATATTTATTATGTCAATAAAGATATTGATTGATTGATATTGATTGAATTCCTAATGGCAAAATCCAATAACACTTTGCCTGACATGGGGATCGAACCCGTGACCTCGTGGCAGTCACATGATGAGTTCAATGACCCAATGAGGATGCAAAGTGATTACCTGGAACCCTTAATACAATGTTGGCACCAGGAAACAGCTGACACCCAACAAATACCTATCCACCCGCATCACCGGTCTGACCGTGGGGTGCATCTGAGTGCGTCTACTAGTTACTATGTACCTACCTTGTTTTTTTTATGATAGTGAAGTGACAAGACGAGCAAATCAAGTGCCTGATGGTAAGCATCATGATTGTCCATATCAGACACAGTGCCACCCAGTGTTTTAAAATTCAAAATTCTGCACTGCGCCTGTCACCCTGAGATATGAGTTGTTGAAACTCGTCATGCCCAGTAATTTCGCTGGTAACATTGCCTGGTAATGTTCGCACATTACTGCTTGGCGGATGAATAACTGGCAAAGGTGTGGTACTTCCCCAGACGGCCCTCTGCAAAAGAGGCATACCACTACAAAAAGATTGTATATTATGTTATGTATTTTATCTTTTGCACGGTAGATACACCTATCTAAGTATAACTATATCTTTTTACAACAACTTGTAGTACCTATAGAACAGTCAAGTAGGGGCGCGGGCGCAGGTAGCGAGCAACCTTCGGGGTCAACGCCCCGCCGCCCTAAAATACAATCACGCACACATGTGTGCTATTTTATACTACTTATACCTATGTGTGTGTGTGGGTCGGATTCTTCGCAGACATTCTCGTCGAGACACGGAAGAGTTCTTTTTATTCATATTTTATATTTGAACATTTGGGTTTGGCTTATTTATTGATTATTACCACAGGTAACTACGACATTAAGGACCTTCCCCACACACACACACACACACACACACCATCATCCATCATTTTTACCAGCGAAATTACTGGGCAGGATGAGATTCAACAACTCATATCTCAGGGTGACAGGCGCAGTGCAGTGTCGCGCAGAATTTTGCATTTTAAAACACTGGGTGGCACTGTGTCTTATATGGGCAATCATGATGCTTACCATAGGCACCTGATTTGCTCGTCTTGTTACTCACATTCATAAAAAAAAAAAACACCTGCATGTCGAAGTCCACTGCAGCTGCTGAACATAGGCCTCCCCCATAGCACCCCGGACACAACTCAATCTCATACAACAGCCGCGCTATAACTTCCTACACAGACACTGCAACACAGAGTTTTGTACACGTGCAAAAGTGTGCGTGACCACTGACCATAGAAGCGGGGCTCGTAGAGAGCTCAATCTGTCTCGCGGGGTGAGGAAGGCCCGATTGGTGGGCGGATGACAGTAGTATTATTATCTGTTCTGTGCCCATAGAACACCCTAAATTATTCATATGGAGGGGTATTTTGTCGTTATCACCACGCTTGGCAGGCGGCTAAAGACCTCGCTTTCCTAAATTTTATAGAATGCAAATAAAATCGCCAAACATGGCGGGGTGCGGAGAGAAGGTATGCTTTCACACAGTTGTGATACCGAATAACAGCCCTTTTACATTCCTCTCTACAAAATATGAATAGACGACTGAACATGGTAGGGCCGTACCACGAACTTGGTTTGCCGCCATAACGGGGCTCTCACAGGGTAAATTCTAAACCTATATAAAATCTACTTTACTAAAGAAAGCTCATACTATAAAGTTATTCAATACATAGAGGACAAAGATGCCTGGAAACTGCTGCATAGCCACCACCTGACACTGACATAAACAAACGAATGCAACCAAACCAAATATTGTAAAACTATCAGTTGAACAAATTAATCCCTACAACTTTCTTGCGCGTTCTTCTTGTAGAAGTATCTTTCCGAACGCACGGTAGACTCATTATTGTTTATCTTCATTGACGTGCAAAAGTTTCAGATTGTGTCCTATTTGAATAAATTGAGTTTGATACCATGTTCGGTCGTCTGGCGCACTGTCCGGCGACCATTATTATTATTACTTGATACATCAAAGCGGTTCGATAGTGTGGCATGAACACCGTACTGAACGGTACGGATCACAGAAAGTAATATAGCTCGACAGAAAAGAGTAGAAACCGAACTAATTTCAAGTGTACATATTGATTCAATTGTTTTAATGTTGAGAAATACAGTGGCGCCCTCAATATTTTCTACTCTTTTCTGTCGAGCTATACAGTAATACGGCCGTACCATGATCGAACGTCTATTCGTTCCGTGCAATGGAGTAGGACTTTTTGACTAACTAATATTATAAATCTCAAATTTGAGTACAATGTAAAAAAGTTACGTTTTTATAAGGTGAACAAATGCTACCGAGTTCTTACTCAACTCCAGCGCCATCTAGATAACACAAACAAAACAGCGCTAGCACTGTTTTTTTGTTTGTATGTTTGTTCTGTTTTCACGCTATAACTACTGAACTGATTGGGCTGAAATTCGGTGTATAGATAGTTTAGACCCTGGAATAATAATAATATACAATAATAATAATAATTTGAATTTATACTCTAACAGAATGGGTTACCCCAATTACACAGCTCGAGTTGAGTCAATTCATTAGTGTTATGTGGACAACCCATATTGTCACAGTTTCAGGTCGACAAGAATCCTACGCGGCCTCCGACATGACCTAACGACTGCCCCCTACATATCTTATAGGAAACAGCCGGGACCTACAGTTTAATAATAAGTAATATAATAACATAAAAAGTACTTTTTATCCTGATATTCTCACGGGAACGAAGACTATGCGGGTGAAACCGCGGGGCACAGATAGTATGTACATATTTTTCAAGCAGCACATAGTGGGGCTAACACACTGAGCCGATGGGTCTCATAACTCATACCTGCTCATAGTATCAGGTATACATTTAAGAATTACACATAACATAGGTCAATAAAGAGATAAAATGGTAATGAGTGAGTCAGTGGAATTATAACAAACCTATTATTATAATCATGATTTCATCACGACTGTCATGACTGTCTCGATGGTGTATGCTCGACTGCCAATCAAGAGGTCCCTGGTACGATCCTCAGGTCAGGCAGTGTTAAATATTGGATTTTTCCATTAGGAATTATCACAATAACTGCCTGGAGTCTGGAACATGCCCGGTAGATGGCAATAGGCTCGCCCCCTATTACACAGGACCAATAAAATACTGGCGAAATGTGGGTGTATCTACTATGGGACTGAGTCCTGGGTACACCTCTGCCTACCCCTTCGGGAAAATGGCGTGAATGTATGTTATGTTATGTTGATGATTTCATCTTTTGTAGTGGTAGGCCTCTATTGCAGGGGGCCGCCTGAGGAAGTACCACACCTTTACCAAGTATTCATCCGCCAAGCAGTAATGTGCAAACATTACTGTGTTCCGGTCTGCAGGGCAATTTTACCAGCTAAATCACTGGGAATGATGAGTTTCATCAACTAATATCTCAGGGTGACAGGCGCAGTGCAGTGCCGCGCAGAATTTTGAATTTTAAAACACTGGGTGGCACTGTGTCTGATATGGGCAATCATGATGCTTACCATCAGCTGTGCACTGTCAAATTTGGAGGAGAGAAAAGGAAAAGGATAGACACTGCGAGTGGTTCTCACTCGGGACCGACAAAGTGCACAGTCTACTTAGTAAGTTTATCATAACGTCTTTGGTTAGTAACCGGACTTTGACATTTATTGTAGTTAGTGTCAAATCAAGATATTAGTCGCTAAAGTGATAGTCACCGAGAATGCCAATATCCCCACTGATTTGCTCATCTTGTCACTCATTAACACAAAAAAAATGTCCCTCTGCCTGGTGTCACCCTTTCCATAGGAGTTAAATGGGTGATCCTATTAAATAGCGGAGTCACTAGTATGTAACTAATAACTATATCATACAGGTTTAGAATAAAGCATAGAGTCTATGAGACTCATCAGTAAATAAATTAAATACCCACACAATCATAACACATATTTAATGTATGAAGCCATGATGTAAACTATTTGCCATGCAGTGTAGGGTGACTGTCATTTGGTTTTTTTTGGGACAGCCATTTTATTTTATTAAAACTTCTTGTATTTATGAAAATAGGATTAATAGGTCTATTAACATGACATAACATACATTCACGACTTTTTCCCGAAGGGGTAGGCAGAGGTGTACCCAGGACTCAGTCCCATAGTAGATACACCCACATTTCGCCAGTATGTTATAGTAGCAGTGTGTATGTCTATTTCTTAATATATTATGGCAAACAGAAAAATAGTAACGCCAGGGGGACTCTATGATAAGTGCAAACTACAGCAAACGACATGTTAGTCATCACAATTTTTTTTTAATTTTGGGATTTTTTCTGTAAATAAATAATATAGTTTTATAAAAACCTTTAGGTATAAAATATATTCCAAAAAGTGATCACATACTGAGATTCAAAACCTGCCCTGCCGTTTGTGATACATTTACCTCGCACATCTGAGCCACGATAACATTATGAGTAAGCGACACAATTTTTATACGAATTTCATATGCGCAAAGTATGGAAATATGTAGTAAAATGGCCATATGGCGTTATCTTAGAAGAATGTTTTTTTTACAGCCACAAGAGACCGCAGACCTGAGTATTTGATATCAATTTCAACTTGACACTCCCATGCGTTCCGTGAAACAGTGTCTTGACAGACGACGAGACGAGACTGGGATTACAGACACAGACAGGCAGACAACAAATTGATCCTATAATCCTTTTTCTTTTTTTTAGGTTTGGAACCTTAAAAAACTGTCACATAGTTATTCAAACCAAAATTCATAAAGTTAACAATGTATTAAAGCATTAAGAAGTTCCCCAAATTCCTACTCTAATAGTCTGAATTACACTAGTTTTTATTACTTATTAATTATTAATTAACCTACCCTATAGGGAAAAGGTAAATTGGGTTTTACTTTGAGGAAATTTCGGTGGGTAGGTAAAGCACATATTATTCACATTTTATATTATCTGGTGGATAAGGATATATGGACAGAGTTTTTGCAAATTACCATAAAATAATTGGCAGGCGGTAGAATTAAAATAGAAATACATAATACGTAAATATACAATGTTTTTTTCTTCTACAAAACGATAAATTACTGTATTCTGTATTTAACTAGTGACCGAGTATGATGGCTAATAAATCACCACACGCAACGTCCCGTTCTCAGAAAATACCACGGTCACCCTACATTCTTACGTGACATATGAAAAGATTTTTGAATATTCCTGCAAATTGTTAATTAATTACCTGTAGTTTTGCTCGTAATCCCAGTAGTCTTTGTAGCGCGGGTGCCAGCGAGGCCCCCCGCGCGAATAAGGCCTCCTTGAGCCCCCTTGGCTCATTTTCGATACGCCATAACACTTTCAATTATCGATCGTGTACACTTGGCCTTTTCACCGGCCTTCACTGCCGGCACTGAATATCTCATCCACTATACACTGCACTGCGACACGCACGCACAATTATATCAATTTTAATTAATTTCACGAGCCACGAAAAACACCACCTCCCCTTGTTTTGGAATGACTGCACAGACTTGAAGTTCGCGCGAACTGCTCGCAGCCCGCCGACCACAAACCACAATCAAGCAAGAATGACAACTTCACAAAGATTACGACACGAACGCCTCCTGTCGGACACGATGTTAGTATTAAACACTTTCAAATATGACCGCCAAATCTAAATTGAGCATTTATTGTTTTTTTGTTTTTATTGTCCGTCCGAGATTGTATTGATATTATTAGTCTCGCAGTAACTTTAATTTAATTACGTAATCAATTCGCTGCTAAGTTGATACGGTAGAGGAATTGGTAGCGAAAGTCTATTGATTTTAAGTTACTGAAACGTAAATTAAATTATGCAGCGTTATTGTATGCCAGAACGAAGTTAAAATGAGAAAGAATAAAGAGTCACTGGAGGGCGTGTTATCGCGCACTTAAAATGGTTCGTCACCGTTCACATAATTAATGTGAATCAGACCTATTATAATACGGTCGTCACGCACTGGCAAACGCACAGATCAGTCGATAATTAAACTCTAACTAGATTCGAACGTTTATGCAACAAAACTAGTGAAAATAAGCACAAATATCCCAAAATAATGTGAAAAGAATCGAGATAATGGGGCTGGCCAGCGCTATGCGCGCAGTCCGGACGACCGACAAGATTCACGAATACCGACGTAAGCCACGGACGACGGACTCACTAAAAAAAGTTTACACAACTGGATGACTTTTCTCTTCAAGCGCTTTACGCAACGCTGTCCAATCACATCGTCGAACACTACAAAATGTTTTAAGCGCTTGAAAGCTGAATCACAATGACGCGCCTATTGTTATTATATTGTAGCCAACATGACGCACGTTAGCGAATTATTGTGAAGTTAGCCACGAGGTTATCTCTTACTCTTACTATTCAATGAGAAAAACTGAGATATATAATGTTGTGGTATTTTAGTATTTTTAGATTAATAATTTACATACTTGTTTGTTGTTCGTTAATTGTTTTATTCATGATTGGGTTCTAGAAAATGATCACTAGATAAAATAGATGTCAATACAATAAACACACAGAGATCACTATTTTTATATTAGAACTATAACTTTTAACGCCATCTAGTCATTTTATCTGAAACTTTTACTTTGAGAACTCACTACTCTCCAAAAAATATGTTATTTTTATAGAAATAGTCTTCTCACAGGTCTTACAGTCTATTATAAAGATAAAAATCGTAATCCTGACTGACTGCGACATTCATTTATCACGTCTAACCCAAACATAGCACCCAGAGCTGAAATTCACATAGATTTTCATTGTGATGGAGACAAAGAGCGGAATTTCAGAAATTACAAGTTTTTTTATACCATAGGTGGCAAACGGGGCCATAGTCGAGAGATTCAGTACTTTACTACATTGTGACTAGACTTAGATATTACAATCTAATACCTAATAATAATAATAATTATAATAATTATTTTATATGTATAACTTCGTGCGAACGTTAGCATGTACACTCGTGAAAAAAAGTGTTATTATCAAATCATAAACATCTGGGAGGCTATTGGCGTTCTTCATAATCACCAGTCGCTAACAGGCTTGAGCCTTTATGTTCTGTGGCTTGAGTAGTAACAAAAACGTTTTACTCTACTAACAAGACTGCACTTTCTAATTTGGAGGGGAGAAAAGGAAAAGGATAGACACACTCGGGACCGACACAGTGCACAGTCTACTTAGTAAGTTTATCATAATGTCTTTGGTTAGTAACCGGACTTTGATATTTGTAGTTATTGTCAAATCAAGATAATAGTCACTAAAGTGATAGTCACCAAGAACGCCAATAGCCCCACTGGTGTAAGAAAAGCGGCTTTGCCCGCTCGCAATTATGAAACATGCTGAGTTATACCAAAATTTTGACGCCCTTTTTGGACCCCTTAGAACATGAATTTTCAAAAATCCTTAGCACACGTCCAGACAACGAAAACAACTTACATTCCAAGTTTCAAGTCTCTAGGATCAGTGGTTTGTCCTCTGCGTTGCATGTCAATAAAATAAAGTTGTGATAATTAAATAAAACAACATTTTACGTCTAAGAATATATTTATTTATACATCTGTATTTCTGAGTTATATGTACAAAAACATGAGAGAATGTTGCAAGGGTGGCGTTTTAAGTTAAACGCACACTTATCCGAGCCGAATGAAACGAATATTAAATTCTTTATTTGAAATCCTATGAAAACTCGCACAATACTAAATCGGACGATACGACGCTGACAAGTGTGCGAGGTTCCATAGGATTTCGAATTACGAATTTTAAAATTAGTTTCATTCGGCTCGGATAATAAGGGCCGGTTTTTTGATCGCGGGTAATTGTCAAGTTAACAATTTGTTAAACTGACAATGGTTAAGTCCCTAACCAATGGTCAACTCGTGTTTTCGTTTTTTGATACCTTTTTTAACCTTGGCTAGAATTAACCATTGTTAACTATGTTGCCATTGCAATGAACTACTGATTTACCCATTTTGGAGTCGGGAGATTTTATTTTATATGGCAACTCTTGTAATTTTGATAGATTTAAATGTCAACGATGTCAATAAAGTCAAAACCACAGAAAACCTTTCCGTGTTTTGTGTAGGTTCCTGCGATTTCGCGGTATTTTACAAGTTCTGTTCTGTGTTTTACGATTTATAATTACGACATATTCTATTAAAAAAATACGACTCACAATAATAAGCCATCAAGCCATAAATTAAGAATTGAATTGAAGATTATTTTCTATTGTATGTCGTATGTATACGGTTCGGCAGTTCAGCAAAAGTCTAAAATTATTGTGAATAATGGAATCAAACAAACTTATGTAAGTACCTAGGTATTATATTTTAATTCTTAACATGATACAATGAATATATTAATTAATATCTTATTCAACACTCTGTTGTCCTGAATTCTGACTGACGACCTCGGCATGGAGAGAGAACGACGATATCTATCAGTGGGGACGTCAAGGACGTTCTGTCTCAACATGTACACCTGCCAACTATAGGTTAATTATACCAGAAAGTCCTTTGACACCATAAGACTCTAGTATAATGACGCATACCGGGCTCTTATGTGTTATCCCAGATTTTGCAGTGCATCGACAATGTTTCTCTCACATGTGAATACCTGTCTTCTTCGCAATATTAAGATCTCGAGTAGTGTTGTTCTGAAATTGTGTCAATGCCTCAGGTAACGCAATTGTTAAGGCAGTTGCTGATATCTCCAGAGTCCCATGTTTAAACACTGGATATCGGTTCACATGGAGAGGAATAGGATAAAGACCAACACGAACAATTTAATTTATGACTGGGTATAAAACAGCTGCACAAAGTAGTTTTTTATATAATTTAATTTTAGTTGACTGCCTCGGTGGCGTAGAGGGCGCATGCTCGACTGCCAATCAAGAGGTCCCGGGTTCGATCCCCAGGTCAGGCAGTGTTAAATATTGGATTTTTCCATTAGGAATTATCTCAATAATTGCCTGGAGTCTGGAACTGTGCCCAGTAGATGGCAATAGGCTTGCCCCCTATTACATGGGACCGATAACATACTGGCGAAATGTGGGTGTATCTACTATGGGACTGAGTCCTGGGTACACCTCTGCCTACCCCTTCGGGAAAAAGGCGTGAATGTATGTATGTTATGTATGTGTAATTTTAATTTAGATAATACTTCACAAAGTGACATACATTGTGTGAGTGTGTCATATCAAACTGTTTAATGGGTCATGTGTGCCTGCTAATAAATCTATTTTATAAATTCATTTCATGTAAATACACCTACTTACATATTGTGTTTCAGGGAACGTAATACTTCTAATAATATTAGCATCGAAGAAAGTTCTTAATAAATGATGTTAGCTACAATGACGGACCTTCTTGAAGCAAACCAAGACACTGTAGACCTGGCAAAATACTGGACCAAAATTTTATAAGTAGAAAACTAGCCATATTGACTCGAAAAGAAGAAGAATTAATGATGTACTCAAAAAGGCCTCCACATGCTTGAAATGGAATTAAAGGAGCTTGATATAGAATCGAAGAAGCGTGAATTGAAATTTAAGAAAGTCAGGAAGGTGTATCATAAATTAGTTATAGAAAAAGCATTATATTTAGAAATAAACAGCCAATAAAACTAAAATAAATTTGTCATATTTTAATTAATCACTACATTATTATTATCCTATCCTACTATAAATCCCTACTACACTATTAAATATGAAAGTTTGTCAGGATAGATGTTGGATGGATGTTTGATACTATTTCACGCCAAAATACTGAACCGATTGGGCTGAAATTCAGTAGGTATGTAGATAGTTTAGACCCCAGAAAAACACATATATGTTACTTATTATCCCAATATTCCGACGGGAACGAAGACTATGCGGGTGAAACCGCGGCGGGGCACAGCTAGTGTTATATAGTATATAGCTTGAAATATAGGTAAAAGTGTTATTATTAGTTAGGTAGGTACATTTGAAACCAACAGTATATATATTATAATATGTAGGTATCAATTAGTTCTTGACGATTACTTATGTGGAGTCATAGTTCTGGTTTGTTACCTATATCAATCATGCTGTACCCCGCGGTTTCACCCGCATAGTCTTCGTTCCCGTCGGAATATTGGGATAATAAGTAACATATATGTGTTTTTCTAGGGTCTAAACTATCTACATACCTACTGAATTTCAGTCCAATCGCTTTAGTAGTTTTAGGTGTCTATATTCGCCAACTTTCGCATTTATAATATTAGTAGGTTTCACAACACGATTTCTTTTGATAGACGCACAATATAGAATAGACGATACCGCTTACGAAAATTTTCATCGTCCGAATACGTTAGCGGAGCTGTAAATTACGTGGCCGGTCTTCTTGATAAGGTATAACGTCTGAACATAATTCCTTCGTCTGAGGAGCTATTTCGAATTCCAGTATGTTGATAAATTATGTAAATCCATATCTTTAGTATTAAATACTTTCCAAAACACTCGAATAAAATCAGAAGCAGCAGTAGGTAGATACGATAAGAATAAATAACCATCTGTTTTTGGCGCCAACCAGTCGACGGAGCAGTGGTTAAATATTCCGACTAATGGTTACATATTTGACTATCTGTCAAGCTAACTAGGGATCAAAAAACGAATTTTTTCGAAATTTAACAAATTGTCAAGAAATTTAACAATTAGTCGACTTAACCAGCGATCAAAAAACCGGCCCTAAGTGTGCGTTCGCATTTTATGAGGAATTACTACAATCGAGGAATTGTCAAAATCCTGTGAAAATTTTGACAAGACGCGAATATTACCTGCATAGGAAAAAATTGCAACAACGCAAAACAAAATCGACTTCCCACACTTTGCCAATCGGCTGATGCATTTTATAAGGAATGTTGAAATTTTGCAAATTCGCAATTCTTGCGATGAAACTTTCGTACTGCTATATAATGAGGCATTTCTTTAAAAAAAGTTTTCAAAGGAAGGCAAGTTAGCGTTGTTGAATAGAAAAAGAAGCGTCAACTCAACGTCAAACAAATCCTTAAAATTGAATACATATAATTCACAATTTATATACTCTACATATTTTTGTAGTAAAGGTCTAATCACGCGAGTAAAATTAGGATTTTTGAAAGTTTACTATGAAACAACCAAGTTTTTATGAAAAATTAAAATGTCAGGGACATAGGTTACTTCACTTTAAAAATATCAGGATATAAAGTTATAGAATGGGTTAATGATATTCGGTGGAAACAGGGGAATACAAAACATAGATCTATTTGGTAATTTTTTCATGGGATTGGTGTCAAATTCCTAGAAGGCCGCGTCCGCTCTAAACCTCACAGATAATAAATATGGTGGGTCTCCCGCCAAAACCATTATCTTTGCACAGACTAAATATTAAAAAGTATGCGTTAACTCCATGTCCCTGGCATCATATAACTCTGAAAGGAGTCTGTATACGTAAGATGGTGAAATTCCCCCTCTGAAAAAAGAAAGAAAATAGCTGAACAATGGCGTATTAAAAAAACTTTATATCTAGCATGTAATAAATGTACAAAACAATTTAATTAAAATGTCATAACATAACATACAATCACGCCTTTTCCCGAAGGGGTGGGCAAAGGTGTACACAGGACTCAGTCCCATAGTAAACACACCCACATTTCGTCAGTATGTTATTGTTCATGTAATAGGAGGCGAGCCTATTGCCATCTACCGGGCACAGTCCCAGACTCAGGGCTGTCTTTGAGATAAATTCTATTGGAAAAATTAATCAATACATTGTCCGACAGACATGATAAAAAAATTAGAATGTGAATTTTCAAAAATCCTCTCTTAGCACACGTCCAGACAACGAAAAGAACCTACATTCCAAGTTTCAAGTCTCTAGAATCAGTGGTTTGGGCTCAGCGTTGCATCCCAGTCAGTGAGTCATTTATGATTTTATAATATAACTAGCTGACCCGGCGAACTTCGTACCGCCATATTTTATTTCTCTAATCGCAACTGAGGAAATAAAACCTTTCCGGTAAAATCGAATTACCTAAATTGAAAATAAAACTGTTGTACTCAATTGAAAAATTCATATTGTACAAAATGCGTGGGGTGCTTATTATAATTACTACAGGTATACTAAACTATCGTTAAAATATTTACAGCAATGAAACGTGAATTAAAGTAATAGAATTTATATTCTAAGAAACAGAACACAGCGCCATCTATTTATTGGGTGTATTTGCAACCTAGATGTCAAACAATATTGAAGAATTTTATCGATGAATCAACGTACACCGCCATCTATGAGAACTTCATAAAACTAAACAGTAAATAAACACTTGCATAAGAAACAATTGATTGATACATTTTATTAGTTTACATTCACGACATAAGCGAATAATTGAGAGAGATACGGGTACATGTAAAATTTGATTGAAATCGGTTCAGTAGTTTTGGAGTTTATTGGCAACATACATTGTGACACAAGATTTTTATATATATAAGATAGTGATAATTTATAACAATAGGTAGATCGCTATACTCGACCAAATTGTGTAAATATTTAATTGACATACGTTATATGTCAATTTTTAAGGGTTGCATACCTCAAAAGGAACCCTTATAGGATCACTTTGTTGTCTGTCTGTCCGTCTGTCAAGACACTTTAAAGGGAACGCGTGGAGGTATCTAGTTATAATTGATATCAACTACTCAGAATTGCGGTCCCTTGTGGTTGTAAAAAAAATCATACTTCTAAGTTAACGCAATCAAAAGTTAGCCGTTTTATTGCATATTTCCATACTTTGCGCAAGGAACTAATAGATGGCGCTGTATGTTCTTGGTATCTAGGTATGGAACCCTACGCTATGCATACATACGTACGCTTTAACAATTTATTTTAATTACATTTTCATTTTATTTTATTTAATTATTTTATTTTTATTTATTTATTTTATTTTCTTATTTTATTTTTATTTATTTATTTTATTTTTATTTACTTATTTTATTTTTATTTACTTATTTTATTTTTATTTACTTATTTTATTTTTATTAATAATTTTATTTTATTATTAGGATAAGAAGTAGGCTGTACTTACAAGTTAGTGATGAACAGTGTGATCATGTCGGGTACTAGGAAGTCGTTTCTGGGCGCGTACATGTGAGTCAAAGCCGTATCAATGTCTCTGGAAAAACAAAATATAACATTTCAATAATAATCTTAGTATATAATGTATTAAGGTGACGCAGTGTTAAATAATGAATCTAAAATCGTGCGCTGAGTCCCGCAACCCGCTCACAGTCCTGTATATTACGCCAAAACAGTATTTCTCAAAACATACATACATTCACGCCTTTTTCCCGAAGGGGTAGGCAGAGGTGTACCCAGGACTCAGTCCCATAGTATATACACCCACATTTCGCCAGTATGTTATTGGCCCCAAGTAATAGGGGGCGAGCCTATTGCCATCTACCGGGCACAGTTCCAGACTCCAGGCAGTTATTGAGATAATTCCTAATGGTAAAATCCAATATTTAACACTTTGCCTGACCCGGGGCTCGAATCCGGGACCTCTTGATTGGCAGTCGAGCATGCGCCATCTACGCCACCGAGGCAATCGGTATAAAATAAAAACTATTGCTAATTTAATAAAATCAAATTAACTCATTTAAATCTGTGCATAGATTAATCTATACATAAATCAATCTCATTTCCCTGTATAATGAGAATCTCTATTTTTATAGAGCCGTCTTTGATATTTTTTTCTCAACTGTAAAAGTTAACCAATCATGTAAACCAATTAACAAAATGATGTCCATATCATGATAAATGTAAAAACATAAACATTTGTTCCAAATGTTTTGTAGTTGCTGAGAAATATTGAGAACCCTACCGCCAATATTTTCAATTCGTCGTCTTTACTTTATTTTTTGTAGTGGTAGGCCTCTTTAGCAGGCGGCCGCCTGGGGAAGTACCACACCTTTGCCAGATATTCATCCGCCAAGCAGTAATGTGCAAACATTTCTGTGTTCCGGTATGAAGGGCAATGTTACCAGCGAAATTACTGGGCATGATGAGATTCAACAACTCATATCTCCGCAGTGCAGAGCCTGTAAAACACTGGGTGGCACTGTGTCTGATATTAATGGGCAATCATGATGCTTACCATCAGGCACCTGATTTGCTCGTCTTGTTACTCACCATCATAAAAAAAAAAAACTTGAATACATGTGTTAGAAAACCATAGGTAAATAGTTACTTACTGATATCCATGGGTTTTCAATGGTGAATCGAATGCCATGAACAATTGTGCTCGATCGGCCGCGTGCAACGGAACTAAGGTATACAGGGGAGCTAGGGCTAAAACCTGAAACATATAATATAATTATAATTTAAATAATAATTTTAATTGATACTCTAACAGAACGGGTTACCCCAATTACACTGCTCGAGTCAATTCATATGTGTTATGTGGACAATATATGACAGTGTTACTCGTATGTGGATATTTCATAATCCAATAACACTGGCAGACATTGGAATCGAACCCATGACCAGACTAAATACTAAATAATATTTGCATGTCTGCTTGCTGGCTGAATAATAATAATAATGTTAGCTACCGGAAATCTTACATTTCGTGAATAAAAAGACACCAAATAATATGGGACAACTTCCACACACGGTCATCTGGTCCCAAACTAGACTAGAAGCCTGTACTATGGTAACCAAATGACTGATATACATACTTATATAAGGTTATAACACACAGGGACAGATCAAACAGACATGTTCATGCACACAAATGTTTGACCTGGCCGGGGATCGAACCCGGAGCCTGTGGCACAGAAAGCAGAGTTACTACCATCTGAACCAACGAGGCTGTCGAGGGTGCCATATATAAATAAATATTTACTTCCCGCCCCACTTTCAGCCATGTGGTTCCCGGTTATACATAGCCGGGCCACTCTACTGGTGGGAGCAGGGCCGGATTTAGAGGTCCAGAGGCCTCGGGGCAACAAAGGAGCGGAGGCCCCCTCGCCCCAAATTATTTTCCAAATAAAATGAAAAGATTTTTTCTGTCGAGTTTTTCGATAAACAATTTATTGTGAAACCAAGTAGATTCTCTAAGTATTTTTACAAACACATATAAATATAATCGGAAACAAGAATATCTGAAATTAAATTTTAGCGTTAACGAACGGAACCTTTCGAGCTTTTTCACAAAAACTCACACTAGCTCGCTGGTTGAAGAAAATAATGCTTTTGAAAATTAATAAATGAATAGACAACTACATGAAGACTATGATTTTTTTCAATTTCTTGCATGCAGTAAAGTTCGTGAAGAATTGATGGCATTTAATTGTGTCACAATAATAATTACTTGCCTATCAAACTACATACCTTGCTGCATAACGAAATATGAAAAAAATTACCAATTAGTCAATAATAATTGATTTGTCGATTTGTTTAAGAGTTGAAGAGCACCAATTGTTCACATACTGCAATTAACTTATTGTCGAGACACGGAATCGAATACCCAACCTCCGAGGTTGCGGGCAAGTACCACCCCACTCAGCCATTGAGCCATTGGGGTACTCCCCAAGATGGGTAGTAAATTGAAAAGGCTTATCAGGGCCATTTGAGATTTTGATTTGATATTTCACTGATTGCCTGATATTTAAGATTAATATAATCAAATAATCATGTATGTACAAAGTACTGTAGCAAAAAAAAATATCAAAGGAAAAGATGTTTATTAGTGTTTACTAGTTGGAATTTAAAAGATTTTATTCTCTATCTAGTCTACTATCAAGTCTCTATTGTGGGGGCCCCCTGCTTGTGGAGGCCCCGGGGCTTTCGGCCCAGTTGCCCTCCCCTAAATCCGGCCCTGGGTGGGAGGGTGAGAGCCACATATTGCAGGAGTTTTGTAGTGGTAGGCCTCTTTGCAGGGGCCCGCCTGGGGAAGTACCACACCTTTGCCAGTTATTCATCCGCCAAGCAGTAATGTGCAAACATTGTTGTTGTGAATGGCAATGTAACCAGCGAAATTACTGGCCATGACGAGTTTCAACAACTAATATCTCAGAGTGACAGGCGCAGTGCAGTGCCGCGCAGAATTTAGTATTTTAAAACACTGGGTGGCACTGTGTCTGATATGGGCAATCATGATGCTTACCATCAGGCACCTGATTTGCTCGTCTTGTCACTCACTATCATAAAAAAAAAGAGTGGGCAAATGTAAACAAATTAAAATATTGTTAAACAATCAGTTGAAAACATTAAGCCCTACAAGTTTCTTGTGCGTTCTTCTTGTAAAGGTATCTCCGAACGCACGGTAGACTCATTACTGTTTATATTCATTGCCTCAGTGGCGTAGTGGGCGCAAGCTCGACTGCCGATCATGAGGTCCCGGGTTCGATCAGGTCAGGCAACAAGAAATATTGGGTTCTTGGAATTATCTCAATAACTGCCCGGTAGATGGCATTAGGCTCACCACCTATTACATGGGACCAATAACATACTGGCGAAATGTGGGTGTATCTATGGGACTGAGTCCTGGGTACACCTCTGCCTACCCCTTCGGGAAAAAGGCGTGAATGTATGTTATGTTATGTATGCATGTTGTACTTACGGGTACGTTATAGTGTTTAGCAGCCGATGTGAGAAGGTAAGAACCCAATGGGGCTGATACAGCTCCACCACCGATAGCTGCACGAATGCTTATTACTACCTGAAACGAACAACCAATACAATATAAATTTTTGTATGTACTCCCTTATATAATATATCCTTTTTAATAATAACAATAGTTCACCTTGTTAACTCTCGACATGACGGCGAAAACTGCCGAGTTTGTGATCACCGTCACATTAGCTCCTGACGTGCTTAATCTGGCTGCTAGAGCTTGACTCTGAAAAAACAAGAAGTAAATTTAAAATATTTTTCAGTCTGTCTAAAAATAATTTGATTTGAATAATGCACGTTCCAATTTTAGTAGAACATTAGGTCAATTTGTTATAATTAATGGCGATGCTAAAAGTTATTATTAATACACATTTAAACTCTTTTTATTAAAAAAAAAACCTTGAAACCAACCACTCCTTAAAAACCACTTCCACATACCAAATCGATGTTTTGTATTCCCCTGTTTCCTCCGAATATAATAAACCCATTCTATAAATTTATATCCTGATATTTTTATAGTGAAGTAACCTATGTCCCTGACATTTTAACTTTTCTTATAAACCCTTGGTTTTTTCATGGTGGACGTCCAAAAATCGCAGTTTTACTCGCGTGATTGGACGTTCACTACAAAAAAATTTAGAGTTAAACAAACATAAAATGATAGGCACATACTTTACTTCATCTTTAAAATATCAGAATATAAATATATCAAATAGGTTTACTGTATTCGGAGGAAACAGGGGAATACAAAACATCGATTAAGTAAATTTTCCATAGGATTGTGACAAACTGCTCACGAGAGGTCCTCTTTCCTGTTGTCTTGTTTTGATTGATTGATTGATAAACACTTTATTGTACACCAAAACATGGACATAACAATACAGTAATAGCAATTAAAAGAATCTTAGGCTAGTACAAGTGGCCGTCTTATCGCTTAAAGCGATTTCTTCTAATAATACTTATGAGTATTTCTGGTCGGCGGATTTATCGCCCCCGAAACCCCCTATATACTAAATTTTATGAAAATCGTTGGAGCCGATTCCGAGATTCCAATTATAAATATATTCGCCAGTATGTTATTGGTCCCATGTAATAGGGGGCGAGCCTATAGATAGATAGATAGATAAATTCTTTATTATTACACCACATCTTAAAAAACTTAAAACTAAAATGGAACAATAGGCCTATTGCCATATATCGGGCATATTTCCAGACTCCAGGCAGCTATTGAAATAATTCCTAATGGAAAAATCCAATATTTTACACTACGCCTGACTATTATGTTATCATAATCATAATATATCATATATCATAATAGTTTTGCCGTGATATACAGATATATTTACCTCCTTAGCACTCTCTCCCTCAGCCACGATAAGTCTATAACTGTGTACTTTAGCGGCACTCTTCAGGAAAGCTTCCAACAGTGGACAATGGCCGCAACATAGCACCACCTCATCTGCGTCTATATGCGAGCGAGATTGACTGCTTATGGTCGATTCCGTTGACTCTAGTTCAGCTCGCAACTGGAATCAGATACTTATATTATTACTAACTGTGCCGCACGGTTTCGCCCGTGTAGTAATAATAATAATAATATGGGACAACTTCCACACACAATCATCTGGTCCCAAACTAGCCTAGAAGCCTGTACTATGGTAACCAGATGACTGATATACATACTTATATATGGTTATAACACACAGGGACAGATCAAACAGACATGTTCATGCACACAATTGTTTGACCTGGCCGGGGATCGAACCCGGGGCCTGTGGCACAGAAAGCAGTTACTACCGTCTGAGCGAACTAGGCAGTCAAGGGTACTGGTAAACTGTCTAGGTAGTCTTCGTTCCCGTGGGAATATCGGGATAGAAAGTACCCTATATGTTATTCCAGGGTCCAAACTATCTACATACCAAATTTCAGCTCAATCGGTTCAGTAGTTTCAGCGTGAAATGGGAACAAACATACACACAAAATAACAGCGCTAGATGGCGCTGTGGTCGAGTTAGAACACGCTAGCGTTACGTTTACCTGTTAAAAACATTCCTTTTTTACATTGTACTGAGATTTTGAGATTATGTAGTAGTAGGCCTCTTTTGCAGGAGGCCGCCTGGGGAAGTACCACACCTTTGCCAGTTATTCATCCGCCAAGCAGTAATGTGCAAACATTACTGTGTTCCGCTATGAAGGGCAATGTTACCAGCGAAATTACTGGGCATGATGAGATTCAACAACTCATATCTCAGGGTGATAGGCGCAGTGCAGTGCCGCGCAGAATTATGAATTTTAAAATACTGGGTGGCACTGTGTCTGATATGGGCAATCATGATGCTTACCATCAGGCATCTGATGAGCTCTTCTTGTCACTCACTATCATATAAAAAAAAAAATATAATATCAATAGTTTTTACCTGTAATTATAATTTTTACTGCTCTTATTGAGTATTGTGAATGTTAGTCAAAATGTATTGATGAAATTGTTAATGTTATTTTCTTACTGTCAATAGTGTAAAGTATCATGTAACACGTGTAAACGTGCCTTTTCCATTATATAATACTCGAACACTTCAGCATATTTTACATGATTTATTTCAAGGCCACCATCTTCAATCTCGCTCTACAATCATCTGTCTCACTGGCATCCACCTCCCTGTGTTGCCATCGCGCCCTCGCACATGCCATAGATCTCCGTGAAATCACACGTTGCCATTAATACTTTCCATAAAACCACCAAAACGTTCACAGAATCCGTAGCATGCGCGTCACAAAATAACATCAACCCTACACACGCGGCGCTAAAACACCATTATAACTCTGTTTCTATTGACTCCCTCACTAAAGCTTGTCAGTAAAACTACCGAGCTATACAATAGGTCTCTAGCCTCTCATGTAACAATCTACTATTAAGAAAGAAAGAAGAAAAATGTGTTTATTACCCAACCTTAAAAACAAACACGTTATTACATCTGCTAGTACATATATTGAGACAGTGGTTGTGGTAATCGTGTTGTGGTCAGCATGTGCTGCGCTCGGCTAACCGTGCACAGCGCTGTTTGTCACCACATACCGTCTTATTTAGATTTGTACATATTGATTCTTGTGGCATATACAGACCATCCCAAATGACTGAACTATTTTATTATATTGAGGTTTACATAAGGTTCAGGTTGTTGTTGTTGATATTATCTTAAGGAAAGGCCAGGTCAAAAGTACCAACAACCAACAAGCATGCATGAAGTATGTGATGAAAGTGAATGAAGCGAAAGTTGTGTCAGGATTGTAGCAAGTGGAAAGAAATAGTCTCTGCCTACCCCAACGGGAACAAGGCGTGACTGTATGTATGTATGTATGTTTGTAAGGTTAAGGTGGGAAGCATTTTGGTACAACTCTATAAGCATCCTATATGTTATAAATAGATAAAAAGGTGCTATATGTGTTACCTCAGCAATATGGTCCCGTATAGGCTCCCTGAGGTCCAGCTCGGTGGCTCCGAGGGTGGCGCGGCGAGACGGCGCAGCTAACACCAGGCGTTGGAGAGACTGGCCCGATACTTCACTCTAGTGATGGTAATTAATGCGATTTCACATTAATATCATAAGCATGCGAATTAATGAATCATAGCAAGCTAATTGCTATTGCTATAATTCGCACTTCGCACTTCACACCACCCTGCTATTAATTTTAACGAATTAAATAATCATACACTTTCATTCAATATACGACCCTAACTACAAGCAAATAAAGATATTAATTGCTTAACCGTGCCTACAAAATTGCTAATAATTTCACTTAAGAGATGAATTCGCTTCATTCGCATTCACAGAATATCGCAACTTCTTTTAATTTGCTATGTGCTAATTAAGCTTTTGCATGCTAACAATGAATGCGAATGCTAATTAATCCATGACTACTTCACTCTGTCAACAACATTAAACTTAGATCATTGACAGGTACAGTTATAAAAATGTAACCAGATAGGGATCATAAAGTCTTGCCTGATTAGCCTGAGCTCTGTTTTCATCGCGTATGGCGCGGAGCACCCTCCGTACCATGTTACCTGCGACTATCTCATCAGGTAGCGCTCGGCAAATGTGCTCGCCTACAGATCGCATCAGGCTGCATAACTGGCTGGAATATAATACTGGCTGAAATTACTGGGCATGACAAGTTTCAACAACTAATATTTCAGGGTGACAGGCGCAGTGCAGTGCCACGCAGAATTTTGAATTTTAAAACACTGGGTGGCACTGTGGCTGATATAGGCAACCATGATGCTTATCAGGCAAAATCAGCAAATCAGGTGCCATCAGGCACCTGATTTGCTCATATTGTCGCTCACTATATACAGCCCAATGGTCCAATAAGATTCGCATCAAGTAAAAAACACACACAATCAATAATTTTCGTATTTTATTAAATTAGTACCTAGGATGAAAATATAAGTAATGTTTAAACTTACTATGCGGTAGCGTTCTGAGTCTCGCTGATGAGTTGTTCCAAGAAGGAAACCGTTGCTAGAGCTATTTTCAGCGCTCCTTGCAGTTTTCTGCATAAAATAATAGGCTGATGCAATTAATACGTGTAGACTTTTTACACACTTTCCTGTTACGAGTTATCAAGTGTTAAACTAAGATTTCAAGACTAAACTGTACTTACAGGTGTGTGAAAATATTTTTTAAACAACATAGAAGTGATTTTAGGTAATATTTAGGTCAAATTCGGTCAGAAAGTACATTTCTTACAACTTTTATGAAGACCTACCCATTGCGTATGTCCGTCACGAATTTCCCAAGTTCTTCAACGCTTTTCTCACTCAAAACTTTTACGGGGCACTCCATTGAAGCCATTATATATTTTTCTTGAGAATACACAGTTTTAGATTAATGAAAATTTAATAAAATCAAGAAAATATTGAAAACAGTAAACATAACCTAAAACAAACCACAGAAACAAACAAGTTCACAAAGTTGACGTAAACCCTTCCCTTGAACAACTTAATGACATTGACAGTCTGATTTTTTAAAACTAGACGTAAAAACAAACTATAAATAAAATATTTGACCAAAATCATCGTCGATTGGTAGCGTGCCGAGAAGGCTGGCAGCATTGCCACGTTGTATGGCAATGCTGATCCGCTGTGCTAGATATGAGCCAGCCCTCTGGTCACGTGTCAGCTCTACCAATCTCCGGCTGCACTCTTTAAAGACCCTATGGGCGCTTTCCCCCCAGGGTCCTAGAGTCTCAACCCCAAACGGCTCAAATATACATCCACTATTTATTATATTAGTATATTTGCGCCGCTTGAGGAACTCAGCCGAATTGGCGGCAGAGCCAGCCTTTACAGCGGTGCCACGAAGGTGGGACTGCGCCAGAGTATCGGCACACGTCGCGTCCCAAACTAGGGGCCGTCCCATCCTCCATGGCACGAGGGTCATGCCGTCGGGCCTCTTACCATCGTCGCGGGCGAGGCCGGTCGGTTCTAAAACAGCCGGTGCTCCCGCGCTGGCTAGGGCCCGACGGATGACATCATTAAGAGCCTGCGCACACAGAGAGCGGTCAGAGTTCTGCGTTTTAGTGACCGTTGACCGCCCAAGAGTTCCAACGCACACAAGCGGCGTACAAATTCTCGCGTTCTAGTTTCGTTTGGGTCTTTGCACATGCAACATGTCACTAGAAAGTTCGTCATCCGATAAAGAATTATTGCTCTTGTGCTCTAAGAAGAAAAGGAAGTATTGGGTGCACCCAATTAACACAACGCGAAAAGAACAAGGCGAATTCAGTAATATTTTTCAGGATCACGGTTTTTATAGTCTATATTACTTAAATCGTATAATAAACTCCTTTCCCTAACAAATTCAATTAACTTTTCCGTTTTTCCAAACTCATCAGTTCTCTGTCTTGGCGGGAAAAGAACTCTTGGAACGCGACGTTCTGCTTTGACCGCCGCGGTCAGACTGCCCTACCAGTTTATATGTATTATCTATGGACTGCCCGCTGTGTGCGTTGTTGTTATAGACTCAGTATATTCTAATGAACGCCGAACGCGGAACTCGGAACTCGGAACTCCTGACCGCTCTCTGTGTGCGCGGGCTCTAAGGCTGGCATGGCGAGGGGCACGCCCTGCGCTTCTGCCGCAGGATAATCCGTGATGACCCAGCGGGTCAACTGGGTCACCACAGCGACAGCGATGTCTGGCAAAACAGGTCACTCCCAGGCGAAGAGCGACAGACAGGCGGATTATTTAAATTAATTTTTATGAATAAATATTTGATTATTAAGCCACAAATTAAGATTTAAAAACAATCCCTCCGGAATATTGGATGGATGGATTTTGCTGCATACCCTGCCCTCCAAGCATGGCACGGGGATAACTAGTTTTCCCCGTCTTTGCTCTCTTTCGCGCTCGAACAATTCATATCTGCTGTCTCATTCTAACCCCCTGGGATTTCGTTTTCCCTGCTCACTGTTTTACCGGGGCTGAAGATAACATGTTTTTCCCCCTTCGTACCCAAACAATGCATATTTATTACAATCCATCAAATCTTAGAAAAACCATTTGAGTTCTTATCATAGAAAATACATACGGTTCTTATTTTGCCTTAACTGAAGCATTTGAAATAAAATTTAGTGATTAAGAATTGTACATTTTGTGATAAAATTCATAATTCCATGGTTTTACGGCGAAGCTTATTTGTGAGTTTGCCTATGCATAGTAATTTCGGCTTAAAAAGGTAAAACATCAAACGGTATTTCTTAGATTTGATGGACTGCAGTTGGTCACTTAGCAGGACAGAAGCAAAAAAAAAAAAAAACAATATACTTTTTTAACATATATTCTATTTTAACCCTAACTAGAAACTTATTATAAATGCTTAGAACTTAATACAAAAGACATCAGCAACAATAATCATTCATCAGTTATCAGGCAGATTCTCCTTGTCTGTCCAATCGAGGCCTAATGTGGACTTTATAAAAGACCATAGGGCTTCACTGTCGCCTGCAGGCAGCTCGAAGGGCTGCAGCAGCTTGCGACGTTCGGATTTTATATCTGTATTACTAGTTAAAGATATTTAAGGTGTACTTAACATTGAAGCAAGGGAAGCAATTTGTTGTTATATTTTTTTAATAACTAATAATAGTTGTGCCGCAACGTTTACCCACATAGATGATTTATCCCGTGGGAATATCTAAAAATTATTTATTTTATTTAAAAACTTCTTTGATTTGATACCCATACCCGTGGCACTTAACTAGTCCGCCATCTTGAATTAACAATGACGCCACATACTCGTATATCTTGACACGTGACAGCTGAACAATAATCAATTTTTTGGCCATATTTCCATAAATAAAGTTCTAAAAGGGTATTTGATTAATCAATTGAGTTATAAATTACCTGATATGGTACCATTTATGTACCTAATTTAAGGAAATATGACCAAAAAATATTTTTGTTCAGCTGTCACATATCAAGCTATATTTTACAAAGTATAGCTAAGATGTGACCCGAAGAATAATGTATGTATATACTAATTAAATAGTTTATCAAAGGAGATATGACTTGAATTTTAATATTTATTTTAGTGTTGGCTAATATTATAGTTTAGTATCAAGCTGTAGAATATGATTGCTACTAGTATTCAAAATTCAAAAGCACTTATTGGTTAATTTCCTTCGTTTGATGTTCTATCTCCCTATGTGTCATTGGCAAAGTTGGGTGTTCTAAGCACTTTCACAAGCCACAAAATATGAATTGAATTGAAAGAATGTACCTATACGAATTTGTTTCTGAAAAGGATACATCCAGTGACTGTAGTAGGTGATTCTTTACATTTCTTGAAGTCAAACCGAATCCCTGTGAGCTCCTTAGCTATCTCATAGGACTCCCTGAGAAAATAAATCATATAACATAGTTAAGCAAATAGAAACCAACCCAACTCGGTGAGGGCGTAGATTGCTGGATGATTTTCCATTATACGCCTCTCATACATAATTAATAAATATTCAATAAAAGATAAAACAATCTGTAGAGGCTTATAATACAATTATCCTAACAAATTATTGAATTTGAACATTCTAGCTGACTTTTGATTACATCAATATTACCTACCGATTTTGAACTTAGAGAACATCCAGGAGACGCCGATAATGTAAGCAAGAGTCAGTCATATGACCATTTGTATAAGGGAAGGTAGCACTGGATTTAGGGGGGAATAAACGTGGACACCCACCCCGGGCATGAAAATGAAAAACTTGCTCCACAAAGTGCCTACTATATGGAAGCCTAATTAACATACTCACAATTTAAAAATAAGAAAAAGGCGCCACACAGGCCCAAACCACAAGTGAACTTGTGGACTTGTGGACTTGAGGCGCCGATTTGAGTTTCCATGTCAACAATTATATTGATGTCATTAAAAGCCCCATCACAAAATTTTATGCACTCATAGGCGGCGCTCAAGGCATACCAATTTAGCAGTTTTAATTAGATCTCTTTGAAGTTGTTTTAATAACCTACTTAATTTCCAAAATATATAAAAATTCGATTTCTTTATGAACTGACATAAATTTAGGTTCTCATAACAATTATTATAATAATTTAGGATTAATCAACTATTTCGGAGTATTTTAAAAATTAAAAAGATAAAATTAAGAAAAGCGAGGCTGCTATGGTCAATACTAATAAAAATACTCCATTATTTAATAAATTTAAGTTATCATAGTCTTTTAGTTCCTTAGATTAAGGACGCCAAAGTTGACTGTTTATTACAAATATTACATTTGAAATGTGATAGGGCTCTTAAGCTATTCAAAATTAATTTAAATTTTTCAAAGTAATTTCTCTCAAATGCTAGCCCGGAGCGCTACTATCAAGTTTCTGCCCAGTTCACAAAAAATCATAGAAAATCAGAGAAGGTATAATTAGCAATAGATAGTATTATTGTAAATACCATAGTAATATTTATCATAAAAATAGATGTGTTGCCCTGACCCCACTTAGTGTATGATAAGGGGCAGTAAACTTACTTAGCATTTTCCAGTCTATTTTGATCACTCTCTGCAATAGTGAGGTTCTCCATGGTGCCACATACTCTGTCTAACTCACTGCTTCTACGGGACAGCTCGGATAGGCGAGCTGTCAGCTCATTCTGTAAATATTAGACTTTTACTACAATAAATGGGTCTAGTAGTGTACTTACCATGGAAATGGGTATTGCACTTACATGAAGTTTTAATTCCTGCGCGAATTTAACTTCCAGTTCGGTTTTCTTTTTACAAGCTTTGAGTTCTTGTTGTTCCTTTACAATTTTTTCTGTAAAACAGTCGAAATAATGATGAAAACTACGAAAGTTTCGGCTGAAATGTATATGAGATCTATAACATTACTTAATAATACCATCGAGACGGCTGCAGAAATCGTCCAATTGCTCCAGTACGTTTTCAATCGATATCAATTCATTCGTATCTAATTCCATTTTTGTGTTAATATAATTTATTGTGATTTCTTTTAAAATAATATTGAAGATTTTTAATTCAGCGAAAAACGGCGCAATTCAAATTCAAATTAAAAACAAACAAAACAAGTACCATTTACCATAGACAAAAAATCCTGCTAAAGACTATATTTATGCCATAGGTTAAGGTATAAGACAGCGTCTTAAACCAATAAGTGGTAATCGATTAATAATCGACTAAAACAATTCGAAACTTTGACAGTTCACTGACTTCAAATGCGTATCCGAACACAAAAATCGACGAGTTCTACAGTAGCGCTACGCGTCGGTCATAAACAGAACTAAATCGCCATTTTTGTGATGGCGGCCGATATTTATAGATCGTAGGGGTGTTGTTTTTCAACAAATAAATGCATTAAAATGGAGGAAACTAAAGTAATTTACTACATAGACGACGAGGAAACTCCGTATTTAGTGAAAATTCCCATATCTCCAGAGAAAGTGACGTTGTTGGACTTTAAAAATCAGCTGAACAGGCCGAACTACAAGTTTTTCTTCAAATCTATGGACGATGATTTTGGTGTTGTGAAAGAAGAAATAGTTGATGATAACGCGCATTTGCCTTGCTTTAACGGTCGTGTAGTATCGTGGCTTGTGTCAGCGGAAGGTTCGAATCCATCGGACGGCGCGTCGCAATGCACAGACAGCAATGCGAAAGGCAAACCTGTCCAGGGTGCTCCGACTGCGCCCATAACTCGAGAGACTTGCACGGATACCGACAGCACTATAAGCTCCCGACCGGGGCACAGAGCCTCCTGCGACAAATACAAATATCGTGGCTTACGAATCAACGGTCATTCCAAATATGGCAATCACGGCTTAGAATACGAAACTGCATCAGTTCTAAGTTCAGACTTAGATTCTACCAGTTTATTTGACAGTCAATCGGAGATAACGACTACAACAGGTCGCCATACGAACGCTTCCGTCGACCGGGCTTTAACAGAATGCAGTAGCGTTTCACACTTGCAAGTTAGTTCCCGAAAACGGCCGCAAAGACGACGCAAAAGACCGCAAGTTATGTCTCGAACGTCGTCTTATTCCTCAATAACCGACTCCACGATGTCAATGCATATTATCACGGTCACTTTAAATATGGATACAGTGAATTTTCTGGGCATTTCCATAGTGGGGCAGTCAAATAAGGGTGGTGATGGGGGAATTTATGTGGGGAGTATCATGAAGGGAGGCGCAGTTGCTTTGGATGGGAGGATAGAACCCGGAGACATGATTTTACAGGTATGTGTATGGATAGATAGATGTATTAAAAAAAACACTCGTTCACACACACTCGTACACAAAGCTCGTTCCGCGCTCTTGCTTGCACTTCAAGCCTTACAGCGAGCACCTCAGAGCGAGGTAACGCCGCATGAGTCATGTTTTCTCGTGCGTGCAGCCGGCTCTATCGAATTATAAGACATTGTCACGTCAAAAAATATGAATAAATTACGAGTATAAATTGTGAGTATGTGAGGATGTTGTGAATGAGTGGAAGAAGCATGGAGCGCTGTAAACATATCGCTATTAAAAAATAGGGGATGATGGAAGACGGTTTAGGGTTGTATGTATTTGTTAATGGCACATCATAAAAAAAAATCTGTCCGAAAATAAAATAAACATTTTGGGGTTCGCCACCCTTATCACTTAGGGGGATGAAAAATAGATAACAACCTAATCTCAGACCTACCAAGTGTGATTATGAAATTTCATCTATTCAGCCGTTTTGGAGGAGTATATAACAAATGTAACAAACACTATGACATGAAATTTTTATTTATATAGGTTATCATATTTATAAACTTAATTTGCTCCTTACATATTGGGTTTTTTTAATCTGTGTATAGATGTTTCCCGACCTAATGGAAATAAGTAAAAATCACTACCATCTTATACTCTTGTTTTATACTATTTTTATACTTCCAGGTGAATGACGTAAACTTCGAAGATATGACTAATGATGAAGCAGTAAGGGTTCTCCGGGAAGTGGTGCAGAAGCCGGGGCCCATCAAGCTGGTTGTGGCCAAGTGCTGGGACCCAAACCCTAAGGGCTACTTCACTATACCTAGGACTGAACCTGTCAGACCTATTGACCCTGGTGAGTTTAAATACTATAGAAGACATTTACTATAAATGAATAAAATAGCATTTATACAGATTTTGTATCTGTTAACGTAAGATACAATCACACCTTTTCCCGAAGGGGTAGGCAGAGATTTACCCAGAACTCTACTTGTATATAAATATATATTTCTGAACGCACGGTAGATTCTAAACTAGTTTGATATAATTGATGTTTAAAAATGCCTTCTTAAGACTTAGATAGATAGATAGATAAATTCTTTATTATTACACCACATCTTAAAAACTTATTTAGATAAATTTTCTTTCATGCCTTTTCCCGAAGGGATAGGCCAAGATTAACCAAGACTCAGTCCTATAGTAGGCAGTAGGCACACCCACATTTCGCCAGTATGTTAGTGGTCGAATGTCATAGGGGGCGAGCCTTTTGCCATCTACCGGGCACAGTTCCAGACTCCAGGCAGTTATTGAGATAGTTCCTAATGGAAAAATCCAATATTTAACACTTTGCCTGATCCTGGGAATGAACTCTCATCAGAGACTTCATGATCTGTAGTCGAGCTTGGACCCTTATAAGCTTGTTTTATCTGTCCTATATTTCAGGTGCCTGGGTAGCCCACACTCAAGCTCTAAGAGAAGCGTACCCACCTCCCCCTCCCTCGCTTTCAGCTCTCCCAGTGTCTTCAGTATCAGAGCGAGCAGCATCAGATGCCAGCACCATACCGGCCGGAGAGCCTCAGCTGTCTGTCAATATGGACATGGCGCAGGTTGTCAGAGCTATGTTGAGGCCTGATTCTGGTTAGTATGTCTTTTTAGGAACAATTTCCATACATACACAAATTGTTCCCGATGAGTAGGCAGAGACAATTCCCTTCCCCTTGCTATAATCCTGACTTACAGCTTTCGCTTCTTCAACTCATGACATTCTTCATACAAGCTCGTCGGCTATAGATGCTATCGACTTGGCCTTTCCTTAGAACAACGTGAATTTGTTCTTGAGAAGTAGGAACAATTTTAATGAAAAAAATGTGAATTTGAATGTATGGTCTAATCAAAATGCAGAGAAGTGACCACCAGATGTTCAGGCAACGTCGTGGTGGTGCCAGATAACGTGCCTACCCACCAAACCGAACAACTTTCCAAAGAAATAATTGATAATTCACAAAATTTTGGCTTATACTATTTTGCCGATCACCTGATTCATTTTGTATGCGAAATCGAATTTAGTTTTCGCAATCCTTTCTTTTGATGCTTGACGGGTTGAAGTACCCCCTAAGTATTACAACACCTCTTTCTAATACAGAATAGTGCTTCACCCTCTCTACCCGTGGTTGCCATAAGAGCCGCCTAAGAGTTGTCAGATCCAGAGGACGCGCAGCAGCGTCCTCTGCGTGAAACCATCGAACTGCACTCGCTAACCCTTGGTATTGGCAAAGCTCCCTTATGGAGAGCCCTATGTCCAGCAGTTGACTTCAACAGCTGTGATGATGATGATGATGATGAGTATGTCTCATCATCTCAGCCATTGGTAATCCACTACTGAACGTAGGCCTCCCCCACAAAGGGGGGTTTTGCCAATACTCAATAAGCTTGGCAGGCGGGTTGTCGAGCGCAGTTCCATGGTTTGTTGCAGAGGAAGCTGCTGCCCGTCCTCTGGATCTCTGTTAACCCTTAGCCAGCTCTTAAAGCAACCACGGGTAGAGGGGGTAGAGTATGTCTCACCATTATTAAAATGTTGGGGAAATCAGGTTCTGATGATGAAGAAGGAAAGAGAAAACACATATCGACTGTTATTTTCACAAAAAATATCACGCTTCATTTCCAGGTCTTGAAATAAGAGATAGAATGTGGCTAAAGATAACGATACCTAACGCGTTCATTGGTGCGGACGTGGTGGACTGGGTGCTGCAACACGTGGCCGGCGTGACAGACAGGCGGGACGCACGGAAATATGCATCACATATGCTCAAGGTGAATATTATATATTAGAAAAGTGACTATTAGAAAAGCGTCTATTGACAAAAGTGACTATTAGCAAAGCTATAATTGACGCAAGTGACTATTAGCAAGGCTTTAATTGACAAAAGTGACTATTAGCAAAGGGACTATTGACAAAATTGACTATTGCCAATTGACAAAGATGACTATTAACAAAGTGACCAGTAACCATTAGCAAAGATAACTACAATGATGAACGACAAACTTTACTACACACGATTTGACTATTGGCAAATAAGAATATTAGCAAGGTTCTAAGGAAGTCTATTAGGAGACAATAAGCTAAAAATAACAATAACTAATGCGTCCATTGGTGCGGACTCAGGGTAAATTTTAGATAGTAGAAAAGTGATTTTTAGAAAAGCGTCTATTAGCTAAGTGACTATTAGCAAAGTGAGTATTAGCTAAGATGACTTTTACTAAAAATAAATTAGTAAACATAACTAAAAAAAATAAAATGATTATTAACAAACATTACTTCTCATGAGGTTATGCCTAAATCATTTGCAATCAGAGCATATTTCCAACATACAAAGAGTCTATTTGGAATGTAGACATTAGTTATAAAAAAACCTTTATTCTACTACAAATAATAAGTACAGACTATATAAACTTACTAAACTACTAAAATATACATAGATTATTAAATATATAAACTTATCTGTTTACAAACATTTATCTGTAGCAGTTGCCTCTTCGGCATAGGCCTCCCCTAATCTTCTCCACTCTTCTCTGTCTGTATCTAGGTTCCTAATTATGTTTCAGTTCAAAGTACTATTATTATGTATTAAAATATAACTAGGCACCTGAATAACTAGTGCCACATTCCGAATAACATCATTGCATGTTGGAGATATGCTCCGATTACAAATTATTTAGATACAACGTTACTATGAGCAATTCGTCAGTCACTGGCCTTATAAGCAGACAACTGGTAAATATTAAGGCACTGTCCAGAGCAAATTCGCCCTCTCGCTGGATTAAATTAGATTTTTTACTGAATCTTTATATTGTTAAGGGCACTGAAAACTCGTTTGGACTAAATTGGATTCTTTACTGAATCTTTGTATTGTAATTATCTAGAACCTAGTTGTCTTTATTTTACGTAATTACACATAGAATTTTTTAGATCTTCCAAAATGTGGGCACGTGTGAGCGAGAGGGCTAACTTGCTGGCGCTTCTTGAAGGCGCTGTGCCTTCACCAATGGTATTTGTTTGCAGGCCGGGTTCATCCGTCACACAGTGAATAAGATAACGTTTTCTGAGCAATGTTATTACGTGGCCGGCGAGGTTTGTGCGGCGCTCGCAGCGTTGCGACTGCGAGACGATAATGGAAGCGACAACCTGCCGCCGCTACCTAATCCTAAGTGAGTATATTTTTCTTTTTTTTTAACAACGTGTAAAAAAAAGTCCAATTCTATTCTTATTTTGTGGCTTGTGAGTGCATAAAACACCACAACTTTGCCAATGACACATAGGGAGATTGAACATCAAACGAAGGAAATTAACCAATAAGTGCTTTTGAATTTTGAACACAATCAGCAATCATATTCTACAGCTTGATAGTAAACTATAATAATGAGCAACACTACAATAAATATTAAAATACAACTCATATCTCCTTTGTTATACTATTTACTAAGTATATACAACTAATTACAATCTATACACAATAACATATTACCAATAGTAATTCTATTAAAAAAAAAATGGCACATGACACTGACAGTGCACGTCAGTGAAGATAAACAGTAATGAGTCTACCGTGCGTTCGGAAATATACCTCTACAAGAAGGACGCACAAGACACTTGTAGGGCTTAATGTTTTCAACTGATTGTTTAACAATATTTGGTTTGGTTACATTCGTTTGTTAGTGTCGGTGTCGCGTGGTGCTATGCAGCAGTTTCCAGGCATCTTTGTCCTCTATGTACTGATTGATTTTATAATAAGCCTTCTTTAGTAGGTAGGTAATAGATATATGGTCGGTAGGAATCCTTCATATAATAATAATATGGGACAACTTCCACACACGGTCATATCTGGTCCCAAACTAGGCTAGAAGACTGTACTATGGTAACCAGGTGACTGATATACATACTTATATAAGCTTATAACACCCAGACACAGATCAAACAGACATGCTCATGCACACAAATGTTTGACCTGGCCGGGGATCGAACCCGGGGCCTGCGGCACAGAAAGCAGAGTTACTACTGTCTGAGCCAGTCAATCAAGTCAAGTGTATGCTAATCCCAATTGCTTGTGACCAGTTTATTTGAAGCATGTATTTGTGACCTCATCATTTGACTGCCTCGGTGGCGTAGTGGGCGCATGCTCGACTGCCAATCAAGAGGTCCCGGGTTCGATCCATAGGTCAGGCATAGTGTTAAATATTGGATTTTTTCATTAGGAATTATCTCAATAACTGCCTGGAGTCTGGAACTGTGCCCGGTAGATGGCAATAGGCTCGCCCCCTATTACATGGGACCAATAACATACTGGCGAAATGTGGGTGTATCTACTATGGGACTGAGTCCTGGGTACACCTCTGCCTACTCCTTCGGGAAAAAGGCGTGAATGTATGTTATGTATTTGTGATTCCAGTATGATGGGCCCCAACTATATGCCATATGCGGGCTCGTATGGCTACCAGCCCATACCGTTCAAATACGCGTCGTGCGTCAACAGCGAACACACTGTCTATGGGTAAGTAGTTTATTTACGGGGTTCCTTCGTTAGGCATAAATATTTTTGTCATTTTTTTTGTGAGAGTCAGTGACAAGACGAGCAAATCAGGTGCCTGATGGTAAGCATCATGATTGGTCATATCAGATACAGTGCCACCCAGTGTTTTAATATTATAAATTTTGCGCGGCACTGCACTGCGCCTGTCACCCTGAGATATTAGTTGTTGAAACTCGGCATGCCCAGTAATTTCACACATATATCTATAGTTTATGGCGTACTATGGGGGAGGACGATGGTCAGTGGGGGACGTCTTCTGGCTGATGATGTGTGCAATTTCCTAAAAGGCCGCATACGCTCTGAGGACCTGTTAGCAGTTTGACACAATCCTATGGAAAATGTTTTAAATCGATGTTTTGTATTCCCCTGTTTCCTCCGAATACATTAAACCTTTTTGATATATTTATATCCTGATATTTTAAAGTTGAAGTAAAGTATGTCCCTATCGTTTTATTTTTGTTTATAAACTCTACATTTTTTTATAGTGAACATCCAATCACGCGAGTAAATCTGCGATTTTTGGAAGTTCACTATGAAAAAACCAAGGGTTTATAAGAAAAATTAAAATGACAGGGACATAGGTTACTTCACTATAAAAATATCAGGATATAAATTTATAGAATGGGTTTATTATATTCGGAGGAAACAGGGGAATACAAAACATTGATTTGGCAAATTTTTCATAGGTTTGTGTCATTCCTGGAAGGCTGCATTCGCTAAGTGATATTAATGAACATTTTCATCAAACAGCTACAACCGCGAAGAGTCAGTACAATCCGGCAGCGGTTCTTCAGGCTCGGAGCTGGCCGTGGAGCCCCCGGCGGGCGGGGACAGGGGCGGCGACAAGTCTAGCTCGTCTGGGGCTTCGCTGCCGCCCGACAAGTGTTCCTCTGGCTCGTCGGGCCGGAGGCCTGTTCTGTTTCTATAGCGGAGGTGAACTATCTTTTTAATATTAGTTTGTGAGGATAGATGGATGGATGTTTGATACTCTTTCACGCAAAAACTACTGATCCAATTGAGCTGGAATTACACGTAGGGTACTTTTTAATCCCGATATTGCGATCGGTTTAATAGTTTTGGCGTAAAAGAGTAACAAACATCTATCCATCAATCTGACCGAAACAGCGCTAGATGGCGCTGGGATCGAGTTAGAACACGCTAGCGTTTTGTTTATCTGTTACAAACCTAACGTTGTTTAATAAGATTTGACATTTAGGAGGATTTATTTTATAAACAGGTATTTTTTTTTTTTTTCAGAACTAAACTATAAACGGTCCCGCGCGGAGCACAAAATAACTGCCAAAAAAAACTAAAACTAACGTAAGTGTCGTGTTATTTATCTATTATAAGATATTATATTTAAAATATATTGTAACGCCAGAAATCACCACTTTTTGTAATTACAATTTACAATGTTTTTATAAAGCAACAGTGGCACATGCTCAAACCGCGCTAAGCCAATTAAAAAAAACTTGTTAAGGCATACCTTTGTAAGTATGCTTAGTAGGGTTCCATACCTAGATACCGCAAACATCTTAGTAATAAAAAATATAAATGTAAAATTTAGCTTCAGATCTTGCTTCTTGCCAACTTTCATGATGGCTAGGCCAACGGCAAGTACCCTAGAGGTTTACTGCTTGTTGTGCAAAGTATGGAAATATGCAGTAAAATGGCCGTATCTTTTGATTACGTTGACTTAGGAGTTGGTTTTAACATTGAAAATGTTTTTTAGTTCGCTTTGGATAGGGGGTATTTTGGATGAAAGTGTGACAGGCCTAGTGCGCGCAAAGTTGTAAGGGTTACGGTGACCGACGAGGGCTTAAAAGATGTAGATTTCGACCGGCTACGAGATGTTATGAAATATTAAAAAAAAACATGAAAGTTTTTGAGAAAATTGAAACAAACCTCATTTCTGGGGCGAAATTTTAGGGTAGCTCTTCACTGATCTTAGTATATTTTGAAAACTAGATCGAATTTCGTAAAAAATAAAAAAAAGCTCCTAGATATTGACTGCCTCGGTGGCGTAGTGGGCGCATGCTCGACTGCCAATCAAGAGGTCCCGAGTTCGATCCCCAGGTCAGGCATAGTGTTCAATATTGGATTTTTCCATTAGGAATTATCTCAATAGCTGCCTGGAGTCTGGAACTGTGCCCGGTATATGGCAATAGGCTCGCCCCCTATTACATGGGACCAATAACATACTGGCGAAATGTGGGTGTATCTACTATGGGACTGTGTCCTGGGTACACCTCTGCCTAGCCCTTCGGGAAAAAGGCGTGAATGTATGTTATGTTATGTTATATTGAACAGGGGAACAATCTTGATTCCCGGTATTATTCGCGTACCAGTAGGCGGTCCCTTAGCGGAGGGAGAGCGAGCGCTCGGTGCGAGTGGGAGGAGGCACAGAGTCGCGAACTATCTCTCGTACTATCTCTCGTAGCATCGACGCGACGGGCAGTAAGATGCAGGCCCGGTCAACTTTGCTTACGATTGGATGGTTTATAATAGGGTTAAATAAAACGCTCCTATACACTGATGAGCAGCAATAGACCTTAGTTCTTTATATTTGTTTTATTTCGTATTTCCTCTGTTCATTTTCAATGCCCTTTAGGTTCGTGGGGAGCACGAGATCTGTGAATTTTTGTGTTTGAAGGGACTGTAGACCCGAGTTGTTGATATCAATTTCAACTTGATACCTTCACGCGTTCTCGAGAAATAAGGTCTTGACAGACGGAGAGACATACAGACGGACAACGAAGTGAAGGGTTCTTTTTTTCCATTTGAGGTATGGAACTCAAAAAAATCTAAGAATGGCTTTGTACGGTTTGGCATTTAGGCAATTTTTATACCTGGTTAATGTGTTTTTCTACGATAATCGATAAGTCTCCGCTCGCTCTGACCAGACACCGCACTACTATAAAACGACGCTTCGAAAATTCGGCAACAAATTGTAAGTAAAAAACAGTCGGCATGTATACGCCGATTTCGGCATAGTATTAGTCGCCGTATTTGACAAGATTACAGCGGTATTTAATTGGAGCGCGAGCGGAGGACTGTCAATATGAAACATGCATTTTTTTTAAATAAAATACTGCATTTAATTTAAAAAAAAAAACCAGCATTTAAGTCTATAATATAATGCCCCAATTTATTTATTGTATTATATTATAATGTTTTATTAAAAATATTCAATAATAATTTTTTGTATGCAATTTTTTGAGTAATTTCCAAAAAAGATATTGGAGTATTACAGGTTTTGTACAAACATATAGAGAATTAGTGTATAACAATATATTGTATCATGCAGAAATCTGGAAAAAACAAGATTTTTTTCCTTCATAAAATGTGTATCATACTTCTAAAAGCTTAAACAATGGGGCTGGCAAGTGAAAGCTGATCTCAGATGGCGCCACCACTGTATGAACTCTTGTCATGAAAGGAGATTTGAACATTTCTAATTTTATTTATGTTTGCAATGTTTTTTACATATTTGCTATTCAGAATTTATGTATTCCATTTAAAAAATAAGTTAGATAAAAGAATAATTCTGAAAAATAGGCGCTTTTTTGTGTGGATGCAGACCTAACTTAAAAGTTAAGTTGTATTGCCTGAATTCTTAACTTTTTACAATTTCATGGTCTTAAAACGTGTTCAATTGTGTATTGATTGTTGATCAGAGGAGTCTGTGCTTTTGAGGTTTACTTAATAGATTATAAAAGGTAATTAAAATTTCTAACATTTTAGGTTAAAAAAAATATTTAAAAAATGTTGTGTTTGATAATGTGTGCAAGTCAGGTAAAAACAACAGAAAATAATGTTGATGGCAGACTCAAACTGAAATACACATTTTAATATGTAAACCTGAGGATTTACCAATCTTTTCCATTGATTTAAAAGGGGAGATAAGGTACTCGCTTCTCAAAAATGGAAAGCTCAAAATCGTGTGAGTTACGCCTATGCAACGTTATTTCTTCTCTTAATAGTACTAATATTGTAAATGCGAAAGTTTGTGACGATGGATAGATGGATGTTTGTTACTCTTTCACGCCAAAACTACTGAATCGATTGGCTGAAATTCGGTATGTAGACCCTGGAATAACACATAGTATACTTTTATCTCGATATTCCCACGGGAACGAAGACTACGCGTGGTTAAAACGCGGGGCAGAGCCAGTTAAATCTATTGATCAATAAAAGTATGCGGGGCCGGCTGTTATGCAGTGTCACTGCATATCCTTGACGACAGCATACCTCCAAAAGCCCGGTTTTTTGGGTTGTCATTTGGTTGTTTTAATTATCTATGGTAGACACAGAATCATAGACATTTTTAGTTTTTCATTTCCATCGAAGTTGTAGTTTTTAAAAAATGTATTTATAAATCGAAATACATTTTGATTATCATTATAGTGCCATGTTTTATTATATTTGACGAAATAAATCAATATTTTTATTTGTCGATATTGGTATCGATATTTTAATAATCGTTCATCTCTTTTTTATGACATCTGGCAAATTGCCATTTACTTTAATATTATAGTATATTTAACATTATTTTTCATCACAAAAAGTTTCCACTTAATATTTTGTTGTAGGTAAAAAATATATTTTATTTGTTTCGTATTTTTTTTAATGTATAATAAATATTTTATCGCCAATTAGTAAAAAATGCCATAAAAATTACGAGTCGTGTATATTAATTAAATTTAAGTGTAAATAAAAATTTTATATTATTTTTAAATTGCTACTTTATTAATAATAGCTGTCATAACTGTCCTAATTATCATAATTGATGTTATTAATTTTAAAGAGTCTTCAGAGCCATCTTCGAAACTACCGTCAATTCCGTGAAATGCTGAATAAAATTTACCATAACTAACTTTACTACTTTATTACATTTATGAAAAATAATTTACCTCGTCGTGAATAATACGTGTCATAATTATAATTTCTCAGAAAAAACAAAAACCAAACGACTAAGCCCTTACATACAATATTAAGTATGTACAAACTTAAACTAATAAAGAGAGCTTTTGTTGATATTTTTCAATAAATCTGAATCTATTCGGTAAAATTGAAAATTTGAAAAAACTTTTGAAGTACCAACATGGGACCAATAGCATACTGGCGAATTGTGTGTGGTACCTACTATGGGACTGAGTCCCTGGGTACACCTTTGCCTACCCCTTCGGGAGAGAGGCGGGATTGTATAATATTATGTTGAACAAAACAAATAAGATTCATTAATATACGTTCTTAAAATTGACGTTGTAATTGCGTAACAAACATACGAAAACCAGTATCAGCAACGTACAGTTGAATTGTAATCCTCCTCCTTTTTTGAAGTCGGATAAATAAACCGGCAGTTTCGGAGATACATGTGATTTTTATTTTATAAAAAGCACATTGTAAATTTGTAACTATGTTTCATATACAAATGTGCAAAATATTACAAGACTTTTTTGCTACAATTTTTTATGCCATAATAATATGGCAAAAAAAAAATTGAATTTTTGTCGCCGAAAAATAGCAGTAATTTAGCAATTTAAAAATAATATCTACGTAAATTAGTTATAGAATTATAAATAATAATAAGAAGTATGCTAATATTTATAATACTAAAGTATCTAATATAATTTTAGGAAAAAAGGCGTAATTTTTGACGTTAAGCTTCATTATAATCTGTATTATTCAGCCAATATGAATAAATTTATATAATACTATGTGGCTTAAAAACTGAAATCAGACTATAAAATGTATGTCACTCACGACAAAATAACGAATCAATTAAAACTTAACTCATTAAACCTTCTGTTTTGGTGTTGTAAACATTGTATGAACAACACTTGGCAACACTTTTTTTCTAAAATGGCTGAAGTAATGATACTTAGCCATTTTAGAAAAAAAGTGTTGCCATCTAAAACGGTTGTACCAAAGTTTGTGTGAAAAGAGAATGGTCCCGGGTATCGTAACTAATTCCAATTCACAAGCCATTAAGTAAGCACATAAGTTTAGTGCTACGTTCTGTAACAGCGCCTCCGTGACAGGAACATTCTCTTCTGTTATTATTTAGGCCAAAGTATTATAATTCGGGCCAAAAAATGTATAGCGAAAGTAGGGCACATAAAAAAAACGTATACGTAGAAATTATTAATTGAAAATTAACTTATAAAAATGAGGGTAAATATGTAATTTATGGAAGTATTAATTAATAAACTTATTTAAAATAACGGGATTTATCAAATTGGTGTAGTCTATTTTGAAAAAAATAAAACGGACACCTCTTATTAAAAAAAATGTCAAGTCCGTTTGTTTTAAGGTCTCGTTATTTTTAAAATATTTGTAAAATTTACGACTAAATTATAATCCATTTAAAAATTATATAATAAATATTATATAATACAAAGGTTTAGTTAATACTGAAGAGGGTGTATGTACCCGTTAAGCTGAACAACTTTCAAAAGAAAAAAAAGAAAAATTCGTAATAATAAAACACTACTTCCCACACAAAATGTATCAGCTGATCGATACATATTTGTGTGAAAAGTTGAATTTTCATTTTGCGAATTGTTTCTTTTGAGGGTTGTTAAGTTAAACGAGTAGATAAACCTCATATCAATAATCAATTCATATAATATATATATACAATATATTTAATTTTATTAAATCTTAAAAAAAACATAGCATTTCATCATTTTTGTGTATTTTGTATATTTTATGGACATATCAATTGCTTGCGTGTTGTTTTTTTATTTTCGCCACAATGTAAAATAATATGACGTTTTAAATAAATATTTAATAATACTCAATGTTTAATCGTGTATAAAGCATTTATTTTTTAAAATACACAAAATGTTTCGTGTATTTTTTAAAAATGGCAACTATTTTTTTTTTTACTTTTTTATCGTTTACGTTCACATCCCTACTTCTAATTGAACATCATTTTCTAACACTGGCAAATTCAGATACCTTGCGGTGCCATAAAAAAATGTTTTTTTAAAGTACACAAAACATTTTGTAAAAAAAAAATATTTTTTCAATAAAATATTATGTTGTGATAGGCAGCTTAGAAATATACATATTTTTTATGTTTATTTTAGTGATTGTACATTATTGTATGTGTAGTTATATTCCCCCAACGAAAAGAGAGGGGTGTTATTTGATATAGTTATTGAATGGCGCTATCCATCGTTTATGTAATTTTTAATAAACAAATAGCATTTTGTAATTATTTTGTTGTTTTATTGATAAAAAAACAAGGTCTCTTACTCTTCCTTATATTATGTCATGATATAACGAATTTGCATTACCCATTGATTTAAGGAAAAGGGGAGATGAGGTATTGCTCGAAAATGGATAGCTCAAATTAGGTTCGCGTACCTCAGTAAAGTTAATTGTTGTCTCGTTCGCACTTCGGTCTTAGGTACGTCTTTCTATCTTTGTTGTTTCAAATTGCATGCGCCAGTTGTTGAAGCGCTGAGAGAATGTACCCTATCTCCCCTTTTCTTTATATCAATGAATGACATTACCTGCCAATTTTGGAAACTGATGCTGCAGCATCAGGTCAAGGTTACCAAGTTGCAATCGATGGAGTAACAGGACACCAAACGAATCCATTAGACCACTGGAAGTTGTCCATGTCCTTCTAGCCGCTAAAAAGAGCTGATTGCCTTCAAACGGCTGCACAGATTTTCATTAAACATTGGGAACACTCGATACTTTAGGAGCTACGATGCAGACACATTAAACTTATAACACCCTTTCCTTTTTCAAACAGCTTGAGGGATTCAATAAAAAATGAATACATACAAACAGCCACGCCTTGTTCCCGGTGGGGTAGGCAGAGACTATTAGTTCCCTCCACTTGCTACGATCCTGACATACAACTTTCGCTTCGTTCACTTTCATGACATTTTTCATACATGCTCGTCGATTGTAGGTACTTTTGACTTGGCCTTTCCTAAGAACAACGTCAACTTGTTCGTGAAAAGTACGCCTAGGACGAAAAAAAAAGAATGAATTGCATAAAATATTTATTTCCATTAAAAATAAAATTGGATAATACGTGATAGGAAAATAATACACCAAAACGGCGTAAGTCACTTAAAATATACATTATTATCACGGTGTGACAAAAACCTGTAGAAATACAGTTTTATTCTCGGTTCAGTATTTTTTGTTTTGCCATAGGTGGTGGTGTAGGCGTGGGTAACTCAGCTCTGAACCGGCTCAAATATACAGATTATGTACGTTTGAATCGCCGAGTCACAGCTCAACTATAAACTCATTGGTGACCTACAGCTCATGTACTCATCATTGTCATTCTTAATAAAACAATCTTGTCACGAATCTTAAGAGTCGAAAATGGAATGCGAGTCGCACCGGAGATTTACGAACGAACCAAAATAAAGTTGCATGATCTTTTTGACCCGTAACATTGGTTACGAAAATTATGTCAGGTTTACTCTGTATTCGCTAAATGGCTCTCTTTAGAATCAGTTTGGATATTTCATCTGAATAGTTCAATACATGCTTAATTTCGAGATGTGAATTGATTTGTGAGCTGAACTGTGAGTCGGTTCACGGTTACGGCTCAAATGGATGAGCTTTGAGCTGAGCCGGGAGTCATAAAGATCTGCTGAGTTACCCATGGCTGATGGCTCACGGTTACCGACGCCTATGGAGATTTACCAAAGAGACACTAGCAAATGCACATACTTTGTGGCACCATAAAACTACAGCTTTACGTCATACCAAAAAATACTGATTTTCACACAAAGTTTTTGAAATATGTTCGAGACTAAATTACATGAAAATCAATATTTCAACTATAATTATATAATACTTGAACTTATTGAATAATAATTCGAAAAATAATACATTCCATTAAAATAAATGCAGATAGTTATAAGGCTGGGACCACACTTTTATTATGTCACAAATAAAACAATATTGTCAATAAATACAATATAACAGTATACAACAACATACAATATACAAAAGTATACAAGCCTTGTGTTTCCAAAAAAACTATTTTTTAAACATTGAAACTTCAATGTATTTGCTAATTTGCATCTAAAATAAATGTGGTGTCCCTGCTTTAGACAAAATAGTATTAAAAAAACATACATTTTTTTATAAAGTAATTTGAGCCCTTAAATATTAGGAAAATTAATAAAAATAAAGTCGACCAATCTTTAACACTTTTTTAGCAATAAAAACATACATTACATAATATAGATGAGGTCCTACTAAATCAGTTAACATTAAATTATTACATCCCGTAGAAAGTACAATTTAAATATTTAAAAAACTATAACATTGTACTAATAATTAAATAGACTTTAGCCTTTGGCAGCACTACGGTTTGTTATTTAATGAACCGCGAATAGATTATAAAATTTTTGCGCGCCATTTTGTAACTAGATACACCGGCACTAAATTCAAAATGGCCGAATCCAAATGAGAGGATATTATAGAGTCTGTCTCACGAAATAAGTCACACAGATCATGCGCTACGGTCATACGACGGAATGTTGCTAGTCTCTACAGTCATAACAGAGTCCATCAAATCTAGGAAGTACCGTTTGACATTTCATCTATCCAAGCTTTGAGAGGAAGAAATAACTTTGTTTAACGCGTAACTCACACAATTTAATAAGCTTCGTCTTTAGCCTTCGAAAAATGAATTTTATTACAAGATTTACAGTTCCTTATCACTAAATTTACATTAAAATCCTTCAAACAATGCAAAATAAAAACTGTCAAATGGTACTCCGTAGATTTGATGAACTTTTAGAACTTTTAGAAGTTCCAATTATTGACTTCTTTCGCGATACAGACTCTGCCGTCAGAGGGGAAATCCTTGCGATGACATTTCCGTATATAATATAATAAAAATTACATGACGCAGCTTAAAACTAAAAACCGCGCGCAGTTATAGCACAGAATAAATATTAGTACTAACGGTTCTAGGTCGACCACTAATTGTATAAAAAAATTGAGTTTTGTAACTCAGTATCACGTGCATTATTTTAATCTCTGAAAAGTGGTTTGATCTTTTTCCCCTACCATGGCGAACTAGTGGTTTTTATTTTTTATTAATATTCTATCATTAATAACATTTTTTTAATGTGGTTACATAATAACCGTAGTGCGCCTGGCAAAAAAAGCAATCACGGCTAGCGTAAACGTAAATCAAAAATAAATATTTATTCAACTTTCGCTTTTACTCACGCGAGCTAACCGATTTCATTTTATGTTTGTATTCATTGTGTCAAAAACCGGTCAAGAATTTCCGAACATTAACCTTAAATAATATTTGATACCATTTTACAATATATTTTTACAGGTATTGCCAATTTTTGTCAATCAATAATAAATATAATGTCAATTTATCCATAAAGCAAAAAACACAACCCTATTGAAGCTTAGGGTTGCCATATAAACAATAACCGGATACTAGACACGTTAAACGTGTAAAAGAAAATAATCTATTTATTATATAATGTTGTTATTATTATAAAACGGCTTTACTCACGTTATTTCAGTCGAATATGACCTAGAAAGTCCTACATCACGCGTTAGCGAGATAGCGACGGAGTCTGCTAAGACATTGAATATGCCCAAAACCTGGATCAAGCGTCTTCGACGTAAACAATATGAACGCAGCCATTGTATTTTATAATAATAAATATGTCCCTTTTTGTTAATTTTTTTTTGCAGGCAGTTATTTCACATGTAAAAACCATCCTTATTGAAATAATAATAAAATAGAAGTTATTTTAAGTAAGGCAACACTGTAAGAATAAAATAAATTATCATGTTCTATCTAGCGGCGCGACATAATCTAAAGACCGACCATAATTTAAATGACTGTCAAGAAATAAGGCCGAAGTTACACGAGGAGTTTCTCAAAGGCGAGCGGCGAGAACTCGTAAGCGAATATCGAATGCAAGAACTCCACGAGATTCTCTCCTGTTGTTAACATGATAAAAACTTATAGCAATCCAGCCTTATATTACTTAGATACGGCTGTTATACTTGCGGAGACTTATTAATTAATAATAACTAATGCCTAGTTTACACAGTGCGAGCTACCGTACGAGTCAGCCTGCCGAGTAATTGACCTGCAGTGACCAGCACCGCTTGGACGTAACTTAACGAGTAATTCGGACGTGCGAGTCGGTCAGCAGCTCGCATCCGAGTAAAATTTTTTTTTACTCGTCGCTCGCCCGACAGTAACGCCGTACGAGTAACTAGGTGTCGTGTAGACAGCTAAGGCGAGATGAGCTACTGGCGTACGAGTAGACAAGCCGAGTAGCTGTGTACTGGCTAGGCAGCAGCTCGCACTGTGCAAAATAGGCATAAGACAATAGCATTTACGATATTGGTCGATGTTTTAACTAATTCAGGCGCTTTCGAGATCGTTGTCCATTGGATCTGCAACAAACGAAGAAATATTGAGTTCTCAGAAATTTTAGTGAAACACACCCGTATTTTAGAACAATACTATGAAGTCTCACTGTGCACCCTAACGCATAGGGCCGGAAGATAGATAAATACTTTATTGTACACCTTACAGATAACATTATTATTATTGAAATAAAGTAGGTAGTTAGACATAGGCTTGAGAAGTGGCGGTCTTATCGCTTAAAGCGATTTCTTCCAGACAACCGAGCGGAAACGTGTAGAATTATGAATATTTCTGATCAGCAGTGTACTAATTGTTGGTAACAAAAGGATGAAATATAATATACATTATAAACACATAGATAATACTATATTCATACAGTCATTCATCCGCCAAGCAGTAATGTGCAAACATTACTGTGTTCCGGTCTGAAGGGCAATGTTACCGGCGAAATTACTGTCCATGACGTCGTCGTGACGTCGTCGTGATTCGTCGTCCGGTTGCCCCGGCGATCACACGTGCCACCTCCAGTCTTACCGCTCGGTTCTATCAATTAGTGATGTGACATGTAGTTATCGGTTACAAAAAACGATAACATGGAAAAGTTCCTGAATAGATCTTCGTCTAGCCCAAGTCTAGTTGCCAAGCGACCTCGTGATGAAACCGCCGCTGTAACTGACCAGTGGAAACCGCCTAAAAAATTTGCGGCATCTAAAGCAGCCACCGGAACTGATGTAACAGTGACATCTAATCGCTTCACCGGGCTCCCTGTCAACGATGCAGTTGCGGAATCGTTTAAAAAGGCCTCTAAGAAGAAGGCGTTTAACCAAATTCCCCCTATACTGATTGAGCTTCTGGGTGAATGGAGTCATCAAAAAATTAAAGACACTATAGAGAAGTATGAAAAGGGCTTCCATCTGCAATTTAGAGGACGTAACAGAGTGAAGGTACAATGTTACTCTTCCAAGGGACACCAACTTGTTAAAGAAGGCCTCCTTAAAGAAAATGTTGCCTTTCACACCTTTTCGCGAAAAGACGAGAAGCTACCGAAAGCCGTCTTGAAAGGATTGCCCAAATTCCTTCAAATTAATCTAACATCTGAACTTGCCGATCTAGGTTTTGCTGGAGTTACTGTAACTGAACTGAAGACGCTCTACCCATCCGATTGCCCTCCACTTCTACTACAACTGCCAAGTGGTACTGATATGGGTAAATTTAAGCAAATAAAGTATCTCTCCAACTGCGTAATAGAAATACAAAGATACAAGCCGTCTAGCAAAGTGGGAACTCAGTGCTTCAGATGCCAAGGCTTTGGACATGCTTCTAAAAACTGTAACAGGGCACCCAAATGCGTCAAGTGTACCTCGGAGCATCCTACGTGGGAATGCCTGAAAAAAGATAGGGAGACCCCCGCTCGCTGTTGTAATTGTCAACAAGACCACCCCGCAAACTATGCGCAGTGCCCTGTGAGACTTACATACCTGGAGCGCTTGAGAACAAAACGAGACACTACACGCAAAGAAATAATGTCCAAGGTTGATCAAGTAACAACCTCCGTCAAGGCTCTTAAGAACAAAACTTGGGCCCAGATAGTAACAACAAATGGCAATGGGAAGCAGGGACGCCAGACCCCAGAGCACCAGAAGGATATGAACCCCTTGAACCGCATGCCAAGTCACCGTGAGGTTAGCTCCCAAGAAGCTTCTTCCGTTGAGAAGATGCAAAATCAAGATTCAGCAACCGCCGAAATTTTACTTATTCTCAAAACCATTAAGGCTATGAAACAAGAATTCATCGGGTGTGAAACTTTCGTAGATAAAGTAATTTTAATCATAAAGCACCTGGGGCAATATGTCTAGTCAAAATAATTGCCTTCGTATACTCTTCTGGAACGCTGATGGCGTACACAGTAAGCAGCAAGAATTAACTAATCTAGTAGTAAGTGAACTAAATGTTGATATTATCGCATTGTGCGAAACTCGTTTAACCAATCGCTTAATATTAAATATCCCGGGATTTACTTGCCACCGTAGAGACAAACACAGCGAAAGCTCTGGACAAGGAGTGGCCATACTTGTCAAGTCTGACCTAGTTTATAGCCTCTTACCCTCCCCCTCTACTGTAAATCTTGAGGTAATAGGGATTTCACTCAAGTTAGGTTCAAGTACTGCTAACATTTATTCTGTTTACCAGTCTCCTAATGCACCACTATTAACAAGTGACTTCGATTTAATAATGTCCTCAGGCAATCTTGTGATGGTCATGGGCGACATTAATGCTAAGCATCCATACTGGTCTGATGGACCTCCCAATCAACATGGCAAACGGCTTTATGATCACATGCTTATTAGTGAATTCGTTATTCATGGTCCTAAAGACTCTACCCTAGTGCACTATCGATCTGAACTCAAGCCGTCCACCCCCGACCTACTCCTCACCAAAAACTCACGAATGGCAACGGACTTAGTCACAATTCCAGCATTATCTTCAAATCACCTGCCCGTGTTTGTGAAGCTAGAAACAGATATTACCCGAAACCTAGTTACTAAATACAACTTTTCTAGAACTGATTGGACTCAATACCGCAATTCATTAAATACTTGTATTAAATTATCCCCACATACCTATCAAAACCAAGAAGAAGTTGACTCGATCATTAACCACCTACAAAATAACATAATTGAAGCCCGAGACTTTTGTGTTCCCACCATCAAGCCCGGTTATAAATTACCCCGATGCATCAGGAGATTAATCCAGGAGAAAAATCGTTTACGCAGGTACTCTGCTGCTGAATCTGTAATTATGATACGCAAGCAGCTCAACTGCAAAATTCACATACTCCAATCTAAGATCAATATTGCAATAAAAGCTTTTCAGGATAAGAAGTGGAATGACCGGTTGAAAAGTGTTGACAACCCCAGTTCCGGATTGTGGCGTGTTGTCAAAGACCTGAGATCTGCCACTTCTTCCTCTTCCATTCCTCGGCTCAAAACGATTGATGGCTCCATGACCAATACTCGACAGGAACAATGTAACGCTTTAGCGGATACCTTTTTAAACAACATGCTTTTGACCCATTCTTGGCCTAGTGATCACCAAGCAGAAATGGACCACTCATTATCCTCATTATCAGGACGCGATACTAGTAGTGCCATTGCTCTGGTTCGCCCAGCAGAAGTTAAACTCTACATATCAAAACTAAAATCTCGCAAAGCTGCTGGCCCTGATTCTGTTTCTAATATTTTAATAAAGAACCTACCACAAAAGGGTATTGTACTATTAACTAAAATCTTCAATTCCTGTCTTAAATTGAACTATTTTTTTTTTTTTGCGGGTAGGCGTAAAGTAAAGTGTAACTTTAACTGGCTTATAAATATTTATAATATAATAAATAAATCAGTGCTTATATTAACAAAATATATGTATTAAAGTAAAGTTAACTTGACCCTACCTGCCGGTGTGTGTTATCTCTGCTAAGCACTAAACCATTTCTTCACATTCACAAATTGCACAAATGAGCATGGATTCACTCAAGGATTCCTTGGCACAGTTAGCACAAGTGTTCAATCAGAGGATGGAACAGTTTGAAACTGAAATTCGCAACAATCCAGGTGCTTCTACATCCTCCACCTCTAACTTGGAGAATGAGTATGTTACATTCAAACAGTTTGTAATAACTGCATTACGCTCATTACAAGATCAGGTAGAACTCTTGGGCAAGGGAGTCGACAACATGGAGATGAGGGATCGCCGGAAAATGCTGCTCATTCATGGGCTGCCCGAGGTCAAAGGCGAAAACACAGAGGCTATTGTATTGAAGACCGTAGTTGAACGTTTCAAGCTGCCTGATTTCACTACAAATGACATCTCTCGCTGCCACCGATTGGGTCAGACTTCAGCTACAGGTAAACCACGTCCTGTTCTCTTCAAGCTCCGTCAAGTGGCACTACGAGCAAAGCTGTGGTCCGCCAAGACTTGCCTAAAGGGCACTGGTGTCACTTTATCAGAGTTTCTTACAAAGTCACGGCATGAGGCGTTTCTAGCTGCCCGTGAGCGATTTGGCATCTCCAAGAGTTGGACTCGCGATGGGTTCATCTTTGTTCTGGATGCTGAAGGTGCCAGGCATCGAGTGACCTGCGTTAGGGAGTTGGACAGCATTACCCAGCCTTCGAGAACAGCTGCAAGTCCTCCAGCGGCGCCTGGCAAGAAGGTGACCAAGTCATCCAGGCGTGTAGTCACTAAAAAGTAGTCATCATTGTCATCAATAGATCTTTTAGACTAAAGTAATTTACCCCAACAATTTTTACATCATTGAACATAAATGTACCTGATTTTAACTTTATATTTTGTAACACAGTTTGCGCCTTCCGTTTTATTCGCTGCAATCACAGTTTGCAACAATTTGATATTTTTTTCTAATGTTAGTAAATACCTTCTAATATTATTTTATTCATTTTCACAGTCATTTTGATCAAGGATTTTGATGTAAATCCTTACTTTTTTTGACACTGACTTTTTTCACTATTGTCGTTTCTACTGTCATTAGTTTTTACTTCTAGGTGTCAATGTCTTTTCAAATAGCTACTTTTTTTTTTTTTTTTTTTTTTTAAACGCGCTGCATTTGATAATAGACATTGATAAACTTATTGCTGTTTGGGGTAAATTTCAAATTCAATGATTTCTTTTTGTTTCTTCTTTTTATTTTACATGCTTGTTCAGTGTTTTTTGTTGATTCTCTTACTTTTGTATGTTCATCTTATAAGTAAGTGTTTATTTAATGTTAGTTATTTACTTACACACAACCGGTAGGTGGGATCTGTAGCTTACTGATCTTTTTAATATTATTTTATTTGTATACTTGTATTTTAGCATTTATTTATATCATATTCATATTTATTTTTGTAGTATATTTATTTATTATAACATATTAATATTATGTTGGTTTTAAATGAAAGCGATGTATGTGAAAGTGACGACGACTTTTTTTCTCTTTCTTCCACCAGTGATGACAGTTTTGTAAGTATGCCCTCTCTTTCTGACTCACTAGTCTCTTGCTTCTCTGATGTCCCTAAAAACTTCAATGTTGTCCATATTAACGCACAAAGCATTCCAGCGCATTTTTCAGACATGTTGGCAACGTTTGAACAACAAACTAACATTCATGCCATTTTAGTATCCGAGTCTTGGTTGAAGCCCTCTCTTTCCTCCCATATCTATCCCTTGCCTGGGTTCCATCTCATACGCAATGACCGGGTCGGTAGGGGAGGTGGGGGTGTAGCCGTTTATCTTCGTGCTCATATTCCTTTCTCCATTATTGATATGTCTGCACAGCCACCCCCCTCCGGCGCAGGTGAACATCTATTCATAGAAGTTATTCTCTCTCACACTAAGATACTGCTCGGTGTCTATTACAGTCCTTCGGCTCAATACAACTATTTTTCTTCTTTTGATACTTTACTAGAAAACCTTTCTCCTTCCTATGAACACACTATTATAATGGGTGACTTTAACACATGCTTACTCAAGAGAGACAATCGGTCTTCAGCTTTTGAAAATGTTATAAAGTCCAACAATATGCACATTCTTCCTCTCAACCCGACCCATCACTTTCCTAATGCCACACCATCTCTTCTTGACCTACTTGTTGTTTCTTCTCTGGGCCACGTGGCTAAACATGGCCAATGTACAGCTGACCTGTTCTCGTACCATGACCTGATCTTTCTTTCATACAAAGTACGTCCTCCCAAACACAAACCCAAAATAATATTACAACGCAACTTTGGTAGCATGAACGTTGAAGATCTTCGTCGTGATGTTGAAAATGTTGATTGGACGTCCTTATTCACTTCACATTCTATTGATGAGAAAATCAACATCTTCAATTCAAAATTAATGAATCTCTATGACGTGCATGCTCCTTTTAGGCGAATAAAGATAAAGCATTTGCCTGCACCCTGGCTGACTGAGGATATCAAGCTATTGATAAATAAGAAGGCGGTCGCGAAGACCAAATATAAAACTTGCCCAAATGATCGTCATAAGAATGCATATTTTCGCACTCGTAATCGCTGCAATAGAGTGTGTAGGGATGCACAGCGCCGACATATTCATGAATCTGTTAGCAATGAAGATTCTGCTAAAGTCTGGAGGTTCCTTAGAACCTTAGGTGTTGGTAAATCGCGCCAAGATTCCATTCCGAATGGTTTGGATATTGATGCTCTTAATCAGCATTTTTCTTCTGCTTCTAGTATCCATGCATCTGATAAAGCTAATACTCTTGCTCTTCTTGCAAATACATCAACACCTAACATTCCTTCCTTTCTTTTCAGCGAGTTCACGGCCTCTGATATAAAGAAGAGCGTATTATCTATTGTATCTAATGCTGTTGGAGTCGATGGTATTAGTCGCAATATGATCATCCCTATCATTGATATTCTCCTCCCTATCTTGTGTCATATTCTCAATTTTTCTGTCACTAATGGAGCGTTCCCTTCCCCGTGGAAGGAAGCTCAAATTATACCTCTTCCAAAAAAGTGTAATCCTAAATCTTTCTCTGAATACAGACCTATCTCTATCCTTCCTTTCCTTTCTAAAGTCTTGGAACGTCTGGTCCATAACCAAATAAGTTCTTTCCTTTCCAATAATCATCTTCTTAATTCGTTCCAGTCTGGGTTCCGACCTGCTCACAGCACTGTTACCGCTCTTACAAAAATTACGGAAGACATTCGTTCCGGAATGGAAAGGGGGGAACTAACGGTGCTGGTTCTATTGGACTTTAGTAATGCTTTCAATACAGTCGATTTCGACATCCTGTTATCCATACTACGCTCTATCAATATATCTCCGGCCGTGTCTAGCTGGTTTCAAAGTTATCTGTCTGGGCGCCGGCAGAGGGTTCGCCTTGATGAGTCACTCTCCTCATGGTGTAACACTACAGCTGGTGTACCACAGGGCGGCGTTCTATCTCCACTTCTTTTCACTATTTTCATTGATTCTATCACCAAATACCTTACTTCTTCCTACCACCTATATGCAGACGATCTCCAGATCTATTCCCAGGCTTCCATACATAAGCTAGATGATTGCATAGCATCTATTAATATTGATCTACATCAGATATCAGTGTGGAGCAGAGCTTTTGGACTTAAGGTTAATCCATCAAAAACCCAGGTTATTGTAGTCGGTAGCTCTCGCATGTTATCGAAAGTAGATCAAAATAGCCTGCCTCGAATCGTTTTTGAAGGTGTAAATATACAATACAGCAAGGAAGTACGTAATCTTGGATTGATAATCGATCAATGTCTCACGTGGCAACCTCAGATAAACTCAGTCAGCCGGAAAATGTTTGCATCTGCAGCCTCACTAAGACGTCTTCGTAACTTTCTTCCTACTGCTACTAAAGTATCACTTGCTCAATCCCTTCTACTTCCTCATCTTGACTATGCCGATTCCTGTTACCTAGATTTAACCGAAGACCAGCTTAACAAACTTGAGCGCCTTCAAAATTTCTGTATAAGGTTCATATTTGGACTTCGTAAATATGACCACGTCTCTCCTTTCCGTGCACAGCTCAAGTGGCTCCCCATTCGCCTCCGTAGGAATTCGCGGATTCTTTCTCTTCTTTACTGTATACTGTTCAATCCTTCTTCTCCGAGTTATCTCAAAGAACGCTTTCAGTTTCTTCATTCAGGTCATGGTTGCTCCCTGAGGTCTACCGAATCTTTGCTCCTTTCAATACCTTCACATGTAACTACCTTCTCTGATAATTCATTCACTGTACAGGCTGCTCGGCTGTGGAACAAATTACCGGCAGAAATTCGTCAGTCTCAGTCACTTCATGCTTTTAAAACTAAGTTAAATAAGTATTATTTATCACTTTGTTATGATAATGTATAAGTATTGTTAATATGTATTTTATTGATATAATGTTATATATTATAGATAAATTAGATATTATGTATTTAAATTTCTAATTATATTTATATTATATGTGTATTCGATTATATTATAGATATATATCTATCTATGTATGTAAGTATGTGTGATTATAAGTATGTACGTTTATATGTATATATAGTATATTATTATAGTAAGTACATTTTTTTTTTTTATTCTCCTGTAAGTACACCGCCGACGTAGAAATACTCATGAGTATAGTTTTCCTTTCCTTCCGGTTGTCTGGAAGAAATCGCTTTAAGCGATAAGACCGCCACTTGTACTAGCCTAAGTGTAATATAATTATTATTCCTTTATGTTGTGTCCTATGTATGGTGTACAATAAAGTGTTTATCTATCTATCTATCTATCTATCTATTTTCCATCTGCTTGGAAAACCGCAAAAGTGATTGCAATACATAAGCCAGGTAAAGATAAGTCTGATCCTGTTTCTTATCGCCCTATAAGTTTATTACCTTGCTTAGGTAAGTTGTTTGAAAAGATCATTTATGTACGGATGGCAAAATTTTCCCGGGGTAACCTATTAGACGTACAGTTTGGATTTCGCGAAGGTCACTCTACTGTTCAGCAACTAGCTAGAGTTGCAGAAGTGGTATCAGACAAATTAAACCTTAAAGAATCTACTGGGATGGTCCTCTTGGATATAGAAAAAGCATTTGATACTGTTTGGCACGATGCACTCCTGCATAAACTTATACAAGCTGATATACCAATCGCACTGGTTAAATTAATAAAGTCCTACCTGTCGGATCGCTCATTCAGAGTTCATATCGATGATTGCTCATCTCTTCCTAAACCTGTCCCAGCCGGAGTGCCTCAGGGTTCTATTCTAGGCCCCCACCTCTTCCTCATCTTTCTGAATGACATTCCTGTACAGACACGCACTCAACTAGCATGTTTCGCCGATGATACGGCTTCGTTCACTTCATCGGAGGATACCGATCTGATCATCGATCGACTCCAATTATCAATCGATAAATTAACATCTTTCTTTCGAAGATGGAAATTGAAAATAAATGCCTCGAAAACAGAAGCCATCCTATTCACTCGAAAGCGGTTGCTCCCTAAGCGCACGCTGCAAATCGACGGCTATAACATTCCGTGGAGTCGTACTGTAAAGTACCTTGGAGTCACTCTCGATAATAAGCTTAATTGGACAGATAATACCTCAAGATTATGTCTTAAAGGAATTAAGGCCCTTAACGCTCTCAGTCCAATACTCAACAGACGGTCATGCCTCAGTAGTAAAACCAAATTGCACATTTATCGCACCTTAGTTCGGCCCTGCATCACGTATGCTTGCCCGGTATGGAGCAATACATGCATTACAAACATAAAAAAACTTCAGACGATACAAAACAAAGCGGTAAAACTCTCGTATAATACACCCCTATATACTAATCTCACGGAACTGCATATAAAAATCGGCTTACCTAATTTATATACATTTATTTATAATTTGGCTAAAAAATTCTATCTACACAGTAATCCTAATAGTAAAAATAAACTCATTAAAAACATTTGTAAAACTCGAAAAAATCAACTGATTTATATCGGCACATACAATAGATACAAATTACCCCATCACTTATTCCTTGAGTTCGACTGCAATGAATAGGCACAGCCAGACGCACAAGAGCGCGCACTGACCCAAAGTCCCGCGCATGCCATTCGCGACCGTATTATCTAGGGATATGTGGAGCGTAATGGCATGAGCGGCACAGGCACCTGCGCGAACTTGTGCGCTTGACTATCACATGATGCCTACGTGCTCTGAGGACGCTTGCTGCTAGCTGTGACCGGTTTGCGCTTTATGCTTGCAATTTAATTATCTACCTACCGCCAGATTAGGCTTATTACCACTAATTAACTAAATTGCTTAAAAATTTAATGCTAGACTAAAGCTTACATAACAATAACATTTAGAAAATTTATTCTTGTAATGAAAACGTTACACGCTATTTAAATACTTAGATCTATTAAAATTTGAATTATTTATTGTGTAAGTTTTATATAAGTAATATGCTTGTGAAACAAAGTAAAGAATGGTATGTACTGCTAGGATTTAATCTACACTAGTTTAATGTGCTAATTGTAAATGTTATTTGAATAAAGATCTTTTTAAAACAAACTGTCCATGACGAGTTTCAACAACTAATATATCTCAGGGTGACCGGCACAGTGCAGTGCCGCGCACAATTTTGAATTTTAAAACACTAGGTGGCACTGTGTCTGATATGGGCAATCATGATGCTTACCATCAGGCACCTGATTTGCTCGTCTTGTCACTCACTATCATAAAAAAAGGTAAGTACATACATTGTTTATATTATGTTTGATTGTCAGTACATCAACAATTGCTACATGGTTCATGAACTGAAAAACAAACAATTGAATCAGAGGCAGGCAATTTATTATTAAATTTTTTCATTAATTTTAATTAATTATAATAATTTTAATTTCATTGTCATTTTATTTTAGTCAAAATCAAAAAGATTTATTCAAATAGGTCACAATCTGACACTTTTGTAAGTCAATGAAAATAAACAGTAACGAGTCTACCGTGCTTCGGAAAGATACCTTTACAAGAAGAACTCACAAGAAACTTGTAGGGCTTAATTTTTTCAACTTATTATTTTACAATATTTGGTTTGGTTACATTCGTTTGTTTGGAAGGTGCCGCGTGGTGGCTATGCGGAAGGTACCAGGCATCTTGGTCCTCTAATTAATTTAGATTTCATGTAATTATAAACGCACTGCACTGCGCCTGTCACCCTGAAATATTATAGCTGTTGCAACTCGTCATGCCCAGTAATTTCGCTGGTAACAATGCCAGGGGTAGTAAAGTAGTACTTAAGGAGGCGCATCACCAGTCAACCTTGAGGTCTTAAGATTTGACAAAATGTTAATGTTTTTGGACACTTTAAAATATTTCTTTCGACGATGCGACGACTTTAATTTTGAATATATGTCAAGCTGTGCCCCGCGTAGACATCGTTCCCGTGGGAATTATCGGTAGAAGTACCCTATGTGTTATTCCATGATGTAAGCTACCTGCATACCAAATTTATATATACTCGTACCAAATACCAAATTTCATGTAACAAACGACGTTTGCATGATGAGATTCAACAACTAATATCTCAGGGTGACAGGCGCAGTGCAGTGCCGCGCAGAATTTTGAATTTTAAAACACTGGGTAGCACTGTGTCTGATATGGGCAATCATGATGCTTACCATCAGGGACCCGATTTTCTCGTCTTGTCATTCATTATCATAAAAAAAAAATAACAAGTCGGTTTATAAAAGGCTCACGGATTTCAAAGAAATTAGATAAGATTACATTTAATTTACAAATTAGGTAATTCAATTAGCGCACGATAAAAAATATAAACATGTATGTACCTACATTAATAACTTTATTATCAATAATTTAATGAAGTTATAATAATATTACTTCCTGTTAATACTACCATACTTCTTACTAATATTATACATGCGAAAACTGTGCTCCGCGGCTTCACCCGCGTAGTCTTCATTCCCGTGGGAATATCGGTAAAAAAAGTACCCTATGTGTTATTCCAGGATCTAAACTATGTACATACCGAATTTCAGCTCAATCGGTTCAGTAGTTTTGGCGTGAAAGGGTAACAAACATACGCACACAAAAACAGCGTCAGCGCTGTTTTTGTGTGTCATCTAGATGGCGCTGGAGTCGAGTTGAAGTCGCTAACATTTTGATAACCTGTTACAGACGTAACTTTTTTTCATTGTACTGAGATTTGGGATTTATTAGTTTAGCTGTAGGTTACCAACTTACTAAAACTCAGTTAAAACAATGTGCACTTAGCTTCATTAGCTGCTATATTTATTAACTAGCTGTGACCCGCGGTTTCACCCGCGTAGTCTTCGTTCCCGTGGGAATATCGGGATAAAAAGTACCCTATGTGTTATTCCAGGGTCTAAGCTACTTACGTACCAAATTTCAGCCCAATCGGTTCAGTAGTTTTGGCGTGAAAGAGTAACAAACATCCATACATACATCCATACTTACAAACTTTCGCCTTTATAATAGTATTAGGAAGGATTAGGATATGCATCATTTAATAACTCTGTAACAACCGCTAAGCATCAGATATTGAACTGTAATATTTTTGAAAATAAATTTATTATTTTTTATTGTTTGACAGCCTCGTTTGTTCAGATGGTAGTGAGTAACTCTGCTTTCTGTGCCGCAGGCCTGGGTTTCGATCCCCGGCCTGGTCAAACATTTGTGTGCATGTCTGTTTGATCTGTGTCTGGGTGTTATAAGCTTATATAAGTATGTATATCAGTCATCTGGTTACCATAGTACAGGCTTGTACTAGTTTGGGACCAGATGACCGTGTAAGGAAGTTGTCCCATATTATTAAAAAAGTTAGGATATGCAAGTACGCTGTACGGCCATTGGCCATGTAACAAACGCAATTTCAACACGTCTACACCAACTCTGCGATCCATGACCTGAATTGTTTTATTTATCAACGCATCCGCGGTTGATTGGATTGAATTGGAATAAATGAAGGTCAAAGGTCTCCGATTGATTCTATGGTATTGTACATGTATTGATTGACCTTTGACTGTTACTTACTAATGGTTTAATATTTAATTAGGTATTGACGGCACTTATCGCTAATAAAGGCTCGCGCACCGCATCGCATAGCAAAAACCCGCCTATTTAAGAGCCTATATAGAATAGAATATCAGGATATAAATATATCAAATAGGTTTACTGTATTACACTACCACTACAAAACTACTGGATTTACTACATCATACACTGGTGTAAATGTAAAATTATAACATAACATACCCTTTCTTCCCGAAGGGGTAGACACAGGTTTATCCGGGATCCAGTCCCAAAGTCGGTACCGCCCACAATTTGCCAGTTATGAGTTTTTTGCCCTCAATCGGGCACGGTTCCAGACTCCAGTAACAATAACATTTTTGCCTAACCTGGGGATCGAACCCAGGACCTAACACTTGCGAAAACTACACCAACGAGACAGCACAAATATTATAACTTATTACTCCAAAGTGTGAAATTATTATCAATTTTAAATTGAGGATGCGCTTGCGCAAGTGGTTTGTGTAACAAAATTATGTAAATAGAGCGAGAATTATAACATTTTATCTTAATTTTATGCGAATATCGTGAAATGTCGATACTGTTAGCATAGTGGTAAATAGTGTTATAAAGTTTACATAATTGAGTATTTAATTTTATTTTCTTTTGGCATAAATGGAAAGATCATAATATATAAGATTCGTACCAAAACTATTTTTAGTTTTCTTTTATTCGCTAATTATAGCGAACAAAGTTATATCAAATTAAAATAAAAAATCATTTTTAATACAGTACCGAAAACACGCCGATAGTACCCGAACGAGCTCGTGACCTGTAGTGACGTCACAATGTTATAAAGTACCATACATAACTATAACATAATGACGTCACAATCATGGCGACCACGCGTAGTGCGTTCGTGAACCAGGGACTCCTATTGGAATTGTATCAATTTTGAATTGGTTGTAATTAATAAAAAAAAAATTTTAATGTGAGTTTTGAATCGGATAATACATAATTTTCATTAAACTTACAAAATAACTTGATAAATACGACATTTTTTTTTTCAAATACTCAATTATTATTATTATAATTTCAAGCGTCGGGGAAAAATCTTCCACCAAGCTAAATTTTCCCCTCTTTTGGATTTTTTTCCGCAACATCTTGTGTAGAATGAAGTTCTTAGTGCCTCTCAAAATTTGATTAAAATCCATCGATAAATAACGCTACAGCAAACTTACCCCTTTTCTCCCCTAATATCCCACCAATCAAAAATCGCGATCGACAAAAAAAACTAAATAAATCAAAGAACCTGTTGAAAATCAGATGAAAATGCTACTTGTAGACGAGAACAGACTGACAAGGAAAACAGCATTCTTGATCTATCTCGGAACTAAGACGCTTCGCTCGCTCGGTCAATAAAAAAAAAAAGTAGTCGATTTCTCCATTATAATGAGACCGACGAATTCGGTCTACATACAAAATTTACACCTAAACTATTTACAATCATAGCATATTTGCAAATTTGATGTATTGAATTTGATGAGTGATATTATTCCTTATTTGCCGTGGGGTTACCTGCTTTAGAATAGTACCTCACCCTCTCTACCCGTGGTTGCCGTAAGAGCCGGCTATGGGCTATAGGATCCAGAGGACGGGCAGCAGCGTCCTCTGCGTAAAACCATCGAACTGCGCTCGCCAACCCGCCTGCCAAACGTGGCGAGTATTGGCAACAACGCCCCTTATGGGGGAGGCTTATGTTCAGCAGTGGACGTCCAACGGCTGGATGATGATGATGATTATTCATTATGATACTAGTTATCTAGATTCCTAATTAGGTATAATATTTTAATCTAAGATATAAGTACTTTGGACAACATATAATAAAAATCCAAAATATAGGTATTTTGACCAAAAATAACAAAACATACATTCACGCCTTTTCCCGAAGGGGTAGGCAGAGGTGTACCCAGGACTCAGTCCCATAGTAGATACACTATACACCCACATTTCGCCAGTATGTTATACTCTTTCATCTCCTCTGTGATGTTATAGGTCCCATGTAATGCCATCTACCGGGCACAGTTCCAGACTCCAGGCAGTTATTGAGATAATTCCTAATGGAAAAATCCAATATTTAACACTTTGCCTGACCTGGGGATCGAACCCGGGACCTCTTGATTGGCAGTCGAGCATGCGCCCTCTACGCCACCGAGGCAGTCAATAAAACCATAAATACTAATATTCAAATATAACCCCAAAATATGAGTATTTTGGACTAAAATATAATTAGAAACCTATATAACTAGTCTTATTCCGAGATTGTAAATTATTTAAGTAATACTTTGTGTGGGGAATTTGTTGGGCGCCTCTTAACATGAAGCGAAACTGCAGGAAACCAATGTTTACATAATTTATGGTAAACAATTGTGTAACCCTTTGTGGAAATAAGGCGCAGATGGATAAAGCTATGGACACACTGAGCTGTATCTATGACGACTAACTTTCACATTTCACATTGACTAACTTGTTGGCTCAGTATGTACTCTGCCTTCTCGAGCCACAGGTCCCGGGTAGTGTCTGTTTGATTTGTCCCTGTGTGTTATAACCTTATATAAGTATGTATATCAGTCATCTGGTTACCATAGTACAGGCTTCTAGCCTAGTTTGGGACCAGATGACCGTGTGTGGAAGTTGTCCCATATTATTCTGTATATTAATATATAAGAAAAGAATTTAACAATAACATTGTTAAACTATTCAGAGAAACATTAAACCCTACAAGTTTCTTGTGCGTTCTTCTTGTAGAGGTATCTTTCCGAACGCGCGGTAGGTCATTACTGTCAATATTCATTCTGTGCAAAAGTGTCATATCAGGTCCAAATTGAATAATAACAGATTGTTACACGCGGGCCTAAACAGACCCATTGTATAGCTCGGTAGTTTTACTGGCAAGCTTTAGTGAGGGAGTCAATAGAAACAGAGTTATAATGTGTTTTACATCTCTCATATTCGGTAAGTAGGTCCTTATTACCCCCAAATGGGGCTTGTAAGTGACCAATTATCGCTCTAGGGTAATAATGTAGCTAGAAAAGCCCTAGGGCGGTAAGTAATTAAAAAAAAACTTCACTCTTTCAAAAAGTTTGCGTACATCTAACCATCATACTGGCAATAGACATCATGCATTCAGGCCAATGACAAAAGAGGTCGCTTCGCTATTCCTTGTCTTCGTATGAGTATAATAGTCATCAATTTTAAATATCGAACTACGAAGCTCAATATCGTTCTTGAAAAAAATAATTTAAAAAAGAGATGAAAAAAGGCGGGAATAGAAAACTTTTACTTTAAAATGTTTTATTCTTGTAATGCCGGTGTTTTTCTACTTACCTCACAATCGAGATGTAAAGCAGAGTAGTTAGCTCGGGTGTAAGCATCAATTGCACCCTCGAAGTATAGGCGCCCTCGCTGCGCTCGTGCGCCTAAATATCTCGGGCTGCAATTGATGCCTTACAGCCCTTGGCTACTAATCTACTATTAGCGCCGCGTGTTACATGATACTTTACACTACGTTTGTAAGAACATAATTATTAATTTCATCAAAACATATTGGCACCATATTGACATATTGACTACCAGCAGAAATTCGTCAGTCTCAATCAATTCACGTTTTTAAAACCAAATTAAATAAATATTATTTATCACTCTGCTATGTAAAATAAATGAATTTTGATAATATGTATTTCATTGTTATTATGTTATATTTTATTTAGCTTTATTTTTAATGATTATTATGTATTGATAGTGTGTATATTATATTTTATATATATGTGTGTATGTATATATATATTATATTTATATAAGTATATTTGTTTAAGTATGTATACATACATACATTCACGCCTTTTCCTGAAGGGGTAGGCAGAGGTGTACCCAGGACTCAGTCCCATAGTAGATACACCCACATTTCGCCAGTATGTTATTGGTCCCATGTAATAGGGGGCGAGCCTATTGCCATATACCGGGCACAGTTCCAGACTCCAGGCAGCTATTGAGATAATTCCTAATGGAAAAATCCAATATTTAACACTATGCCTGACCTGGGGATCGAACCCGGGACCTCTTGATTGGCAGTCGAGCATGCGCCCACTACGCCACCGAGGCAGTCAAAAGTTAAGTATGTATATATATATATATATATATATATGTATGTATATGAGTAATTATTTGTTTGTAATTTATAAGTATATTTTAGTAATTGCAATTATTTGTATACTCTTATAAGTACACCGCCGACCAGAAATACTCATAAGTATTCCTTTCCTTCTGGTTGTCTGGAAGAAATCGCTTTAAGCGATAAGACCGCCACTTGTACTAGCCTAAGATTATTTTAATTGCTATTACTGTATTGTTATGTCCATGTTTTGGTGTACAATAAAGTGTTTATCAATCAATCAATCAATCAATTGGGTAATATCCTATACGTGCGACACCAAAAAAAATATAATCTCGTTGGTAATAGACAAAAATTAAAAAGAAGTTAATTTAATCCCATTGAGGTTAAAAAGTTATTTCCAGGCCCGCTCTGCTACGCAACATGACTCTTGATCGAGAGGAGTGAAATAATAATTATTTAGAGAACAGTGGAAATGAAGTTTCAACATGAAACGTTTTAGTTAACAGTTAAATACAGGATACAGGACGTCTTAGCAGTTTGACACAATCCTATGGAAAATTTACTAAATCGATTTTTCGTATTCCCCTGTTTCCTCCGAATACAGTAAACCTATTCGATATATTTATATCCTGATATTTTAAAGTTGAAGTAAAGTATGTCCCTATCATTTTATTTTTGTTTATAAACTCTACATTTTTTTATAGTGAACGTCCAATCACGCGAGTAAAACTGCGATTTTTGGAAGTTAATTATGAAAGCACCAAGGGGTTTATAAGAATAATTAAAATGACAGGGACATAGGTTACTTCACTATAAAAATATCAGGATATAAATTTATAGAATGGGTTAATTATATTCGGAGGAAACAGGGGAATACAAAACATCGATTTGGTAAATTTTTCATAGGATTGTGTCAAATTCCTAGGACATGTATGCTCTTAACGAGTTAAAATAGAACTTATCAGCAATTAATTTAATCAGCTTTAAAACCAGTTCCTTATCAATCATTGTGCGAATTAATACCAAATTGTAACCGTTTCGGAGTTACTTTCTTTTTTAGTTTTGGTAAATAATTATTAAATATTTATATATTATGAACATTATTGGTATATGTATAGACTGTAGATGCGTCACCGTCTTTCTGCTGCAAATAAATCCTCTCCATCCATCGGTTACATACATACATACATTCACGCCTTCTTTCGAAGGGGTAGGCAGAGGTGTACCCAAAACTCAGTCCCATAGTAGATACAACCACATTTCGCCAGTATGTTATTGGTCCCATGTAATAGGGGGCGAGCCTATTGCTATCTACCGGGCACAGTTCCAGACTCCAGACAGTTATTGAGATAATTCTTAATGGAAAAATCCAATATTTAACACTGGCTGACCTGGGGATCGAACCCAATGTCGAACCAAAATGCAAATCAAGAGGTCCCCTCTTGCAGTCGAGCATGCGCCCTCTACGCCACCGAGGCAGACAATCCATCGGTTATCTGGAAGAAATCGCTTATTAGCGATAAGACCGCCGCTTGTACATTTAAGTTTAGTTTCTGTGTCCTATAATGTTATTTCATTGTGTGTGATGTACAATAAAGTGCTATCTATCTATCTATCTATAATAATCATCTTAAACATAGGACGTCCACTGCTAAACATAGGTCCATAGATTTACTACATCTAGTCCAGTTGTAAGCGGCCTGCATCCAGCGTGTTCTTGCTGTCTTAATCAGATCGTCTGGTCTTGGTCTGAAATTCGGTATGTCGACAATTTAGACCCTGGAATATTGTAAGTCTAATTTATCAGTATATTTTATTTCTCAGAATTTTGGATTTTAAAAAACTGGGTGGCACTGTGTCTGATATGGTCAATCATGATGCTTACCATCAGGCACCTGAATTGCTCGTTTTGTAATTAAAAAAATTAAAAAAAAACATGCAACGCAGAGCCCAAACCACTGATCCTAGACACTTGAAACTTTGAATGTGCGTTATTTTCGCTGTCTCAAAGTTTGTAACGGAAATGATGTCTGCTTAAGCACTTTATAATGCGGTTTTATGTCAGGGTAACGTGTAAATGACCTTTAAAAATGACTCATGCAAGTTTTCCTGATGATTGTGCTTCCGAGAATCTGATCACGATCCCACGCTCCACGATCGGCCAATTAAAATACCTACAATGCTTTTTAAAATTTAAATAATTTTCCTTGATCAAGTACGAATATAAAGCTCTTTATTTAAGGAATCCAGCTAAATCCTTTCCTCCTTTTTTATATGATAGTGAGTGACAAGACGAGGAAATCAGGTGCCTGATGGTAAGCATCATGATTGCCCATATCAGACGCAGTGCCACCCAGTGTTTTAAAGTTCAAAAATCTGCGCGGCACTGCACTGCGTCTGTCACCCTGAGATATTAGTTCTTGAATCTCGGCATGCCCAGTAATTTCGCTGGTAACATTGCCCTTCAGACATGAACACAGTAATGTTTGCACATTACTGCTTGGCGGATGAATAACTGGCAAAGGTGTGGTACTTCCCCAGGCGGGACCCTGCAAGAGAGGCCTACCACTACAAAACTTCTTATCCTACTAATATTATAAATGCGAAAATTTGTGATGGATGGATGTTTGTGACTCTTTCACGCCACAACTACTAAACCGATTGGGCTGAAATTCGGTATGTAGATAGTTTAGACCCTGGAATGTTCAGATATTCCCACGGGAACGATGACACGGATGAAACCGCGGGGCACAGCTAGTAATTTTATAATTGCGAAAGTTTTGAGGTTGGATGGATGGATGGATGGATGTTTATTACTCTTTCACGCAATAGCTACTAAATGTATAATAAAAAACTCCGGTATAATGATAGTACACCGAGCAACACAATCATGCTCATGCGTAAAAAAATGTTTGACCTGTCCAAGAAACGAACGCGGGACCCGCGGCTCAGAAGGCAGGGGCACTACCGGCTGAGCCCACCGGTCAGTCAATATATAATACTACGCACTGTCAAAGTCATAGCGGACCAAGTAGATTTATTTATTTGTACTCTGAACGAGTTTACTAAGTCTTCTTAACTTCTGAGTAAGTTTATACATTTTATGTTACATTATTAGTAAATAAGGTTCTTCTTCTTTTCGAGTAGAAAAAGCTATAATTTTTTATATTTAAACTTTTGGTCCAGTATTTTGCCAAATCTATAGCATTTTGGTTTGCTTTGAAAAGGAAATAAGGTGAAAATAGCGTTCTATTATAAGTAACATGACTAAACTATCGCATTGGTATCTTGCTGTAATGATAGTCTAAGTTTTGGATAATAAATAAATAAAAATACATGTGGATATACTACATAAGTCATGTAGCAATCATTAAAAATGGCCTCGCTTCTCAGCAAATCATCTAAAACGAATTCAATAGGTATATTTGGAGCGCAGATGCGGCGTTTACCGTTAGATGTAAGTAGTAGCGTATTTATAACTCGTTACTCGTGGATCTAATCCAATAAGGCCTGTTCCTGGTTAATTAAATGAAATTATAGATATGTATTAGATAAACTCCTGGAACAAGAATCTTTAGTTTTTAGATCCGATTTTTAAATTTTTTTTTTTTTTTCAATAACAACATGGACAGTGCACCGCCCTCCCGCCCGCAAAATTGCATGCAAAGAGGAAATGCTATTAGGTATTATTTTTGTGTGCAGTGTTTGTACCTAATAGCATTTCGTCTTTGCATGCAATTATGCGGGCGGGAGAGAGGTGCACTGGGCACTGGGAGAAAACATGGGAATACAAAACATCGATTTGGAAAATATTTCATAGGATTGTGTCAAATTTATTATTAATATTATTCATCCGCCAAGCAGTAATGTGCAAACATTACTGTGTTCCGGTCTGAAGGGCAATGTTACCAGCGAAATTACTGGGCATGATGAGATTCAAGAACTCGTATCTCAGGGTGACAGGCGCAGTGCAGTGGCGCGCAGAATTTTGAATATTAAAACACTGGGTGATAATACTGTGTCATGTGTGGGCGATCATGATGCTTACCATCAGGCACCTGATTTGCTCGTCTTGTCACTGACAATCATAAAAAAAAAGCCACGTACGCCCTTAAAGCCCAGATCTTTCAATAGCAATATCACAACCCATCTCGCTTCCTTGATAATTGTCATTGGATATAGCGGTATTTTTTTAAATGTCATACCAATCGGACATAACTAATAAATTAGCAAAACATTAGGCATAATTTAATCCGATTAGACGCACTATAAAAACTTGTAGACCCGTTATCGAAACCAGATTTTTCTAATCATATCTATATCAATCAATAACACGAAATACTAATAAAACTTTTAACAATGAATTTATCGGGGAATCATAGTTGAGATTATTAATATTATTACATTATGACACTTCACAGCACGCTCGTTTTATGTTGACGAGTCTGGACATTGGCTCTGCAAACTTAAGCGCACGTAAAATCGTGAACAAAACTGTTATTCTGATTGAACTGAACTGAACATTACATTTCAGTGACCTTGATGGACAAAGTGAGGAACAGTGTGATAAAGGAAAGCTGTGGCGTGTTAGGAGATGTAGTGACAAAGATAGAGAAAGGATTGCTTAGATGGTTCGTACATGTGGAGAGGATGGACGAAAGGAGATTGACAAAGGAGATTTATATAAGGCTAGTGTGAATGGTCAAGTCGCTAGGGCCGACCTAGACGTGCCTTTGCACTATGCTTTTCTGGTACCCGTGCGGGTCGCTAGTAATAAATAAATACAATAGTAAATTCAATAACAATGTTGACATCTCGTAAACATGAAAATACTTATCAGTTTTATGAAGATATACATACTTAGATATAATATAAACTAGGTGTGTTTAGCCTTGAATAGCTTGCTGCTGTAGAGAATCGATTCGGCATTCGCGACATATTGCACATAGCGATTTCATAATATCTTTAGTGAAGTACGGTACGCTCGTTTTATCTTGGCGAGTCTGAACATAGGCTCTGCGAACTTTAGCGCATGAACACTGGTGAACAAAACTGTTATTGCCAGATAAACAAATATACGAACAAATGTATATTGTAAATGTAATTTTCAGTTCAGTTCAGTCAAAATAATAAGTTTTCTTCACGAGTGTACATGCGCTTAAGTTCGCAGAGCCTATGTTCAGACCCGTCAAGATAAAACGGACGTACTGTAGGTAATTATTGAAACTCGAGCAAAACTTTATGAGCCGACTGAAGTTGGCCAAAATTCCCACTGCGCAGCCGTAACAGCTAACATCCGAGAGCTACAAAGATTTTTGCGAGAGTTATAAATGCCGGAGATCTGTACTATAATAATAAAATTAAACCAACTACAAAACCACTCCTCGCCTCGGTGCCTCGGTGGCGTAGAGGGCGCCCGACTGCCAATCAAGAGGTCCCGGGTTCGGTCCCCAGGTCAGGCAGTGTTAAATATTGGGTTTTTCCATTAGGAATTATCTCAATAACTGCCTGGAGTCTGGAACTGTGCCCGGTAGATGGCAATAGGCTCGCCCCCTATTACATGGGACCAATAACATACTGGCGAAATGTGGGTGTATCTACTATGGGACTGAGTCCTGGGTACACCTCTGCCTACCCCTTCGGGAAAAAGGCGTGAATGTATGTTATGTTCAAAACCACAAATAGGCACTTAAAAGCGAAAAATAAATTAATATAATTACCGTTCGGCACTGACTTTAAATAGATAATAACAATAATAACATGGGACAACTTCCACACACAGTCATCTGGTCCCAAACTAGGCTAGAAGCCTGTACTATGGTAACCAGATGACTGATATACATACTTATATAAGCTTATAACACTCACTTCAAATAACACTTCAAATAGATGAGTGGGGATAATAATTATATTAATTTATATTTCGCTTTTGAGTGCCTATTTGTAGTTTTGAAGTACAGGTTTTTTTTTTTTATAATTTTTTTAAATCTTTTTTTGGTGCAAGTTTTAATTAAAAAGTGGAAAGATTAAGGCGATTATAATCTTTTAATTTCTCGTAACGCTTGTATAGACGTGATGTTATTCATCATGTGCGCGATCTACACCGGGGTGTAGCAGCCGTTCGTGTCTGGGCTGTTCAGCATTGAGGAATTTAGACGGGCTAATGATTAAATCCATTGACAAAATTTTGTGTCTTTGCTGTTCGCAGTTGAGGAATTCCCTCGCCGGAAGTCAACCCTGGGTGCAGCAGTCATGTCATGATGGAGTTTAGAACAAGCAATTTTTTTTATGATAGTGATTAACAAGACGAGTAAATCAGGTGCCTGATGGTAAGCATCATGATTGCCCATATCAGACACAGTGACACCCAGTGTTTTAAAATTCAAAAAACTACGCGGCACTGCGCTGCGCCTGCCGCCCTGAGATATTAGCTGTTGAAACTCGCCATGCCCAGTAATTGGCATCGCTGGTAACATTGCCCTTTAGACCGGAACACAGTAATGTTTGCACATTACTGCTTGGTGGATGAATAACTGAAAAAGGTGTGGTACTTCTCCAGGAGGCGTGGTACACAAGAAAAACACACAAAAAATAAATAAATAATATTGAAAATTTACCAACTTACATTAATTAAGGCATGGCCTGACTCCCCTGAGCCCTGATGCTGCCATTCCTTGCCAATCTCTTCCCAATAGTCTGCACATGGAACCCGATCCTCTGCAACTCTTCATGCTCCAGAATCTTCCGTCCATCAAACAAATATGCCGGCTTCATCATCACTTCGTATATTCTCTTGAAGTTTAAAACTTTGAATTCGTCCCACTCTGTACATAAAACTATAGCGTGCGCCCCGGCCGCAGCTGAGTAAGCTGTATTATGTATTTCTACATTTCTCCTTACCAAAACCTGCTCCGACTTTACATATGTATTTGTAAGCTCATAGAAAATTTGATCAGTCTCAACTTTCGGATCGTAAATGTGTAGTCTAGCTCCTTCGTCAAGTAATGTCTTGGAAACATGAATGGCTGGCGATTCCCGCGTATCGCCAGTGTTTTTCTTGAATGAAAAGCCGAGTATTGCTATGTTTTTGTCAGCGACAGTGTTGAATAGGGATTCTATGATTTTACGTGAAAATCTTGCCTTTTGATAGTCGTTTAGGTTGAGAACTTGTTGCCAATAGGCAGCTACTTCTGGTAGGTTTAGACATTCGCACAGATAGATTAGGTTGAGGATGTCTTTTTGGAAGCAGCTGCCGCCGAAACCTATAGACGCTTCGAGGAATTTGGGACCGATTCGTGAGTCTTTCCCAATGGCACGGGCTACTTCTGAGACATCCGCTCCTGTAGCTTCGCAAACAGCTGATAGAGAGTTAATACTTGAAATTCGTTGAGCCAGGAAGGCATTTGCGGCGAGTTTGGACAGCTCTGAGCTCCAAGTGTTAGTGGTTAAGATGTTTTTAGCTGGGATCCAATGTTCATACACCCAGCACAGCTCTTGTATAGCTTTTTGCCCTTCCGGAGTCTCTTCACCTCCAATAAGGACCCGTTCAGATTCCACCAAGTCTACTATCGCTGTCCCTTCAGCTAAAAATTCAGGATTAGATAAAATTTGATATTCGACGCCAGGTTTCGTATTTGCTCGTAGGATCTTCATTATTATCTCGGCAGCTTTGACTGGCACGGTACTTTTTTCTACTACGATTTTGTTACTTGTTGCCAAGTCTGCGATCATTCGCGCAGCGCTTTCTACGTATTTTAAGTCTGCAGCTCTGCCTTTGCCATTGCCGAACGCTTTGGTAGGCGTATTTACCGAGATAAATATCAAATCGGCTTCACGAATACCTTTAGCGATGTCCGTGGAGAAGAACAAGTTTCTGCCCCGACATTGTCTCACAACTTCGTCCAAACCGGGCTCGTAAATTGGCAATTTGTCGGAATTCCACTGGTTTATCCTGTCCTCGCTTTTATCACAAACTGTTACCTTAATGTCGGGACATTTTAGCGCGATAACACTACAAGTTGGCCCACCAACGTACCCTGCTCCCAGACAGCAAATCTTCTGTATAACCATGTTTAAAAGACGTCTTTACACTTCCGCGATACGATTAATGCAGTAAGGAGTGTTTATGAGCGATTAACACTTGTGTTTTATTAGAAAAACACTATTTTAGGATACTGATTAGTAATCGCAGATTTAATCGCGGTTTTTAATTAAATAGCCAAGTAAAGTTTTATTGTGCAGACGAGCGAATAGCGCGGCCCGAGACTGATTAATAACGGGCCGCGGCTCGTCGACGTTGTTTTATTGCAAAACCTCGTAGCGCGCAAGATGCAAAAGCAATTTACGAGTTACGAGAAACGTGAAACGAGAAGTCATTGACATTTGACGATATTAGTGATGTACGCACAGAACAGAGAGGAAATAGAAGAAAAGCTCTCCATATAACCTGTGGGGCGCTACAGACCTTGGTAGATTTGGAGTCACTGTCGAGTTTGACATAAGCCTGAAATTTGACAGAAGATTTTTTTTCACTGTTTATTATTTTGGCGCTACACGGTATCTTCATAAACCTAATAATGTACACCAGGATTTTTAAATTAAGGTCCATTTATTTTTAAATGAAAGTCCATTCATTTTTAAAGATATTTAAATATATTTCACAAATAACTGATTAACAAATTATGTGTTACATATATTATAACAATATAAATAACTATTAAACAAAGATGTAGCACCATAACTAAACTAACTTTTTCTGTGTCATGACTTGTAATTACAGTGCTTAAACAGTAATTATTAATAAAATAAATCGTAATAGAAGTGCTCATACATACAGTAACTATCAACATACAAAATTCACTATAGTTCATATTACAAATTAATGACTTTCAATAGTATCTAATAATGCCATGAACAAGTCCATTTATTTCTTCCTATTAACATTTGTGTCTTTTCATGCATACTAGCCGCCAACGAATAGTTAACGATGATATAATATTTTACTGATTGTAACATTATATAAATAACTAAACTAAAATAATGACAATATTATAGCTCAACTATGTATGACTTAATAATATTTAACTATATTACTACAATAACAATATTAAAAACCGCTTATATACTTAACTAGTGGCCCGCCCCGGCTTCGCACGGGAGAAGTAGAAGTGGACGTTTTAACAGGAGTAAATTCGTGATACATTGTATTTTTATAGGTATAAAACCCTAATGGTTTACGCAGCGCACGGCTAGGGCCCTAGAACATTACTTTATTCTACCATGAATAGTTTTCACCGCATGCATATAATGACTGTTCGATAATTGTGACTAAACCAAAATAGATTTCACTATTTTGTAGATATTGGTAAATACAGCAAACCCCTAGTACATTATTTTATTCTACCACCAATACTTTTCACAGCGCATGCATATAATGACTGTTTCGATTACTGTGACTAAACCAAAATAGATGGATATAATGTCCGTGGACTATTTTGTAAATATTAGTAAGTACTACAAACCCCTAGTACATTATATTATTCTACCATTAATAGATTTCACAGCGCACGCAAGTTAATGAATATATTTGGTAATTATGTGACACCTTAGTTCACAATATTGCAGATTTCTTGCGGATCCCTAATATTTTTCAAAACCTCGTAATATAGCCTATGTCACTCACACTGAATTAAGCTCTCCATAAGTAAAAGATTTTTTAAATCGGTCCAGTAGTTTCGGAACCTATTCGTTGCAAATAAAAAACAAAGTTTCTCACTTTATACTATGATATTGGTATTGGTAATAGATTGAATAATCTGGAGACATATACGGATTACAGAAACAGTGAAAACAGTAAGAAGAGCATTCATAATCCGATGTTGTTGCAACCCAGTTTAATAGAGCTATGTGATAAAGAGAAGCGAAATCATAAGCGACTGCCTCTTTGGCGTAGAGGGCGCAAGCTCGATTGCCAATCAAGAGGTCCCGGGTTCGAAACCCAGGTCAGGCAAAGTGATAAATATTGAATTTTTCCATTAGGAATTATCTCAATAACTGCCTGGACTCTGGAACTGTGCCCGGTAGATGGCAATAGGCTCGCCCCCTATTACATGGGACCAATAACATACTGGCGAAATGTGGGTGTATCTACTGTGGGACTGAGTCCTGGGTACACATCTGCCTACCCCTTCGGGAAAAAGGGCGTGAATGTATGTTGTTGTTATGTTTTTTTGAGTCATAAGCGCGTTTTAATTATTTACAGAACGCCATCTATTATGCAATGTTGGAACTAAATTACCTTAAAAATGTTGCTTTAGGGTAGTTATGTCTTGCAAGAAAATATTGAAATTTTTCTGTAGCGCCATCTAGTAAGCATTGTTGGAACTAAAATATTCATAAGAAATTTTAAAACTGTATTTTTCCACAAAAGGGCTGAAATTTTTGAAAACGCTGAAACACGTGTTTAATTATTTTCATTTTAGAATGTTTCTACAAAATTTGAAATTAATCGGCTCAAAAATGAAGTCTACTCCATACAAACTTTCAACCCCTATTTTTTACACTAAGGGGTAAAATTTTGAAAAATCCTTTCTTATTACTTGTCTAGACTGTAAAAATAATCTATTGTCAAAATTTCATCATCATCGGTCCAGTAGTTTTGGCTCTGGGTTGATGAGTCAGTCAGTCAGTCAGTCAGTAAATCACTTTCTCTCTTTATATAATAGTATAGATAATAATGCAATCACAAAACACTCTCTTTAAAACCTAATGTCAATACCAAAAAAATGTAAATGTAATGCAAATACCAAATAAATCACTTAATAATATTATGCAATGATTACAATAACTTATAATAACAATATTATATAATGAACATTATAAAAACTAATATAATATTATGTAACCTTAAACTACTACTATGATAAAATTAATATTGTGGTTCACCAGGATTGATATTAAATATAGCTTATAACATAAATTACACATACGACATATATTTTTCATTTGAAAGAATTATTAAATATATTCAAGTTATACTAATGTTACGATAATTATGAATGTATTATTAAAAATAACAATTAATTAATAGACATTATTGTAAAAATGAATTATTGCGGACTGCATGGGTGGCGTAGTGGGTGCAAGCTCTATCTGCCGATCATGAGGTTCCGGGTTCGATCCCCAGCTAGGTCAGGCAGTGTTATTGAATTTTTCTATTAGGAATTTTCTAAGTGACAGCCTGAAATCTGAAACTGTGCCCTGCAGATGGCTTTACTTTTACTGATGATAAATGAAATACTTTCCAATGTTTTGATGGCTTCTTGCCAAAATGTAACATGATGTTGACTGGTCCCCTATTCTTTCCTGGTGCAGATCCTCACCGTGAGTCGTTAACACTGTCGAAGAGCTTGTTGAAGAACAGCACTGCATCTGACGTAGTCTCGTTGAAGGGCTTTCCACTTGATTGGATTGCTACAACAAAACATACACACATCGTGTTATAAATGGGTGTAATAATACATAAGGAGGTGAATTTAAGTAAATAAGTAACAAAAGAAAGAATTGCCAAATTTTTGTTGTGAATTTCATGTGTTTATTTGTTTGAAGTTATTTGTTCAGCTTTACGGGTACTTGTAAGTTTTACTAGAGCCTATTTTATCAAGTTGTATATTAATCACAATATTAATATAACATATACTAATACATAATATAATCAATGATAATGTACGGCTTCCATTTAAGAATTGGCATATAACGTAAATACTTAGTGATAAATATGTAGGCCAAAGGTAATTAGGTATTTTCAATTATCATGCATACCACATAATGTGTTTTATAGGTTCCTTCTCTTCTTGTAATTTGATATTAATAGTTTGCTAATTAATTTATATTTTTGGATTTGCTATCTGATTTTATACACAACACATTGTATTGACCAGATCAGATGAACTTAAACTCATCACATACATAATAAAATATCAATTCATAGCTTTACTATATAGCTAAATACCTAGTTCAATATTGTGGCGTATTTGATCTCATCATAAATCATTCCGAAAACTATTCATGCAGGAACGAAAAGTCGCTCTCTGGTGGCAAACAAGTGATAAGGCCGTGTTTTGGATGTCTAAGAACCATACCTCTTAAGTCTTTTAGTTTCCGAGATCCGTTGACCAGTTCCAAATACTTTTTGCACCCAAAAGCGTCCCAAGGTTTTAATCATTTTAGTCTAAGGAACCATACCTGAAAGAATTTGAAAATTTAATTTAATATTGAATCAGTGGCCATCTTTTTTTTCGCCCATCTAAAATCTTCAGGGTTTATGCATTTTTATTTTCCGCCACCCACTCACAAGCCCTAACGTTTCCAAGATCCATCGACCTGTTCTACCAGGGTTCCACCCAGAAGACCTCCCCCCTGTAGGTTTTATCACATATTCATAGAATTCCCTATCCGACAGTGTGACATTCTCAGCCCTCAGACCTCAAGCCATTGAGTCTGTAGCCCAGTGGAAATATGTCCAGCTTTAAATCGGGAGTCCCTGGAGCAAATCTTACCATGTGGACTTTTCACCTGAGCGGTACCATGTTTCAGATGACACGTTAAACTGTACGTCCCTATAGTTTCATATAAGATATTATGTAGGAGGCAGTGATAAGGTCATGTCTGAGGCCATGTAAGAATCTTGGCGACCCGTAACTCGGACAAAACGGGTTGTCCACATAACTCATGTGAATTAATCAAGGAGTGTACTTGGGGTAACCCGTTCTGTTTGAGTATAATTTTAAATAATTGTGTGTATATTTATACTCTAACAGAATGGGTTTCCCCAATTAAACTGCTTGAGTCCGACCATTGTGGGGTATGTGGTCAAAAAATGTTTGGGTCACCAAGATTCATACAAACCCTCTGGACTCTCCGGCTTTCTCTACATAACATTATTACTATATTGTCTATATTCGGGACCTTCAGGTAAACATGCCATCTGAAATATGATAGCCTCAAGACAAAAAGTCCACATTATGTCAATGCAATACTAAACCAGAGCTCCAAGTCGAAATATAAGCTGAATAGAACATAATGGTGCCCTTTACAGTTAAAACTCCGAGAAATTGGCATTCTATGTCACATCACATCATCAGCCAGAAGATGTCCACTGCTGAACATAGGCCTCCCCTATATAACGCCCATAAACTATTCATAATATGGAGAAATATTGCCAACATCACCATGCTTGGCAGGCGGCTCGATGATCGCAGTAGCTGGAATACTTGGGAACTATTTAAAGCCGGGAACCAAACGTCAAATCTATGTACTAGATAATATTTGCATCAATGATAACTTGGCTATGATTTTATAAGCCTATGTGGTGATTAGAAAATGACAACATCCTAGACAAAATAAACTAGTGTAAGTTATTATTATCAGTGACTATAGGAGTATGTTACTTATATAATTTTTCATTCATTACTGACATTGCTGACTTTAATTTAATTTATGATCCACTTTTTTTTTTTTTTTTTTTTTTTTTTTTTTATGATAGTGAGTGACAAGACGAGCCAATCAGGTGCCTGATGGTAAGCATCATGATTGCCCATATCAGACACAGTGTCACCCAGTGTTTTAAAATTCAAAATTCTGCGCGGCACTGCACTGCGCCTGTCACCCTGAGATATGAGCTGTTAAATCTCATCATGCCCAGTAATTTCGCTGGTAACATTACCCTTCATACCGGAACACAGTAATGTTTGCACATTACTGCTTGGCGGATGAATAACTGGCAAAGGTGTGGTACTTCCCCAGGCGGCCCCCTGCAAAAGAGGCCTACCACTACACAAATAATACCACTTACCCTAAGTGCTTCTCGACTTCGTATAATATAATATTATGTGGGGTGTGAACAAGACTTAGGTGGACTGAAGCTGAAGTTCTTACTATACCAAGTACTTTCACTCTCTGATCGGCTGCTGCACTTTGCCAAGTTCTATATAATTGAAAGCTTGCTACGAGCTTTCATCCTCTGTAGTGACCTAGAATGTATATCATTCCGTGTCAAATAAAAAAATCTTTTATAAACAAATCAAATATAATTATTCGATGAAAATTAGAGGTTATATGACATTATAAAATTATTAATTTAATAATGCATTTTTATGTATTTTGTTATGTACGTTTGTCCGAAATCAATGTTATTACTTACAATGTGATGATATTGTATATGAATATAATTGTTCTTCATACTTCCAAATAGCACAAAACAACACGGCATGGTTTCGATCTTTTAAACATTGTTGATATATATCCACGTATGATTTACATCTATTAGAGATATAAATGATTAGTACACCTTTTCCTTGCGGTATTATGGATAAATACTTCAAATAATTATTCAAAATTCTTAAACACGTAAAAAGCCAAGCGATCAAAACAACAAAACTAGTGATGTCTAACTGTCGATGGTTGACCTCAAAATTATTTTAAGGTATCGATCGGCTTATCCACAATTATGATAGTTTCTTGAAGATCAACAATTTTTGATATGGGTGATATTAATAAGTAATTGTGTAAAAAATTTAGTTATGAATCAAAATTATATTTTATGAGAATTATATTTATGATATTTATAGATATTAACCACAATATGTGGCAGATGTTATTGTAGATGACTTTTAAATAGTATAAATTCCATTTACGCAACTCGGTGACGTCTCGGTGACTCGGTGATGCCTCGGTGGCGTAGAGGGCGCATCGAGTGCCAATCAAGAGGTCCCGGGTTCGATCCTCAGGTCAGGCAGTGTTAAATATTGGATTTTTCCATTAGGAATTATCTCAATAACTGCCTGGAGTCTGGAACTGTGACCATAGGTACATGGCAATAGGCTCACCCCCTATTACACCCCCTATAACATTATACTGGCGAAATGTGGGTGTATCTACTATGGGACTGAGTCCTGGGTACACCTCTGCCTACCCCTTCGGGAAAAAGGCGTGAATGTATGTTATGTTACGCAACGACGATATAATTGTCGTACCCGAAAACTATAGTTATCATTACTATTATTCAGTAAAGAAAAATCGGGATATTCTCATAATAATGCAGCTTAGCTTATATTATGAGCTATATGAGTGAAACTGTGAAGTTTTGATTAATATGAGCATACACATAATTTTATCGTATATATATATATATATATATATATATATATATATATATATATATATATTACCATTCTATTTATTATACCTATTTATTAAAACCAATAAATAAAATTCATATTTACAAAATTAATCGTATATTATTTTATATTATGTTGTTAACTAGGTTTTCCTCGGCCGAAGCTTGGCATACTAATAACGAATAATGAATACCCCAATACATAAACAAAAGGGATAGGCAAAGGTGTACCCAGGACTCAGTCCCCTAATACTTTACTTCAAATTGTTGGCGTATGGATCGCGGCATGTTTTTGAACGATGTGGATGTTAATGTTGCAGTCGAGCGAACGGTGCCGCGGCTTTATGTTGTATCATAACATTATTTAATATGGCGATAATCGATAGTGGGCTATCGGAGGGCATCACTACTTAGATGTAAGATGGCGGTCATTAGTGTTGCTACTTTACATAAAATATACATATCATAGATAATTAATATGAGAAATGTTTGAGCCATAGACTTAACAAAGATAATGATTAAACGACTACAGACTTACAAGGAATTCCCTCAGGAACGTCAGTAATGTCATATCCCACAGTGACTGAATTTGTATTTGAAAATGGGTCTTAAATCAAATATTCAAAAGTTCAGGTTCGCTTGTTAGCAACACTATATATATAAGTATAAATTCATAGACATATATAGCTGCCACAGACTGCCACTAAGACTACATGTGTTTGTATGGGAGTGAACCACGGCTGATCTGGAATTTAAATCAACAAACAACAGCCAAAAGCTCAACTTTTTATTTAGATTGAATCTGTCGCAAATAAATTAAATTATATTAACCCATAATGGATAATATGTGTCGTACCTGTATGTCCCGACATGATCTTATCCCATTATTTAGTGAATTCAGTTTAAATACCGAGCAACTACATCTTGCCACTGGACTTCAAGTATGTATATATTAATAATTTTGTTCACTAAGAAAATAGATTTTAATGAAGTCCCTAACCGCAAGGACGCCTCGAGAAGGAAGGCGCGACGTGGGCATGCCACCAGCCCAATCATCATCATCTCAGCCGTGGTAATCCACTACTGAACATAGGCCGCCCCTATAAAGAGGGTTTTGATAATACTCGCCACGCTTGGCAGGCTGGTTGTCGAGCGCAGTTCGATGGTTTATTGCAGAGGATGCTGCAGTCCGTCCTCTGAATCTGTTAACCCTTAGCCGGCTCTTACCGTAACCATGGGTAGAGAGGGTGGAGCACTATTCTAAATCAGGTAACTCCTCAGCACACCAGCCCAATAGGTCGACGATTATACTATCAGTAAAATCGCAGCTGAATTCAACAGTGTTAAATATTGGACTTTTCAATTAGGAATTATGTATATCAATAACTGCCCGGAGTCTGGAACTGTGCCCGGTAGATGGCAATAGGCTTGCCCATTATTACATGGGACCAATAATATACTGGTGAAATATGGGTGTACCTACTATGTGACGGAGTCCTGGGCACATCTCTGCCTACCTTTTCGGGAAAAAGGTGTGATTGTATGCTTGATTCTAAAATTTGTTTCGTTCTGCTCAGGTAGATGTGCTTTCACCTTTAAGAGGTAATGCCACCTTTTAAAAATAGACACAATCCTATTAAATAAAATCTAAATCCGTGTTTTGTATGGATTCCCTTGTATACTCAAAATATAATACTACTCAATAAAATATCTCAATATTCTAAAGATGAAGTTATCTCTGTCCTTTTAATATCATCATGCACATCATCCGCTGGAAGACGTCCACTGCTGAACATAGGCCTCCCCATAGAATGTCATAAAATACAAAGCAATCATAATTTTTCTTTATAGGTAAATTCTTGAGTTTTCTAAAGTGAAGAACACCAAGAAATTCCCACTTGTGTCATGATTTTTGTAGTGGTAGGCCTCTTTTGCAGGGGGCCGCCTGGGGAATTTTGAATTTTAAAACACTGGGTGGCACTGTGTTTGTTTTTTCTGTATTTTTTGTGTGAAAGAGCAAATCCTTTTTGTTATGTTTGATTTATATTAGTTTTTATAAATGTACTTGTGGGTAGATGATAATAAATCAGTTTTGCTTCTGAACTTAACTATGGCGTATTCTTCATTGGCGACTTCGGAAAATTAATTAAATCGTGTGATAATGGCGTCTAATACTGCAAATATCGTGTTTCCGGGAGCTTTTAATCCAAAGACTGATAAGTGGTGTGATTATAAGGAACTTTTACTATGTGCTCTGGACGCGGCGGGTTACGACGATACTGACAACACCAAAGCTCGCTCTTTATTCCTATCTCAGTGTGGAAAAGACACCTATGCGTTAATTGCGTCACTATTGGTGCCTCTTCGTCCGACAAAAGTGCCCTTATCAGATATTATCAATGTTTTGGACCAATTTTATGAACCGGAAGTGAATGAAATTTTGCAAGCGGGAAAGTTTCATAGACGCGAACAAACGGAAGGCGAAAGCGTGCAGGACTTTGTGGCCGCGATTAATGCGCTCGGCGCCAAGTGTAAATTTACGGACTTGAAACGTCAGTTAAGAGACCGGCTGGTATTGGGGGTACGGGACGCTCGTTTAAGGCGGGACTTGCTCAAGACTAAGGACCTAACTTATTCGATGGCGTTGCAAACGTGTTTAAATTACCAAGCGATATATCCCGACTTGTACCAGGACACCACCGAGTCAAAGCAAACTCCTTACAGTGGGAGTGAACCTATGGAGATTGGTAGAGTTCACTCGACCTCATGTCGATACTGTACGAGACAACATAAGTCAGGAGAAAGATGCCCCTTTGTGAAAGCCAAATGTTTTTACTGTAAAAAGTCTGGCCATATTGCTGCAGCTTGTGAGAAGAAAATGTCAAAAACTCATCAGGTAGAATCAACATCAGAAAATAATAGTGCTGCGGCTTCAGGAAAATTAGAGGACATGATGGGCTTGTATATGTGCTCTGTGAGCGACTACCAACCACCAATATATGCACAAGTACAAGTAGATGGAGCTAAATTAAATATGGAAATTGATTCTGGAGCAGCCCGCTCCATCATATCTGAGAAAACTTATAAGAAACTGTGGCATGTTCCCCCACCCTTGAATTCTACTAATGTAAGACTGATTACTGTTACCCGAGAGGCACTCAAGGTATTAGGAAGTACAAATGTGCGAGTTGTCCTCGGGGAGAAGGAAGCACAATGTGAATTATTGGTTGTGGCAGGTGATACTCCTTCATTGTTGGGCAGAAATTGGTTCCAGCCGCTCAATATTTCAGTCATGGGGCTATGCTGGTCCGAAGATGTGATTACCCCACTGACACAAGATTTTCCTGAGCTATTTAAGGAAGAGCTCGGGCAATACAAAGGGCCTGAAGTGTCACTTCATGTACGGGCTGATGCTGTTCCCAGGTTTCTCAAATCTCGTCCGGTTCCATTCCCAAAGAAGAAAAAGGTTAATGAGGAGCTGCGTAAAATGGTCGAAGACGGCGTTCTGACACCAGTCAAGTACTCAAAATGGGCGACACCAATCAGAGTTGTAACAAAGGATGATGGGTCACTGCGCATTTGTGGTGATTACCGGGCCACTGTTAATGCATCTATAGACGTTGATACCTATCCCCTGCCGACATCAGTGGAAGCTTTTGAGAAGTTAAGTGGCGGTCGAATATTCAGCAAATTAGACCTGAAGCAGGCATACACACAAATGCGAGTTGACAACGAGACTGCGGAGCTTTTGACGCTAAACACGCCACTTGGATTGATGAAAATGAACCGTCTGGCATTTGGAGTTAGTGCAGCACCTGGTATATTTCAACGGGTGATGTCCACAGCAATGGCGGGCATAGAGGGAGTTGCATGTTTGTTAGATGATGTGGCGGTGATGGGTAAAAATACCCAGGAACACAACCAGAGATTGCGAGCAGTGCTATCAAAGCTGAATGAGATGGGCTTCCGACTGAATGTGAAGAAGTGTATCTTTTCCGCGGATTGTATCACATTCCTTGGACATACAATCGACGCGGAAGGACTACATCCATCACCTGCGAAGGTTAAAGAGATAAAGGAGAAACCAGCTCCAACAAATAAAGAGACACTGCGTGCCTTTTTAGGCTTGTATAATTTCTATGAAAAATTCTTGCCGGATAAAGCGACGCTTTTAGAACCTTTGTACAGACTTCTAGAGGCAAGGAGACCATGGTCTTGGAGTGAGAAGGAACAATATGCATTTGAAAAGGCCAAGGATCTAATTTCTTCGGATATGACACTAGTTGGATATGACCTAAATAGAGAATTGCTTCTCATATGCGATTCATCAGAGTATGGACTAGGAGTTGTAATTGCCCACGTAATGGATGATGGGGAAGAACGACCGGTGATGATGGCGTCACGCACTCTGCAACCGCACGAGAGACGATATGGACAATTTGATAAGGAAGCATTAGCGATAATGTTTGGTCTCACCAAGTTCCACGAATTCTTATCAGGGCGTCAGTTTTGCATCATCACTGATCACAAACCCTTAGTGGGTTTATTTAATCCGAAAAAACCTATCCCGGATCAAATCTCTCCAAGGATGCTACGATGGTCCTTAAAGTTGGGCTGCTATGATTATACAATCCGATATAGAGCTGGAAAGTTAATTGGAAATGCTGACGCTCTGAGCAGATGGACAGCACCGACGGTTTCTGGTCACATTGAGGAGCCTTTGAGAGAAGTACTATTGTTAGAGGAATGTCCTAATGGCTGGGACTTAGATGCTGGCAAGATTGCAGCAGAAACAAAGAAAGACCCCGTGCTACGGCGAGTTATGTTTTACGTGCTTCATGGTTGGCCACAGCACAATGCCGATCCAGTGTTACAACCCTATTGGAGCAGAAGAGAGGCTCTTTCACAGAGTAAAGATTGTTTACTGTGGTGTAACAGAGTCATAGTACCGATGTCTCTCCAGCGAGAGGTACTGCAACTGCTACATACCCCACATGCTGGTATAGTTCAAACGAAGGCTTACGCTAGAGGGTATGTGTGGTGGGTTGACATGGATAAACAGATAGAAGCGATTGTGGCGGAGTGTGCACAATGCCAGCTTGTGAGGAACAATCCACCGAAAGACCCACAGACCTGGATACCGTCGGACAAACCTTGGAGCCGTGTTCATGTCGATTTTGCCGGCCCATTTCAAGGCAAAACTTTTGTCATACTTATCGATAGCTATAGCAAATGGGTCGAAGCAGAAATTGTGACATCTATGAGTAGCGGAAATGTCATTAGTATATTGAGGAGAATATTTGCAACTCAAGGGTTGCCGGATGTCCTAGTATCAGACAATGGTCGAACTTTCAGTTCGGAAGAGTTTGAAACGTTTTTAAAGAAAAACAGCATAAGGCATCTATTTTCACCACCGTATCATCCAGCGACGAACGGTCAAGCAGAAAGAACTGTACAGACTTTTAAAAATAAGCTAAAAAAGCTTGAAAGCTCACAAATGTCCTGGAGTGAGAAAATGGCTAAAATATTATTTTATTTGAGAACTGTTCCAAACAGCACCACCAATAAAACCCCTGCAGAGATGCTGAATGGCCGGAAATTTAAAACCGCGATATCAATTCTACATCCAGAAAATACACCAAAACATGCAGACAGACAGCTAGATGTGATGGCACACAACCCGCCTAACAGGTCCTTTGAAGTTGGTCAACCCGTTTTGATACACATGTATGGACCAGGAGAAAAGTGGAGAAGGGCCAGCATAGAAAGCATTGAAGGGCCAAGCACATATAGGGTGAGGACGGAAGGTGGAGAGCTACACCGGAGACATGCAGATCAAATATTGACTCGAAGAGTTTCTGACCAGGGACATAGTGAGCATCAATGCTTATCATGGGACAGACCGGATAATGAGTCAAGTTCTCAAGAAGATCCTATTGTAATACCGGACTCTAGTTTATGGCCTGATATCATAGGCATACCCGATGATTCACCTTAATTTTGTTTTTAATCATATCCTAGAAAAGTACATTTGATTTGCTTTGTTTAACTTTAAATTTATAATGCTTTGATTATAGTCTACTCATTATATTTATTGAATTATGAGAGGAAGGTATGTTATGTTTGATTTATATTAGTTTTTATAAATGTACTTGTGGGTAGATGATAATAAATCAGTTTTGCTTCTGAACTTAACTATGGCGTATTCTTCACTTTTAATACAAAAAACATAAGGATAATGTTTACAATGCCGTCGAAATATCACGATAGAATTTATTTATCAAATAAATTATAATAAATTATTTATCAAATAAATTATAATAAATTATTTATCAAATAAATTATATCCTGCTGATAGGTTGGAGGAAACAGGGGAATACCAAACATTTTTTTTGTTAATTAATAATTCTCTAGATTGCCCCTGCCGATGGCCTCCCGCAGACAATTTGCAGATCTTGTACAGATGTCATCACAAGTGCTCTAGAGCTTAGACAATTATGCTATCAAGTTGATAAAACGCTCAGAAAACTAGTATCAAAGGAATTCAAAATTAAACCCCTACTTGATATTGACAAAGTTGATAAGATATTTGATAGTACAACTTGTTTTGACCAAATTGATAATTTCGATATCAAGACTGAATCACAGGATAATGCTATGATAGTGCTGATAGATGATAGCAAAGAAACAACAATATCAAAGATTGATGATGTTACTGCCAAAAATGAGAATATAATGATTGACAATGATAACATTAATGATACAGAAGTTTCTGACAACTTTGATAGCATTGATAATGTTGACATTTTTGATAGTACAAGCAATGCCTCTTTTAATGAAAGCAGGAATATATTCAGAACAAAATCTGATAATCAAAAAGATTATGACAAAAATATGAATGATACCGTGTCTGAACTAGAAAATATTGATATTGATAGCATAATAAATTCTATAATTGAAAGCAATGTCAAAGCTTCAATAGCATATAAAGCTGATGAATTAATAACCAATAATAACACAAAGGAAGACAATGTAGTTAGTAAAGAAAATAATACAGTAAAGAAAAAAAGGAAAGTGGTGAGTTATTTTTGTATTTGATAGAGTAATTCGTTATATAGTCCTAATTAGGTTTCCACTCATTTCAAAATGTATGAGTCGCATACAATCAAGGCTCTGCCAAACCTCTATGGCATCCTGAGGGCGTTATAATATGTAACGCAATTTTTGAAGATTTTTTCACAGATTCACCTGCATAGACATCGTTCCCGTGGGAATATCGGGAAAAGAGTGCCCCATGTGTTATTCCAGGGTCTAAGCTACCTGCATACCAAATTTCAGCTCAATCTGTTCAGTAGTTTTGGCGTGAAAGAGTAACAAACATCCATCCAACCATCAATCTAACCAAAACATATGAAATTTAACACGATCCATTGTTGTTTTGTTGTTTTCACAATAATATTAGTAGAGAAGTAGGATGATAAATGTTGTTAAATATCCTTATTTATGTATAATATTTGTGTTCTGTAAATATGGGAAAAAAAATAATAATATTTTTTTAACAAAACTAACATATAGATATATGTAGTATATATGTGTAGTAGATATATGTAGTATGTAGTATAAGTATTATGTTGTGATGTCTCTCATTTCAGGTATTCAATTCGGTTGCGGTTTTCTTCCAAATTAACCGGTCATGTTTTTTCTTTAAATCGATCAATATCCAGCGTTTGTTGGTCTCTCTATCCACGGCGACATTGGCAAATTTGTGCCCGCACAAGCCATTAAAAATAAGAAGTTGAAGTTGATAATAATGTCTTGTTTTTTTAGTGTCGGGAGCTAATTAAAAAGTATATGTCTTTGGCTGTGACGCCATTTAACCCAAAAGGGCCAGTCAAGTGTAAGATGTGCTTCAACCAGTTAAAAAATGTGCAAAATTTCCGGAATCATGCAAAGCTTCATTTTGATCCCGAGCATATGTGTAATGTAAGTATCCTTTTAAACCTCATCACCTATCACGTTGATAAAACGCTCAGAAAACTAGTATCAAAGGAATTCAAAATTAAACCCCTACTTGATATTGACAAAGTTGATAAGATATTTGATAGTACAACTTGTTTTGACCAAATTGATAATTTCGATATCAAGACTGAATCACAGGATAATGCTATGATAGTGCTGATGATAGCAAAGAAACAACAATAGTCCTAATGAGGTTTCACTCAGCTCTGAGCATATGTGTAATGTAAGTATCCTTTTAAACCTCCCACGAAAAATAATGATATGGCAGCACTTAGGGCCGGTTTTTTGATCGTTAGTTACAGTTAAGTTAACCATTTGTCAAACTAACTATAGTTAAATTTCTAACCAATGGTTAAATCGTGTGGAAAAAATAGTGAACCAGGAATGAAAAAACGAATTTTGTCGCGTTTTAACTATTTGTCAAAAAATTTAACCATTGGTCGACTTAATCAGTGATCAAAAAACCCAGCCTTAGTCATCTGGGTGAGAGTTACTGGTCAAACCAGCAGTCCAAGAGTAAAAGTTAAATAATAAACTGGTCAGTCTCGTGTGCTGATGACACACTCCGGACACTTGACTCAATTCCCATACAAAAGTCACCATATAACTACCTATTACACAGACACTGCACACATTGAGTTTTGTACACGTTCAAGAGTGCGTGAGGTGATTTCCGATCGAAGCGGGATTCAAAGAGAGCTCAATCTCGTCCGCGGGGTGAGGAAGGCCCGATTTGTGGGCGGAAGACTGTCCATTCTTTACATAGTATTATTATCTGTTCTATGCTGATGATTATGACGTTTACCTATATTGATATGGTTCCAGGAATGCGATAGAAGTTTCTTCCAGGAAAGTCAATTACGAGTCCATCAGGAAAGATTCCACGGGAAGGAGAAACGGTTTAAATGTGAACTGTGTTCTTACAGAGCATGTGATACTGATAGCATGCGGGTGAGTTGGCTATACTATTTGGTTTTTTTTGTTATGATAGTGAGTGACAAGACGAGCAAACCAGGTGCCTGATGGTAAGCATTAAGCATCATGATTGCCCATATCAGACACAGTGCCACCCAGTGTTTAAAAATTCAAAATTCTGCGCGGCACTGCCCTGCGCCTGTCACACTGAGTTATTAGTTTTTGAAGCTCGTCATACCCAGTAATTTCGCTGGTAACAATGCCCTTCAGACCGGAACACAGTAATGTTTGCACATTACTACTTGGCGGATGAATAACTGGCAAAGGTGTGGTACTTCCCCAAGCGGGCCTCTGCAAAAGAGGCCTACCACTACGACCAAAACAAAAAGGCTTAGACCAAAACACTTCATATGTGACGGTTTTTGTCCGATATACATATTAAAAAAGCTCTAGTAATAATTAAGGGGCCATCCTTAAATTACGTCACACGAATTTCATGATTTTTTGACACCTCCCCCGTTCTTGTCACAGCGGGTCACATTTGTGAGACCCTCCTCCCGCTTACCTAGTGTGATGTCACATATTTTGCAATTTTACATTTAGAAATTTATGCATAGCCGCCTCGTGGCACCTTCAAAGAAAACGAATGTAACCAAACCAAATATTGTAAAACTATCTGTTGAAAAAATTAAGCCCTACAAGTTTCTTGTGCGTTCTTCTTGTAGAGGCATCTTTCCGAACGCACGGTAGACTCAGTACTGTTTATCTTCATTGACGTGCAAAAGTGTCAGATTATGACCTATTTGAATTTTGAGTTTGAGTTTGAGTTTATGAAATTAAAACAGCAGTTTTCCCAAAAACAAATTAAATCTTATAGTCATGCAGACAGAGTTGCAACATAAAAATATGTTATTCTTTAGTAGGTGTGTAGTTTAAATTTAGTGTTGTAATACTGTTATATTTTAGAAAAATGTGATGTCACAAAATTTGGTACCCCTCCACGCCCCTTGTCACACTTCGTCGACCCCCTCCCTCCTGTGTGTCGTAATGTATGGATGGCCCCAAGGTGTGCATTAACCCATCAAACTGAACAATTTTCAGAAAGAATTGTCAGAAAAGAAATTGTCTTGTTTCGTAACGGAGTTACAAACGTTGACTTTTCAGTCTGTGTTCGTAACTTTTTGGGTACCACGGTATTTGCATAACGGTCATATTCGATTATATTATGACATGTTTCTAAAAGGTTGTAATTCTTAAGGGGGTGTTAAAAAAAAAATTTAAAATTCGCAAATGAAATTCCCGCAGGGGTAGGCAAAGGTGTACCCAGGACTCAGTCCTATAGTGGGTATATCCACATTTCACCAGTTGACATTCTCGCCGATTGACAGCCTCGTTGGCTCAGATGGTAGTAACTCTGCTTTGTGCCGTAGGCCCCGGGTTCGATCCCCGGGATATTAAGAACCCTCTTGCAACTTATTTTACGGAAATATGACCAAAAATTAGATTTTTGATCAGCTGTCATTAATCAAGCTATATCTGTCAAAGCGTTGACATTGAAAGTCGTTAATACAAAGCCCATTTCACACAGAACCACGTGTACGAGGTGCACACAGGCGAACGTCCGTTTGTTTGTAACGAATGTAACGCGGCCTTTAGGAGACGATCGGTACTTATACAACATATAAGAAAACATTACACTATTATACCTACTTGGCAGGTCAGTATAAATTCCCCATAGAATACCACAGAATAAATAATATTACTAACCAGTAACATCACTCCAGGAATATACCTGTTTTGGTATAAGAATATGCCTACTCTTTCTTACACACGAAGAAGTCTGTAAAAGGATTTGAATCATAATATTTTCTTTTCCTGCTTCAATCACGACCATTCCTGGCTATATAATACCACTTCCGACTAACATAAGTATTTTGTTATCATGACTAAATCCTTCAATATATAAATTATTAGCCAATTTTATTGTAATGAATGATATTAAAATTTAAATATTATGTATGTATATTTATATAATTATATTTAAACATACATTCACGCCATTTTCCCGAAATGGTAGGCAGAGGTGTACCCAGGACTCAGTCTCATAGTAGATACACCCATTGGTCCCATGTAATAGGGTGCGAGTCTATTGCCATCTACCGGGCACAGTTCCAGACTCCAGGCAGTTATTGAGATAATTCCTAATGGAAAAATCTAATATTTAACACTTTGACTGACCTGGGGATCGAACCCGGGACCTCTTGATAGGCAGTCGAGCATGCGCCTTCTACGTCACCGAGGCAGTAAATTATATTTAATTATATAATATTAATAATAATAAAATGTAATTATATTTAATGACTATATTATGCTTATTCTCCTGATCCTTAATCCTTTCCTAATTTATTCGAACTTAGATTTATTTATTTTTTTCGCGATAAATGTTTCCTCCTTTTTACTAAATACTATTGGCAAATACACAAGCCGTGTGTTGCTGACATGAAAAAGAAAAAAAAAGATAAATGGGTTCTTCCAGTTACCACCTCCTATGTCACCGCTGGTGATATAGGAAAAAATTGTTGTTTTTTTTGTATTGTATCTTGTATCTTCTTCTTTCTTCTTCTCTTATGGACCCACACGAATGTATTGCCAGTGTCAAGTTATATAAATTTTAAGTTAATATTGTCAATTAGTCAATTCAGAGTCAGGGCAAGCCCAGTCAAGTCACAGCTCTAGTAAAGTGGTGGTCTTTACAAGAAGCTGGCGGAATTTTGGTGCGAACACGAAAAATCCCATTTCAACTCTCGCATCACTCGCCAAGAGACTTGTGTATCTTCGAAAACATTCAACACGTAATATTCCACCATTATTACACGTTAAACACTCGAAAATGCACCAATAATTGATAAAGATACGGGAGTCAAACTGTATTGTTCGGTCTCCCGCCAAAACTCCTATCTTGTATCATAATAGGTATATTACTTGTTGACAGTGCGATCGTTGTTCGTCTATGTTCAAATCTCGTACTAGTCTATGGAGCCATCAACACAAAGTGCATATAATGAGAATGACCTACCATTGCTATCTCTGCAGTAAAACGTAAGTAATATAATATCATTATAATAAATTCGACAGCCTCGTTGGCTCAGATGGTAGTAACTCTGCTTTCTGTGCCGCAGGCCCCGGGTTCGATCACCGGCCAGGTCAAACATTTGTGTGCATGAACATGTCTGTTTGATCTGTCCCTGTGTGTTATAAGCTTATATAAGTATGTATATCAGTGACTGCCTCGGTGGCGTAGAGGGCGTATGCTCGACTGCCAATCAAGAGGTCCCGGGTTCGATCCCCAGGTCAGGCAGTGTTTAAATATTGGATTTCTCCATTAGGAATTATCTCAATAACTGCCTGAAGTCTGGAACTGTGCCCGGTAGATGGCAATAGGCTCGCCCCCTATTACATGGGACCAATAACATACTGGCGAAATGTGGGTGTATCTATTAAGGGACTGAGTCCTGGGTACACCTCGGCCTACCCCTTCGGGAAAAAGACGTGAATAAGTGACGTATGGTGGCGAATCGAATTCGTGGTACAGCCGCGCCGTACCATTTTCGATACATTATTGTTGTTTATGAGACAAACGCCTGTAATTTATTTGAAAGCAAACCTATTTTAGGGTTCAATAGGAACCCTTATGAGATCACTTATTCGGTTTTCAATCTGTTGGTCAAGACACTTTATCTCTAAAACGCGCGTGGACGTATTAAAATTTATCGAATTACATAGATACTCAAGTTTGTAGTCACTTGGTGCCGTGAAAATTATCAACCTCGTAAGTCAACACAATAAATAGTAAAAGCGTTCTTTGTCCGTGATTTAGTACTTTCTCTGTTTACAAACAAACTTATTCTCATTTTTATATAATATGCTTATTATATTTTTGGTATAGATTTAAAATTAATTAATTTAAATTGTGAAACCACCGTCCTTCCAGCATTTTGGTATAAGTCCTGTCACCGCATGGTTGCCTGGAAGAGATCGCTCTGAGCGATAAGGCCGCCAATTGTTACACATTTTCTAGTTATATTATGTGATTTTACTGTTTTTTTGTACTAGTTGTGATAACAATAAAGAGTTTTCTATTCTATTCTATTCTATATAAAATCCATGGGCCGAACGCCTGACAGAATCGCCATAGTCGACTTATTTTACTTTCGATATTGATCATGAAGATAATGATTTTTCGCGGTATTTCTCACTATCGGTAGAGCGAACAATAGACGTACAATTATTTGACAGAAATTTGGTGCTTAGTTAAACTATTTATTACAGTGTACGCGGTGGCGCGGCTAGGAATCATAGTACCTGGCCGCGCCACTGATTTTGTTTAATTTCTTGCGAACTTTTATAGTACAATTTTTTTTAATATAATGTATAATAATGTACATATTAAGAACATATTTTTAAAATTATTTTCAATTCAAGTTCTGACTGTGGCGCGGCTAGGAAGTACCACGCGATTTGCTCGTCTTGTCACTCAGTATTATAAAAAAAATTATATATTAAAAAAATTCACGAAGAGAAGGAGAAGTGAAGCAGCCATTTATGAAGTGCATTTTTAGAGTTCCATACCTCAAAAGGAAGAAAAGGAACCCTTATAGGATCACTTTGTTGTCCGTCTGTCTGTCTGTCAAGACACTTTTTAACGGGAACGCGTGGAGGCAAGGGCGTCGCCAAGGGGGGGCAATCGAAAAAATTTAGCTATTATTGTCAATGTTGACATTTAAGTGCCGCCTTATGATAGGCACGTATTTTTAATTGCAGAACCATCTGAGCCCTATTTCATAAAAAAAAAATCTACAAAAGTGTAAAAAATCTACAAAATTGTAGGATTGTAGGTCTTTTCTGTTTCATAGAAATTTGTAATTGTAAATTGTATACAAGCAAATACCTGTTGTATATGTACCGTCTACACAAATGGGGAATTTGGGTAGAAATTCCTTCTTGACTAGCCCCCCCCTTCATCATCGGCTGGCGACACCCTTGCGTGGAGGCATCAAGTTGATATTGATATCAACCACTCAGATCCGCGGTCCCTTGTGACTGTGTAAACATCATACTTCTAAGTTAACGCAATCGAAAGTTATGGCCATATCACTGCATATTTCCATACTTTGCGCAAGGAACTAATAGATGGCGCTGTATTTTCTGTAAGCGGATTGTTTTTCGAAATTGGATGCGTTTTGTTCAGGTATCTACGTATGGAACACCTACAGTCGCATTAACAATAAAAGTTTTTTTTTTTATGATTATGAATGACAAGACGAGCAAATCAGGTGCCTGATGGTAAGCATCATGATCGCCCATATCAGACACAGTGCCACCCAGTGTTTTAAAATTCAAAATTCTGCGCGGCACTGCACTGCGCCTGTCACCCTGAGATATTAGTTGTTGAATCTCACCACTCATTATGCCCAGTAATTTCGCTGGTAACATTGCCCTTCAGTCCGGAACACAGTAATGTTTGCACATTACTGCTTAGCGGATGTATAACTGGCAAAGGTGTGATACTTCCCCAGGCGGCCCTGCAAAAGAGGCCTACAACTACAAAAAAATTAAACAATTAAAGTTTTTTTTTTAATATAATTATTTTTACTCTCAGGTACAATAAGGTGGGTGGTGTAAGGAAACACATAGAAAAACTCCATGGAATACCTATAGATCAACAGTTGTCTAAAATTCAATGTGTTAAAACTAAAAAGTAAGTTAGTTGATTGTTGCAATATACAGTGAAACCTGGTTAAGTGAGACATCAAGGGACCTGCAATTTCGTTATACTTATAGAGGTATTCCACTTACCCAGTGTCTCAGATATACAGGTATAAATAAATATCTGTCTCATTTACAGAGGGTTCCATTAATAGAGGTGAGAATACAGGTTATTTCAGTTATAGAGGTGCGATCATTAAATAAAATAACGTGTTATGTATGTAAATGATAGAATAAGAATGAGTAAACAAACAATGTTATCTCAGTTACAGAGGTTTATGCATATAAAATTTACTCGCTGTCTCAGTTAAAGAACTAAAGAAGTAACTATGATGATAAATCGAAAGAACAAATCCCAGATATAGAGGCTTACCTCGTCCCACTAACAGAGGTAATTCAGTGCCAAAGTGTTGGGACTGAATTACCTCTGTTGAGCTCTTGTCTCAGCATGAGTTCCAGCTATGGAGGTTTCTCACTTATCCAGGTCCCACTTAACCAAGTTTCACTGTAATTTTTATTTCTTTTTTTAATTGTCATGATGGAAATAATCGTGTGTCGTAAAGTATTAGAAACTACCCCCATTTTGAAACGTAAGAAGTTTATCTCATTCAATATTATAACAATGTATTTTATTCTTTAAAAACGTGAATCGTTAAAATATTACAAATTAATATAAAGGAACTACCTTGACTGCTTCAGTGGCGTAGTAGGCGCAAGCTTGATCTTAAGGTCCCGTGTTCGATGCCCAGGCCAGAAAAAGTGTTAAATATTGTATTTTCCCATTCGGAATTATCTCAATATTATAACTGCATGGAGTCTGGAACTGTCCCTGGTAGATGGCAATAGGCTCGCCCCCTATTACATGGGACCAATAACATACTGGCGAAATGTGGGTGTGCCTATGGGACTGAGTCCTGTGTACACCTCTGCCTACCCCTTCGGGAAAAAGACGTGAGACGATTTTATCATTTAAAAAACCAAATCTTTCTTGATTTTATTTAGTGTTTTAAATTAATAATTTGTTTGTTTCAGGGAGGACAGTGCTGTTGAAATTCCAGCCAAAAACTTTTTTACATTTAAAAATAAAAAGAAAAATAAATAAATTACTGAAATTATGTTTTTTTTAAACCGACATGTAATTTTATCTCTGGTAATTTTCTTATACCTCATGAAATATAGCTTGATAGGTGATAGCTGAACAAAAATCAATATTTTGGTCATATTATTATGTATTTCCTTAAATAAGGCACTTTAATTGTATCATATCAGTTGAATTATAATTCTCTTAGAACTTAATTTACGGAAATATGGTCAAAAAAAAATATTTGTTCAGATGTCGGGTATCAAAATGTTTTTTACAAGTTATAACAACTGCTGCCTCGGTGGCGTAGTGGGCGCAAGCTTGACTGCCAATCATGACGTCCCGGGTTTAATCCCCAGATCAGGCAGTGTTAATTTTCTCAACAACTGTCTGGAACTGTGCCCGCTAGCATGGCAATAGGCTCGCCCCCTATTACATGGGTCATAGGACCAATAACATACCAGCGAAATGTGGGTGTACGTAGGTACACTTTGGCCTATCAGAGGTAAAAGGCGTGACTGTATGTTATGATCTAAAGTTCTGATGTTCGAGCAACACGGTCTTGTAATCAGATTATTACCCTAACCACAGAACACAAACGAACGGCGGAAGACCGCGTTGCTCGAAGGTTATGTTCAGTTTATATGTATTATCTATGGTTATGTTCCTTTTGTTCTGGGTTGTGATCGGAGTATATGATAGAGCAACAGCAACTAAGAAAGCAACTTTTCAAATTGACATTTTTAACATATGTTTACGAAGCTATTACTATAACAAATCGCTTTTTAAACAATATTCGTAAATGCATTCGGATTGTCAAAACTGACATTTGAAATGTTACTTTTGACAGCTGTTTTTATCTGTTTACCTATATAGATCTATAACAGCAGTAACAGCAGTGAAAAAAAGTTTCGCAAATCTCAAATCAGAATCAGATAAAAATAAAAAAGATACATAACTAAATATGGATAATATGTGTCGTACCTGTATGTCTCGACATAATCTCATCCCATTATTTTCTGAATACAGTTTAAATACCGAGCAACTACATTTAGCCACTGGACTGAAAGTAAGTAGAAAGTTGGCATCGATAATTGCTTGTATTTCTTAATCCTATTATATATACCTACCTATATCATCATCATCATCATCATCTCAGCCATTGGTAATCCACTACTACTGAACATAGGCCTCCCCCATAAAGGGGCGTTTTGCCAATACTCGACACGCGAGGCAGGTGGGATGTCCAGCGCAGTTCGATAGTTACTGACCTACTTATATGCTTCGAAGAAATTGCTTTATTTAATAAAAATACGTGACAGCCACACACAAAGGCTTATTAATATTTAAAAAGTAGGTTTGTGTGTCGTTAAATACTATAGCCCCACAACATACTTAATATTTTTGCAAAATGTTTTCCTACGTTATTGATGAGTCTCCGCGCGCTAAGACTGAGTACCGCACTACCAAACAACAAAAACTTCGAAACTGTAGCAACTTTCAAATTGTGCATAACACAATGCTGGTGTGTGTAAAACCGTTTGCAAGATTGCTAATGTGTGTGTAAAAGCATATGGGACAGGCTCAGGTATGCTGACTTTGGTGTAATTTTATGCCACATCTGAGAAGTATTACAGCGGTAGGCGGTAGGTATCTTGGAGTGCATGCAGAGACCTGTCTTGAATCTAAGGTTCACAAAGGTTTAAGGTAACTCATGATTCTTTTAACATTTATCTAGGTTGAACGTAATGATGGCCTCCCACAGACAATTTGCACATCTTGTACAGATGTCATCACAAGTGCCCTAGAGCTTAGACAATTATGCTATCAAGTTGATAAAACTCTCAGAAAACTACTATCAAAACAACTCAAAGTCAAACTGGAACATGATATTGATAAAATTGATAACATATTTGACAGTACAGCGTGTTTGAACCCAATTGATATCAAGACGGAACCACAGGATGATGATATGATAGATGATAGCAAAGAAAAACACAATATTGATAATGTTACAGTCAAAGAAGAGAAAATAATCATTGAAATTGATAATGTATTTAGTAACTTTGATAGCATTGATAATAGTGACAAGTTTAATAGTACAGGCAATGCCTCCCTAGATCATTGCAAGAAGAAAGTAGTAACATATGGTAGTAAAAAGCTATCAAGAAATATCAATAATGTTTTTGATGACCTAGAAGGTATTGATAGCACATTTAAATCTATTTCAAAAGTGAGTGATAAAGGTATAAAAAGTTCTAAACCTGCTGACAACTTTGATAGCATTGATAATATTGACAAGATTGATGGTATAGGCAATGTTTCCATAAATAGTTACAAAAACAAATTTAGAGCACAATATTATAATCAAAAACAATCACATTACAACACAAATCTACCAAATAATATAAAAAATACTATAGCTGATATAAAAGATCATCATATTGATAACATATTTAATTCTATTTCAAGTAAACATAAGGGTTTAAAAATATCTATATCTCATGATAGCATAGATGATGTTGACAAGCTTGATAGCACAGCTTATGCCTCTTTAGCTGATAGCAAGAACAATGTCAGAGAAAAATATCATTATCAAAATCTATCAAAAAATATCAGAACTCTAGCTGATCTAGAAGAACATGATATTGATAGCATATTAAATTCTGTAATAAAAGAAAATGAAGGTATAGATTTAAAAACATCTAAAGCTCATGATTCAATTGAAAACAAGTTGAATACAAAAGCAGATAATTTCAATAATGAAGAAAAGCAAATAGAAAAACGATGCAAAACTATTAATCACGTAAGTTTTTGTGTATTTTTAACATTATTATGCCATAACATTATTATATTCCCAAAAGGCAGAAGAAGTTGTTAGGGGTATAATACCCAGGACTCAGTCACATAGTTGGTATGCCCACACTTTGCTAAATATGTTTGTTCAGTCACATGTAATAGTGGGCGAGCCTATTGCCATCTACCAGTCACAGTTCCAGACTAAACTGTCATTGAGATAATTCCCAATGACGAGTACTTATAGTAAATAACACTGCCTGAGGGTCTCGAACCCGAGACCTCATGATTAGACGAGCTTGCGTCTTGCGCCCACTATGCCATTGAGGCAATCATATTTATATTAAGTCCAACTTAATATTATAAATGCGAAAGTTTGTGAGGATGGATGGATGGATGGATGTTTGTTACTTTCTCACGCTAAAACTAATGAACCTACTGTGCTGAAATTCGGTATGAAGATAGTTTAGACCCTAGTATAACACGCAGGCACACCCTGGACACTCGACTCAATTCCCATACAAATGTCACAATGTAACTACCTACTACACAGACACTCAAGTCAAGTCAAGTCAAATACGCAGGCAGTTCTCCGCAACTCGACGACAATGCGCCTATTTTGCGTGTGGGTGGGTGTGATTCTTTACTCGAGCCACCCTAGCTCTCCGAAGAATTTCAGCAGCCCTTTCAGGTTGCTGACAATCTCGGTGAGCGACCTCGGGGTTCCGAGGTACTGTGCCCGGTATGCTGCTACTCCTGTACACTCGAGAAGGACATGAGCAGCTGTCTCCTCCGCTTCCATGCACGCTCGGCATAGAGGGCTGTCTGTAACACCTAAAACATATAGATGTTTGTTAAAAAGTCCGTGACCTGTAATGGCGCCTGTAACCGTTCGAAGTTGGGGCTTACTCAGGTGTAAGAGCGCCTTTGTGTGACAGTTTATTTCTGGAAGCGCCAGTTTCGTCTGTCTGCACTCATTGTGATTTCCCCAGTAAGTGGAATGTTTGCTACGGGTTTGTTGTATTAGGAGACTGCGGATTTGAGTGAAAGGTATCGGGACTATTGGTTCCGGTCCTACCGCCTCCATATCCGAGCCTCTCCGGGCCAGCTCGTCCGCTGCATCATTGCCTCGAGAGCCGCTGTGTCCCTTGATCCATTGAAGGGTAATACTATTGTTTAAACTTACCTCCGAGAGTTTCTGATGGCAGTTGTATATTAAACCTGTACTCATGCTGTGGCTAGTTAAGGCTTGTAATACCGCCATGCTGTCGGATAGTATTCTTATAGATTGATTTGTTACTTTCCTGTCAGCAATGGCGTGTGTTGCTAGAATAATCCCCATACATTCCGCTTGAAATACGGTGTTGTGGATTCCTAGGGGTACCGAGATTCTGATGTTTAAGTCTTCTGAGAAGACACCCGTACCTGTACCTGATTTTATTTTCGAACCGTCTGTGAAAATCCTGATCTCCCTTTGGTTCAGTCCTTCGTACGATTCGAGGTCCTCCATTAATTGGATTTTGTATTTTTTGTCGAAGACAAATTGTTTTGGGATTTTGTCGCTTACCGCCATCGTTACAGGTATCTCCTCGTACACCTCCTTTAGTATACCTGTGTGAAGCGTCCCGTTCTCTGACAATAGGTTCAGTGTTTTTAGGCGGATCGCTGCCATTGCAGCTTCTTGTCTTACATACAGATGCAGCGGTTCAAGCGATAGCATGACCTCCATCGCTGCGGTGGGGGTAGTCCTCATGCCTCCGGTGGCTGCTAAGCATGCCAGTCGCTGGAATTTCTGTAGTTTGTTTATTGTCGTCGTTTGATTTGTCTTGTTCCACCATGCTATTGCTCCATAGCATAGGGTGGGTCTTATTACCATTTTGTATAGCCACAGTACGATTTTCGGGTTTAGCCCCCATCTTTTTCCTATCATCCTGCGGCACTGCCAGAATATGATTCCAGCTTTGTCTATTTTTTTCTCCAAGTGACTGTTCCAGGTCAATTTCCTGTCCAATATCACTCCCAAGTACTTTACTTCCTCGGATAGATGGAGCTCTGTGCTAAAAAGCTTTGGCATTCTGTAGTTACCTAGAAGCCGTTTCCATGTGAACATTACCGTCTCGGTCTTGCTCGGGTTTACTAATAGGTCGTAGTCCTTACACCAGCGTTCTACTATGCGTAGAGCCGCTTGGGTGAGGTCGCAAACTACATTCGCTGATCTTCCTTGTATAAGGATGGCCAAGTCGTCCGCGTATCCTATTGTATAAAAATGCTGTCCATTGAGTTTGGTAATGAGGTCATTTATTACCAAATTCCATAGAAGAGGCGAAAGAACCCCACCTTGTGGACATCCTTTCGCAACTAGTGCGATTTCTGAGTCACTCGATATTCGCACTATTCTCTTGCTAAGCATGTTCTTGATCCAGTTCGACATTACAGGATCAACTCTGTGTCTATCCAAAGCTGCCCCTATGCTGTTGAAGGTGGTTTTATCAAAAGCACCTTCAATGTCGATGAAGGTACCTAGACATATTTGTTTGTTCTTTATAGCTTCTTCGATCTTGCCTACCACTAAGTGTAGAGCCGATTCTGTCGATTTCCCCGAGCTATATGCGTGTTGGTTTGGGTGCATGGGTATGTCTTTTAACACTCTGTCTCTCAGTACTCTCTCACACAGTCTCTCCAGGGTCTTGAGCAAGAACGAGGTTAAACTGATGGGTCTGAATGACTTGGCGTTTGTGTAATCGCTTTTTCCCGGTTTAGGTAGGAAAACCACTTTAACTTCTCTCCAATCTTTAGGCATGTACCCATGCGCTAGGCAAGATGTTAGAATGGGTTTGAGTTTATATATGATGGTATTTCCTCCCCACTGTAAGAGTGCGGGTATAATACCATCTAGTCCTGCTGCTTTGTACGGTTGGAAGCTGTTTATTGCCCATTTTAACCTTTCCTCTGTCACCACCTCCTGGGCGTATTGCCAATTCCTATTAGTTATTGTGTTCTCTCTATCTTGCCAGCTTACTTCTTGAACAAATTTGCATCCTGGAAAGTGTGTCTCCAGGAGCAAGTGCTCGTTTTCTGCTGTAGATTTTGTGTATGTGCCATCTTGCTTGCGGAGGGATCCCAGACCAATCTGTGGTCTGTTGAGTATCTTCCTCACACGGTTGGCTTGTTCGCATGTTTCAATGTTTCCGCAGTAATTCCTCCACCCTGACTTACTGCGGAACCGGAGGCGTTTTTTGTAGTCAGATTTAGCCTCTTTGTATTTGTCCCAGTCCTGATCAGAACTGGTATTCATAGCCCTGTTCAGTCGTTTCCTAACTTTTTTCCGCAGACGTTCAAGTTCTGGACCCCACCATTGTTGGCTTCCGGGCCTTCCGTCTGTGGCTTCGGTTAGTGGGCATGCATCATGGTAACACTCCATTATGGTGCTGGTTAGAGTATTTACCTGTTCTTCTATTTGATAAGTGTTCTCCACATTTCCCCACTCGGTGTCTCCTGCAAGCCTACTATCCAGGTACCTCTGGTACCTGGCTTTGTTAGTCTTGCGTGGGTTTCTCCGGGGGGGTAACTTGGGTATGTTTATCTTAAGATCGAAGCGGATCCACCGGTGATCAGAGCATGATGCCTCCTGAGACACATGCCATCTCTCAATGAGTTCCGCAGCCCCTTCTGTTGCTAGAGTAATATCTACTATGGTTCTACTACGTCTGGTAACAAAAGTTAGTTCCGATCCTATGTTTATAATGTTTAGGTTAGTTGTGAATAAGTATTCAACAAGTGTCTTACCTCTGTCATTGGTTTGTTCCATCCCCCACAGTGGGTGGTGTGCATTAGAGTCGGCCCCGATGATTACCTGGAGTCCCGATTCTTCACAGTATGTCATCAGTCTTGTTAGTTCACGCGGCGGGGGATCTACATCCTCGTGCATGTAGGCCGATGCTACTACCATTTCTTGACTGATGGCTTGTGATGTATTAAGCCTTATTGCGTACAGATCTCTGGAACAGAACCCTGTTTAAGGCTGTGCCTGTACATTGATGCTCGTCAAGATGCATGCTCTTGGTGTGTCATGTTCATTTGAGACGTATAACTTACCTCTTCTATTAAGGAGTCCCTGTATACGGCCTTTTTTTTTTTTTTGTGACCCAGGAAAATCTGCATACAGATACCCGGCCATGCCGGGGGGCAGGGCCGGGTTATGTCCGAAGCACTCATCCGCAGCCCCTGTATACGGCCTGTCCTAACCCACGGCTCTTGTATTAGGACGACGGCTGTGTCTTGAACCCCCAACCAGTTCCGCACTTGAGCCGTGGCGGTCTGAATATGTTGGAGGTTCGCCTGTACTACTCTAAGAGCTGACGAAAGGGACGTCATCCTGAGATGTACCCCCCTCGCCCTCTCCCAGGTATAAGTTGGCCAACATGTGTTGGGTCGGCTCGTCTAGGTCGTCACCCTCGGGCCCGGAGAGAATCTCCTCCTCCGAGGGTGTCGGCTTGTCCAACACTAATTGGCCAGACGTCTCCTCTACAACCTCGACGTCTTTTGTTTTTGGCTGAGGTTTGGTTGCCACCGGTTTCTCCTTCTTCTCCTCGGTCTGGCTTCCGCTGGTTCCTGGCTCACTAACCGGAGGCTCCTGCACGAATTTACGTCCCTGGCCTTGGAACTTCAAGTACACGGTGCCACAACTAAAGTTGAGGCGCCGCTTCCTTTCTATCAAGGCCGGGATAAGGTCCTCGGGAATTGTGAGTACCAGGAACCATCCCTCAGCTTGTCGCTCGGCTCGTTGCAGCATCCATCGGTCGATACCCGCCCAAGGGTTCTGGAAGGATAGCGCTATTGCGATATCCTTCACGTTCTCCCAGAACCTCTGGGGGTCCGGGACCAACAGCCGCATCTCACCCGTTGTGGAATATCCGATTGCTGCCGTACCGATAGACTTGCGCCCGTCGGCAGCGGCATCACGGATATTACCTGTTTCAGCCACTCCAGAGTTGTTTTGTTTTCGCACCAGAGTTTAAGGAATCCATCCACATGGGTGGGCTTGCCGTTAAACACCGGGACGACTTTTGGAGTGGGTGATTTAGCCTCCATGAGAATCCTACGTTGGATCTCACGAAGCATCGTATCGGCCAGGTCCTTGGAAATCTGACCGGATTTCTCGCTGACGACAGCAACATCCAGGTCAGATTTGGTCACCTTAGCGTAACTTGCAGAGGGCGCTTGTGGAGGAGTGTACAAACGCTGTTTCTTGTGCTCGCCCCGGGGAGAAATTGTCTCATCGAGACGGGCACGTTTCGCAGCTTTGCGCTCCTTCCTACTGAGCTGACGCCTCTGCTGTTGCGGGGGAGGCGCTGACCCAGGGGTGACCGTCTTCTGCGTACCTACAGCCTGCTGGCGGGGTTTCCCAGTAGCGGGTTTCGGTCGCTCCGTCGGTCTCCCTTGAGACGGCTTCCCTGTAGGAGGTGCTGGTTGAGCCGTCGGTTCCGGGTTTGTGCCAGACGGCCCACCAGCTTGCGCTAGTGGTCGTCCTGGACTGCCAGCCGGGGCCGGTATCTCCACCAGATTGGGGCCTGGTAGGCCCTCCCGCAGTTTGGCCGCTTGGGCCGCCCTGCGTTGTCTTTGACTTTTCTTCGGCCTCTTAGCTACTCCTTTTTGGGGAGTTGCACCGGTGGCGGGACCGCTGGAAGTGGGCTGACTAATAAGGGGGGGCCCTTATTAGGGGGTTTGTTCTTCCCCTTCCGGCTCACCACCTGCCAAGAAGAAAAGCGATTGTCGGGGTTTGCACTGGGCTCCGTGGGTTTCCCCTCGGTGCCAGTTTGCACACCCGATGTAGAAGGATTGGACCTGGTTTTATCCAGTTCCTTATCCTTGTGTTTGGGCGACTCCGGGATTGCTACCACGGTTTTTGTCATGGTGCTTCCAGTAATCGCTTTAGGGGCGGCCTCCGGTAAACCAGAGTCCGCGCCTTGTGTGGCTATTTTTTTAGACCTGTTTTCCATTTACAGTTCTTAGAAAAACTTCATCCTTCCGGCTTCCCACCCTCCATGGAGCCCGCACCTTTGGGAACGCCTGTGGCGTTAGGATTACCGGAAAGGATATAGGAGAGCAGGGTTAGCTAACAACCAGAGCATCGGTCGCTCGTTCGGGCCTAACAGAACGCCAGGCAGGTCACCTGTCTTCTGTCGTGATAGCCCTCCCTTGCATCGTCAACTTGGTCTTCTGCTAATCCCCACCCACCTCGCCGATGACCCTCTGACGGGGCATCTTGACCATTTCCCCCCGAGTGGCTAGCATGGGGGGCCACCGTTTCGCCTGAAATCGGGACCAAAGAGGGAGTGTTGCATCCCGGCGCAATTAGCCCCATACGCCGTTCAGCTCAGCCCCCCAGGACTCCGTCATCCCTGCTTACGGCGCTCAACTGCACAGGTCCTAGTGCAGGTGGGCGTTATAGTCTGCCGGGTACGCCCACGTTCACCGACAGAACCGAGCGCGCATTGTTCCCCGTACCAGCGGTAGAACCACCGTTACGTTGGCCCATACGCGCTAAAAGGGGGCGCATTGGTAGCAGCCACCGTAGTGACTGCTCTCAATACGACCCTGTGCCTTCCTCCTTTGCCCGGGCTTAGGACCGGCACCTTAGCTCCCAATGGCCCTCTCCATCCGCCATTAAGAACTAAGGAGGCGGAGTTTGGAGGAGGAGGCGGAGACTACACAGACACTGCACACATGGAGTCTTGTACATGTGCAAGAGTATGCGTGAGGTGATTTCCCATAGAAGCAGGGTGCTTGGAGAGCTCAATCTCGCTTACGGTGTGAGGAAGACACGATTGGTGGGCGGATGACAATGTCCATTCCATACGTAGTATTATTATCTGTTCTGTGACATAGGGTACTTTTTACTCCAATGATCCCACAGGAACGAAGACTACACAGGTTAAATCGCGGTGTACAGCCAGTAGATTTATAAAACCAATCAATGACGTTAATAATGCCTTTTTTAATTTCAGGAGCGAAATAAAAAGTACATGTCTCTAGCTGTTACCCCATTTGATCGTTTCGGGCCGATCAAATGTAAGATATGCTTCATCCGGGTGAAAACACAGCAGAGTTTCATGAACCACGCGGCTCGCCATTTTGATCCCGAGTTCAGGTGTAATGTAAGTGTTAACTCCTGACCGATAAGGAAGAGGTGTTATAAGTCTGATGAGCCTGTCTGTTGCATTATCCGGTTAGTGTGTAATAGGGTTCAGCAGGGCTATTGTCGTTCTTCATAATCACTAGTCGCTATCAGGCCTGAATCTTTATATTCTGTGGTTCGAGTTAGTAACGGGGCTAGTGGACTCTATTATAGCCTAAGGATTAATCTGTTAGTATAATATAATTAAGTTTCATAATATAACAAATTATATATGTAATATATAAGTCCAACAATATTATATTGTATAGCGGATTAGTATGTAAGCTATGTACCTATAACTTTTGGAAATAAACTTATTATTATTATTAAGACATTATTTTAACAAGACCGTGAACTGCCAAATTTGCGAGGCAGACACAGCCACAGCGAGTGATTCTCACTCGGGACCATTTTTTCGACACAGTGCACGGTCTAGTTAATAAGTATAACATAACGTCTTTGGTTAGTAACCGGACTATTGACAATTGTAGAACTACAAACTACACACTAAAGTGATAGTCAACGAGTTGCACAATAGCCCCGCAGTACTAAAACAAATGTCTGGATATGGGAGTATCCAGATAACACTGCTTTTTTACTGCGGGAATGAGTCGAAGACACATTCCAGCATTATTTTTTTAAATGTCAGGGTGTTACGCTACTCCTGAGAACGTTTGTATGGACCATATTGCTTGGAAATAATTTCCTGCAAAGTTATTTCAGAAAATGTGATCCTTCAATTTGTGGGTCAAGTGTTAGGTTGAATAGCAAACAACACCATGACTCTGGAGTCGTGGCTCACATCCTAGAGTATTTTTATAAAGTGCGGGAGCCAGAAGCTCGAGGGAGGTCCTGTATTATTAAAAAATCTAGATAGATAGATAAACGCTTTATTGTACACCTTACAGCGAACATAATATTATGAAAATAAAGTAGGTACAGTTAGTCTTAGGCTAGTACAAGTGGCGGTCTTATCGCTTAAAGCGATTTATTCCAGACAATCGAACGTAAAGGAGTTGAATTATAAATATTTCTGGTACTCATTGTTGTTTAAAAATATAAATAATAAAAAATCTAGTGTTTTGTGATTGCTATCATTTTGGATATTTAAAAAATAAAATGTGTAGTCATATGTATGTATGCATAGTGTAGGGTTCCATACCTAGATACCAAGAACATACAGCGCCATCTATTAGTTCCTTGCGCAAAGTATGGAAATATGCAGTAAAATGGCCATAACTTTTGATTGCATTAACATACAAGTGATTTTTTTACAGCCACAAGGGACCGCGGATCTGAGTATTTGATATCAATTTCAACTTGATATCTCCACGAGTTCCCGTTAAAAAGTCTCTTGACAGACTGACAGACAGACAGACGGGCAACAAAGTGATCCTATAATGGTTCCTTTTTCCTTTTGAGGTACGATACCCTAAAAATAACATTGCCTTTACTTCACCCGGCCATCCAAACGAACTGACAAGTGATCTAATGAATCCCAGCACGATAACATTCTCAAGAATTAGGAGAAGAGCTCCGCAAGACATAATAAAGGATTTAGAAATATTAGTTGGATGGGCCACTGGGCACATACCACTCACGACATGCTTCGCAGACACCCAAACTCTCGCTCAATGCCCATTAGGCAGATTGCAAGAAGCATACAGTATAAAAAAAAAACTTCACCCGGAACGTCGCGAGCCTCGAGCTCGAATTGATGTTTAAGAAAACTTTCTTTCTTTTATCTGATTTTAGGAATGCGATAGAGGTTTCTTCTCAAGTAAGTCGTATAGACTTCATAAGCAAAGGTTTCACGGTGAAGAGAAACCATTGAAATGTGATAAATGTCCATATAGAACTTGTGAACGGGATAGCTTACGGGTAAGAAGACCTATTTTATAAACCTTAGATAATTAACTACAGTCTCATCATCATCGTCAGCCCACATTATCATCCCACTGCTGGGCATAGGCCTCCTCCCTCTTGTGCCAATTTTCTCTGTGCTGAGCGGATCTTAAAGATGTCATCGACCCATCGGGCTGGTGGGTCTGCGGACGCCACGCCTTTCTTCTCGAGGCGTCCATTCGGTAAGGGACTTACTCCACCTGCTATCACCTGCTATAACTACAGTCTACAGTCTACAGTCCGTCAAATATAAGAAGTGCCTATGTGTGGCTCTGTGAGCTTTAGACCTCACGAGTCTGATTTTTCTTTTAACATTAAGTCCTATGTGTTTCGGCTTCCGGTTAAATATAAGATGTTTCTGATACCAGTTTTTTCCCGAAGGCATGTGCTTATAAATCATTATTATGTATGTTATGTATGTAATAATGAATTGATTAACTTAGGTAAATAAATAATATTATATATACGAAAAACCGTGAGGTTTTCTTTATCCAAATAACAAACAAACTATTGAGGGCAAAATTATCCTCTCTTTCTCCATATTTGGGAAATTTGATTTTGTATGGATATCGAACACCCTCAAAGTTAAAGTATGTATAATAATAGGTAAATAAAATAAAAATATTACGCTATGGACTCCCTCAAGATAGTCTTAAGTTAGTCCAATGAAAACGCCTAATAATGCAATTAATTATGTAAAAAAAGGTCCAAACGCTCTTGTTTGGAGATGTTTTGATGTACAAATAAAAAAAAAAAAACATCCTCAAAGTTAACATAAAGCTCATTTCACACAGAACCACGTGTACGAGGTGCACACAGGCGAACGTCCGTTTGTGTGTAACGAATGTAACGCGGCCTTTAGAAGACGGACGGTACTTATACAGCATTTAAGAAAACATTTCGATAAACCTACTTGGCAGGTCAGTATCTAAAGATTTTCATATAATATTACTTATCCCACTGCTTCGGTGGCATAGTGTTGAATTATGTGTATTACAGCCTAGAATCTGGAACTGTGCCCGGTAGATGGCATTACGCCCCATATTACATGGGACCAATAGCATACTGGCGAAATGTGGGTGTACCTACATGGGACTGAGTCCTGGGTACACCTCCGCCTACCCCTTCGGGAAAAAGGCGTGAATGTATGTTATGTTATTATATTTTTTTTATTAATGATATCAATCCTTACCCTTCAGGAATAAAGGCGTGATGTTATAACTTTATCGGTTCAGATGTTTTAAATATTATTCTTCATCAATATCATGTTCTAGATTAGCGATAGTATTACTGATATTTTTTGATTTGATTTTCATACTCGCCTCGGTGGCGTAGAGAGCGCATGCTCGACTGCCAATCAAGAGGTCTCGGGTTCGATCCCCAGGTCAGGCAGTGTTTAAATATTGGATTTTTCCATTAGGAATTATCTCAATAACTGCCTGGAGTCTGGAACTGTGCCCGGTAGATGGCAATAGGCTCGCCCCCTATTACATGGGACCAATAACATACTGGCAAAATGTGGGTGTATCTACTATGGGACTGAGTCCTGGGTACACCTCTGCCTACCCCTTAGGGAAAAAGGCCTGAAAGTATGATGTTATGTATGATTTTCATAATGATATCAAGGCTTACCCTTCAGGGGTAAATTCGTGATATTATAACCTTATAATGTTTATTACGTTACAGTGTGATCGTTGTTCACGGCTGTTTATGTCTCGATCAATACTCTGGTCACATCAACAAACAGTACATTTCGTTAATAGTACATATAGCTGTTACTTATGTACTGCAACGTGAGTATTATATATTACAAGCTGACCAGGCAAACGTTGTTTTACTTTTTTTTTTAATGCCACATCATAAAAAAAATCAGTCCGAAAAATAAAAAAATTTTTTTGGGGTGGGCCACCCTTATTACTTAGGGGGATGAAAAACAGATCAGATCTACCTAGTGTGAATATAAAATTTCAATTGTAGTGGTAGGCCTCTTTTGCAGGGGCCCGCCTGGGGAAGTACCACACCTTTGCCAGTTATTCATCCGCCAAGCAGTAATGTGCAAACATTACTGTTTCGGTGGGAAGGGCAATGTTACCAGCGAAATTACTGGGCATGATGAGATTCAACAACTAATATCTCAGGGTGACAGGCGCAGCACAGTGCCGTGCAGGATATTGAATTTTAAAACACTGGGTGTCACTGTGTCTGACATGGGCAATCATGATGCTTACCATCAGGCACCTGATTTGCTCGTCTTGTCACTCACTATCATAAAAAAAGATATTATTTACATTGTTTTAGATTTAGCGTTTTATTATAATGATTATTAATAAAATTGTGTTTATTTCTTTTCAGATTTAAAGGCCGGCCTGCAGTGAAAAGGCATTTGTTGAAAGTCCATGAAATACCTAGAGACCAACAATTGAAAATAAAATGTGTTAAAACTAAAAAGTCATGAAATAAATAAGCTTACACATATAATACGCTTTTTATTATGCATCTTAAAGGTAAACGCACACTTATCCGAGCCGAAAGAAACTAATTTTAGAATTCTATTTGACTTCAGGAAGGCGTTTGATAGGGTCAAATCTTCAAACGGCTGAACCGTTTTTCAAGAGACATTAGCTAAGAACACTCGATCAAGTCAGCCTACAAACAAAAAAAACGCATCAATATCAGTCCACCCGTTTAGGAGCTACGATGCCACAGATTGTAGTGGTAGGTCTCTCTAGCAGGGGGCCGCCTGAGGAAGTACCACACCTTTGCCAGTTATTCATCCGCCAAGCAGTAATGTGCAAACATTACTGTGTTCCGGTCTGAAGAGCAATGCTACCAGCGAAATTACTGGCCATGAGATTCAACAACTAATATCTCAGGGTGAAAGGCGCATTGCAGTGCCGCGCCGAATTTTGAATTTTAAAACACTGGGTGGCAATGTGTATGATATGGGCAATCATGATGCTTACCATTTTGCTATTTCCTGCAAAGACATACAGACTCAGCAAACTTATAACACCCCGCTTTTTTGGTTGGGGGGGGGGGGGTTAAAATAAAAAATAAAACAGCTAAGATTTCTTCATCAATTTATTGAATATTCATAATCTATATAATATGTAACATTTAACTTAATTCTAAACATTCCATAGACAATTGTATTAAATTAACACGTGTAATCAAGAACGATACTATGATGGCCCGAACGCATAGGGCCGATAAACCCATTGGAAACAAGCCTGCAGTGACAAAAGCGGTGAGAAAATCCTTACTTAGCACAGTACCTTACATAAATACACATATACACCGCCTCGTTCCATTTCTTTCCACTTTCATGACATTCTTCATACATGCTCGTCGGTTGTTGGTACTTTTGACTTAGCCTTTCCTTAACAGGACTTCTTAGCAGTTTGACATATGTAAACGTGCCTTTTCCATTAAATAATACTCTAACACTTCAGCATATTTTACATGATTTATTCCAAGGCCACCATCTTCAATCTCGCTCTACAATCATCTGTCTCACTGGCATCCACCTCCCTGTGTTGCCATCGCGCCCTCGCACATGCCACAGATCTCCGTGAAATCACACGTTGCCATTAATACGTTCCATAAAACCACCAAAACGTTCACCGAATCCGTAGCATGCGCGTTACAAAATAACATCAACCCTACACATAATCCTAGGAAAATTTACTAAATCGATGTTTTGTATTCCCCTGTTTCCTCCGAATACAGTAAACCTATTTGATATATTTCTATCCTGATATTTTGAAGATGAAGTTTTAAGTATGTCCCTATCATTTTATTTTTGTTCAGAGGGTAAATTCAAAACCTATATAAAATCTACTTTACTTAAGAAGGCTTATTATAAAGTCAACCAGTACATAGAGGACAAAGATGCCTGGAAACTTCTGCATAGCCGCCTCGCGGCACCTTCAAAGAAAACGAATGTAACCAAACCAAATATTGTGAAACTATCTGTTGAAAAAATTAAGCCCTACAAGTTTCTTGTGCGTTCTTCTTGTAGAGGTATCTTTCCGAACGCACGGTAGATTCAGTACTGTATCTTCATTGACGTACAAAAGTGTCAGATTATGACCTATTTGAATAAATCTGTTTGAGTTTGAGTTTTGAGTTTGAGTTTATGAATTCCAAATTTTTTTGTAGTGAACGTCCAATCACGCGAGTACATCTACGATTTTTGGAAGTTCACTATGAATAAACCAAGGGTATAAACCAATGACGTTGAATCGCTTTCTTCTACAGATCCACAATCCCTGAACAAGCTTCACAAAAAAGTGTCCATCACTGACAATTACGCGCTTTGACATCTACTGAATTTCTATTAATTGAATTTAAACTCTATTTACATGACTGTTTTAAAGCCTATTTTGGATTGAACGATTTTTCACCCTATGAAGTTCAATGTTAAATTTGACACTAAGCGACGCGGGCGAACATAGGAGCATTGGAGTAGACTTATATGCACTAAAATATTTAGTGATTTAAATATTTAAATTTTTTTAATAAATTAATCACACATACTTTTTTACTTTTATAAATATATATCACAATAATTAAAATTTAAAAGGGACAAAAAGTTTTAAAATTAAAATGTATTTATGTTTGTAAAGATAATTAAGTTACATGATAGAATCTTGGTTTAATAGTGTGTACAGGTTCGTGGGCTTGATTCTAGCACGTAGAAAGGGTCTTTGATGATATTATTCTAAATTGATACGTGATATGATTACTTTTATACTCTTAATAAATAGTCGAAAGTCACAAAAATATTAAAATGTTATCATAAATGTAAAATTAACGAGGACCGTGCAATGTAAACCAATTAGAAACAAAAAGTATAATATTATAATGCACAGTGCGTTATTGAGATAAAATAAACAAATATTTAATTCAATGTTTAAAATGTTTTCAATCCACTAGGTAATTAATGCCAAACCTCAATTTATGTAAAAAAAACATATTTATGTTCGGATAATATTATTCAAAAATATTTAAAATGTAATCGACTCCATAGTTTTTCATTCGAACAAAGCGCTGTTGTCCACTTTATTGTGTTAAAAAAATTAAAATAAAATAGAAACACGCAATGATGATACATACATTACTAATATTATTGTAAATACATGCCTAAATTATGAAAAGCTATCGCTTTCACGCACGTATCTGTTGTTAATCGGTTAGATTTTTACCTAACACTGGCATCACGAGGTCGGCCTACGGTTGCCATGCAACTAACCACATAGTACCAGACTATATTGTGGAGGTACCAGACTCGCGGCTTGGAACAGATTTTTGCACGACTGGTTCTCTTTGGTATCCTTACTCTGAGGTATAAACCCTTGGTTTCGTTTAGATTAATCGTTAATTAAAATGACAGGGACATAGGTTACTCCACTACAAAATATCAGGATATAAATTTATGGAATGGGTTTATAATATTCGGAGGAAACAGGGGAATACAAAACATCGATTTGGTAAATTTTTCATAGGATTGTGTCAATTCCTAGAAGGCCGCGTATGCTCTTAAGGTAACGGGTATACAGGTGACCTAGGGATTTTTTAAATTCCCAAGCCTGACTCTATATAAATAATAAAAATCTCTATATAATAAAAAGTAGGTACACTTTTTATTATTATGTGGATATACTCGCGACGATTAGTTCCTGATCATATTCACGAGCAAGGAGCCTACGCGGAAAATACTTCTTACATTTCACGCGACACTTGTATGAAAAACCCAAGGACATGGTTTGACATTGTCGCGTTGGTTTTTTACAAAATATGAGATAGTTGTTCTAATGAACTAGCACCGTTTTCTTGATCTTACATTTGTTGCTATCAGTAGCAGAATAATAGTTATAAACATAAAAACTATTTGCACCAACTACAAAGTAGATTCTGCGTATGCTCGGTGCTCGCAAATATGATCAGGCACTAATCGTTGGTCGCGAGTATAGCCACAGAATAATTAATAGTACTTATACAGCGTCAGGCGATGTTGCATGCCCGTGCTCGCCCGCCTTGATAGATTCCCAAGGTCAAAAAAATGTAGTTCATAAATAAAAATAAAATGATAGGGACATCCTTTACTTCAACTTTAAAATATCAGAATAATAAATATATCAAATATGTTTACTGTATTCGGAGGAAACAGGGGAATACAAAACATTGATTTAGTAAATTTTCCATAGGATTGTGTCAAACTGCTAAGAGGTCCTCATCAACTTGTTCATGAAAGGTACGCCTTGTCGACCGCTACCGACTTGACCATTCACACTAGCCTTATAAATCTCTTTTGTCAATCTCCTTTCATCCATCCTCTCCATATGTCCAAACCACCTCAGCATTACTTTCTCATCTTTGTCACTTAAATATGTATTGTTCTACAATAAGGATGTTAATATTAGTTACGACACCCGGAACCATTCTCTACATATAGAGAATGTTCCTGTTATAAACCTAAATTTATGTGCTACTGGCTTTGCCCCACGGTTTTACTCCTAGTTTTCGTTCCCGTGGGAATATCGCGATACAAAGTACCCCATATGTTATTCCAGGGTCTAAACTATCTACATACCGAATTTCAGCCCAATCGGCTCAGTAGTTTTGGCGTGAGAGAGTAGCAAACATCAATCCATCCTCACAAACTTTCGCATTTTTAATATTAGTAGAATAGATCATAATTTTTTTTTAGTTATAAATTAATTTAATACAAAATAAGTTTCAGTATATACGAGTAGGTACATTGTATACATTTTTTTTTTGGAATTTGTGAACAAAATGTTCTAGATTCATGTTTGAGATCATTTTTTTTATACTTCTAGGATTTCTGTGCGTCATGATGGCGGACATGTGGGCGTCATGAAATCAAATTTGACTTCCATGAACAGTATTTATTAGTGATAAAGAAAAAAAATCATCATCATCATCTCAGTCATAGGACGTCCACTGCTGAATAAAGGCCTCCCCCATAGATTTCCATCCGTCCTTATCAGATCGTCTGTCCACCTTCTGCGTGGACGTCCCACGCTGCACTTGCCGGTCAGTGACAACTGACGTCAGGTCAGCTGAATACATTATTGAAACTTTAAATAATTTAAATAGGGGGCGGTGAATTTCCAAAAACCATCTCTATGCCACTGCTCAGAACTATTTTTTTTTAAATATTGTCTATGATTATTTAACATTTTATCAGCCGAGATTTTTTATTGCAATATTATTTCTCAGTATAACCACAGAATACTAAACAGACAGAAGGGACACTCCTCAAAATCATTCAAATAAATACTGACTCTAGCTCCAACGCAATAAAGTGCAATTCAGGTCGCACAGCGCCTAATTATCGTTATATTAACCTACGAGCTGCCTCTCTTTCTATCGTGTATCTCTCTATCTGTTCTCTCTGTCTAGCCCAAAGACATTGTTCCGTCCAGACGGACGCCTTAGATGTATGAAGCTTCAAATAGCCGGCTATTTGAAGCTTCATACATCTAATGCTGAGTGTCTCAGGTCTGGTATAAGTTTAACAATTAACGGACAATCTTCTTGTTATATATCTATTGTCTATATCATTATTATCAACCTACAACTTTTTACAGAAAGGTGAACAATTTGCAAAAGAAAAATCAACTTCTCATACGAAAGTTCAATGTCCTCCCCAGGCCACAAATGAGCAGCATGCTGACAATGAGACAATTATACCAAAAATCTGTCCAGTTATTCATCCGCCAAGCAGTAATGTGCAAACATTACTGTGTTCCGGTCTGAAGGGCAATGTTACCAGCGAAATTACTGGCCATGACGAGTTTCAACAACTAATATCTCAGCGCAGAATTTATAATTTTAAAACACTGGGTGTCACTGTGTCTGATATGGGCAATCATGATGCTTACCATCAGGCACCTGATTTGCTCGTCTTGTTACTTCACTATCATAAAACAAATTTAGTTCCTTAGGGTACCTCTGCCTACCCCTTGAGAAAAAGGCGTGGCGTTATGTTTAATATACGTAATGTATAAAAAGGTCTTGTAATACATAAGCAGGTATATCCATCCATCACATTGACCAACTTTCAAATGAAAAGAAAAAATATTTCATCTGTTCTATTTTGTATGGGTAGTCGTTTTTAGAGTTCCGTACATCAAAAGGAACCTTTCTAGGACCATTTTGTTGTCCGTCTATGTGTCTGTCTGTCTGTCAAGACACTTTTCAACAGGAACGCGTGGAGGTATCAAGTTGAAATTGTAAGTAAAAATCATAATTCTAAGTCAACGCAATCAAAAGTTATGGCCATTTTACTGTATATTACCACACTTTGCGCAAGGAGTTCCAGGCGCAAAGTATGGTAATATGCTAGATAGATGGCGCTGTATGTTCTTGGTATCTAGGTATGGAGCCCTACACTATGCATACATATGTATGTATGCCTTAACTATTTAGTTTTTGTGAATTTCGCAATCCTTTTCTTTGTAAATTGTTTAGGTAGAGGGGGGACGCACCCTCGTAAGTATTACACATCTTTTAGGGAGGGGGAGATGCACCCCCTTAAGAATTACACAACTTTTAGGGAGGGGGAGATGCACCCCCTTAAGAATTATACATCTTTTAGGGAGGGGGAGATGCACCCCCTTAAGAATTATACAACTTTTAGGGAGGGGGAGATGCACCCCCTTAAGAATTATACAACTTTTAGGGAGGGGGAGATGCACCCCCTTAAGAATTATACAACTTTTAGGGAGGGGGAGATGCACCCCCTTAAGAATTATACAACTTTTAGGGAGGGGGAGATGCACCCCCTTAAGAATTAAACAACTTTTAGGGAGGGGGAGATGCACCCCCTTAAGAATTATACAACTTTTAGGGAGGGGGAGATGCACCCCCTTAAGAATTATACAACTTTTAGGGAGGGGGAGATGCACCCCCTTAAGAATTATACAACTTTTAGGGAGGGGGAGATGCACCCCCTTAAGAATTATACAAACTTTTAGGGAGGGGGAGATGCACCCCCTTAAGAATTATACAACTTTTAGGGAGGGGGAGATGCACCCCCTTAAGAATTATACAACTTTTAGGGAGGGGGAGATGCACCCCCTTAAGAATTATACAACTTTTAGGGAGGAGGAGATGCACCCCCTTAAGAATTATACAACTTTTAGGGAGGGGGAGATGCACCCCCTTAAGAATTATACAACTTTTAGGGAGGGGGAGATGCACCCCCTTAAGAATTATACAACTTTTAGGGAGGGGGAGATGCACCCCCTTAAGAATTACACACCTTTCTGTAACATGTTGCAGAAATCCAATTAAAAATAGTTACAATACAATTAGTAACGATCGCGAACAGCTCGATAGACCAATAATGATGCTGTTTAGAATGGTGCAGCCTCGTCTAGTGTGTGGAGCCAGTTGAAGATCATCATGTTCCGCTCGTATTTGGAGAGTGGACGTCCCCTTTCGCGCTCTAGATCTGCCGCTGTTAGGGCTAGGTGTGCTGCTTCTGTAATAATAACATAACACGCCTTTTTTCCGAAGGTGTACCCAGGATTCAGCCCCATAGTAGGCACACCCACATCTCGCCAGTATGTTATTGGTCCCATGTAATAGGGAGCGAGCCTATTGACATCTATCGGGCACAGTTCCAGACTCCAGGCAGTTATTGAGATAATTCCTAATGGCAAAATCCAATAACACTGCCTGACATGGGGATCGAACTCAAGACCTGATGATCGGCAGCCAAGCTTGCGCCCACTACGCCAACGAGATAATCAAAGTTATTATATAAATATTATACGTTACTAGTTGTGCCCCGCGGTTTCACCCGCGTAGTCTTCGTTCCCGCGGGAATATCGGAATACAAGTACCTGATGTGTTATTCCAGGGTCTAAACTACCTACATATCGAATTTCAGCCCAATCGGTTCAGTAGTTTTGCCGTGACATAGTAACAAACATCCATCCATCTTCACAAACTTTCGCATTTAGGGAATAGAATAGAATACTTCATTTCATAACAAAAAAAAGAAACAATACAAAAGACACGGTAAACAACCGGCGGTCTTATCGCGTAGAGCAATTTCTTACAGACAACCTGGGAATGAAAAAGGACAGTAAACATTGTATAATTATTAGTAGGAAGATAACAATATATTTACCTGGATGCAAAAATTTAGTATTAACAGTGACGGGACGAGGAACCACTAATGTGGGTGGTGTAGTTGAAGCTGCACTCGCTGCCGCCTGAGGAATACACATTACATAAAACGATGAAAATTTTAGTTTATAGGGATTACTTCGTTGTGCATATATCTGTCTGTCTGTCACTAGCTTCCTTGGATTCAGAGTTTCATCATCATAATCTCAGCCGTTGGTAATCCACTAGTGAACATAGGCCCCCCTATAAAGGAGGGTTGTTGTCAATACTCGACACGGTTGTTGTGCGGTTGTCGAGCGCAGTTCGATGGTTTGTTGCAGAGGACGCTGCTGCCTCCTCTGGATCTGTTAACCCTTAGGCTCTTACGGCAACCACGGGGAGAGAGGGTGGAGCACTATTCTAAAGCCGGTGACTTCACGGCGATTCCGAGTTTATTACTTTTTTATTATAACTACAAACGTATAAATTAAATTTGATTGTCTATTTAAAATATATTTATTATCTACTAACAATTTTAAATTATTGACTGAAATCTCATATATTTTTATTTAAATCTTTGACATAAAACAATTATTTATACAGTTATGATATTATTGTATCCTGAATAAATTATATTGAACTGCTTTAAGTAAGCCAAATTCAGTTGATAAAAAAGAGGACTAGTAAGTGACCTGCTTCACGTTCATAAATTAAAAGCCAAAGAAATTGTTATTATTATTATTAATTTTAATTTTTTATTTTTAAGTAATACTTCATAATATATTCGTTAACAATTTGCTACGCCCAAACGGGTATCATGATTATGTACTACCATCTATTATTATATCATGAATTATGCAATAAAGAAATTGAAATTGAAAATATAGCTCGTCAGAAAAGAGTAGAAAATGTACCTATTGGCTTTATAGCCGAGTGCCTGCCTGCGGTAACATCGCATGTCACTGATGTTTTAAGCTGAAAAGGCCAGCACAATTTCCGAAATCGATACCTACATAATTACCTTCAGACGTAGCTCACAATGCAAACAATAACAAATGATTGATAATTTGTTTGACAATTGGTTATTTTTAAAAACATAACATAACATACATTCACGCCTTTTTCCTAAAGGGGTAGGCAGAGGTGTACCCAGGACTCAGTCCCATAGTAGATACACCCACATTTCGCCAGTATGTTATTGGTCCCATGTAATAGGGGGCGAGCCTATTGCCATATACCGGGCACAGTTCCAGACTCCAGGCAGCTATTGAGATAATTCCTAATGGAAAAATCCAATATTTAACACTATGCCTGACCTGGGGATCGAACCGGGGACCTCTTGTTCAGTTCAGTTTCTACTCTTTTCTGTCGAGCTATAAGTTCTAACAATTATTTACCTCAAGTCTGTCCAAATTGAACTCCGACTGTGACATCCTCTCCAATGCACGATATGTAGTCAAAAGACGACGTTTTATATAGTTTTGGCGAACCTGAAACATGTCATATTTTTGGAGTTCCGTACTTCAAAAGGAAAAGGAACCCTTATAAGATGACTTTGGTGTCTGTCAGTCTGTCAAGACACTTTTCAACGGGAACGCGTGGAGTTATCAAGTTGATATTGATATCAACTACTCAGATCTGCGGTCCCTTGTGGCTGTAAACAAATCATACTTCTAGGTTAACGCAATCAAAAGCTATGGCCATTTTACTGCATATATAGAATAGAATAGAATAGTACAGTTCAGAAGACAGTCGATTTAATCCTACTAAAATTATAAATGCGAAAGTTCGTGGGGATGGATGGATGTTTGTTACTCTTTTACGCAAAAATTACTTAACCGATTGAGCTGAAATTCGCTATGTAGATAGTTTAGATCCTGGAATAACAACATAGGGTACTTTTTGTCCCGATATACCCACGGGAACGATGTCAAAGCGGGTAAAACTGCGGGGCGCAACAGCTAGTATAACATAACACACAATCACGCTTTTTTCCCAAAGGGGTAGGCAGAGGTGTACCCAGGACTCAGACCCATAGTAGATACACCCACATTTCGCCAGTATGTTATTGGTCCCATGTAATAGGGGGCGAGCCTATTGCCATCTACCGGGCACTGTTCCAGACTCCAAGCAGTTATCCAATATTTAACTTTGCCTGACCTGGGGGTCGAACCCGGGACCTCATGATCGGCAGTCGCGTCCGCTACGCCACCGAGCCAGTTTTTAAAAGAATTATTTATTATGATATTTACCTTTTTACATGTGGAGAGGATGGACGAAAGGAGATTGACAAAGGAGATTTATGAGGCTAGTGTGAACGGTAGGGGTCGACCTAGGCGTTGGCTTTCATGAACAAGTTGATGTTATCTTAAGGAAAGGTCAGGTCAAAAGTACCAACAACCGACGAGCATGCATGAAGAATGTGATGAAAGTGGAAAAAGCGAAAGTTGTATGTCAGGATCGTAGCAAGTGGAAAGAAATAGTCTCTGCCTACCCCAACGGGAACAAGGCATGACTGTATGTATGTATTTACCTTTTTGTTATCGCTGAGAAGTGGTCTCAATAGAGGTTGAGACGCCTGGGATCTCTGCGGTGAAGGCAATTGGGAACCACCCACTGAAAAATGAATTATTAATAAGAAACGTGCGTTTTATCTTGACGAGTCTGAACTTAGGCTCTGCGAACTATAGCGCATGAACACTGGTGAACAAAACTGTTATTACTATGATAGTGAGTGACAAGACGAGCAAATCAGGTGCCTGATGGTAAGCATCATGATTGCCCATATGAGACACAGTGCCACACAGTGTTTTAGCGTTCAAAATTCTGCGCGACACTGCACTGCGCCTGTCACCCTGAGATATTAGTTGTTGAAACTCGTCATGCCCAGTAATTTCGTTGGTAACATTGCCCTTCAGACCGGAACACAGTAATGTTTGGACATGACTGCTTGGCGGATGAATAACTGGCAAAGGTGTGGTACTTCCCCAGGCGGGCCCCTGCAGAAGAGGCCTGTTACCAGCGAAATTACTGGGCAGGATGTGATTCAACAACTCATATCTCAGGGTGACAGGCGCAGTGCAGTGCCGCGCAGAATTTTGAATTTTGAAACACTGTGTCTGATATAATCATGATGCTTACCATCAGGCACCTGATTTGCTCGTCTTGTCACTCACTATCATAAAAAAAAGTTAATGATATTTGATAGTTTAACAAGACTCTAGATCAAAACCGTTAACTAAAAAAAATTTAGTATAATTCCCTACTGACTAGATTTTTGTTCAGCTGCCAGATATCAAGTCATATTTGAAAAACTATAGAATATACATCAAATTTTTATTATTAACTATTATAATAAAAAAATACATACCAGCGACCCAGGTACTGCATGATCTAGAGTTAGCGCTTAAAGTTAGCGCTTCTAGCGCTGCACACAACCCCACCTCTGATGTGGCGCTGAAAACAATATCAAATAAGGTCGGGTCACGGTTTAATAGAGCTCGACAAAAGTGGAGGGGGGCTTTGAGCAGGTGTATTGGTCTAAAATGTCCAAACAGATCTAAAAATCGATTTCTGCGCATTCAAGGTCAGCGCTATTGAACCGTGACGCGACCTGTACCCAGGACTCAGTCCCATAGTAGGTACACCCACATTTCGACATGTTATTGGTTTCATGACATAGGGAGCGAGTCTATTGCCATCTACCGGGCATAGTTCCAGACTACAGGTTGTCATTGAGAAAATTCCTTATGGAAAAATCAAATGACACTTTTTGCCTGATCCGGGGATCGAACCCCGTCGTATTGAGGTCCCGGGTTCCATCCCTACTAATTTAAATATCTGCCTCGGTGGCGTAGAGGGCGCATGCTCGACTGCCAATCAAGAGGTCCCGGGTTCGATCCCCAGGTCAGGCAGTGTTACATATTGGATTTTTCCACTAGGAACTATCTCAATAACTGCCTGGAGTCTGGAACTGTGCCCGGTAGATGGCAATAGGGTCGCCCCCTATTACATGGGACCAATAACATACTGGCGAAATGTTGGTGTATCTACTATGGGTCTGAGTCCTGGGTACACCTCTGCCTACCCCTTTGGGAAAAAGGCGTGAATGTATGTATGTTATGTAATTTAAATATGTCAAAGTTTGTCGATGTATGTTTGTAAGCGCGTCGAAGAAGACGTTCTTGACGCCGAAACAACTCAACGCATTACGTTGAAATTTGGTATGTAGATACCTTAGACTCTGAAATATTTAAATGAGAACGATTACTACGCGGGTAAAACCGCGTGATACAGCTAGAATATAAATAATGCAAGTCTCGCCACGCCTTCAAAACATCGACAAAAGAACTGACATCACAAAATAACTAAATATTAAGCCAAGTTTCATATAAAATATTTGCATTCATTGACATTGAACTGACAAAGAAAGAATTTCGATTTTATGTTATTTCTATGGAAAGGGGGCATCCATTAATTACGTGAGGCGTTTAGGGGGAGAGGGGGTCGAGTTGAATCTCACCAAAGCTAACGTGGGGGAGCGGGGGGTTCTCAGAAAATGTAACGAAATTTTTTTCCGCAAAAAAACGGTACTTATAAAATTGCGAGAAAACCAGGTTAAATTATGAAAAAAATGTTCTGCAATCCTCTAAAATATACATCATTCACTGCGTTTTAATTATTATAAGGCGGATTAATAAAGAAACGATTCTAAAATGGCGGCGCTAATCATGTCCTCTTGCTTGCATACTAGTGCTCTAACTAGTGTGCAAGCGAGATGACATGACTTTATAGACCATTTTAGATTAGTTTTTTTATTGAACCGGCTTATAACGCAATCAAGAACAGATCAACTTTTTTAGATCATTATTACGAATTTGTAGAAACTCACGTGAGATTAGGAGGGGTGAGGGGGTCGGGCAAAATCTCACCAAGAGAAGAGAGGGGGTCGAAAAATCGCCCTTGTTGGAACCCTTAGAATGTAAATTTTTAAAAATCTTAGCACACGTCCAGACAACGAAAGCAACTTACATTCCAAGTTTCATGTCTCTAGGATCAGTGGTTCGGGCTCTGCGTTGCATGTCAGTCAGTGAGTCATTTAGGATTTTATAATATATAGTGATTCACCCTCTAATAACAGTCTGGTGATGTGATACAGTGACGTCGGCCGCAGAGAACGATCGTCTGAGCCCCAGTTGAGCGCACAGAGCGCTGCAGCCGGCCAGTAACGACCGACAACTGTCTGCGTGAAGGGGCAGTATTGTACTGCCGCGTCTGGAAACAACATTCATATCATAATATATCAGTTATTACTCTTTAGGTCTTTAGGTCAGGCAGTGTTTAAATATTGGATTTTTCCATGAGGAATTATCTCAATAACTGCCTGGAGTCTGGAACTGTGCCCGGTAGATGGCAATAGGCTCGCCCCCTATTACATGGGACCAATAACATACTGGTGAAATGTGGGTGTATCTAATATGGGACTGAGTCCTGGGTACACCTCTGCCTACCCCTTCGGGAAAAAGGCGTGAATGTATGTTATGTTATTACTCTTTATTCTAATGTATGTAATATAGGTATGTATGTAAATATGCAAGCTGAAAATCAGAGCTGAAAATCAGCGTTGCTGACTTGTTTGTCTGCAACACATGCTGAGCTCGCACCCATTCGGGCGACACTGCACGACGCGACTATGAACTTCACACATTTATGATTTTATTCTTTTATTATTAATATTCTTAGTTTATCTGTTCTTTTTTATTTTTATTTTATTAGTGTTTTAGTTTCATGTCTTTTGTGCAGTGTTGTCCTAATAAAAGTACTTCATTCATTCATTCATTCTTCATTCATAGTATATGCATGTAATGTATGTATGTATTCTGACCATTTTTCATAAAATTAGGCACAGTACAACATAATAAGTCGTAGTGGTAGGCCTCTTTTGCAGGAGGCCGCCTGGGGAAGTACCACACCTTTACTAGTTATTCATCCGCCAAGCAGTAATTTGCAAACATTACTGTGTTCCAGTCTGAAGGGCAATGTTGCCAGCGAAATTACTGGCCATGATGTGATTCAACAACTAATATCTCAGGTTAACAGGCGCAGTGCAGTGCCGCGCAGAATTTAAATTTTAAAACACTGGGTGGCACTGTGTCTGATATGGGCAATCATGATACTTACCATCAGGCACCTGATTTGCTCGTCTTGTTACTCATTAACATAAAAAAAAGGGAAATTTATAATTATGTATGGTATCATTGTGACATTGTGTCTGTATAACATTGTGACGTCTTGTTTTCGGTACTGGATTTAAAATGATTTATTAATTTGATTTATTATTTAGATACGAATCTTTCCAAACATAACATAACATACATTCACGCCTTTTTCCCGAAGGGGTAGGCAGAGGTGTACCCAGGACTCAGTCCCATAGTAGATACACCCACATTTCGCCAGTATGTTATTGGTCCTATGTAATAGGGGGCGAGCCTATTGCCATCTTATCGGGCACAGTTCCAGACTCCAGGCGGTTAATAAGATCCTAATGGAAAAATCCAATATTAAACACTTTGCCTGACCTGGGGATCGAACCCGGGACCTCTTGATTGGCAGTCGAGCATGCGCCGACTACGCCACCGAGGCAGTCAAACTTGCCATTTAAGCAAAAAAAAATCTTATACATATTTCGCTATGTAGATAGTTAAGACCCTGAAATAACACATGGCGTACTTTTTTTTCTACGCATTTATCTCAGTAGTTATTTTAGATATACAAAAACGCATAAGATGATTCATACTTATTATATACTTACTTTGCACATTTGCTATCAGGATTAGGGCTGGCCACCCTTAACGATGGATCAGGCCCTTGACCAGCCTATAAACAAAATAACGCTTATATTAATATATATAATAATATATATAATAATATATATTGAACAACTTCCACACACGGTCATCTGGTCCCAAACTAAGCTAGAAGCCTGTACTATGAAAACCAGATGACTGATATACATACTTATATACGGTTATAACACCCAGACACAGATTAAACAGACATGTTCAAGGACACAAATGCGACCTTGGCTTTCTGTGGCACAGAATGCAGTGTACCATCTGAACCAACATTAATTTCAAATCTGTTATTAATTTCAAAGCTCTCCTTTAACACCTCATGTGGCGACCCTGCCAGGATCTAAATTATTTGTCATATTTAGACTGCCTCGGTGGAGTAGTGGACGCAAGCTCGACTGCCCAGAGGTCTCGGGTTCGATCCCCAGGCATAGAACAGATGATAATACTATGTATAGAATGGACACTGTCATCCGCCCACCAATCGGTACCTCGTGAGTGAGATTAAGCTCTCCACGAGCCCTGCTTCCCTCGGAAATCACTTCACGCACACTCTTTCGCGTGTACATATAATATTATTTAATATGTATAGGCATTATATTTTTGTTTTTAAGTTTATAACGAATAGTCATTACTGTAGTTTGTGTTTATTTATATTAATTAAGTAAATTTAAGTTATATTTATTATTTTTACTACCACTAACCAAATGCGATTTACGGTACTCTCCTCTCCTTGCACCGTTGTCTGGAAGAGATCGCTTTTAGCAATAAGACCGCCAATTGTAACACTATTTGTCATTCTGGTTTGATTAGCTGACGAAACACTGAAGAAGAAGGTCCGTGGTGTAAGGCCAGATGTCCTATGTCAGGAGTCCATACCTTACAAGCTAGCAAGCGGAGCACGCGCGCGTCGCTAGCAGCCGACGACACACTGAAGAGAGAGAGGTCCGTGGTAACGGACTCGTGTGAGGGAGAGCGAGCGACCCCCGCGCCGCGACATTGATCGCCTCCACACATCTCCACTGAAAGAATGGATTACACGTTATAGGCCTCCCCCATAGAATGCCATGAACTATTCATATGGATGGATTTAGCCTAGATCAGCATGCTTGTTGTGTGGCTTGGCAGTAGATGGAATACTTGGTGCCAGGGAGTACTGCTGCCCACTCTCCAAATATGTGTCCCTAAAGGGTCTCACGGCTCCCACCAGATGAGAAAGGGGTGGCCCTATTATACATACATACAATCATGCCCTTTTTCCGAAGAGTTAGACAGAGTTGTACCTGGACTCAGTCCCATAGTACACCCATATTTCGCCAGTATGCTATTGGTCCCATAGAATAGCAGCCATGTTTATTGCCATCTACCGGCACAGTTATAGACTCCAGGCAGTAATTGAGATAATTTCTAATGGAAAAATCCAATATCGCTTTTAGCATGACCTGGGGATCAAACCCAAGACCAATCAGCGCTTGCGGACAACTGCGCCTACAAGGCAATAATATAATAAACAAGCTAGCTGCAGTTTTTGGAAATATAGGGATAAAAAATACTCCATATTCCATAGTCTAAACTATCTAAGGAAGTGCTAATACAACACACAAACACTGTTTGAATAGACTGTAATAGATGTTAAGTCTGATGATGATGATAATATTATCTACATACGAATTTAAGCCCAATCGGTTAAGTAGTTTTGGTGTGAAACAGTAACAAACATCCATACATCCCATTGATATAAAGAAAAGGGGAGATGAGGTACTGGCTTCCCGAAAACGGATAGCTCAAATTAAGTCTATGTACGTCAATGACGTTGAATTGCTTCTTACTACAGACGCACAATCCCTGAACAAGCTTCACAAAAAAGTGTCCATCACTGACAATTACGCGCTATGAAATCTACTGAATTTCTATTATTTGAATTTAAACTCTATTTACCTGATTGTTTTAAAGCCTGATTTGGATTGAACGATTTTTCACCCTATGAAGTTCAATGTTAAATTTGACAGTAAGCGACGCGGGCGAACATAGAAGCATTGGAGTAGACTTATATACACTAAAATATTTAGTAACATAAATATTAAAAATTTTTTAATAAATTAATCACACTTATACTTTTTAACTTTAATAAATATATATTACAAGAATTAAAATTTAAAAGGGTCAAAAAGTTTTAAAATTAAAATGTATTTATGTTTGTAAAGATAAATATTGTAAATATTGTAAAATAAATTAAGTTACATGATAGAATCTCGGTTTAATAGTGAGTATGGGTTCGTGGGCCTGATTCTAGCACGTAGAAAGAGCCTTTGATGATATTATTCTAAATTTTTACGTGATATGATTATTTTTATACTTTTAATAAATAGTCGAAAGTCACAAACTTATTAAAATGTTATCATAAATGTAAAATTAACGAGAACTATGCAATGTAAACCAATTAGAAACAAAAAGATATAATATTATAATGCACAGTGCGTTATTGAGATAAAATAAACAAATATTTAATTCAATGTTTAAAATGTTTTCAATCCACTAGGTAATTAATGCTAAAACTTAATTTATGTAAAGAAAATATATTTATGTTCGGATAATATTATCCAAAAATATTTAAAATGTAATCGACTTCATAGTTTTTCATTCGAACAAAGCGCTGTTGTCCATTTTATTGTGTTACTAAAATTAAAATAAAATAGAAACACGCAATGATGATACATAAATTCTTTACATTCTTTACATTCTCTACATGCCTAACTTATGAAAAGCTATCGCTTTCACACACGTATCTGTTTTTATTCGGTTAGCTTTTTACCTAACACTGGCATCTAGCGCACGGCCTACGGTTGCCATGCAACTAACCACATAGTCTGGTAATTTATTGATTTAGTACCAGACTCACGGCTTGGAACAGATTTTTGCACGACTGGTTCTCTTTGGTATCCTTACTCTGAGATGTACGTCATTAAAGTAAGGCCGTATGAGCGAATATATTGTTGTCTCGGTCACACTTTAGTCTTAGGTAAGTCTTTCTATCTTTGTTGTTTATTATATGTCACTGTGCAAACTTCACACTGAGCAAATTGCAAGTGCCATTTGTTGAGTAAGCGCTGGGAGAACGTACCCGATCTCCCCATTTCTTTATATCAATAATACATGTTCACTATACCACCTTTATAATATTAGGTTGGATTAAGGTACTTAGGTACTAATTATGTAAGAGGTACTTTAATTTATTATATTACTAGCGGTCAGCGGTAGTAATGATTTTACATCCAAAACCAAAATGTAATACGAAGTACAGCCGGTACAATTTCACGCGAGTTTCTTGGTCGAAATTCCACAATATTTGCTATGTTACCGTTCCTAAACTAAATCTAAACCATTATTACGCCTCTGATGCACTAATCAAGCAGTATTTAACCGTATTTCAGCGTTTTTCTTTGCCATTATAAAATGAAAACATGGGTCTAGAAAATCAAAACATGAGCGACGCAAGTTTTTAAATTACTGCGTAAATAAACAATAATACCATTTACGTTGGGCTCCACGGCGAAGAGATTACAACTACCACACAGTGAAAATAGCAAGAGAACTTAAATTCTGTTTATAACACCATTTGTTATAAAAAAATATTGCACAATGCAATCTTCCGCAAATAATCAATGGCCGGCCTGTAAGAATTTAATGTTGCCATTTAATTTTTTTGTAAACTACTAATAAACAAATATTCTACTATATTATTATCATTATGACTTGATGGACCCACACATAAGTGTTTAGCCAGTGACAAGTTCTTGAGTTTATACAAAAGTCATTAAATAGCAATTTAAAATAGTCAGGAGGTCAAAGTCACGAACTTTACGGCTCAGCTTGTCAGTCAGATCAAAAACCTTTAGTATAAGAAAACTTTACTAGAAGTGTGCGAAGGTTTGACGTCTAAATAAATCACAGCATTACTTCTACTACGTTTACATCACTTTTTTATCATGTTATTTTCAATAAGATACATGAACATTTCACTCATAATATAACGCATTAACTCTCGAAATATTAATTAATGGAAAAGCTTATTGCGAAATATAGCATTAAAATAAAAGCTTGTTTAATAATAAAATATGTATTTTATTTTTTGTTTTTAGAGATCCTTTCTATTCTCCAAAAAGTCCCTAAAAACGAAGTAAACGAGCCCAAACTCAACTATCTTAGCACTTCTCGTATGGTAGGTAGTTCCAATGGCAATCTTTAAACATACATATATTTAACTTATAGAAATATCGCCATATGGAATGCAAGGTCCCCAAAATTACAAAGCAAACAAGCCCTAACTCTATAATATTAGAACATTTCGTAAGGTTATCTTTTGGCTTTATTATCAACATCATGAATGATGAGGATCATCATTAAAATGTGTAATGACATTTACTCATAAAAACTCAACATTAAATTAATTGCCCAAATTTTTCTACCCTAACATTTGCTATCACGGAATTCAAGTCGCTAGATCATGGCTCTATCATCAGATCAGCTCAATCCGGCAACAATGCAAAATGTCTAAATCAGTTGAAGCTTCAAAACTCAGTTGCAAGATTTGTACCGGATATACACATTAAATTGCTATTTAAAGAAAAGCTTGTAAAATCTACAAGAAAGTATAATTCGATTCATCTGGCAGCAATTAAGCCAGCTCGTTTAAAAACTAATTTTGAAATATTCGTTCAACAACAATGATTGTACTTGTACTTTAAGTATTTTACTGTTATATTATGTACTTTATTATTATGTACTTTAGTAAAATGTATATATTTAAACTCTATGTAGGTAGGTATATACTTTAACGTACTAGAAGTATTCAGGTACCTAGCAAAATATTAATTAAAATAAAATCAATCAAACGGTATAACAATGAGTGGACTATTTATTTATTTTGGTGGAAAATTTGATAAATTAATTTAAAAAAAAAACTTCACAAATAAAAGTCATGACCTATCACATTTTAGGTATACCAAATGTATTTTTATTAAAAACAAGTCGTAGCGATTTTAATTAACAAAAAGACGTAAATAATTATTGTCGTAAAAAATATTATAGGTAGGTTTATAGATTAGCTATTATTGTGATATTTGGCAAAACCCTAAGGATGACACAAATAACATTGAGAACATACATAGCTAATATAGAATGGTTAACTAAAATTATCTCACAGACATAGTGAGCATTATTAAAGTAAGAAAACTTTGTATTTCACCCTGACCGAAAAAGGAGCGTTATAAGTTTGACGTGGTTGTGTGTGTGTGTGTCTGTCTGTGACATCGTAGCTCCTAAAGCGATTTTGATGCTTTTTTTACCCGAATGCGAAGAAGGAGAATATGTTTTTCAAGAGTATGTAATGTACGTATGTATGTATGTATGTTGGTATGTATGTATAAGGTTTCTTTGGCACTTTGGCACGGCCTACATGGATTTTGACATGTGATGTGTTATTTGAGTCGTCTATTTTTTTTTATGATAGTGAGTGACAAGACGAGCAAATCAGCCCCCCGTTGAGAGCGGTAAAAATAAAACATCTTCCAGCACCCTGGCTTAGTGATGAGATAAAGGCAATGCAACACAAGAAAAACATTGCAAAAGCCAGATATAAAAGTAGACCCACTGAGGCAAATAAGGTAAAGTATGCTCGAGCCAGGAATCGCTGCAATACTGTGTGTAGGGATGCTCAACGCCGACACATTCACAAATCTGTACAAAATGAATATCCTGCAAAAGTTTGGAAATTTCTTCGCTCACTAGGAGTTGGTAAATCACGACAAGACTCTATTCCTCATAACTTAAATATTGACTCTCTAAATAAACACTTCTCTTCTTCATCTAACATTGATGATATGATGAAACTTTTGACGTTGCAGTATCTCTCTTCCTTACCAACTCCCGAGTATGAACCTTTTGTTCTTAATCAATTCTCTGTGTGTGACGTTGAAAAGAGCATTATGTCAATCACGTCAAGTGCGGTTGGAGGCGATGGCATCAGCCGTAATATTATGGTGATCCCTATTTTAAATTCAGTCCTTCCTATCCTCTGTCATATCTTTAATACTTGTGTAGTTAGTGGTCAGTTTCCTTCTCTATGGAAAGAGGCGCAAATAATTCCGTTACCCAAAAAATCCAATCCTGTTTCCTTTTCTGAATACCGTCCAATTTCAATCCTCCCTTTTCTATCTAAGGTTTTTGAACGTCTCATTCATAACCAACTCAGTTCCTTTCTATCAAAACACAATCTTTTTAACCCCATGCAGTCTGGTTTCCGAAGTGGTCATAGTACAGCTACCGCACTCCTTAAAATCACTGATGACATTCGTTTTGGCATGGAAGAAGGACGGTTGACTGTACTGACCTTACTAGATTTCAGCAATGCCTTCAATACCGTTGACTATGACATTATGCTTGCAATACTACGCTCTATTAACGTATCTCCAGCAGTGATTGATCTTTTTCATAGTTACCTGTATGGTCGCCGGCAACGTGTACGCCTGGATGACACTTACTCCTCTTGGTGTGATACTTCTGCCGGTGTACCTCAGGGCGGCGTTCTATCCCCTCTTCTCTTTGCAATATTCATTAATTCTGTTTCACAACATATTACTTCTTCCTACCACTTGTATGCAGACGATCTCCAAATTTACTCTCAAGAACCGTACAGTAATCTAGCAAGTGCTATTCATAAAACTAATGCTGATTTGAGTAATATCGCTGAATGGAGTAAATCATATGGACTTAAGGTTAATCCCACGAAAACCCAAGTCATGATTGTTGGTAGTTCCCGGATGATCGAAAAAGTAGATTGGTTGGCGCTACCGTGTGTTAAATTTGATGGTGTCACCATACCTTACAGTCGTAAAGTAAAAAATCTTGGCCTTATAATAGATCAAAATCTCACTTGGGGTCCTCAGGTGGAAACCGTAAGCCGTAAATTATTTGCGTCTGCGGGTTCCCTCAGAAGGCTCAGAAACTTCCTGCCTATTGCTACTAAGGTTGCGCTTGCGGAGTCTCTGCTGCTCCCAGTTCTAGACTATGCCGATGCCTGCTATCTTGACGTCACGGAGGACCAGCTAAACAAGCTTGAGCGGCTTCAAAATCTCTGCATACGATTCATATTTGGTTTGCGCAAATATGATCACATTTCCCAATATCGTAATAATCTCAAGTGGCTGAATATTCGTTTTCGCCGGAATACTCATATCCTTTCTTTACTGTATTCTACCCTGTTTAACCCTATTGCCCCGCGCTATCTAAAGAGCCAATTTCAATTTCTCCACTGCTCTAACCTTTACACGCTCAGGTCTTTGGATAATCTTACTCTAAGGATGCCCCCACATAGGACCTCGTTCTTCGATGGTTCTTTTGCAGTGCAAGCTGTACGCTTGTGGAACGCTCTCCCGGTAGACATAAGACGTGCGCCATCATTGGCCGTGTTCAAGTCTCGGGTGAAGGGCCACTATCTAGCTCAACAGTCTGTCAATCTGTTATGATCATAACCATATTAAGATAATTTGTCTGACATAGTACCTACCTATTTATGATATTTATCTCATATTAGGAACATTGTAATATGTATATTTATGTAATTATATATACTTATCGTATATGTATTTGTCTGGATATTATAATATTATTATACTCTTCATTCATCATATTATTTTTATATATATTATATTATTATTTTTTTAATGTATGTATTATTAGTAATTTATTTATTTCTATGTATATATATATATATATATATATATATATATGTATATGTATTATTAGTAATTTATTTATTTTTATTATTATATATTATGATCATCATTGGTAGTATAAACTGTTAAGATGCGCCACCGTCTTTCTGCTGTAAATAAATCCTCTCCATCCATCGGTTGTCTGGAAGAAATCGCTTATTAGCGATAAGACCGCCGCTTGTACATTTAAGTTAGTTTCTGTATCCTGTAATGTTATTTTCTTTGTGTGTGGTGTACAATAAAGTATTATCTATCTATCTATCTATCAGGTGCCTGATGGTAAGCATCATGATTGTCCATATCAGACACAGTGCCACCCAGTGTTTTAAAATTCAAAATTCTGCGCGGCACTGCATTGCGCCTGTCACCCTGAAATATTAGTTTTTGAAGCTCGTCATGACCATTAATTTCGCTGGTAAAATTGCCCTTCAGACCGGAACACAGTAATGTTTGCTTACTGCCAAGCAGGATGAATAATTGGCAAAGGTGTGGTACTTCTCCAGGCGGGCCACTGTAAAAGAGGCCTACCACTACAAAGTGTGTCAAAGTGTGTCTACTACAAAGGGTGTCAAGGGCGAAGACGCTGCATTTACACTAGAGTACCTAATATATTATTATAATATTGTGTTATTAACAGTATAATATAGTTTAGTCATAATAAGATCATAAATTAAGAGTAATATAATGTATACTCTCCTTTCCCACCCCCTACTCTCCCTATCCATACTCTATACTAATATTATAAAGAGAGAAATTTTGTTTTTTTGTTTTTTTGTTTGTAACGAATAGGCTCCGAAACTACTGGACCGATTTTAAAAATTCTTTCACTTATGGATAGCTTAATTCAGTGTGAGTGCCATAGGCTTTATGAGATTTTGAAAAAAATTAGGGATCCGTAAGAAAACTGCAATATTGTGAACCAAGGTGTTACATAATATAATTACCATATTCATAAATTTGCGTGCGCTGTGAAATGCATTGATGGTAGAATAATATAATGTACTAGGGGTTTGTAGTACTTATCAATATCTACAAAATAGTCTACGGAAATTTTATCCATCTATTTTGGTTTAGTCACAATAATCGAAACAGACATTATATGCATGCGCTGTGAAAAGTATTGGTGGTAGAATAAAGTAATGTACTAGAGGTTTGTAGTACTTATTAATACCTACAAAACAGTATACATAGATTATATCCATCTTTTTTGGTTTAGTCACAATAATCGTTAAGTGATAATTTTTCATGCGGTGTGAAAACTATTGGTGGTAGAGTACAGTAATGTACTAGGGGTTTGTAGTACTTATCAATACCTACAAAACAGTATACATAGATTATATCCATCTTTTTTGGTTTAGTCACAATAATCGAAAAAGTGATTATTTTTCATGCGGTGTGAAAACTATTGGTGGAGTAAAGTAATGTACTAGGGATTTGTAGTACTTATCAATACCTACAAAACAGTATACATAGATTATATCCATCTTTTTTGGTTTAGTCACAATAATCGAAAAAGTTATTATTTTTCATGCGGTGTGAAAACTATTGGTGGTAGAGTTAAGTAATGTACTAGGGGTTTGTAGTACTTATCAATACCTACAAAACAGTATACATAGATTATATCCATCTTTTTTGGTTTAGTCACAATAATCGAAAAAGTGATTATTTTTCATGCGGTGTGAAAGCTATTGGTGGTAGAGTAAAGTAATGTACTAGGGGTTTGTAGTACTTATCAATACCTACAAAACAGTATACATAGATTATATCCATCTTTTTTGGTTTAGTCACAATAATCGAAGCAGTGATTATTTTTCATGCGGTGTGAAAATATCGGTGGTAGATTAAAGTAATGTACTAGGGGATTGTATTAATTATCAATACCTACAAAACAGTATACATAGATTATATCCATCTTTTCCGGTTTAGTCACAATAATCGAAGCAGTGATTATTTTTCATGCGGTGTGAAAAGTATTGGTGGTAGAATAAAGTAATGTACTAGGGGTTTGTAGTACTCATCAATATCTTCAAAATAACCCACGATAAATTATAACATGTGTTAAGGTTTGGTCATTGTAACAGAAATAGTCATTAATTTGCGTGCGCTACGTAAACCATTAGGGTTATATCTATTAAAATACAATGTATCACGAATTTACTCCTGTTAAACGTTCACTATACCTACTTCTGCTACCCGTGCGAAGCCGGGGCGGGTCGCTAGTCAGTCATAAGGCTGGTTGCCTGGAACAGATCGCTTAAAGCGCTGGGCCGCCGCATTGTCGACCAATATGAATAATTTAATTTGTAAGTTGATTGTATTCTGTGTACCTTGGTCATAAAGAGTATTCTATTCTGTGTTAAAAAAAATATTTTTAATTTTTGTCCGTCACCAACGCGAGATTATATTTTTTTGGTGTCGCACGTATGTTTTGATGAAATTAATAATTTTATTTTCTCACAATCGGAGTGAAAATTACAGTAACACACGGCGCTATTTAGACTTAACCATTATTATTATTATTATTATGTCGCTCGAAAACACGGGATATACCACCAGTGCACGGAGACCATTTTTTTTTTTAAGTCCAACGTGCAGAGGCCCCTTTGAGCTCTTAATCTAAAGGTAATGTATAGCACCTATCGGGGTCCATCTCTGAAACCATCTACAGTTTTTTTTTTAAGATGAGCTCAAAGACAGCCCCCGCTAGGTACAAGGACTATTGTGAATGGATGGAAACTACTTGATTTGTCTATAGGTGTGATTTCTAGATGGATGGTAACCGGGCTATTGCTAGACACTCCGGCACCTGCCACTTCCGTCTCATGGTGAAATATGACGGCAAGCGATGACTCGCCGCTCACTAAACGGACCCCACAAAGGTCGCCCATCACAAGGGAATAAAGGCGAAGAGAGGGGCAACGTTGGTGTGAGCGGCTAAGGGTAGGAGAGGTGTCCCTGGACTTTAAACGGCTCACACGTTGCGTTACCCTAAGGTCGCATCACGCTCGCCCACTCGCCACTTATGCTTCACATCCTCCCTCGAGCACGAGGCTCTCGCGACTCCACTCTGGCCGGCCAATGAAGGCAAGACAGAGGTGGGGGACTGTTCCTCGTCAGTGTTCACTCCGGCCGGCCGGTGAAGGCAAGCCGGAGATGAAGAACATAACCCTCCCCCGGGAGCTCTCAGGTACGTGGGGTCGCTAGATTATTATTATTATTATTATTGGGTCGCTTAAGTTCTTTTATAACAATCTACATTTGATAACGTATATGGGTTAATAATGGCCAACAGAGGAATTCCTTTCTAGTGAATATATTCAAACTTCTCAAAGAACAATAAGAAACGTCCTTCTTCATAATTTACACTGTGACAGCTACTTACCGTTCGGTACGATTTTAAAATTAAAAACTTCACTGCGCATGTTTTCGTGCACGAAACATGTGTGAGTACGTTTCAATAATGTATGTAATGAAATTGTGGCTGTGTGCGTTATCTGTTTCTTTGCGTGTGTGAGCTAGTTTTATGTGGATAAGACTTAAATGGATTACTCGTAGTAAAAACGTGAACTATTAATATTAAGTACCTAACTATTTAATTTAAAAAATATATATGGTATGCAGTCTTATTCACTTGAAATACATTATAATTTAAATTATATTATGAAAAAAAAAATCACCTACGAGCGAGGAAAAAATTGTTGATGACTGATACATCCACAATGGCTCAACTGGGAGAATGCCAATGCACGGATTGGTGCGGAAGGTGCGGGTTCAAGTCCCGCTCGTGGCTGAAATTTTCTTCGCATATTATAATTGATTGAATTTGGCGTTACTTTTCGGAACTCCATTGCAAACTCCTAGAACAAGAATATTTAGTTTTTAGTTCCGATTTTTAGTGTCAAAAACAACATGCACAGTGCACCACCCGTGTGCACCACAGTGTTTCACGTCTACACGATGCATCATCAGGAAATAGACTCTGACTCCGCTGTAAGGGCGACAAATGTTAGTACGACGCCGCTCCTCGAGATGTTACCTCGCTGAACGCTGAACCCTCTGCCGCTCTGGGCTGCAGAGCCCTCTGCCGCTGAACCGCTCTGGGTTCAGCGTATATTGTGAGTAAAAGGAGATTATTTAAAATGCGAAATTCATCATCATCTTATCGAAATGGTGGCTTTCCGGCACGGGGTTTTACCGTCACAGAAACAATACATTACAGATTGGACAGAATGCATAATATTAAGAACTGCGTATATTAAAACTGCTTAAACCGTGGAATAAAACAAAGCGTCGGTGACAGTTACTGCAATTTCTGTTAAAATTATTTCACCTACTTAATTACGCAGTATTTCAGTATCACTAGGCCTATACTCCGCTGAAGCCCCACAAGTGGCCGAGGCGCCCGTCTTGACGGTTAAATTTCTATGGGCTAGACAGAGAGAACAGATAGAGAGGGACGCGATTGAAAGAGAGGCAGCTTGTATGATAACATAACAATAATTATATAACGACAGGCGCTGTGCGACCTGAATTGCTCTTTATTGCGTCGGAGCTAGAGTCGCTATTTAGAAATGATTTTGAGGGGTGTCTCTTCTGTCCCTTTTAGTACTATGGTATAACAGACGATAGGTACCTACCTTCTTTTCTGCAGATGAAATCGAGGGTTATTATGGAACTTTTCCTTGCAAATTTCGCAATTCTTTCTATTGAAAGAAGGTGTATATGTATTATTATAAAACGTGGGTACATGATAATAAACTATTTAACCTAAAATAAATATTTTGAGTTAAAAAAAATTAAAATAATAACGTCATATTAAGTATGGATAAAGTCATATCCATACTAGTACAACATCCGAGTCAGTATTGTACCTACTTGATTGTGGCGCGCGTGTCGGCGCTTGGAATGCAAACTAAACCCAATAGGGCTGCCACTCACAATACTACTGTTATATTATTATTATTATTATTTAATTAAGTTATCATTTTATTTTATAGAATTTTAATACAGAAATAGAATTTTAAATGCTGGTAATTAATAAATTAAATCATAAATATTATATAACTCTTGACATTTTTAAAAATCATTTTATTATAAAAAACTGCTAACTCGCACACAAATGTACGAGTACAAGCGCCCTAACAGGGTATATGTAGTTGATTAGTGATGGTAATCAATGCGATTTCACAATAATATCATAAGCATGCGGTTTAATGAGTCATAGCATGCTATTTGTACAGTACGTACACCCACTGTGGCCGGATTGGAAGGTTGCGGCTTCCGAATAAAAGAACTGCTTCAGATTTTCTTCCCAGTATTTATTCTTCGATCTTATCTTGAGGGCGCGTCGAGTGCAAGTGCATGCTGTGCAGTCGACGGCCCCGCTTTTATCCTAATTTTACGACATAAAAAATGGTTCGATAAAGCCCCGCTCTCATTGGTCGACGTCCGTCGGCCAATGAGAGGCGAGATCTATCTACCAATCAGAGCTCAGCATTTACTAAGGTGGTTCGTACCCTTACCGTATGGAGTCCCTTACTAATGTACAGCCTAGCCTTACTGTTCGGAGGGCATCTATTATTTTTAGCGCTTTTACGGCTCTGCTTATTCTATTTTTACAGTTTCTTTAAGTTATTTACATTATGTTTTCTACGTAACTATATACTATTAGCTAAATATTGCCTAGTCTTATATTTCTACTTTCTTTGGTGTACGTTGTCCTGCACATCTCTCCCGCCGTGTGGCTCTGCCGCATCTTCTACCGGTGCTGGATCTACGTCCTCAATTGGCAGGATCACCATCTTCCTCACGGGTCGGCGCAGGACTCCTCCCTTGGTCTTGATGTCGACGGTGCGCACGACGCTGTCGGGCCCCGGATACGTCGCGATGACTTTGCCCCGAGCCCATGTGTTTCTGGGTAAGTTGGGATCTATTAATTGGACTAGATCTCCAACTTTGATCGTCGGACCTCGGCCGTGTGGCTCCCGCCGGTTTTGCAGCTCGGGGAGATACTCCCGTATCCACCTCGACCAGAAGATGTCAGCTAGTCTTTGGGCAGCACGCCAGCTGGCTTTCTTCAGGATGTCCTTGTCATCGAAGCTCCCCGGTGTTGGCACTCCTCCTGGTCCTCCTAGCAGGAAGTGGTTCGGTGTGAGGGCTTCGGGATCTTCTACGCTGACTGATACGTGGGTCAGCGGTCGACTATTTACTGTGTATTCTGCTTCTGTCAGGAGCGTCGCCAGGACTTCTTCGGCCGGGCTCCTCTCGTGAAGCGTTGCTGTTAAGGCCGTCTTGACTGATCGCACCATCCTTTCCCAGGCGCCTCCCATGAATGGCGCTCCTGGTGGAATGTATCGCCATGAGATCGTCCGCTTCGCTGCTTCTTCCGCTGTAGCTTCGTCGATCGCTCGTCGCAACTCCTTGTCCGCCCCTTTCAGGTTTGTGCCGTTATCCGACCAGATCTGCGTTGGGCAGCCCCGTCTTGCGATCATGCGTCGCAGTGCCATGATTGCCGAATCTGTGCTGAGTGACGCTGCTATCTCCAGATGTATCGCCCTCGTGGTAAGGCACGTGAAGATGGCCACGTATCGTTTTTGACGTGAGCGTCCGACGGTGACTGTCAGTGGGCCGAAATAGTCCACCCCGGTGAAGGTGAATGGCCTTCTGTGATGAGCGAGGCGACATGGTGGCAGATCCCCCGTTCTTGGGTACGGCGGAGTTTGTGTCTTCATCCTGCAGTGTAGACATTGGCGTATTACTGTGCGGGTAATAGGGCGCACGCGTAATATCCAGTACCGTTGACGACATTCGTTCACTGTGGTCTCCACCCCGGCGTGATGCAGTTGACGATGGATGCTCTTTATCCAGAGCTTTACTGTTGGGTGGTTGCCATCCAGGACCATTGGACTCTTCACTTCTTCTCGGACCTCCTGCGTGGCTCGTATGCGGCTTCTTATTTTTAGAGCCCCGTCGACATGTTCTATGCTCAGCTGATGGAGGCGGCTCTCTTTGTCGACGGCCTTCATATTCTTGATGTCTTCTATTTCCTTCGCGAAGGAGTCTTCTTGCGAGGAGCGTATGAGAAGTTCCTCGGCTGTTCTCAAGGTCTCGGCGGCGATGGGATGAAACTTCTTTTCTTCGGTTTTTGACTTTTTCTGTGTCTTTCCCCCTGCGTTCAATTTTGGCGTATTTCGCCTCCACGTCGGGTCGTCTTCCGCTTTTCTTGTTGTCCTTTTATAGTGGACTGTTTGTGCCTTGGTTCTGCACAGTTGAATGAACTGCAGGACTCTTGCTGCCGTGCCACAGGTTCTTGGTCGGCAGCTGTGGGTCTTGTTTCTGTAGCGTAGACATCGAAAACATAGGCGTTTGTTCTTTGCGATGTCCCATCTTGTGTCTGGATCGCTGTCCTTGAACTTCTCGCAGTCTGTGGCGGTGTGACCTGTCGTGTCGCACACCGGACATCTCGCTGTTGTCTGTTTCTCCGTTATATTGTGCACATTGTGTGCTCTTCTGTTGTGCTGAGTGGGCTGTGAGTGAGTGCCGCTCACTTGCTCCGGCTGTGCGTAGGGACCGCACAATTCAGCTTCTTTTTGCAGGAACCTTTCTATCTTCTGTAAGTCTGGATCCTCCTTCGGTTGTTTCGCGGCGAAGTCGTAGTATCTGTATCGCTGCGTCGGTGTGAGCTTCTCTATCATCACTTTGGCCGTCTCTGGATTATACAGATAGTGGATGCATTTCAGTGCCCGTAGTGTTGACACGGCGTTGGTCACTTTGCTGGCGAAGATGCATATATCTCTGGGTGACTCGGTCAGGCGTGACAATGTCCTGAGTGTTTCTATCTCTGACATCGCGATCGCTTCCGGCCTTCCGAATCGTGTCTCTAGGATCTTCATAATTTCTGTTGGATCGGCGTCGGAGATGAGTAGGCTGTCTACGGCTTCTTTGGCTCTTCCCTTCAGGTGTCTTCTTAGGCGGTTCGTGTTCTCGACTTTCGTGAAGGATTTCATCGTCTCGAAGAACGCGGCTCGAAAGGATAGCCACTCTTGATGGCTGCCGTTGAAGAAGGGCAGCTCGACGAATCTTGGTTGACGGGCGGCTTTGACGGCGAGTGTGATGGCTGAAGCCAGTTGCGAGAAGTCTGGTTGAGGGCAGACTCCCGCCGGTGAGGACTGTGCTTGTTGCGGTTGTAGATTGTCTTCTTTGTTCGGTTCTTCGGCCTGCTGTTGATGTCGCTGTGTGTCTAGCCACGTGTCTACGCGTGCGTCGGCTTCCATTCCGGAGTACTCGGAGACGTTGTCTTCTTCATCGGTGTCCTCCAATTCTAGCGTGGCTAGATGTGCCTCAGCTAGTTTGACTTGAAGACGCGCAAGCTCTTCCTTTGCTTTCGCGAGTTCCTTCGCTTTCGCTTTCGATGCTGTTGTTCGGATTGACGCCGCACGTTTACTATGTGCGCGCGGGTTCGGCGGCTTATCTTCGGCGGTGAGACAAGGCCTTCTGTTCTGTTCCATCGGTGCTTTGCTCTGCCTGGCTGTAGACGGAGCGGACTGTTGGATGGCTTCTGTGGTTGATGCACCGTCGACGCGTCGCGTTGTTGTACCGGTGGCCTCCGTTGCGATTGACTGTGCGACGGAGGAGCGAGTGGCGACTGACGCGTCCACTGCTGATGACGCTCTTGACTGTTCCGTAGTGGTGGTCGTCGAGGTTTCCATACTCGTGACCGTGTCGGCGGTCGTCTCGGTCCACTCGCTCTGAGTTGTAGCGGTGGTCCCCGAGGACGACGACTGTTGCGCCTCTGCAGCGGGTTGACGTCCTTTTCCCGTGGAGCGAGTCACTGGCATAGTGAGTCGCCTACGTAGAGCGTGTTCTTCGTCCTTCGGAGTGCTCCTTCAGTGATCCGGCTCGAAGGACCATTCGATGTACAGTACGTACACCCACTGTGGCCGGATTGGAAGGTTGCGGCTTCCGAATAAAAGAACTGCTTCAGATTTTCTTCCCAGTATTTATTCTTCGATCTTATCTTGAGGGCGCGTCGAGTGCAAGTGCATGCTGTGCAGTCGACGGCCCCGCTTTTATCCTAATTTTACGACATAAAAAATGGTTCGATAAAGCCCCGCTCTCATTGGTCGACGTCCGTCGGCCAATGAGAGGCGAGATCTATCTACCAATCAGAGCTCAGCATTTACTAAGGTGGTTCGTACCCTTACCGTATGGAGTCCCTTACTAATGTACAGCCTAGCCTTACTGTTCGGAGGGCATCTATTATTTTTAGCGCTTTTACGGCTCTGCTTATTCTATTTTTACAGTTTCTTTAAGTTATTTACATTATGTTTTCTACGTAACTATATACTATTAGCTAAATATTGCCTAGTCTTATATTTCTACTTTCTTTGGTGTACGTTGTCCTGCACACTATTTGCTATATCTTTGCTATTTGCTAAGACGATAATTCGCACTTTGCACTTCACACCGCCCTGCTATTAATTTTAACGAATTAAATAATCATACACGTTCATTTAATATACGACCCCAAACTACAAGCAAATAAAGATAATAATTGCTTAACCGTGCCTACCAAATTGCTAATAATTTCACTTAAGCGATGAATTCGCTTCATTCGCATTCACAGAATTTCGCAAATTCATTTAATTTGCTATGTGCTATGTGCTTTCGTATGCTAACAATGAATGCGAATGCTAATTAATTCATCACTATAGTTGATACTAACACCTAGATATTAAGACCTATAACATGTACCTACATTATGTTGATCTAAATAAATAAATAAATAAGTATTAAATGGGACCATAAACATAACTTGACGCCACCTTCGCCACACGGTGTACCTACTATGGGACTGCGTCCTGGGTACACCTCTGCCTACTTCCTACACCTTCGGGAAAAGGTGTAACGTTATTGTTATCTATCTTTTAAAATCATTTTCTTTTTAATATGTTATTTCCTATATTTTATTGAAATCTGTTATTATTTAATATGAAAAATATAAAATTAAATCAATTTGCCAGACCCAAAATAAATTTCTTGTTAAAATGGCCGTTTTCTTTTCATTAAAAAACATCCGAAACTTAATCTAAATGTTTAAAATTTATTTCTTAGTATATTATTTATATTAAATAAAACTTTGTAGTAAAATTACCTAAAATAGTTATTTATGTACGTATTTCATAGGTATTTGTTTTTAAAAATCAGTGACTTAAGCTAGGCAATGGTATTTATTAATGTAGAAAACGTTTACTGTATAGTAAATAGTAAGTAGGTAGGAACTCATAGGTACTCAAAGATTTAAAAACAACTAGGTATTGTAATTTCTATAAAAGTATGTATAAGAAACCCTACATCATAATATATCTATTATTTACCCATAACATTATTATGTAACTAAGTCTTTATCTAGCATGCGAAAACCCTGATCATATTGGCGCACACATGCAAGCAGTTTATATCTATGTAAACCGACTCACACAAGCACAGCTAACGAATTAGGGTCGGCTCTAGTCGGGTTTCAGACGAAAGTGTAGTAAGTGACGAAAAATTTTTTTTGCGATTAGTTTTAGGGTTTTTTTGTAAATGTAATGAAACTTGAAAAATCTCTATAAGAAATTAAAAAATATTGGTTTACAGATATTGCAGTCTCTACTAATACATTTTGTGAACCAATGATATTAGATATCTGTTGATATTAGATATTTTTTCTGTAGATAAATAACATAATACTTATTGCACACCTCCGTCGTTTAATTTTTTAACACTCCTTTTCCATCCCCAGGTCTGGTGGTCTGTAAGAAATTGCTTTATGCGATAAGACCGCCGGTTGTTTATATATTTTTGATATATATTTTTTGTATCGTTACCTCTAACCTTTTTATTTAATTTGGTATGCAATAAAGTATTATTCTATTCTATGATAATAAAATAATGCTCTTTATTATTATTGTTACTTAAACCATTACGTTCGTGTTGTCATATGTATTATAAAGTTTTTTTTTTTTCATACTCAAGAATTATGGGTCTGAGCTATACCACTGCTTGTGTGGTCTTCTCTAACCTTAATCCTCCTAAACTTTTGCACTCTGAACAAATGTATTCACAAAGTATGTATAAAAATGTGTACAAAGAATACACTTTTTTGTTTTTATTAACTTCGTTAATAACTATATTCTAGGTGTAATGAAAATACTGTTCACTTGCACTGGAAGAAGGCAGTTTGATGCGCCATTTTGCCATATTTAATTTTGTTTACATAAACATCTTTTGTTTACATGTTTATAAAACAACTTTATGACTTCTGCTACTATCAAAATCGATTTAAATATAATATTTTAATAAAATATAGTTTTTTTTTTAATAAAAATATTAACTTAACACAATTCGAAAATAATAATAATAATAATAATAATTTGAATTTATACCCTAACAGAACGGGTTACCCCATTTACACTGCTCGAGTCAATTCATATGGGTTATGTGGACAACCCATATTGTCAGAGTTTCAGATCGCCAAGATTCCTACAAGGCCTCCGACATGACCTACGACTGCCCCCTACCTACATATCTTATAGGAAACAGCCGGGACCTACTGTTTAACGTGCTATCCGAAACACGGTAGCGCCCCGGCGAAAAGTCCACATGGTGAGATTCGATCCAGGGACTCCGGATTTAAAGCCGGGCATATTCCAGCTGGACCACGGACGCTACGAAAATGAATTATACTCACTAAAACTATAAGAAATGTACGTTAACTAAAACTCTTTAATGCCCTAGTACTTTCAATATATTATATTTTATTAGATATGCCTCGCGGTTTCACCCGCTGTAAACGTACCCTATGTGTTAGTAGGTAAATTAAAAAAATAAAAAGGATATCTAGAAAACGTAAATAAACGACATTACGTCCCTTTGCCTTGCGCTTCGCATTTTTTACCGAGCTCCGTAGGTGTCCTTATGTCGCAAGTATTGTTTAGACAATTCCGTATAAATATACAAAAATTCATAAAATGTATGCATTCTGGGCCACAATTTACTTAGACACTTATATTTTGTATAATATGTCCTGGATTTGAATTGTATATCCGTGAAATAAAACTTGCAAAATAGTTATTGAATAATACATTTATATAGTTTCTTTGAATATGTTATGTGATGTTATTGAATAGGTGTTATTCTCACTGCCTTTGGTGTAGTAGTCGCACTGCTGCATTAGGTTATGGGTTCGATCCCCAGCTCGGGCTAGTGTTATTTGATTTATTTGTTAGGATTTTTTCGGTAAGCCTTAAGTTCGAGTTGTGGGCCCGGTAGATGGTACTAGGCTCGCCCTTTAATACACTGGGATAATTTGTGCGTAGCTACTATGGAAGTAGGTAGGTACATCTCTGCATAACCCTTTGGGGAAAAGGTGTGATTATGTTAACATCTAGATTGTACGATTGTATAGAGTAATTCTAAAAAATAGTATTAATACGTCTTATAATTATTTAAATCTAGAACTTTGACTAATATTTATTAATTTAGGTAAACGTTTTTACTTGCTCGTAAAATTAGCTCTCACCTGTGTGCGTTGTGTGTATGTGTGTGTGTGCCTCGTACGTTTATAAGTTTGTTGATCTGAGAGTCAGGGGTGGCGAGTGCTATTTTATTTGAATTTTTTTTATACTTCATTTAATAATTTACTAATATTATATAAATGCGAAAGTTTGTGGCGATGGATGGATGGATGTTTGTTACTCTTTCACGCCAAACTACTGAACCGATTAGCCTGAAATTTGGTATGTAGGTAGCTTAGACCCTGGAATAAAACATGAGGTGTACTTTTTTCCGATATTCCCACGGGAATGATTACTGCGCGGGTGAAACCGCGGGGCACAGCTAGTGATTTTTTACAAAAAGGGCTAAATAATCAGCGGTTATTTATTGGATTTATCAAGTACTCTTTTTCAATACTCAATCATATAATATTGGAAAAAGTTATAAAAGAAATATAATTTTGTAGTATTAAGTAAGTGCTAGCTAGAACAGTTACCAAGGGAATCTGTAGTCCATCAAATCTAAGAAGTACCGTCTGACGTCATATTTTCATACCTTCAATAACTTTGCATAGGCGTAACTCACTCAATTTAAATAACCTTCGTCGCGAAACCATGGAAATATGAATTTTATTTAATCTGTACTGTTCTAAGTATAACTTAAAAATCCTTCAAACAAGGCAACTAAAATTATCCAAACAATTCTTATAAAATGTTTTAGATAGGTAACAACTTAGCTTTGGTAGCACAATAAACGCGACAACCCTGACCCACTCACACATGCACACAGGTACATATACATGTACTTATATGAAACCAAATGCTTGTCAAACTAAATGGATACCGAGGATTAGGGATGAGATGTGTGTGAATATTTATCGATTCGATACACATTTTTAATAACTTTATTTAATATGAATATGACATTTTGTATTATGACTTATGACAATTTTTCTTGCAAATATATTATCATTTCATTTCATATATTAAGAATAAAATATATATAGAATTTAACATGTATATTTATTAAAAATAATAAACACTCACTTCAACTCTTGTTGTATATTATGATGTCGGCAAGAAATAAGAAAGGAATTCCCGAAATTCCCATGGGAACGAAGTAGTAGGAATTATACTAGTACTCATTAACAATTGAACATAAGCAGTTTTAAAAATGTTAACCAGAGGAATTTAAGTTAGAATTACATTTCATTCAACATCAGCCATTAAATAGGCTAGATTATAAAAAAAATACGAAAACGGCTCATACGGAAAATATTAAATATTACTGTATTATTGATATATTAATTCCTATTATGATATTGTCTATCATAATAATTAATAAAACTAGGCTAGGTATTATTATAATATATATTATATTTAAGTAAGGTGTATCAAATACGTTATACGGAAACACGTAATAATAAAGTAATTTAAAATGCTGTTCATAATTAAGGCTCATTAAATGTCCATATTATTATGCTAAATTTAATTTAGATTTTAAATTAATTCAATAACCACATCGTCATCATCAGCCGGAAGACGTCCACTGCAAACTTAACTCAAACTCAAAAAGATTTATTCAAATAGGTCATGATCTGACACTTTTGCACGTCAATGAAGATAAACAGTACTGAGTCTACCGTACGTTCGGAAAGATACCTCTACAAGAAGAAACTTGTAGGGCTTAATTTTTTTCAACTGATAGTTTCACAATATTTAGTTTGGTTACATTCGTTTGGTTTGAAGGTGCCGCGAGGTGCAACTGCTGAACACAAATCTCCCCCATAGAACACCATAAGTAAACTATTTATATAGGGGGATTTAGCCATAATCACCACGCTTGGCGGCATTTATCATAAACATAAACAAATATTTCAAATTATAACTCTTTATTAATGTCACAAAGTCACAACACAAAAAATTACAAAATTTAAATTAAAACTAGAATGCGTTTTTTATGATAGTGATTGACTTGACAAGAACAAGACGAGCAAATCAGGTGCCTGATGGTAAGCAACATGATTGCCCACATCAGACACAGTGCCACCCAGTGTTTTAAAATTCAAAATTCTGCGCGGCACTGCACTGCGCCTGTCACCCTGAGATATAATTTGTTGAAACTCGTCATGGCCATTAATTTCGCTGGTAACATTTCCCTTGAGACCGGAACACAGTAACTGCAAACATTACTGTTTGGTGGATGAATAACTGGCAAAGGTGTGGTACTTCCCCAGGCGGCCCCCTGCAAAGAGGCCTACCACTATATTAATATCACAACACAAAAAAATTACAAAATTTATATTACAACTAGAACACGTGTAATAATTGGCGATCTTTTTAAAATTATAATATGAAAACACATAACAACATCGACAACTAACTACTCCGTGTCTCATCCCTAACGGTACACGTCCGTATTATTATTAGCAGTGAGATAAGGCAGGGAGCACACTGACTGAATTCTATATGAATTATTTATTTTTTTACATTAAAAAACTTTTTTATTCATTCACCTTTGTTACATTCGCATTTTTTTATAATATTAGTATAGATTTTGTCTTACTACATATAAATGATTAAGTTTGTATTGCTTGTATTTGAGAAACGTATTCAATAACGCAATTTGTAAATAATTAAATAATAACATAACACAACTTACAATCACGCTTTTTTACCGAAGGGGTAGGCAGAGGTGTACCCAGCACTTAGTCCCATGATAGGTACACCCAAATTTAGCCTGTATGTGAGAAGTCCATGTAATATGGGGCCAGCCTATTGCCATCTACCGGGCACAGTTCCAGAGTCCAGACAGTTATTGAGATAATTCGGAATGGAAAAATCCAATATTTATCACTTTACCTGACCTGAGGATCGAACCTGGGCCCATGATCATGATTGGCATTCGAGCTTACTACGACCACTACGCCACCGAGGCCGTTAATAACACAATAAATTATAAATAATAAAAAATATAGGACAATATCGTAAAACAATGGAAACATTTATTATTTTGTTTTTTTTTTAATAAGACTAATTAAAATACAAATAAAATACAGATTATATGTATTAATTGTAATAATAATAATAATGATAATAATAATTGTAATAGTGAATAAAAATAATAATGATGATAAAATTTATGAAAGTGTATGGACATGGTCTGAATTAAAGTTATTTGAATTTGAATAACATCTTAAAACACAACTTTATCGCTATAAAAACTATGCTTTATTACTAAAATAACAATAAAAAAATCAATAAAATAATTAACAAATGTAACCTCAGCTTATTCTGTGGCTTCACACGGCCCGATATCGCTCAAGGACTAACAAACACACATATAACTGGATTCTATACATATTTATATGAAAACTATAATTATTAATAATATAATATCGATTGTTTGACTAGTTGTTTTACGTTTGCATATTATTATTACATAATATTATTGTTGTAAAATTTGTAGATGTAAAATAAATAAATAAATTTGGGACAACTTCCACACACGGTCATCTGGTCCCAAACTAGGCAAGAAGCGGCATAAGTAATCCTACACGACATATTTGAAAGTTTTTTTTTAAGGGCAAGTGCCTTTATTGAAAAAAAGACTAAACAATAGAGCAACCTACTTACTATCTACCCTAACTAAATTACACTATACCATAGAATACTTCGAAAATCCATGCCAGCCTATAGACAATCCAAGTGCTCTAATAGCCCAGTCATTTTAGGAGTTTCACCTCGGAATGAAAGTTTTGTCATTCTAAATGTTGTCTCAAAAGTCACAAGTGCTATCGTGTCCGCGTCTTAAGATATTGAAGGTCAAAGGTCGCAAAAATCAGGTTTTCGTGAATATCTCGCTTTCTATTGCTTAAATGAGATTTGCACCTGTAATAAAAGTTGTAGAGTATAAAATTTTCTTCAACTTTTGTTTGAACTTTTTTTTCATACGATCAACCGTTTTTGCGGTAGATCGCGAAGAGTGCGCCGCGTACAGTCATAAAAATGACAGGCCTAATGCAAGGTCAAGCCTGAGTTACGGTTATCAGTACGTTGTATAAAGTTAATTATGCAATGCTTATACGTTGAGCCAGATAAACGCCAGCATTTTGATCACGCGTCGCCTCGATCAAGTGCTCAGATAGATTTTTGAAAATGCGGTGAGCTCCCGGCCCCCACGGTCTCAGAGTCTCGACTCCAAACTGTTCATATATGTAACCGCTACCGAGGTTTGCATACATGCTCCGCTTGCGTTAAAATAAAAAATAAATAAATAAATTGTACTGTGCAGGACAACGTACACCAAAGAAAGTAGAAATATAAGACTAGGCAATATTTAGCTAATAGTATATAGTTACGTAGAAAACATAATGTAAATAACTTAAAGAAACTGTAAAAATAGAATAAGCAGAGCCGTAAAAGCGCTAAAAATAATAGATGCCCTCCGAACAGTAAGGCTAGGCTGTACATTAGTAAGGGACTCCATACGGTAAGGGTACGAACCACCTTAGTAAATGCTGAGCTCTGATTGGTAGATAGATCTCGCCTCTCATTGGCCGACGGACGTCGACCAATGAGAGCGGGGCTTTATCGAACCATTTTTTATGTCGTAAAATTAGGATAAAAGCGGGGCCGTCGACTGCACAGCATGCACTTGCACTCGACGCGCCCTCAAGATAAGATCGAAGAATAAATACTGGGAAGAAAATCTGAAGCAGTTCTTTTATTCGGAAGCCGCAACCTTCCAATCCGGCCACAGTGGGTGTACGTACTGTACATCGAATGGTCCTTCGAGCCGGATCACCGAAGGAGCACTCCGAAGGACGAAGAACACGCTCTACGTAGGCGACTCACTATGCCAGTGACTCGCTCCACGGGAAAAGGACGTCAACCCGCTGCAGAGGCGCAACAGTCGTCGTCCTCGGGGACCACCGCTACAACTCAGAGCGAGTGGACCGAGACGACCGCCGACACGGTCACGAGTATGGAAACCTCGACGACCACCACTACGGAACAGTCAAGAGCGTCATCAGCAGTGGACGCGTCAGTCGCCACTCGCTCCTCCGTCGCACAGTCAATCGCAACGGAGGCCACCGGTACAACAACGCGACGCGTCGACGGTGCATCAACCACAGAAGCCATCCAACAGTCCGCTCCGTCTACAGCCAGGCAGAGCAAAGCACCGATGGAACAGAACAGAAGGCCTTGTCTCACCGCCGAAGATAAGCCGCCGAACCCGCGCGCACATAGTAAACGTGCGGCGTCAATCCGAACAACAGCATCGAAAGCGAAAGCGAAGGAACTCGCGAAAGCAAAGGAAGAGCTTGCGCGTCTTCAAGTCAAACTAGCTGAGGCACATCTAGCCGCGCTAGAATTGGAGGACACCGATGAAGAAGACAACGTCTCCGAGTACTCCGGAATGGAAGCCGACGCACGCGTAGACACGTGGCTAGACACACAGCGACATCAACAGCAGGCCGAAGAACCGAACAAAGAAGACAATCTACAACCGCAACAAGCACAGTCCTCACCGGCGGGAGTCTGCCCTCAACCAGACTTCTCGCAACTGGCTTCAGCCATCACACTCGCCGTCAAAGCCGCCCGTCAACCAAGATTCGTCGAGCTGCCCTTCTTCAACGGCAGCCATCAAGAGTGGCTATCCTTTCGAGCCGCGTTCTTCGAGACGATGAAATCCTTCACGAAAGTCGAGAACACGAACCGCCTAAGAAGACACCTGAAGGGAAGAGCCAAAGAAGCCGTAGACAGCCTACTCATCTCCGACGCCGATCCAACAGAAATTATGAAGATCCTAGAGACACGATTCGGAAGGCCGGAAGCGATCGCGATGTCAGAGATAGAAACACTCAGGACATTGTCACGCCTGACCGAGTCACCCAGAGATATATGCATCTTCGCCAGCAAAGTGACCAACGCCGTGTCAACACTACGGGCACTGAAATGCATCCACTATCTGTATAATCCAGAGACGGCCAAAGTGATGATAGAGAAGCTCACACCGACGCAGCGATACAGATACTACGACTTCGCCGCGAAACAACCGAAGGAGGATCCAGACTTACAGAAGATAGAAAGGTTCCTGCAAAAAGAAGCTGAATTGTGCGGTCCCTACGCACAGCCGGAGCAAGTGAGCGGCACTCACTCACAGCCCACTCAGCACAACAGAAGAGCACACAATGTGCACAGTATAACGGAGAAACAGACAACAGCGAGATGTCCGGTGTGCGACACGACAGGCCACACCGCCACAGACTGTGAGAAGTTCAAGGACAGCGATCCGGACACAAGATGGGACATCGCAAAGAACAAACGCCTATGTTTTCGATGTCTACGCTACAGAAACAAGACCCACAGCTGCCGACCAAGAACCTGTGGCATTGACAACTGTAAATACTACCACAACAAGATGCTGCACTTCGTCCGCAAAACGACGGAAACCAGAAAAACAGAGAATGGCGAAGAAAAGGAAGCAACAGAAGCCATCAATTCAGCATGGACCGGATCTCAAAGACAGTCCTACCTGAAAATAATCCCTATTCAAATAACGGGACCTACGGCATCAGTCAACACACACGCTCTTCTCGACGACGGTTCAACAGTGACGCTCATCGACGACAGCATCAGTAAAAAGATCGGCGTCACGGGACCGGTCGACCCACTCCGCATTGAAGGCATCAACAGTATGAAAACAGCGGAAACAGAATCAAGAAGAGTTAACTTCACAATCAAAGGGCTGAACAAACATGAAGAGCCAATTCAAGCGCGAACAGTGAAGAATCTACAAGTCTCGACACAAGCAGTATCACGGGCACAGATAGCAAAGTGCGAACATCTTCGGGACATCAGCGACATCCTGACATATGAGAACGCGAAACCAGGAATTCTCATAGGGCAAGACAACTGGCATCTTCTCCTAACATCGAAGATCAGACGAGGCAACAAGGACCAACCAGTGGCTTCACTAACGCCACTGGGATGGGTGTTGCACGGAAGCCACACTCGCACTCTCGGACGCAGCGTGGACTTCGTCTCTCACATATCGACAATTCAAGAAGAAGGAGACGACAACATAGAACGCCTCATGAGAGAACACTTCGCGATGGATGCACTCTGTCTTAACCCGAAGAAGCCGAAAACAGATCCAGAAGAGCAAGCCCTTCGTATACTATCAGAAAATACAGTCCACACAGAAGAAGGAAGATACGAAACCGCTCTTCTTTGGAAATCAGGAGAGATCACACTGCCCGACAACTACGACAACGCCCGAAGAAGACTTCTCGGAATTGAAAAGAAACTCGATCGAGATCCACGCCTGAAAGAGAAATATACCGAACAAATGGAAGCGCTCGTCACCAAAGGCTATGCAGAACCCGCACCCGCAGTCAAGACACCGAATAGAACTTGGTACCTGCCACACTTCGCCGTCATCAACCCGGCGAAGCCTGAGAAACTCCGAGTCGTTCACGACGCCGCCGCACAAACAAAAGGAGTAGCACTCAACGACGTGCTACTCAAGGGACCGGATCTACTCCAATCCCTACCGGGCGTCATCATGCGATTCAGACAGCACGAAATCGCAGTGACAGCAGATATCAAGGAAATGTTCATGCAAGTCAAGCTCAGAACAGAAGACAGAGACGCACTCCGTTATCTTTGGCGCAAGGATCGGCGAAACGACGGACCGCCAGAGGAATACCGGATGACCTCGCTGATATTTGGCGCCTCAAGCTCACCATCAACGGCTATCTACGTCAAGGACCTGAACGCGCGGAAATACGCAGCCACACATCCAGAGGCTGTAACAGCAATAAAGAAGAAGCACCACGTCGACGACTACTTGGACAGCTTCAAAACATTAGAAGACGCAACGCGCATCGCGACAGCCGTCAAAGACATACACATGGGAGCGCGATTCGAACTGAAACAGTGGAAGTCGAACTCGCAGCAGCTACTCGAAACTCTCGGCGAAAACACCACCGAAGGGAACCAGACTGAGCTCTACAAGTATGGAGAAAAAGCTGAACGAGTTCTGGGAATCATCTGGAAACCGCAAGAAGACATGCTAACGTTCAACCTGAACCTTACGAAGATCCCGCCACCTCTGATAGAAGGGAAAACACCAACAAAGAGAGAAGCATTAAGGGTCGTCATGTCTCTTTTTGACCCCCTTGGCTTCGCGTCGCCAGTGACAAGCAAGGCGAAACAGCTACTCCAAGAAGTCTGGCGCAGAGGCACGGCCTGGGATAGCGAAATAGACGAAGACTTATCCGAACAGTGGCGGTGCTGGCTCGCTCACCTGAAGAGTCTCCAAGAGGTGACGATCCCGAGGCGCTATCTCGGCTACAGCGACGCGACCTCCACACAGTTGCACATCTTCACAGACGCGAGCGAGTCAGCGTACTCCGCGACCCTATACTGGAGGACAGTGGACCCAAACGGCGAAATCAACGTGTCACTAGTCGTAGCCAAGGCGAAAGTGACCCCGCTTAAACTCACGTCTATCCCGAGGCTGGAGCTTCAAGCCGCAGTGATGGGGACAAGATTAGCCGAAGCCGTAATCGAAGAGCACGAGGAGAAACCCAGCTCCAAAGTGTTCTGGACAGATAGCAAGACGGTGCTTACCTGGATAAGGACAGGATCACGCTCATACAAGCCATACGTGGCACATCGTCTTGCAGCAATAGAAGAGAACTCTACAGTAAATGAGTGGCGCTGGATTCCCACTAAACAGAACGTAGCGGACGACGCAACCAGGGACGTTCCAATACCTTTCGACCGAAACCACAGATGGTTCAAAGGACCCGAATTCTTATACGAAGACGAAGAGTCGTGGCCTAGAGAGGCGACGCCTCCAACGACAGAACCAACGGGTGAAGAAAAAATACACCACGTCACAACCAACAAGATTCAGAAACTAGCAGAAGGCCTCCCCGACATCTCGCGCTTCTCCAATTGGGAACGTCTACGCTACACGGCAGCAAGAGTCCTACAGTTCATTCAACTGTGCAGAACCAAGGCACAAACAGTCCACTATAAAAGGACAACAAGAAAAGCGGAAGACGACCCGACGTGGAGGAGAAATACGCCAAAATTGAACACAGGGGGAAAGACACAGAAAAAGTCAAAAACCGAAGAAAAGAAGTTTCATCCCATCGCCGCCGAGACCTTGAGAACAGCCGAGGAACTTCTCATGCGCTCCTCGCAAGAAGACTCCTTCGCGAAGGAAATAGAAGACATCAAGAATATGAAGGCCGTCGACAAAGAGAGCCGCCTCCATCAGCTGAGCATAGAACATGTCGACGGGGCTCTAAAAATAAGAAGCCGCATACGAGCCACGCAGGAGGTCCGAGAAGAAGTGAAGAGTCCAATGGTCCTGGATGGCAACCACCCAACAGTAAAGCTCTGGATAAAGAGCATCCATCGTCAACTGCATCACGCCGGGGTGGAGACCACAGTGAACGAATGTCGTCAACGGTACTGGATATTACGCGTGCGCCCTATTACCCGCACAGTAATACGCCAATGTCTACACTGCAGGATGAAGACACAAACTCCGCCGTACCCAAGAACGGGGGATCTGCCACCATGTCGCCTCGCTCATCACAGAAGGCCGTTCACTTTCACCGGAGTGGACTATTTCGGCCCACTGACAGTCACCGTCGGACGCTCACGTCAAAAACGATACGTGGCCATCTTCACGTGCCTTACCACGAGGGCGATACATCTGGAGATAGCAGCGTCACTCAGCACAGATTCGGCAATCATGGCGTTGCGACGCATGATCGCAAGACGGGGCTGCCCAACGCAGATCTGGTCGGATAACGGCACAAACCTGAAAGGGGCGGACAAGGAGTTGCGACGAGCGATCGACGAAGCTACAGCGGAAGAAGCAGCGAAGCGGACGATATCATGGCGATACATTCCACCAGGAGCGCCATTCATGGGAGGCGCCTGGGAAAGGATGGTGCGATCAGTCAAGACGGCCTTAACAGCAACGCTTCACGAGAGGAGCCCGGCCGAAGAAGTCCTGGCGACGCTCCTGACAGAAGCAGAATACACAGTAAATAGTCGACCGCTGACCCACGTATCAGTCAGCGTAGAAGATCCCGAAGCCCTCACACCGAACCACTTCCTACTAGGAGGACCAGGAGGAGTGCCAACACCAGGGAGCTTCGATGACAAGGACGTCCTGAAGAAAGCCAGCTGGCGTGCTGCCCAAAGACTAGCTGACATCTTCTGGTCGAGGTGGATACGGGAGTATCTCCCCGAGCTGCAAAACCGGCGGGAGCCACACGGCCGAGGTCCGACGATCAAAGTTGGAGATCTAGTCCAATTAATAGATCCCAACTTACCCAGAAACACATGGGCTCGAGGCAAAGTCGTCGCGACGTACCCGGGACCCGACAGCGTCGTGCGCACCGTCGACATCAAGACCAAGGGAGGAGTCCTGCGCCGACCCGTGAGGAAGATGGTGATCCTGCCAATTGAGGACGTAGATCCAGCACCGGTAGAAGATGCGGCAGAGCCACACGGCGGGAGAGATGTGCAGGACAACGTACACCAAAGAAAGTAGAAATATAAGACTAGGCAATATTTAGCTAATAGTATATAGTTACGTAGAAAACATAATGTAAATAACTTAAAGAAACTGTAAAAATAGAATAAGCAGAGCCGTAAAAGCGCTAAAAATAATAGATGCCCTCCGAACAGTAAGGCTAGGCTGTACATTAGTAAGGGACTCCATACGGTAAGGGTACGAACCACCTTAGTAAATGCTGAGCTCTGATTGGTAGATAGATCTCGCCTCTCATTGGCCGACGGACGTCGACCAATGAGAGCGGGGCTTTATCGAACCATTTTTTATGTCGTAAAATTAGGATAAAAGCGGGGCCGTCGACTGCACAGCATGCACTTGCACTCGACGCGCCCTCAAGATAAGATCGAAGAATAAATACTGGGAAGAAAATCTGAAGCAGTTCTTTTATTCGGAAGCCGCAACCTTCCAATCCGGCCACAGTGGGTGTACGTACTGTACATGTACAATATAACCTATTATGTACCAAATTATAATATTTATTATAGAGATTTCTAAATGTCCATGACGACGGCAGCCCTTGGAAAATCAATACCTATCCTTTATAATTTCAAGATGTCGGTCGCTTTAACCTTCACGGACTCAGTTTTTCTATTTTCTTTATTGGATTAGATAAATACTTAGGAATAATTGTTTTTCATATATTTCAATAAGTATTATACACAATAAGTGGGCGCAAGCTCGACTGCCGATCATGAAGTCCTGGGTTCGATGCCCAGGTCAGGCGAAGCGTTAATGGGTTTTTCCATTAGGAATTATCTCAATTAGCTTGAAGTCTAGAACAGTGCGCGGTAGATGGCAATAGGATCGCCTCTATGACATGGGACCAATAACATAGGTCCTGGCGAAATGTGAGTCCTTAGTACACCTCTGCCTATACCCCTTCGGAAAAAAGGCGTGATTGTATGATAATATGTTATAGACAAAAATAAATATTAAATTGTAATTGCGAGCAATTCATTTCTTTATTATAGCGTGTATCTTAAAAAATTTTGTATTTATAAATACAAAATTTCATACAAATTATATATAATACCTACGAATATATACATTTATAATGATTTAGTCATCAGAAAGCTTATCACTAGGTATATATTATAAAATCCTAAATGACTCACTGACTGACATGCAACGCAGAGCTCAAACCACTGATCCTAGAGACTTGAAACTTGGAATGTAGGTAAATTTGGTTGTCTGGACGTGTGCTAAGAAAGGATTTTTAAAAATTTACATTCCAAGGGTTTCAAAAAGGGCGTCAACGTTTAGGTATAAAACGAAATGAAATATGGGAAGACTTAATAATTGACACTAGTTTTAATCTATACTAATATTATAAAGAGAGAAACTTTGTTTTTTGTTTTTTTGTTTTTTTGTTTGTAACGAATAGGCTCCGAAACTACTGGACCGATTTTAAAAATTCTTTCACTTATGGATAGCTTAATTCAGTGTGAGTGCCATAGGCTATATGAGATTTTGAAAAAAAATGGGGATCCGTAAGAAAACTGCAATATTGTGAACCAAGGTGTTACATAATATAATTACCATATTCATAAATTTGCGTGCGCTGTGAAATGCATTGATGGTAGAATAATATAATGTACTAGGGGTTTGTAGTACTTATCAATACCTACAAAACAGTATACATAGATTATATCCATCTTTTTTGGTTTAGTCACAATAATCGAAAAAGTGATTATTTTCATGCGGTGTGAAAACTATTGGAGGTAGAGTAAAGTAATGTACTAGGGGTTTGTAGTACTTATCAATACCTACAAAACAGTATACATATATTATATCCATCTTTTTTGGTTTAGTCACAATAATCGAAAAAGTGATTATTTTTCATGCGGTATGAAAACTATTGGTGGTAGAGTAAAGTAATGTACTAGGGGTTTGTAGTACTTATCAATACCTACAAAACAGTATACATAGATTATATCCATCTTTTTTGGTTTAGTCACAATAATCGAAAAAGTGATTATTTTTCATGCGGTGTGAAAACTATTGGTGGTAGAGTAAAGTAATGTACTAGGGGTTTGTAGTACTTATCAATACCTACAAAACAGTATACATAGATTATATCCATCTTTTTTGGTTTAGTCACAATAATCGAAAAAGTGATTATTTTTCATGCGGTGTGAAAACTATTGGTGGTAGAGTAAAGTAATGTACTAAGGGTTTGTAGTACTTATCAATACCTACAAAACAGTATACATAGATTATATCCATCTTTTTTGGTTTAGTCACAATAATCGAAAAAGTGATTATTTTTCATGCGGTGTGAAAACTATTGGTGGTAGAGTAAAGTAATGTACTAAGGGTTTGTAGTACTTATCAATACCTACAAAACAGTATACATAGATTATATCCATCTTTTTTGGTTTAGTCACAATAATCGAAAAAGTGATTATTTTTCATGCGGTGTGAAAACTATTGGTGGTAGAGTAAAGTAATGTACTAGGGTTTGTAGTACTTATCAATACCTACAAAACAGTATACATAGATTATATCCATCTATTTTGGTTTAGTCACAATAATTGAAGCAGTGATTATTTTTCATGCGGTGTGAAAACTATTGGTGGTAGAGTAAAATAATGTACTAGGGGTTTGTAGTACTTATTAATACCTACAAAATAGTATACATAGATTATATCCATCTTTTTTGGTTTAGTCACAATAATCGAAGCAGTGATTATTTTTCATGCGGTGTGAAAACTATCGGTGGTAGATTAAAGTAATGTACTAGGGGATTGTATTAATTATCAATACCTACAAAACAGTATACATAGATTATATCCATCTTTTTTGGTTTAGTCACAATAATCGAAAAAGTGATTATTTTTCATGCGGTGTGAAAACTATTGGTGGTAGAGTAAAGTAATGTACTAAGGGTTTGTAGTACTTATCAATACCTACAAAACAGTATACATAGATTATATCCATCTTTTTTGGTTTAGTCACAATAATCGAAAAAGTGATTATTTTTCATGCGGTGTGAAAACTATTGGTGGTAGAGTAAAGTAATGTACTAAGGGTTTGTAGTACTTATCAATACCTACAAAACAGTATACATAGATTATATCCATCTTTTTTGGTTTAGTCACAATAATCGAAAAAGTGATTATTTTTCATGCGGTGTGAAAACTATTGGTGGTAGAGTAAAGTAATGTACTAGGGTTTGTAGTACTTATCAATACCTACAAAACAGTATACATAGATTATATCCATCTATTTTGGTTTAGTCACAATAATTGAAGCAGTGATTATTTTTCATGCGGTGTGAAAACTATTGGTGGTAGAGTAAAATAATGTACTAGGGGTTTGTAGTACTTATTAATACCTACAAAATAGTATACATAGATTATATCCATCTTTTTTGGTTTAGTCACAATAATCGAAGCAGTGATTATTTTTCATGCGGTGTGAAAACTATCGGTGGTAGATTAAAGTAATGTACTAGGGGATTGTATTAATTATCAATACCTACAAAACAGTATACATAGATTATATCCATCTTTTCTGGTTTAGTCACAATAATCGAAGCAGTGATTATTTTTCATGTGGTGTGAAAAGTATTGGTGGTAGAATAAAGTAATGTACTAGGGGTTTGTAGTACTCATCAATATCTTCAAAATAGCCCACGATAAATTATAACATGTGTTAAGGTTTGGTCATTGTAACAGAAATAGTCATTAATTTGCGTGCGCTGCGTAAACCATTAGGGTTATATTTATTAAAATACAATGTATCACGAATTTACTCCTGATAAACGTCCACTATACCTACTTCTGCTACCCGTGCGAAGCCGGGGCGGGTCGCTAGTATAATATATAAAAGTAGATATAGGTAATATATAAAAGTAGTATAAGTTGATATAGGTAGTAGATATAGGAATGCCTCGGTGGCGTAGAGGGCGCATGCTCGACTGCCAATCAAGAGGTCCCGGGTTCGATCCCCAGGTCAGGCAGTGTTAAATATTGGATTTTTCCATTAGGAATTATCTCAATAACTGCCTGGAGTCTGTAATTGTGCCCGGTAGATGGCAATAGGCTCGCCCTCTATTACATGGGACCAATAACATACTGGCCAATAACATAATAACAAGCCTTACAAGGTATATACCTATACATACATACATTCACGCCTTTTTCCCGAAGGGGTAGGCAGAGGTGTACCCAGGACTCAGTCCCATAGTAGATACACCCACATTTCGCCAGAATGTTATTGGTCCCATGTAATAGGGGGTGAGCCTATTGCCATTTACCGGGCACAGTTCCAGACTCCAGGCAGTTATTGCGATAATTCCTAATGGAAAAATCAAATATTTAACTCTTTGCCTGACCTGGGGATCGAACCCGGGACCTCTTGATTGGCAGTCGAGCATGCGCCCACTACGCCACCGAGGCAGTACAGGGCAGTACAGGCAATGTCTTTATCAATAAATGCCTCTATCATTATAGTTATCGTACTAGTTATTCTAGTTATTCACGATACATATGGTTTAATTATTATTGTGTGAAGAGAAATTAGTATAAACATATTTCTCAAACACCGTATATGTACCTAACTATAGAGGCCTCGCTTACGTTTACATTTTAAATTATCAAGTTATATCTACGAAAAAGTATCTGCTACCAACAGACTTACTAATCTATTAGAACTTGCTTCAACTGCCCTGCCTATTTTTAAAAGCTTTTATTTAACTTGCAATGTATGTAAGTATGTTTGTTCGGGTGAAATCTTTGAACTCAATTTTGAAGGAGATATTTTCAACCGATTGAGCTGAAATTTTGTATACACGTTTAGTTTGGATGACAATGCACGATATGGTGTGTGACATAATTCTAAATCCAATATGGCGGATCATCCAAGATGGCGGAATAGTTATTTTTAATGCATTTCTACAATATGGATATGAAATGAAAGGGCTTGTTGAGAGTAGCTCGAAAAATAATTTGGTGTCATTCTAAATCCAATATGGCGGACCATCCACGATGGTGGAGTAGTTAAAAGCTTTTTTTAAAAATGTTTTTATGCTTTTAATTTATTAGTACTTAGATAGATAGATAGATAAACACTTTATTGGTACACCACAACAAGAATTTCTTAAATCTAATAACAATTAATAATAGCTAGTGTAACAATGGGCGGTTTGGATCAAATCAGATTTTTTACTGAGTCTTTGTATTGTTATTTTCTAGTTCCTAGTTGTCTTTATTTTACATAATTACATGTAGTATTTTTTCACATTTCGCCTGAATGTTATTGGTCCCATGTAATAAGGGGCGAGCCTATTGCCATCTACCGGGCACAGGTCCAGACTCCAGGCAAGTTATTGAGATAATTCCTAACGGAAAAATCCAATATTTAACACTGCCTGACCTGGGGATCGAACCCATGACCTCTTGATTGGCAGTCGAGCATGCGCCCTCTACGCCACCGAGGCAGTATTTTTTTATATCTTCAAAAATATGGGTACGTGTGAGCGAGAGGGCGAATTTTCTTTGTACAGCGCCTTAAGTACTTCAGCAGTTACCCGCAACTTCGTCCACGGGAATTTGATACATCTTTGTTTGATTTTTTTTTGTTATAATCATTATAATAAATATTTTCTATGATATTATAATAATTATAGGTATTAAAACTACTATTATTTTATGTAAATTACTATTTATATAAAAATGTTATTGAATATCATAATTATTTTTATGTTTGAGGGTATTATATACGTTAGTTAGATATACGTACTTATAACATATATTATTTTAGATAAATATGTATTTTCTTGTTAAAAAAGATATTTTTCTGTATGTAATCAAAAGATAAAAACATTATAATTTGTCACCTCTAAACGTTTTAACTCTACAATTCACGCACACACACACCCCCATCGGTGTTTAAGTGTGAGTCACTCACACACCGCTACATAGAGATAAGGTAGCGAGTAATAATTTTGTTTTAATTTTTAATCACGTGCTAATCGATTTGAATATTATTTGTGATGATTACTGACGAATGGTGGCCTAGTTTTTTTAACAGATTCGGTGCAACAAGAATCTTTACTATCCACATATCTATACATTAATTTCCTTAGTAGATACTATTATTTACTTTGTGCTTATTTTGACAGCCTCGTTGGCTCAGATGGTAGTAACTCTGCTTTCTGTGCCGCTGGGCCCGGGTTCGATCCCCGGCCAGGTCAAACATTTGTGTGCATGATCATTTCTGTTTGATCTGTGTCTGGGTGTTTTAAGGGTTTATAAGTATGTATATCAGTCATCTGGTTACCATAGTACAGGCTTCTAGCCTAGTTTGGGATCAGATGACCGTGTGTGAAAGTTGTCCCATATTATTATTATTATATTAAAATATGCGAACGTTTCTGAACTGTTGCGCTTTCACAGCTAAACTGCTGAATCGATTTTGATAAAATTTGGTTACGTAGTAGGGTGAAACGATGCCAACGCGGTTGAAACCTCGGGGAACAGCTAATCCATAATAATTTATTAATAAGTAGTTACTTATTTCGAAAGTTAGTTTAATAATTAAAACCAGAGTTTGTGCCTACTTATGTCCAAGAAAACTTACAAAAATGCTGAACTAAAATTGATTATGATTAAAAATTTACTTACGAAGACTGCTTAACATATAACCCTCCATTTTCAACATTATATAAAGTCGGGTAAAATAATATTCGTTTTATAAAATAATAAGATACTTTTAATAAATGAATACATACATACCTACATAATAAAATATGTAAGAGTTTATTGCCCTCTACTCATTCCGATATATTTTGATAAAAATATTTAAAAATGTCGTTTCCATTATTACAAAAAAAAAACGCATCCATTTTTATTCTAGTTTCAAATGGGAAGACATTCCGCGCACACATAGAATTAACGCACACAATAACATTACAATAAAACTACTCGGACCAAACGATTTTGATTCTTTCGAAGAAGCGTTTAAAGTTCTTAATAGATATTTGGCTGTATTTTTTGTGATGTTTTTTCGATACATATTCTATGGAATGGCAGCCACATGTGTCAACTGGGTTGAGCTTTTGTTAAAAATACGAATAATTAAATAATAATAATATTGTATAGGAATAATAATAGCATTAAAGAATATGATTTCATTACCATAGACAATTGTTAATATTGACCAAAATACATAATATTAATACAGATTATCATATTAATTGTAATAATAATATAATAGAATAAATTATTGGTCGACAATGGGCATTATCGCTAAGACTAAGCTATCACATTACGTTTATTTTTATTAAGTACGTATTATTTGTGAGCATCAATCTTTTCTAAATTATTATATTTGTAAATAAATCATAATGGCAACATTAAAATAATAACTGTTTTAGATCAGACAAACATGTTTATGTTTTACGCTACTAAAAACATTATTTTAAATATCTATAATAAAAAACAATAAAACATTAATATAGCAACACACCCTTTTCCCCAAGGCAGAGGTGAACGAGGATCGAGGCCATAGTCATAGTAGGGAGTAGGTACACTCACAAAAAAATTAAAATAAACGTTAAAATTACGTCTTATATAGTCTACGTCTTATAATATATCACAATATTTTTTATTTTTTTTATTTTTTATTTTATGATACTGAGTGAAAAGGCCAGCTCATCAGATGCCTGATGGTAAGCATCATGATTGCCCATATCAGACACAGTGCTACCCAGTATTTTAAAATTCAAAATTCTGCGCGGCACTGCACTGCACCCATCACCCTGAGATATGAGTTGTTGAATCTCATCATGCCCAGTAATTTCGCTGGTAACATTGCCCTTCATACCGGAACACAGTAATGTTTGGACATTACTGCTTGGCGGATCAATAACTGGCAAAGGTGTGGTACTTCCCCAGGCGGCCTCCTGCAAAAGAGGCCTACCACTACAAAATTAAACCAGACTCTATTTTATAATGAGAATTATAAATATAAATACATTAATTAATTAATAATATCAATTAACTAGAGGTAAACCCTTAAATTAAAGAAAAACAAATGCTATTTAAAATAATTGACTTCACTCCAAAGTTCTTGAATCTTGAATAAGGACAATATACCTGCGACGCACACAAATAAACGTGTCTGTGTGCGACTGTGTGTGTGATGTTGGCATGGACACAATATTGGCTTCAAAGGATTTCGGATGGGAGTTAAATGAATTGATACTTTAGGATATTAAACCAGATTTTACGATAAAATCTAGATAAACTTAATAAATTTCATTTGCAAATTGATTGTATCAAGTATAATTAATGAAGATTAGAGATAGAGAATAAAATATATACAACAAAATTGTGAAATCCCATATCTAATGATTGTTATGATACTTGTCATAATTGTTATATATATATATTATATATATATTTATTTATTGTTATATTAAAAAAAATATTGTGAAACAGTTTTTTCTTATAAATATGTATGTATAGGCTAAGATTGTTTTATGGAAATAAATAAATACTTGATATGAAATTTTGATTTTTTTTATATAATTGATCCATTTGCTAAATAACTTATTTTATGAAATTTTAAACAAGATAATGTTTAAAACAAGTATGAATCCATAGGTCCCCGAACTAGTTAAAAACTACGTATTTCAGGGTCCAGTGGCTTCTCCTATTATGTGGTTTTTTACAATATTTTGCAGATATCAATATAATGCAAATAAATATGTTTAATATAATATATTACATATATAGAGGGCTGCCTGGGGAAGTACCACACCTTTGCCAGTTATTCATCCGCCAAGCAGTAATGTGCAAACATTACTGTGTTCCGGTCCGAAGAGCAATGTTACCAGCGAAATTACTGGGCATGACGAATTTCAACAACTAATATCTCAGGGTGACAGGCGCAGTGTAGTGCCACGCAGAATTTTTTAATTTTTAAACACTAGGTGGCACTGTGTCTGATATGGCCAATCATGATGCTCACCATCAGGCACATGATTTGCTCGTCACTGAATATTCAGTGACAGGATATTTATGATATCATAAAAAAAAAAATACTGTTCAGTTTACTAAACCTACTCTAAACATACATTTACTAAAAAAAACTACTGCGATTAGAATTATTAAATTTAAAAAGTAATAATAAGAATACTATCACATAATTGGGAATTATTTATTAAACTACCACACTGACTAAAATTATTTATACTGTGATAATATTATGTAAAAGCAAGTATCAAAACGTCTTCATCCTAGTACTCGCCCCGTTTTCCGATTTAGCTAAAACTTGCCGTGAAATATATTATTATTATTCTGTGCTCTATGTATGTATATGTATATACACCTATGGGTGGCGTAGTGATTGCAAGCAGCTGATCAGCTGCAGGTCCCGGGTTCGATTCCCAGGTCAGGTAAAAAGTGTGAAAAGTACATAATAACATTTGATATTTTCATTAATTTTCTCTGTACTTTTAGCAGCCTCGTGTTTGGAATTGTGCCCGGTTGATGGCAAATAGGTAGGCTCACAGATCAGGATGATTTCATCTCCTCTGTGGGTAGGTTCGCCCCCCTTATTACATGGTAACCAAACATACTGGCGAAATGTGGGTGTACCTACTATGGGACTGAGTCCTGGGTACACCTCTGCCTACCCCTTCGGGAAAAAGGCGTGATTTTATGTTATGTATATGTGTCAAATGTCAGGATCATAGCAAGTGGAGATAAACAGTATCTGTCAAAACAAAGCTTAAAAAAAATACCATATCACTGCTGTAACCGTCACCCAAAATTTGTTCCAACTTTCAACCCTTAAAATCTTGCAAAAACATCGCGCGAAAGAGAAATATTGTCAGAAAGAGACTGCGATATAGCAACGCAAACAATGTGCGAGAGTGATAACGCTACAAGAGTGAACGAGACGGGTATATAATTAAAAGTTTTGTCGCAACAGCCTTTCTGAAGGTATGGATGGGAGGACACAGTAATGAATGGAGATGTTCATTTTATTTGCGAAACTGCAGAATTAAACCTTTATTATAGTAAGTAAAATCCAAAATTACTATAATATTCAATAATCTACCTGAGCGCTTGGTCGAAGCGACGCGTGATCAAAATGCTGGCGTTTATCTGGCTCAACGTATAAACATTGCTATTCAACGTGGCAATGCCGCCAGCATCTTGGGTTCGCTGCCATTTGACAGTGGCTTAGAGCACTTGGAAATTCTATAGGCTGACATGTCGGCCTGTATTTAGTTAGGGTAGATAGTAAGTAGGTAGCTCTATTGTTTAGTCTCTTTTCAATAAAGGCACTGTGCCCTAGAAAAAAAAACATATATATAGAAAAAATTACAAATTGGGAATCTAAGTTTAAATTTTACAGAAATTAGCTCACATAATAATATAACAAATTAAATTATACATAGAAAAAAATATTTTCAATTTTAATATATAAATTACGTTTCAGGTAATACGTCTCCATACAAAGCTGTTACCATTCTGTAAAATATAATATTTGTACACAAAAACCGAGTTATTTTCTAGTTAAATTAAAAGACTGCCTCGGTGGCGTAGAGGGCGCATGCTCGACTGCCAATCAAGAGGTCCCGTGTTCGATCCCCAGGTCAGGCAAAGTGTTAAATATTGGATTTTTCCATAAGGAATTATCTCAATAACTGCCTGGAGTCTGGAACTGTGTCCGGTAGATGGCAATAGGCTCGCCCTCTATTACATACTGACGAAATGTGGGTGGTATCTACTATGGGACTGAGTCCTGGGTACACCTCTGCCTACCCCTTCGGGAAAAAGGTGTGAACGTATGTTGTTTTATGTTTTATATTAAAAAAATAAACACAATAATAGTACGCAAACGATTATTATAATGAAGTACATTAACGAAGAACGTTTATTTGGACAACACTGCACAAACAAAACTAAAACACTTATAAATAAAAAAAAAAAACAAACAGATAATAAAAGGATTATATCATAAATGTGTGAAGTGTAAATGGTAAGATTAAACAAACATCACTCGTTTTTACAAACCTTACCCTTTTCCTTAAGGGTATACCTAGAACCCAGTCTTATAGTCACTTATAATAGGTACTAGGCACCCACACTTCGCCATCTATGGTCCCATGGTCCCAAAGGGGTGTCTATTGCCCACTATCAAGCACAGTTCCAGACTCCAGGCTCTCATAGAGATAATTCCTTATGAAAAAATCCAATAACGCTTGGCCTGACTTGGGGATCGAACAAGGGACCTCATGATCGGCAGTCGAGCTTGCGTCCACTAAGGCAACGAGGCAGTCGAGTCGAGGGATATCATTATTATTAATTAAAATAGGAATAATAATATTGCTATTATTATTAATAAATGTAAATAAAGTGTAAAAAGGAAATACTAAAAGACGGTATTGAATTTAATTTTAATTATATATAGACGTCTCCATAGAAATCACTGTTCTCATTCCCCAGAATATATTTTTCAATGGATTCTGTTGACTGCTCGGGGCATAGTAGATGCGATCAAATGCCGTCGAGATTAACTCATTATTGCGCCATTATTATAATTATTAATTAAAATACCTAATAATTTGAACAAATAATTAAATTATAAACTTTGATTATTTGGTTTACTTGAAGAAAGTTTTTTATAATTACGGCGTCTCCAATCTCCAGAGACAATCGCGCGGTATTTTTTAATTTTAATTTATTATTAAATTTATTAAGTACTAGTGCCCGCCCCGGCTTCGCACGGGTAGCAGAAAGTCTTAGTTGACCATGATTATCGTATCCATTAATTATAAAATAAAACAGATTAATTTAAGTTGGAAACCAGCACTGTTTATTTTCTCAGATTGATAGACATGAAAGCTATATTCAATTAAAGAAGTAGAGCGGTCTGTCACTTATCATTTTACTCTTTGACTGGTTCATATAGGTTACCCACCAGAGGTACAGAACTCTTTGCTAGTTAATATTTGTATGTAAGCCAACAGAAAGCATAGGTTACTATTTCTGTTACAGTCAAGACCTTAATAGGTAATAATACTATCCGCGGACTATTTTGTAGATATTGATAAGTACTACGAACCTCTAGAACATTAAGTACTTTACGACTCTATGACCAATAGTTATCACAGCGCATGAAAATAATGTCTAATTCAGTTATTGTGACTAAACCAAAATAGATCGATATATAAGTCCGTGGACTATTTTGTAGATATTGATAAGTACTACAAACCCCTAGTACATTATTTTATTCTACGACCATTAGTTTTCACAGCGCACGCAAATTAATGAATATATTTGGTAATATAGGTATTTGACACCTTGGTTCACTATATTGCAGTTTTCTTACGGATCCCTAATTTTTTTTTCAAAATCTCATATAGTTCACACTGAATTAAGAATTCCATAAGTGAAAGAATTTTTTAAATCGGTCCTGTAGTTTTGGAGCCTATTCGTTACAAACAAAAAAACAAAGTTTCTCTCTTTATAATATTAGTATAGAAGATATCTGGTATTATATGTTTCAAAGATAATATTACCCACACTAGATTATTAGAATTGCATAAAAAAAAAGTATTTTGACACCTAATTTAAGAAAAACATTCTTTTTAAAAAAATAAAGTCAAAATTTCACTTATGATCTTTAACATTTTCTTTGTGCAGGTAATTGTAATGAAATAATAATAACTATTATTATTATTATTAAAATAATAATAAAACTAGCAACGTCCTTGTGGCGCTGTGCCGCCGACACATTCATTTAGTCGCTGCAAACGTGCCGGGTCAGCGGTTTACACGGGGTGATTCTAAATTTCATATATTTACAGAAAATTTATTTTATTTTTTATTTAATTTGTTTAGCTTTTTTTTTGTAACGATTAAATGCACTTTATTGTATATTTTTAAAATGAAATTTAAATAACTTACCTCAAATTATAATGAAACTTAAATTATAAATAAAAAATATCATTCGGGTCGCCTCCTGTTTAGTTTATTTATATAATATGTAAAAACCATCGATGTGCGCTCGAAAACCTGCCTGCCAAGCGTGTCGAGTATTGGCAAACCCTCTTTATGGGGGAGGCCTTAGAATAGGGGAGGCCTATGTTCAGTAGTGGATTAACAATGGCTGAGATGATGATGATATAATATGTCGTATGTGTTTTAAATAATAATTTTTACTCTATTTTATTGTCTTAAAAAAATATTCTTAAATTAATTATTTTCTTAAAATAAATATTATGTATAAGCTGCTTCATTATTATGTTCACCTCAGATCATACAAACAAGGTTGTATGATCTGAGATATTCACCTACTTTAAACTACATAACATAACATAACATACATTCACGCCTTTTTCCCGAAGGGGTAGGCAGAGGTGTACCCAGGACTCAGTCCCATAGTAGATACACCCACATTTCGCCAGTATGTTATTGGTCCCATGTAATAGGGGGCGAGCCTATTGCCATATATCGGGCACAGTTCCAGACTCCAGGCAGCTATTGAGATAATTCCTAATGGAAAAATCCAATATTTAGCACTATGCCTGACCTGGGGATCGAACCCGGGACCTCTTGATTGGCAGTCGAGCATGCGCCCACTACGCCACCGAGGCAGTCACTTACTTACTACTTACTTTAAACTAATATTATAAATTTGAAAGCTTGGGAGGAGGGATGGATGATCGGGTAGATGGATGTTTGTTACTCTTTCACGCCAAAACTACTGAACCGATTGTGCTATAAAATAACATAAAAAGTTCGTTTTATCTCCATATTCTCACAGTAACTATTAGTATAAGATAAGTAGGATTAGTAAGAACTAGGATAAGGTAGTGGGATTTATAAACCTACATTTCATAATAAACTTTGAAAAAATGAATTCTCGATATTATTTAAAACTGAAAGATAAACTACACTAAATAGTTAATCATCATCATCATCTCAGCCGTTGGTAATCCACTACTGAATATAGGCCTCCCCCATAAAGGGGGGTTTTGCCAATACTCGACACGCTTGGCAGGCGGGTTGTCGAGCGCAGTTCGATGGGTTTGTTGCAGAGGACGCTGCTGCCTCCTCTGGCTTGGTAACCCTTCGCCGGCTCTTACGGCAACCACGGGTAGAGATGGTGGAGCACTATTCTAAAGCCAGTAACTCCACGGCGGAGTAAATAGTAAATTGTTTTTTTTTTTTTTTTTTTATTACTTATTCCATTTTAATTATTATTGTTTGATTATTTAATTTGAATACATATTTTTGTGCATGTCCCTATATTTCAAATACAATGTTATATTGTTTGATGAATAAATGAAATGAAATGAAATAACCCTCTATAATAAAAAATCACGTAGTGTGCTCGCGGGCCGCGTCGTATCCATTTGGATGAAATTGCTGTTTAAGGTTGCGGACACACTGCGCTTTTATTATTATTATTACTTTTTGTTAAAACTATTCGTAAGAATGCCTCGGTGGCGTAGAGGGCGCATGCTCGACTGCCGATTAAGAGGTCCCGGGTTCGATCCCCAGGTTTTTTTTTTTTTTATGGTAGTGAGTAACAAGACGAGTTAATCAGGTGCCTGATGGTAAGCATCATGATTGCCCATATCAGACACAGTGACACCCAGTGTTTTAAAATTCAAAATTCTGCGCGGCACTGCACTGCGCCTGTCACCCTGAGATATGAGTTGTTGAATCTCATCATGCCCAGTAATTTCGCTGGTAACATTGCCCTTCATACCGGAACACAGTTATGTTTGCACATTACTGCTTGGCGGATGAATAACTGGCAAAGGTGTGGTACTTCCCCAGGCGGCCCCCTGCAAAAGAGGCCTACCACTACAAAAAAAAAAGGCAAAGTGTTAAATATTGGATTTTTCCATTAGGAATTATCTCAATAACTACCTGGAGTCTGGAACTGTGCCCGGCAGATGGCAATAGGCTCGCCCCCTATTACATGGGACCAATAACATAATGTCGAAATGTGGGTGTATCTACTATGGGACTGAGTCCTGGGTACACCTCTGCCTACCCTTTCGGGAAAAAGGGCGTGAATGTATTATGTTGTGTTATGTTATTATAAAAAACCATTCAAAATAATATATTTTTAACTTTAACTTTTAACTCAAACAAGCAGATTCCAAATTCAATTACTTGTCAGCAAAAATCATACCCCCATTTTTTATCTATTGTCCTTAAACTTTATTTTAAAAAACAACCTTATAGATGTTATTATAAAAATCATTTTTGCACGTAATTATTTTTTGTTTTTGTATAATTTCAAAATAGATTTTATGCAAACTACATAAGGGTGATTTTTCTTCGCTATTTCTGTTACAGATAAATCTTTTTCGTGTGCGTGCGACAGATATGAAATATTTATCTGAAAAAGAGGTTAGTTTTTAACCGACTACAGCAAGTTGAAAGGAAAGTTCATACCATAATGCATTGTATAATTTGGTGTAATTTCTATTAAAATTAAATTGATTACATATTATCTGTACTCTACTCAGCTATTTTAGAGAATGGGGTGTGTTTGTGTGTGTGAACGTAAAACACACCTTAACTACAGATATTTTTTCTGTAAGAACGTCCAATCACGCGAGTAAAACTGGGAATTTTGGAAATTCACTATGAAAAAACCAAGAGTTTATAAGAAAAAATAAAATGACAGGGACATAGGTTACTTCACTATAAAAATAACAGGATATAAATTGATAGAATGGGTTTATAATATTCAGAGGAAACAGGGGAATACAAAACATCGATTTGGTCAATTTTACATAGGATTGTGTAAAATTGCTAGAAGGGACGTTCTTAATAGGTATCGTATTTATATTTATTACATAAGTAGGTATTACACTCTTTGTTCTACATCACCATCGCATCATCAGCCGGGAGACGACCCCTGCTGACCGTCGTCCTCCCCCATAGTCCGCCATAAACTATAGATATGTGTACATGTATCCTAGATGGAGCCGCTTGTTGCTTGTCTTGTCTCACGCGGCAGTTGTAATACTTGGGGCCGGAGAGACTGCTGCCCACACTCCGCAATATATGGGGCTCTATAGGGGGGATCCTCCCACCAGGAGAGGGGGGGGGGGCTATATAGCCGGACACCACACAGCTATTTGTTCTTAATATTAAGTAATATAATGTAAAAAACACATTTTATTTAACATTAATGAATATTCAAATTAAATTACCATTGCTAATGACTGTCTTGACAGTGCCAAAAAATCTACAATCTACAGGAAATCCAAAATTTTTAATTAATTCATATATGTATTTAAGAAAATAAAAAACATTAAAAAAATATAGGTAAATATTATACACACAAACAAACATCAATGTAATATTTAGACTAAAATATTTAGCTAAGTGTTAACACTAAGCTAAGTGTTACTTAAAAGATATAGGTTTTTTTTAATGAGACAAGACGATCTAATCAGGTGCCTGATGGTAAGCATCATGATTGCCCATATTAGCCATAGAACACTTCTATAATCCACAGGCCGACATGTCAGCCTATAGACAATCCAATTGCTCTAAACCACTGTCAGATGGCAGCGTTCCCAAGATGCTGGCGGCATAGCCACGTTGAATAGCAATGCTTATACGTTGGGCCAGATAAACGCCAGCATTTTGATCACGCGTCGCCTCGACCAAGCGCTCAGATAAATTTTTGAAAATGCGGTGAGCTCCCGGCTCCCGCGGTCCCAGTTTCGACTCCAAACGTTTCAAATAATAATATTGAATATAACAATTTAAAAATATATATTATTTGGTATGATATACATAACATACATACATACATAAAGTCACGCCTTGTTCCCGGTGGGGTAGGCAGAGACTATTTCCCTCCACTTGCTACGATCCTGACATACAACTTTCGCTTCGTTCACTTTCATGACATTTTTCATACATAAAAAAAAATATATATAAATTATAAAATATATATAAGTTTATTTGTTATAATGACGTAAATTAATGTTTAAATAATTTAATTACTGGGCATGACGAGTTTCAACAATTAATATCTCAGGGTGACAGTCGCAGTGCAGTGACGCGCAGATATGGGCAATCATGAATCCACCTGATTTGCTCGTCTTGTCACTATCATAAAAAAAGGTTATACAATTATTTTATATTTTAAAAAACAACTGATAATATTAGGTAAGTAGTAAGTAGGTACATATTTAATAATTGGTTTTTCCTTCCAATAATATATTTTATAACAAAAAACAAAACGAACAGCAAAAGTATCAAAACTGCACTTCCACATTTGTCATAAAGTATGACAATAATACTACTAATTAATATCAATGCGAACGTTTGTAAAGAGGGATGGATGGATGTTTCTTACTCTTTCATGTCAAAACCACTGAACCGATTGGGCTGAGATTTTTTTTCTAATTAGGTATGTTTCTTTTTTTCCTCGATATTCCCACGGGGACTATGACTACGCGTTGCTACTATTTCATATTCCAAATGAAAAGTAACTATTAACTGGTTAACTATTATCGACATTGTCATCGACTAGTTTGTCTCGCGAGTTACACTGCGACTCGATACTCGATATTCGATACACTGCTTAAGATGTACGTTTCGTAAATGCTTTACGGAATTACTTAAAATAAATTATTATTATTCAATACATTTTTATGTTCTATTAAATGTAGAAACTATCCAGTATATGGAAAGATTTCAGACTATTTTTTTTTATCTAGCATATTTAAATCGTTCTTATTTGTTATCATCTTTCCCTTTCATTTGATACCCATATCACGGGCTTGCACAAAAAATAATAATATCCGCCATATTGGATTTACATATAGCTAATCTTGCACTGTCATCCAAACTAAACGTGTTTATAAAATTTCATCTCAAACAGTAGAGAATAACTGCTTTAAAATTCAGTAGCAAGATTTTGCTCGACATACCGACATACCAACACTGCAATAATAAGTTTCTGTCCGATGGTTTGTAATATGATTTTTGTAATATTTAGTTCCAATTTTTGACGAGTGCCAAGCTAAACCTGTGCTGCCAAGTATCAAGTTCATTGGGATTGTATTTTTGTTATTTTTTGTTATTATTAGCTGAAATCGAATATTTAAAATACTTTAACATAAACTATAGACCCAATGAGATGGTTGTAAATCGATTTTAGTTAATAAATAATCTTTGTATTGATCTTTATGAAGTATCGATAAAATCATGATTTATTCAATTTTTATTGTTGTACTATGCCAATCATTATTTACATAAAAAACTGTGTAGATACAGTATTGTCCATGTGTGCGTGCGTACATTTGTTAGTTCAGGGCTGGCGCAAACTGGGGTTTTTATTTGTATTATTTGAAATTAATATTGAATACCGGTACGTTTATAAATTCACAATTTTTTCGTACTTGCATTTCTTAACACGAAATACCTGAAAAACTATTTAGTTACTAGCTGTGTGATACATTGTAGGTTAGATAATAATATGTATGTAATAGAGGTATTTTTTAATTGAATATCTAAGTAGGTATGATCCAAGCTTGTACAATATAATTATACTAAGATAATAAATATGAGAACTAAGCTTTTTTTATAGTTACATATAATATTATGTATAAAATATTATTTGTTTGTATCAATTTTTAGTTTCCCGGTAAGTTAAATTTGTTTTCATACAAAATTGTCTTCAAACATTTTCCTTTGTTCTCACACCACCCGATTTATGTAATCATTTTCTCCAGTTTTCAGGATATCTGGTAGAAAATGCTATTTTAGCATTAGGTTAGTCCTAGCGTTGTGCTGAATTATAAATGAATAAATAATTCATTTAATAAATAGTAGAATTCGATTCGAGAGATTGAGATCGTAGACACATAATATATATATATAACTTGTTGTGCCCCGCGGTTTCACCCGTGTAGTCTTCGGGCAACAAAGTACCCTGGGTGGTATTATATGAACATGCAATCGCGTAACAACAGCAGTAAATTTTGCTGTCAAGCGTCATTTTTTTGTATGCCTTTTGACAGCAGACATTTAGCAATTTAAACGCTTTCCACACTTCTGTTGCGTCCGTAATAAGGGGCCCTATGTGTTATTCCAGGCCCTACGCTACCTACATACTACATACCAAATTTCAACCCAATCGATTCAGTCGTTTTTTGCGTGAAAGAGTAACAAACATCCATTCATCCATCCTCACAAAATTTCGCATTAATATTACAAATATTATAATATTAGTAGGAATTTTAGTAGGATAGGATTAGTTTCGGTGTCTATAACTGTATATTTTTAATTTTTATTATATCAACGAAAATAAAATACAAAAATTCTCAAAAAACATCTGTTTTAGAACCTTTTGACTTATTAGTGAATGCGATTTATATTATGACCAACGATAAAAAAAGGAACAATGGTCATACAATAGTATAGTAAAAGTAAGTGCCAACCCTAGACCCGTGCGCGAGTGTCCGAGTGAGTAAGAAAGAGCACACATACACAGATACGGCTCGACCGCCAACCGGAATGGTTGTGTCTCAATATGGCGGTTCACGCGCCAATTTCGACTTCTTCATAAACCGCACGCCATATTGTATTTGTGTTCATGTTTACATAAATAAACAAATTCTTTAAAATATTTAGATTATGTGAGTGTTAAATATTAAATAAGTGTTTTTTAAATAAGTAGTTAATTATAAATATTGTGATAGACTAGTTATTGATAAACGGAAATTAATTACGAAAACGCCGCGTTGGTGTGCCTAAAATAATAACGCTAGTGTTTTAAAAATAGTGCCGTAGCTGAAAGTTTTAAATAGACTTGCATTGTGTTAAAAATAGATTGAGAAAATGTGTGTGTGACTATTTGGATTATTGATTTGGATTTGAAATGGAAAAGCCATCATATAAAGTAAGTTTTGGATTTTAATTTACAAGTTTGCAACGTAACAAACCCAATTTAAAAATAGCTTCCGTGTGTCATTTGAGTTTTCAAAAAAAGTTAAATATTTTGTGTTGTTATTTTATATCAAGGAGACTATTATTGAATTGATTTAAAAACGAGGCTTATTAATGTCATATTATAATAATGATGACCTCATTATTTTGAATAATATTTTAAGTATCGAATTTATGTCTATGGAGACAATTTTGTCTAAACCAAAAATATTGACATTTTTAAAATGTATATTAAATATTTAATTACGCGATAATTTCTACGTAGTTACGTAATTTATAATTATTAAACTGACATTTATCGATAAAGTAACTGTCGCTTGATTTTTTATTACGCCATGTCAAATTAGTGATGAGGTAAAATTTGAACGATCGATTTCGATAAATTCGATAATCTTTATAAAATATTAATTATTCAAATTGATCTCTTCCGTATATTTAGATTTCCGTTGAATATTGAGTAAATGTGATATTTATTTTAATCTGCCTCGTTTTTTTACCTAATTTGGATCAAGGATCTAATATGAACTAGGCGTTAATATAACTACAAAACAAATATACTGTTTTAATTTTATGAATATCAACCTACATACTTACACTATGCATATTATGTACATGTTTGTATTTTGTTTGTGTTGTATATGTTTAATACCTCTCAATGCTTAAACTATTGATTAGACTGGGCTGCTAAGGAGATCGCTTCCAAGTTCCAAGAATACCACAGCCCCTACTTTCAGCGGGTAAAATAGCGGGGCACAACTAGTATACAAATTAATATACAAGTTTCGAGTTAGTCGAAAACTTGCTCTACTCGGTCAAAACTTTGACATTGAATACACAGTTCTTAATAAAAACGAGACAAAAAAATATAATTGGAAAACATTACCTTATCCTAATCCTAATTCCTAATATACTATTATAAAGGCGAAAGTTTGTAAGTATGGATGTATGTATGGATGTTTGTTACTCTTTCACGCCAAAACTACTGAACCGATTGGGCTGAAATTTGGTACGTAAGTAGCTTAGACCCTGGAATAACACATAGGGTACTTTTTATCCCGATATTCCCACGGGAACGAAGACTACGCGGGTGAACCCGCGGGTCACAGCTAGTTTATTATAATATTACGATAATATAATACATAGGTACATATAATATTATTATTGATCATTATATTTGCACTAAGTTCACGCGGGAAAAGGGAAAACCACATAATATGATTAGGCATTTAGTTGTACTATCATCATATAACTGCTAATATTAGTAGGTATGTATGTAATCAGTCAGAAAATGGATGGGTGCAGAAGGCGGGTTCACTCAATTCAATGAGTTATACAAATATTGTACGTGCGCACAAAAATAGGTCGACCACTAAGAAACTTATAACAATAAAAACTTATAACACAATAAAATAGTTTTAGACTGGTCTAAAACTATTTTATTGTGTTTTTTCCTAGAATATTGGTATAAGTTTACATAAGAAACAAACATTACGGTTATATATAAATTTAAAAAATTGATCCTTTTAATGTCGTTTTATCTGGGTTTACACTCGAGGAAGTAGTAATCGTTGATGGTACTTTGCTCATATTACTCTACTTTGGGATATCAAAAAAGGTTGATTTTATAAAAATAATATAATGAAGTTTTATTTTTTAAAGTTCTTATAAAATTATGGCAACTATCGGCATAAAATTTCTGCGCCATACCTACCTATTGAGTAAGCCACGTGGCGCTAAGTCCTCTTTGGATTCCGTACCCAAAAGAACCCGAAGGAACCTTATTACTCAGCCTCCGCTGTCCGTCCATCTGTCGCAGGGCTCGATCTTATAAAACGTAACAGCTAGCCATTTGCAATCTTAACAACATAAATACATAGTGTTTATGTTATAACAAATAATAAACATACAGTCACGCCTTGTTCCCGGTGGGGTAGGCAGTAGGCAGAGACTATTTCCCTCCACGTGCTACAATCCTGACATACAACTTTCGCTTCGTTCACTTTCATGACATTTTCATACATGCTCGTCGGTTGTAGGTACTTTTGACTTGACATTTCCTAAGAACAACGTAAATAATAAAATAAATTATAAAATTCACAAATTAAAGGTCCTCCTCTTGTATAAAGACAAACTTGTTCAATAAATTGTCATATGAGACTTACTGTAATAAAAAAATCTGACACTAATTAGAATGGTAGTAATAAGAATTTTATTTGGTAGGTGAGGAGAGGTGACACCCATAAATAGGTAGGTAATAGGTAGTATAACATGGTGAGTAAGAACCCTTAATATGCGAGTCCCATTCGCATTTAACCAGTTTATTTAAGGACTACAGGCCTAGTCTGACACGGAGATTTTACTGCTTTTTCTCTCTTTCGCACTCGAGACACGAACAATGCTTATCTGCTGTCTCGTTCAAACCCACTAGGACTTAGTTTCCCTTGGTCACTGCTAACGGGGCTGGTTGAAATTAATTTAGTCAATTTGCCATTGACATAATGACTAATTCATATGTATATGAACTAACCAGTTTGAAGGGTCTACACCCTTCAAACGATCGAAAATATTTTACGAGTCGGCCTTCTCCGTCTTTTAAGGTATTATGTGATTTACATCTTAAATTATTATAGAAATCCTCATCAAATTCAATTTGTATTAAACAAAATTGATAAAATAATAAAAATAAAACAATGTTTACAAATTTGGAACTAACGTCCAACCATAACGAGTGTCGGTAAACAACGCACTCAAGCATATACGGTGGCGCCCTCGCACTCATCAAGATCACCCTGTAACCTCAAATTAACACCCAGACGTAGATTAACCAGATAATAACATGCTCAAGCATACATAAGTTTGACCTGCCCGGGGACCAAACCCGGAACCTGCGGCTCAGAATGCAGTTATTACTAACTGACCCGTTGGCTCATGTAGTTAAAAATATATATCGGCTGGTTTTCTTAAATCTCATGTACATTTACGACATATACTGTTAATTCGTGATTGGTACATTAATGTCAATGTCATTATGTTTCATAATATTTTAAGAACAAACGTCAATGTGTGGTTTCATAATACTAAGTGGAGATAATTAATGTTTAAAGTGTAAAATAAACATAGACTTAATTGATCAATTTATTAAATTAATGATGATTTGTTAAAGTAGCTGCGACGACCAAAATACTGATAGTTAATAGTTACATACATAATTTTGAGGGCTATGCTTGCTATTTCGCTGCGAGATAGAATCAAAAATGTTGAGATCCGCAGACAACAGACGAACAAAAGTTACCCACATAGCCCACCGGATTACAATGTTGAAGTGGCAATGGGCAGAGCACATAGCACGTAGAACTGATGGCCGATGGGTTTGCAATTTGCAAGGTTCTCGAATGGAGACCACGGACCGGCAAGCGCAGCGTAGGACTTCCATCCACGAGGTGGACAAACGATCTGATAAGGACGGCAGGAACACGCTGGGTGCAGGCCGCTTACAACCGGATTGGATGGAAATCTATAGAGGAGGCTTATGTTCAGCAGTGGACATCCTGAGATGATGAGGATGATACATAAATTTGTATCAAAAATACCTACTTAACGAGGTGTCTACTGTCTACCCGTCAAACTGAAAATTTGAAAAAAAAAAGTAAACCATCGGCTAAAAACAAAAGACGTGTGCTTCGCTTTGGTTGGTCCTACTAAATGCTGACAACTCATCAACATTCACATTAATTCATTCACGTCTGAAAATATGCCGTGAGTGCATATTTGTTCCATAACAGGAAAGGCGACCTCTTAGCAATGTGACACAATTCTATGGAAATTTTACTAGACCGATGTTTTGTATTCCCGTGTTTTCTTTGAATATAGAAAACTTTTTTAAAACATCTTTATATTCTGATATCTTGAAGATGTATACCTACTATGTCTATCATTTCATTTCTTTTATATACTTTTCATATTTTTTAAGTGAACGTCCAGTCACGCGAATAAAACTGGGATTTTTAGAAATCTACTAGGAAAAAACGGAGAGTTTATAAGAGCAACTGAAAGACAAAGACATACTATACTTTATTATAAAAATATCACGATAGAAAACTATAGAATGGGTAAATAACATTTGGAGGAAACAGGGAAATACAAAACATCTTTTTTGGTAATTTTTCATAGGATTGTGTCAGCGTACTCTCATATGTATGCAAAACGCTTACAACTGGACTAAATCAAATCATTAGGGTAGGCCTATGTCTGGCAGTGGACTTCCGGCAGAGATGATGATGATTAATTAATTGCCCTATAATCATTCCTCATTCATCCGAATGAAATAAATGAACGGCACTTCCAGTGTTGAGTTCTAAGAGTAATACACGCTGTGATTACGCAATCTCAATAACTTGTTTATGTTTATGATGACTTGACGTTACTGTGTGTGGGTACAATAAAATGAAGCCTCGTATACACTAGGACACAGATGTCCCGCGAAATGTGTTGCTCGACATATCTTGACAGTTTTGACAAAATAACCCTTTCGATTCGACATGTCTCTTCAGTTGTGGGAGTCACTGAGTGCAGACTGCAGACGTCTGTTGAACAATAAATCCATTTGCCCACTATATCGTACGTTATAGGGTCGCGTCGTAAGCGTCAAATAAACATTTTTTGTATACAATGTTTGAGATGTTAGAGCCTATTGGAATTCGTAGCCGTCGCGAGCCCGGCGCACTGTTTTATAAGAAGTGTTGATACGTTATAGTAGACAAAGTACACAGTCATCGGTACAATGGGCAAACACCTTAGTGTGGTCCAACGAATTTTGTTTTACAACTGAACTTAAGTCTTTTAATGTATGCAAAACTTGCGAATTCGCGTTGCGCGACTTTGAATGACATCTCAAGCGTCACGTGTCGGTAGATATTTGTACCCTAATGAATATGAGGCTTTAGATTTTAACTTATTATCATCATCTCAGCCATAGGACGTCAGTTCAGTTTACCAAAAAAGTGGTTATGAATTGAATTTCTTTTGGGCCTTTTAAAAGTACCGTCGTAAATCGAAATCGTGGCTCTACGGGACTGTGTAATGAACGAACCCGTTTTAATCTTAAGACGTTGAAATAGCACCCCCATTAAATTCATTGTTCTCATTTGCCTAGTTGCAAATTAATAGAAATTAAATAAATAATCGATAATAAAACGTGTCAAAATTTACCTCATCACTAAATTGACTGCATTCTATTTTGTTTTGAGTTTTGCTATGTTGGCATTATTGCAGCATGCATCATTTTGCAGCATTAGGAATTGACAAAAATCATAATATTTATTAACTAACGTTCAAGATCATTGATTTAAAGAAAAGGGGAGATAAGGTATGTTCTCCCAGCGCTTACTCAACAACTGGCACGTGCAATTTGCTCAGTGTGAAGTTTGCACAGTGACATATAATGAACAACAAAGATGTACCTAAGACCGAAGTGCGACCGAGACAAGAATATCATTCGCTCGTACGACCTTACTTTACTGACGTGGACCTAATGGGACCTACTTTGAGCTTTCCATTTTCAAGAAGCCAGTACCTCATCTCCCCCTTTCTTTAAATCTATGGTATGTGTAGATAGTTTAGGCACAGAACAGATAATAATACTATGTAAAGAATGGACACGAGTGATGATAATTAATGCGATTTCACATTAATTTCATATGAAGCGAATTAATGTGTCTTAGCATGCCAATTGCTATTGCTATGCTATTTGCTAAGATGATAGTTCGTATATCGAACTTAACACCGCCGTGCTATTAATTTAATTTTAACGAATTAAATAATCATACACGTTGATTCAATATACGACCCTCACTACAAGCAAATAAAGATAATAATTGCTTAACCGTGCCTACCAAATTGCTAATTCGCTTCATTCGCATTCACAGAATTTCGCAACTTCATTTAATTTGCAAAATGCTAATTACGCATTCGCATGCTAACAATGAATGCTAATGCTAATTAATCCATCACTAATGGACACTCATCCGCCCACGAATCGGGCCTTCCTCACCCCGTGAGCAAGATTGAGCTCTCCACGAGCCCCGCTTCGCTCGGAAATCACCTCACGCCCACCCTTGCGCGTGTACCAAACTCCATATGTGCAGTGTCTGTATAGTAGGTAGGTAGTTATATCGTGACTTTTTTATGGAATTGAGTCGAGTGTCCGGCTCCATCGTCGTTTGTCAGGTTCGTCCTATTGGGACGAATGGACGAAACTTAGAATTAATGTATTTTTCGTTCGTTGATTCGTCCCATTCTTGGTTTCCGGGTGTGGTTTAGGCTCTGGTATATTTCCCTGAAATCGAAAACTATGCAAGTGAAACCACAGGGCACAGCCAGTATTTGAGTGTACCTCTGAATTTCGACCGTTCGTTATTTCGACACGCCGCTAACTTCGAAAAAACATAGTTCGACAAGTCATTGCTTCGACTGGACATACATTCGACAAGCATTATTTCGACAGACTACTGCGACAGCCCACACCTTCGAAAGACCACTACTTCGACAGACCCTTCCTCGACATGTACTTGTTCGGCAGATAATTATTTCGACAGACACATACCTTCGACATAATGTATTAAGATAAAATAGGTAATAGTTACGTACGTATAAGTTTTGTTATCATAGGTATTTAATTTACCAAGGTTAGGATCGTCTGAAGGTTATTCGAAGAAAAAAATGGGTAACGCGCGAGTTCTTTTTATTGCAATAGTGTTCCGTACGAAACTGTATAAAAATCAAGGACCTACCAGACTGACACTCACTCGTCGACGGCTAGCCACAGAATAATTAATAGTATGTAGATACTAATAGGCTAGGCTAGCCCTAACCTTTGAACCGAGAAACTTAAGAAACTAAGGTTCCTTTACATCTGACGGAAAATACAGCGCGTGCGTTTTATCTTGACGAGTCTGAACATAGGCTCTACGAACTTTAGCGCATGAACACTGGTGAACAAAACTGTAATTATTATGATTGAACTGAACTGAACTGAACATAACATTTACAATAAACATTTGTTTATCTGGGAATAACAGTTCTGTTCACGAGTGTACGTGAGCTAAAGTTCGCAGAGCCTATGTTCAGACTCGTCAAGATAAAACGACCGTAGTCCAACAGTTGTACAAACGTAAATTAAGCACATGTTCCATCCACTAATATAAGTAGAAACGCGCGTTCATTAAAAATATTTTTTTAGTGGTAGGCAGTGTCAGGCTTTTGCAGGGGGCCGTCTCGGAAAGTACCACACATTTGCCTGTTATTCATCAGCCAAGCAGTAATGTGCAAACATTACTGTGTTCGTATGAAGGGCAATGTTACCAGCGAAATTACTGGGCATGCTGGGATTTAACAACTAATATATCAAGGTGACAGGCGCAGTGCAGTGCCGCGCAGAATTTAGAATGTTAATACACTGGGTGGCACTGATATGGGCAATCATGATGCTTACCATCAGGCATCTGATTTGCTCGTCTTGTCGTACAAAAAAATACTTAGTACTGAACTTCACTTTATTCAAATAAAATCTTATCTTACTACCTACTAATATTATTAACGTCAAATCTCAGTACAATGTAAAAAAGTTACGTTTTTATAAGGTCAACAAAACGCTACCGAGTTCTAACTCTACTCCAGCGCCATCTAGTTAACACAAACAAAACAGCGCTGGCACTGTTCTTATGTGTGTATGTTTGCTCGGTTTTCACGCTAAAACTACTGAACCGATTGGGCTGAAATTCGGTATATAGATAGTTTAGACCCTGGAATAACATAAAAAGTGCTTTTTATCCCAATATTCCCACGGGAACGAAGATTTTGTGGGTGAAACCGCGGGGCACAGCTAGTTGTAAATAAATCGGCGATAATAAGAGGGCTTCTACTTATGTTTGGGAATATTATTGCGAATAACATTCTCTACCCGGCAATATAGGAAACGCAGACCTATTTAATACAAAAAAAAAAATTGTTTAAGGTTTTCTGGGCCCATTTTCCTTGGATTACAAGCCCGTTTCTTTTCCACGGGTATAGAGTCACAGGAATAATTTAAACTTAAGTCTTAGTTCGACACAATCCTATGGAAAATTTGCCAAATCGATGTTTTGTATTCCCCTGTTTCCTCCGAATATAATAAACATATTTGATATATTTATATCCTAATATTATGAAGATGAAGTTAACTATGTCTGTATCATTTTATTATCTTTTATAAACTCTTAATTCTTTTGCAATGAATGTCCAATCACGCGAGTAAAATTGGGATTTTTACAAGTTCACGATGAAAAAAAATCAAGTGTTTATAAGAGAAAATTAAAATGACAGGGACATAGGTTACTTCACTATAAAAATAACAGGATATAAATTTATAGAGTTGGTTGATTATATTCAGAGGAAAAAGGGGAATACAAAAAATCGATTTTGCAAATTTTTCATAGGATTGTGTCAAATTCCTAGAAGGCCATGTACGCTCTTAAGCGAAATCGGCTAATTAAAGAAGGCCACCGCGAACTTAATGACATAGAGATCACACATGGGAGACACGCACACATGCAAACAATTTCAGGCGCTCCGCAGACAGCAAATTTGAGTTTCGTTGTTCCTGTTGCGGCAACAGACAACTAGCAACTAGTTTACATAATAAAACCTACTTACATAATCCATACCTCGACTCCTCGATTGCCTCAGTGGCGTAGTGGGCGCATGCTCGACTGCCAATCAAGAGGTCCCGGGTTCGATCCCAGGTCAAGCAAAGTGTTAAATATTGGATATTTCCATTAGGAATTATCTCAATAACTGCCTGGAGTCTGGAACTGTGCCCGGTAGATGGCAATAGGCTCGCCCCCTATTACATGGGACCAATAACTTACTGGCGAAATGTGGGTGTATCTACTATGGGACTGAGTCCTGGGTACACCTCTGCCTACCCCTTCGGGAAAAAGGCGTGAATGTATGTTATGTTATATAATCCATATCATACTAATATTATAAAGCTCAACCGTCTTTAGGTTGAAAACCGCGGGGCGAAGTTAGTTATTATTTTTAATTTTCGTAATTTACTCGCTCAGGTGTGAAACAAGCCTACGTGTTGTTATCTCGCTCACTCATATAGTGCTGTCTCCATCTGGCCGGAGGCTGTTTCAATTTTATACTTATTGATTCAGAGGTCGCGCTTTCGGTTGTAGCGTTGGTAAAAAAAACATATTATTTAATTAAAAAAGATATATATTATTAATAATATTTTTGTTTTCTCAAAAAAATGTGGGTTGTTTCGATTTTTTGTAAATTAATAATATATACGTCTGGAACTGTGCTCGGTAGATGGCAATAGGCTCGCCAATAACATAATGGCGAAATGTGGGTGTATCTACTGTGGGACTGAGTCCTGGGTACACCTCTGCGTACCCCTTCGGAAAAAAGGCGTGAATGTATGTTTTTTAATATATACGACTAAATAATGAAATGACCTGATTTTGAATGAAATAGCATTTTTTTTCAAAATTGAACAAATTTAACTGCACGAAAAAAATCTTATTTAAAAAAAAAATTTACTTGTTCCAAAATTGTGGCTAAAATAATATACAATTGTGTTTTTATATAACATTAAAAATAATAGAAGTTGATTTGCTCGTCTTGTTACTCATTATCATTATTGACAGCCTCGTTGGCTCAGATGGTAGTAACTCTGCTGTCTGACTTCAGGCCCCGGGTTCGATCCCCGGCCAGGTCAAACATTTGTGTGCATGAACATGTCTGTTTGATCTGTCCCTGTGTGTTATAAGCTTATATAAGTATGTATATCAGTCACCTGGTTACCATAGTACAGGCTTCTACTCTAGTTTGGGACCAGATGACCGTGTGTGGAAGTTGTCCCATATTATTATGATAAAAAAATAAAAGTCTTCGACTGTGGAAATACAATATTTGTCGGGTCTCTTTTTGGGATTTTTGCTTGTTGTTAAGTTTGTAAGTCAGTCAGTCAGTCAAGTGCGGCTTGGTGATCGCAGCAGTTGGAATACTTGGTGCCGGAAAGCGCTGCTGCTCTCTCTCCGAATATATTCCTCTGCTGGGTCTCACGGCTCCCACGGGATGAGAAAGGGCCCTTTTATAACCACACGGCGCGGTTTTTCGGTCGGGGGTTGAAAAAAATAAAATAAATATGTGCGCTGCTTTTTTTGCTATCGTTATATTAGAAAACGTTCGGATCCGCTGTTTTGATTGTTGCTAACTCGTGCATTCCACTGGATTTGGAACTACTACGAAATATTCTTACTCTATGCATTTCTGTATATCAGGGGCCGCCTGGGGAAGTATCACATCTTTGCCAGTTTTTCATCCGCTAAGCAGTAATGTGCAAGCATTACTGTGTTCCGGTCTGAAGGGCAATGATACCAGCGAAATTACTGGGCATGAAGAGTTTCAACAACTAATATCTCAGTGACAGACGCAGTGCAGTGTCCCGCATAATTTTGAATGTTAAAACACTGGGTGGCACTGTATCTGATATGGGCAATCATGATGCTTACCATCAGGCACCTGATTTGCTCGTCTTGTCACTCACTATCATAAAAAAAAGTTTAAATTAAAAAGCCTCAGAACAGATTAATACTAGTTTAGGTAAAATTGTAAAAAAAGACGAAGAGGTATAGTTACTCGATTGCGTAGTTGAGCCATGTTTTTGTGTGTTTATTTGTTATTCTTAGATAAATTATTAACTAACAACCGTAGCTTTAAAATATAAAGGTGTATGTATACCTATTATTATATACTCTTATATAAATATATTACAACATAAATTCACGCCTTTTTCCCGAAGGGGTAGGCAGAGGTGTACCCAGGACTCAGTCCCATAGTAGATACACCCACATTTCGCTAGTATGTTATTGGTCCGAATAGGGGGCGAGCCTATTGCCATCTACCGGGCACAGTTCCAGACTCCAGGCAGTTATTGAGATACGTAATTCCTAATGGAAAAATCCAATATTTAACACTGCCTGACCTGGGGATCGAACCCGGGACCTCTTGATCGGCATTCGAGCATGCGCCCTCTACACCACCGAGGTAGCCAATATAAATAACTGTAATATAATATTAGTTCTTATTCTTGTTATTATATCCTTTTTCGGTAACCCTGTAAGGACCTCCGCGACACAGGTCAGCCCTAGTGCGGAGTCCGCTGAAAACTTTGTATTTTGTCTTATATTTTTGTAAATAAAGTTTTTGTATATTGTATTTGTATACAATTTTGATTGTAAACTCATAAAAGTGAAATAATTCTAAGATAATTTAGTCCAAAACCGATCTTTTTTTTTTTATGATAGTGACAAGACGAGCAAATCAGGTGCCTGATGGTAAGCATCATGATTGCCCATATCATACACAGTGCCACCCAGTGTTATAAAATTCAAAATTCTGCGCGGCACTGCACTGCGCCTGTCACCTTGAGATATGAGTTGTTGAATCTCATCATGCCCAGTAATTTCGCTGGTAACATTGCCCTTCATACCGGAACACAGTAATGTTTGCACATTACTGCTTAGCGGATGAATAACTGGCAAAGGTGTGGTACTTCCCCAAGCGGCCCCCTGCAAAAGAGGCTTTAGGAGTGTTTAGGTCGTATATAGTGGCCTAAGTGTTCCTAACTGAATATAGGAGTGTAAATAATACGTCGAGTCAGAAGGTTGAAATGCGAATGATTTATTATAACAAAATACGCAATATATATACAAATTGATAGACCCGCGCATGCGCGCTATAATCGCTGATCACGTGATGTTTCGCGCATGCGCAGTGCGCGTGTGTGTACGTGGCGTCGGCGCTGATATAAATATCTTGCACACACTCGCGGCTTTCATTTCGCTCATCGCGGCCGCGGCGTGTGCGTGTGTCGGCGGCGTCGTCGTGCAGTGCTTGAATAATGAAGATTGAAGACGAAGATGTGCGGCGTGTGAAATCATGGTTGTGTCTGCTGTTTCTTACGAATTCAACAAGTGCGTTCAAATGTAATACGCCTTTTTCAAGGCGGCTTGCTTCACGTGTTTCTTGATGAATGACGAGATGTGCAAACGATGTAAATAAATGTGTGTGCTTCTTATTTATTGCTTTCCCCGGTACATCCTGGTAACTTGTTATGGTAATGGTGAAGAGGTGATGGTGCTTGGTAATCGGTAGCGGTATGAGTAGCTGCGTCCCGGTAATGTGGACACAGTGAGGTAATGCGGAGGTAGGTAAAGTAGGTACATATATCCATGTACGCTACATGACTCCCCCTCAAGCGAAGCGTACCGGTAGCTTGATGGCGCGACCCGTTCGTGTTGTTAGCGCAGGCTTAAGTGCAGGTTCGATTCTTGTATTGTTGATTGGAGTGACTGCACTAGTACTTGCGGGCGCGTCGGGGTTGACTGTGTAAGCAGGCTTCAAGCGATCGATTGATATAGTGGGCGATCTGTTGTTAGTAACTTGCAGTGTGAAAGTTTTATCGGTGCGCTTGATGACTTTGAAGGGACCTTCATATGCTGGTTGTAGTGGCTTTTTCACAGCGTCTGTGCGTATGAAGACGTATTCGCACGTAAGTAGGTCCTTGTGCACGAATATTGGTCGCTTGTTGCTATGCGACGTATTCGGCTGTTCAGGCTTGACGGCGGCGATTGCGCTTCTAAGTCGGCTCACATAATCGCCGTCTACGTCGGTCGTTGACCTTTCTGTGAAGAAGTCACTGGGTAGGCGGATGTTATAGCCGTAAGTGAGTTCGGCGGCGCTCACGCCTGTGTCGCTGCGGGCGGCGGCGCGTAGACCCATGAGCACGGTAGGTAGTTCGTCGATCCAGGTCGAGCCTCCGCAGAGTCGAGTCTTGAGCGCGGTTTTAAGAGTGCGGTGCCAGCGTTCGACCATACCGTTCGCTTGGGGGTGGTAAGGCGTGGTACGGTTGCGCTTAATCCCCATAGCGTTAAGTAGCTTTTCGAACAGCTGGCTCTCGAACTGGCGTCCTTGGTCGCTCGTTAGGTGTGTAGGGCAACCAAAACGAGTGATCCAGTGCTCGTACACGATTTTGGCGACTGTTTCTGCTGATATGTCTTCGGTGGGCACTGCTTCGGGCCATCTAGTCACACGGTCGATGATTGTAACTAGGTACCGGTGACCTTGCGGCGATGTAGGTAGAGGTCCGACGATGTCGACATGTATGTGTTGGAAACGGTCCGTTGGCGGGAACTTTGAAGTTTCGCTCCATGTATGTCGAGTTGTTTTACATTGTTGGCAGTTGATACATTGTTTCGCCCAAGTGGCGACATCTGTGTTTATTGAAGGCCAGAAGAATTTTTGAGTCATCTGTTTTCGTGTAGTGCGAATGCCGGGATGACTTATATTGTGCACGGCGTCGAATGCGATGCGTCGAAATTCCTCTGGTAGGTACGGTCTGATAGAAGTAGTAGAAGTCTCGCAGTAAATGGGAAGCGGTGATCCGGGTAAAGTAATTGGTTTTAGCGCCAAATTACTTTGTTGCAGGAGATGTGTTATCGTGCTGTCTCGCTCTTGCGCGTCGGCGATCTTCTTATAATCGAGTGTCGAAGGGCAGGTGATACTTTCGATGCGACTGAGTGCGTCGGCAACTACGTTATCTTTGCCGCTGACGTGTCGTATGTCGGTGGTAAATTCGCTTATGAAGATAAGTTGTCGTGCACGGCGTGGAGTCTCGGACGGTGACGGCGGCTTCTGTAGTAGGTATGTAAGCGGCTTGTGGTCGGTGAATATTATTAGATTTCTTCCCTCGAATGTCTTTCTGAAGTGTTTTACTGACATGTAGATGGACAGTAGCTCTCTGTCGAATGTACTGTACTGTCTTTGTGCGTCGCTGAATTTCTTTGAAAAATAGCCAAGTGGTTGCCATTTCCCGTCGACGTGTTGTTGAAGTACAGATCCGGCGGACTTGTCTGAGGCGTCGGTAAAGATAGCGATAGGTGCGGTGTGGGATGGGTGTGCGAGCAAAGTTGCGTTTACGATTGCATTTTTGCACGCATCGAATGCACGTGTCGCTTCGTCGGTCCAGTCTATTATAGTCTTGTCTCGCTTCTTCACGCAGTGTAGGTAGGCGTTAAGCGGTGCTTGTATTGTAGCGGCCTCGGGAATGTGATCTCGGTAGAAATTAATCATTCCGAGAAAGCGCCTTAATTCTTCTATTGTGCGGGGCTTGGAATAGTCAGTTATTGCAGTGACTTTTTCGGTAGGCGGTTTTATGCCATCCTTAGACACTGTGTAGCCTAGGAACTTGACTTCAGGCTGTCCAAGTACGCATTTGGCGGGATTGATGGTGATGCCGTTTTCTTCCAGTCGTCGGAGTACGGTGCGAAGATGTTCTTGGTGAATAGTTTCGTTCGGAGATGCTATCATGACGTCATCGACGAATGGGAAAACGAAATCGAGTCCGCGTAGTACTTCATGTATGAAGCGTTGGAATGTCTGGCCGGCGTTCTTAAGTCCGGGTACCATTTGCGGGAATTCGTCTTATTTATTGCTTTCCCCGGTACATCCTGGTAACTTGTTATGGTAATGGTGAAGAGGTGATGGTGCTTGGTAATCGGTAGCGGTATGAGTAGCTGCGTCCCGGTAATGTGGACACAGTGAGGTAATGCGGAGGTAGGTAAAGTAGGTACATATATCCATGTACGCTACAAGGCCTACCACTACAAATCTGTAATTGATCTGTTATTATTAAATATGTATGCCTACTATCTCGAAAACTTTAAGCTAAATGTGAAGCTTTAAAATAAATTGAATGAACTATAAAGTTACTACTATATAGATATACTAGGTTACTACTATAAAGTTCAGAGCAAGCCGACTTCTGTACCATAACGCAGAAGTCGAGCGGGCGTCGCTAGCGTGCCGCGGCAGCGTCCGGCGATGCGCCAGAAAAGAGTTTGCCAAGTTATAAAGTTCAGAGCATTTATGTTAGCATTATAGCTGGTTTAATTTTTTTTAATAATATCTCGAATGGGCGGAGTGCCTTTATTGAAAAAGACAAACGATAGACCTACTTACTATCTACCCAAACTTAATACACTATTCAATAGAAAGCTGATAAAGTCCTATTATATTTAATAAGTGCGTATGTATAATAATATTATAATATGGGACAACTTCCACACACGGTCATCTGGTCCCAAACTAGGCTAGAAACCTGTACTATGGTAACCAGATGACTGATATACATACTTATATAAGCTTATAACACCCGTATGAAGAATATGATGAAAGTGGAAGAAGCGAAAGTTGTATGTCAGGATCGTAGCAAGTGGAAAGAAATAGCGTAACAAGGCGTGACTGTATTTATGTACGTATTAACACTATATCCTTATAAATAGAATCTTGAATAAACCTTACGACTTCACAATAAAGTCTCTTCCTCCGCAGCTGGTGGGAGCCCCATGCGGCCATCACGGACAGTACACATTCTACAAGGCGCTCCGACTGACCGGCACCAACGAGCGCATCGTCGCCATCGGGGACTTCTTCTTCGTCAGGATATGGCAGGACTCCGAGCTGGTTTCCATTGGTACGTACAATAACATTACAACACATTAAGATAATATAAAAAGTAAGTCTCCTTTCCTTTATCCGTGTTCGCCATCAAACCTCATACCATTGTTCTTTTATTATTATGATAGTGAGTGACAAGACGAGCAAATCAGGTGCCTGATGGTAAGCATCATGATTGCCCATAACAGACACAGTGCCACCCAGTGTTTTATAATTCTAAATTCTGCGCGGCACTGTACTGCGTCTGTCACCCTCGTCATGGCCAGTAATTTCTGATAACATAACAGCTGGTAACATTGCCCTTCAGACTGGAACACAGTAATGTTTTCACATTACTGCTTGGCGGATGAATAACTGGCAAAGGTGTTGTATTTCCCCAGGCGGGTCCCTGCAAGAGAGGCCTGTTAGCCTATAGAGAATTCAACTACATATTAACAGGATGAAAATCCTATTCGAAAATCCAATAACAGTTTCTACGAACTCGGGATCGAACCTAAGAATCCTGCCAGTATGCATGAATCGTCATTACCATCATCATCAGCCGGGAGACGTCCCCTGCTGACCGTCGTCCTCCCCCATAGTTCGCCATAAACTATAGATATGTGTACATGTATCCTAGACGGTGCCGCTTGTTGCTTGTCTTGTCTCACGCAGCAGTTGTAATACTTGGGGCCGGAGAGACTGCTGCCCGCACTCCGCAATATATGGGGCTCTATAGGGGGGAGCCTCCCATCTGGGGAGCGGGGGTGGCCCTTTTATAATATAGCCGACAACCACACGGCCATATATATATAGACATATATAATAGGACTGCTTGCGACAAATACACCAACGATTCAGTCCAAAGATAAATCATAATGTTTACCACTACATCAAGACATCTAGTCACGGTCATAATCTTCCGCAGGCGAGCTCCAACTGCTCTGGACGGACCGGGTGTCAGACCAGACTCTGGTCAGTCTGCGGCTTTACTTCCTGCCAGAGAACACGCCCGATGGACGGAATCTTCATGGCGAGGTCAGTATCAAACAATCACCATCACTGTATCATCATCATCTCAGCAATAGGACGTCCACTGCTGAACTAAGGCTTCCCCCATAGATTTCTCTCCAGTACGATTGTGGCCTGCATCTAGCGTGTTCCTGCTGTCTGACCTTGTGGGTGGACGTCCTACGCTACGCTTGCCGGTCCGTGGTCTCCATTCAATCGGCCATCAGTTCTACGTGCTATGTGCCGTCCATTGCCACTTCAACTTGCTAATCCTCTGCGCTATGTCGGTGACTTTAGTTCGTCTACGGATCTCCTCATTTCTGATTCAGAGAAATCCCGAGGCAAAAACAATCAATCCAAACAAACCAGTATCCAAAAATCTAAAAGTAGGTAGGTACAAAAGAATCTCTGTATGAAAAAAAGACAGCCTGGAGTTTGTAACTGAGCCCGGTAGATGGCAATAGGCTCGCCCCCTATTTATTACATGGGACCAATAACATACTGGCGAAATGTGGGTGTATCTACTATGGGACTGAGTCCTGGGTACACCTCTGCCTACCCCTTCGGGAAAAAGGCGAATGTATGTTATGTTATGTACTCGTATGTATTTAAAAAATACCATCTAAATGTATAAAGTAATCTTATCTGTTATCATATCAAAGCGACTTCGAGAAAAATAACTACAGAGCAGGTGAGCCAAGGTTTTTCTGACAGGGTTCCGTATAACTTTGACAAACACATACATTCACACCATTTTCCCGAAGGGGCAGGCAGAGGTGTACCCAGGACTCAGTCCCATAGTAGGTACACCCACATTTCGCCAGTATGTTATTGGTCCCATGTAATAGGGGGCGAGCCTATTGCCTTGTAATAACCATCATTTGTGCAAAAATGTTTAAGAGCTGTGTTATTATTAATTTATTAAGGTTAAGAGTATTTGAATTTTTTTTTGGCATAAATGTAAAGATATTATATAAATTTCGTAACAATTTTTTTTTTTTTTTTTATTTGAACATGACTTTTTGATCTGTCCCTGTGTGGTATAAGCTTATATAAGTATGTATATCAGTTATCTGGTCACCATAGTACAAGCTTCTAGCCTAGTTAGGGACCGGATGACCGTGTGTGGAAGTTGTCCAATATTAATATTATTATTATTATTCGCTATAATTACAAAGTTATATTAAATTAAAAAATCTTTTTTAATCCAGTACCGAAAACACGCAGATAGTATGTATATCAGTCATCTGGTTACAATAGTTACAGGCTCTGCCTAGTTTGGGACCAGATGACCGTGTGTGGAAGTTGTCCCATATTATTATTAACACCTTCAAAAAAAGCATTTAATAAATCATCATAGCATATAAATACAATTTGCATAAATTATTGACATATATAAAAAATCCCTTCGTCCCAACTCCTGCCCACCGGAACCCCAAAAATCGTATATCCACGGAAACCTCAAAAATCGAGAGCTTGTTTCTCTACGAGCCGTGTTGCCGTCTCGCTCGCACGCACTCGGTTGTATCCGCTGTCTCTTTCTAATCCCTATTTGGTAACGCCAACTATTTCATGGATGAAATTACTGTTGGGAGTGGAGATTAAGCTATGAGAGGTAGCGGGAGCGATTTGGTCTGTTTTTTTTTTTCAACACCCGCCCGCGTCGAATCGTCTTAATTGATGTGTGAGGTTTCATAGAATTGCATATAAAGAATTTTGAAATTCGCTCCGTTCGGCACGGTCGCTGCGTTGGACTATTAGATAAATGTGCGTTTTCAAATTCAAACTCAAAAAAAACTTATATAAATAAGTCTTAAAAACACATTTTTAAACATCAATAACTAAGTAGTAATGATATAACTAGTAATAATATGAATAATGAACCGTGCATTTGGAAATATGCCTCTACGAGAAGAACGCACAAGAAACTTGTAGGGCTTAAGTTTTTTACATTAAATTAAGAAGGTTTTTACATTATATTTGTTCATTTTTTTAATATGTTTTTACGTACTTAGTAGTTAGTGTTTAAGTACTTAGTGCTTAACCTGACTTTATTCAAATCAAATACCTAATAAATGAATCGGTTATGATATTATTTCTGCTATGTTTAAAAATATTATTGCGAAAAACATTCTCTACCCGGCAATTTTGTAGTGGTAGGCCTCTTTAGCAGGGGGCCGCCTGGGGAAGAAGTAATAAGACGGGCAAATCAGGTGCCTGATGGTAAGCATCATGATTGCCCATATCAGATACAGTGCCACCCAGTGTTTTAAAATTCAAAATTCTGCGCGGCTCTGTACTGGCCGGTCATCCTGAGATATTAGTTTTTGAAATTCGTCATGCCCAGTAATTTCGCTGGTAACATTGCCCTTCAGACCGGAACACAGTCATGATTGCACATTACTGCTTGGCGGATGAATAACTGGCAAAGGTGTGGTACTTCCCCAGGCGGCCCCCTGTAATATAGGCCTACCACTACAAGAGTGTAGCCGCTCATTTCGCGGTCTTCGAAAATAAGTAAAAAAAAAAAAAAATTTAGCCCTACAAGTTTCTTGTGCGTTCTTCTTGTAAAGGTATCTTTCCGAACGCACGGTAGACTCGTTACTGTTTATTTTCATTGACGTACAAAAGTGTCAGATTGTGACCTATTTGAATAAATCTTTTTGACTTTGACTTTGACTATGTCTCCTCTCGTGCGGTCCACTCATTATATTAACACCAATGTCTCATACCTTTTACTAAACTTAAAACCTTCATAAAACATTAATTATTTTGTTTATACTTAAGCCATACTCCAATATGTACTGCTTTTGTTAGCTCAGGCGAAACACGACCTTATCTCGTAGGAATAACCGTGAGTATTCCCTGCTCGGGAAAACAGTAATATTGTAGATGTGAAATTGTACTGCGATCGAAATGTCTTGGTCGTTTGGATTGTATTATTTTTGTTATGCATTAACACGAAGGAATTTTTTGATAGTTTTTTTTATTATATTATATAGGTAACTATAGAAAATAAATGAAAACTTTATCATTTTTAATATGAAATGTTTATTTAAAGTAATTGCTTATTAGATTAACTTATGGATTTCATCTTGAAACATTGTATTTAATATTAGAATTTTTTTTTATTGTATAACTTTGACAGTTTAAATTCGTCAAAAATCAGAACAGGGATAGACATTAAGTTTTGATGGCATGGTAGGGCAAAGTGGTACAATTCATTTTGTCTTACTCGGCCACGTTTGAATTGCGTATTTCTAATACATAGTTATTTTGTAAAATATAATACAATAACCAGTAATACGTAAACTTACACCAATAATATTATAAATTTAAATAACAATTTAAGAAACAATTTTTTATCGTGAAAACGTGATAAGTTATCGTTTTATTATATTTATGACGTTATCTTATTAATATTGTAATTAGTAATGGGTGGTGATAAAAGTAATCAATCAAATGCAATATCTATCACTAAAAGTGCAATATTGGTTTATTTCAAACGTATTGCATCATTTCATACATACATACATTCACGCCTTTTTGCCGAAGGGGTAGACAGAGGTACCCAGGACTCAGTCCCATAATAGATACACCCACATTTCGCCAGTATGTTATTGGTCCCATGTAATAGGGGGCGAACCTATTGCCATTTACCGGGCACAGTTCCAGACTCCAGGCAGTTATTGAGATAATTCCTAATGGAAAAATCCAATATTTAACACTGCCTGACCTGGGGATCGAACCCGGGACCTCTTGATTGGCAGTCGAGCATGCGCCTTCTACGCCACCGAGGCAGTCATTTCGTTTATTTATTACTCTTTTGATATAAGGAGTTACACCTTAAATAAAAGATAAAAGGAGATTTTTTATCAAATCTAAATTTAATTTTTTGAACATGAATTAAATCCTAGATCTGATTATAATTAATAATGTTTTGTCATAAAAATAGTTTTTTTCACTAACAGATATAATATTAATTTTATTGATAATATTATTTTTAGTAAATAGCTTTTAGTAAATAAATAGATTAGGTGATAGGACTGCTAGAAGCTAGATTAGTTTTTATACTAATAATTCTGGGACTGGAGAAGATTATTATGTATATTATAATACAATAAGATGCGGTTACAGTATAAAAAAACATTTTTAAATTTGTATGCTTAATATTTGTCATTGTCGAAGATCAAAGGAAATATAATTAAAGAATAAAACCTCATAGTAATTGGATCTTCTGATTTGTTTTACCAACAAGGTACATAATATAGTATTACTTTTTTTTAAAACAGGACTTAACGCTCTAAAACATTAATATGAATTTTTTACCAAAGCATTAAATTCCGTAAATTCCCTAAAATGTAAATCGCGCGCGAACCATAATGAGACATTGGCTAAGTGCTTTTTTATTTTATATCTTCTATAAGACATAATAAATATAATTAATTCAATTTTATACTGAAAGGACCGTGAATAAAGGTAAATGAAAGCAAAATTTATCGTAAAGAAAATATAATCAGAACATATTATGTTCGAATAGCGAAAGTTTTAAAATTTCTGAGTAATAATAATACCAAAATACCAAGTATCAAGATGGTTTGTTCGTCGTTCACAATACATACTTCGCGTCGCCATGTGACGACTTTACAACATAGAATGGTATCGAGTCGTTTTCAATCTAAAACTTTTTTTACTAAAAATAATAAATTTTTATTGTATTTTCTATTATTTTCTTTTAATTTTTTTTTGCTCTTAATTTTTCAAATTTAGCTATTCTATAGCTAAATTTGTGTTTTCACTTATAATTTCAGTCACTTTTGTAATGTTCGTAGGCATCGTTCGTGGAGTAAACTATACTATAATCTATAACAATATAATATAATTGAGATAAAAATCCCTCACAATATTATCTCTTTAATTACCCAAATTTATCAAAGTCGTTAAGGACGTGAAAAAATTGTAAATATTTGAGCCGTTTGAAGTCAAGACTCTGGGGCCGTGAGGGCCGGGAACTCACCGCATTTTCAAAAATCTATCTGAGCGCTTGGTCGAGGCGACACGTAAACAAAATGCTGGCGTTTATCTGGCTCAACGTATAAGCATTGCTATTCAACGTGGCAATGCCGCCAGTATCTTGGGTACGCTGCCATCTGACAGTGGTTTAGAGCACTTGGATTGTCTATAGGCTAACATGTCGGCCTGTGGATTATAGAAGTGTTCTATGGTATAGTGTATTTAGTTAGGGTAGATAGTAAGTAGGTAGCTCTATTGTTTAGTCTTTTTCAATAAAGTCAGTCTGCCCTAAAAAAAAAATTGTAAGTCGCGCATGAAAAAAAAAATGTAAATATGTATTATATAAAAAAAAATATACATATTAATATATACTTTGTATATGTGATGGGTACTTTTAAAATAATTATATTGTTTTAGAAAAAACCGACTTAAACATGGAAACTTAAACTTATAAATAGTGGATTTTTTTTTCAGTAAGTGCTGAGTCAATTTCGATAAAATTTGTATTATAGCACCTCTGCGTTATGACCTACCAAAAAAACCAAAACCTATATATAATTTGGCGGAGTAATCGCGTAACAAACGTACTAACAACAACAGCAAACAGTCGAATTGAGAACCTCCTCCTTTTTCGAAGTCGTTATAACATCTCAAAAACCCAATAGGTACATGGTTCACGTAGCTAATTGTATTTGTCAGTCAATAGTCCAGAAACTCATATCGTTCGAAGCCGTTCTTATCTAATCTTGAGTTCATTCCACACAAATAACTGATAACGCGGTACTGGCGAGCGCACAAGGTTTAACGAATTCTTTTTAAAATATACGAAAAAAATATAGTACCGTGTTTTCAAATAACGAAAATAAGGGAAGAAAACTTATAAAAGACTTTTAATAATAAGTAAACAATGAAAAAAAATTATTTAAGATCATCCACATTGCGTACATCAATTCTTATTATAAATATTACATATTATAACACGGGTATATAACACGATATTTGAATTAAGACAAATATAGTATAAATAAAGCTTGCATAAAATAATTCATTCAACAACCTAACAGTTAAATCGATTAATAATTAATTAAAGCTTAAAAAAATCGAGTAGGTAGTTGTCAAAATTAAAAGAAGTTATATAAAATACAGGGAAAAAGTCTATAATTCATAAAATTATAAAAAAAATCCTAACACTTTCGTCGTCGTTTGTACTAATAATAATACCAAATATGAAATATAGTGTCGTTCGAAGTGAATAGGTATTTCAGTTGATAACAGCTGATACCTAGTTAAGGGCCTTTCCCACTGGAGACAAATCTGAAACACTTGAATCATAGATATAGACTTAATATTGAATATATATAGAACTGTGGAAATGGAACTGGATGGACTATGGATTTTTTTATGTTAGTGAGTGAGGAGACGAGCCAATCAGGTGCCTGATGGTAAGCATCATGATTGCCCATATCAGACACAGTACCACCCAGTGTTTTAAAATTCTAAATTCTGCGCGGCACTGCACTGCACCTGTCATCCTGAGATATATCTCCATATTTTATACGCTCACTTATTGCCATAGTAAATAATAATAAAAACATAATAACACTACACGAAAACATATATAATCAAACAAAACATTGTAAAACTCGCAGCACAGAATAAATAACAGTACTTCGAAGAAAAAAACATTAAAACCTAGTTTCTTTTGCGTTCTTCTTGAGTGCATATTAGTTATTAGCTTAATTAACGTTTTATTGGGTACTACATCTAAAAGGACCAAATTTTGCGGACCGCGGGCCATTCGAACGCAAACTAAAATGGACTATGTTCCAAAGGACCGGTGATAAAATTTTGTGTATTATAATGTCTTTTTGAGACTTAATAATGTCTTTTTGAGACTTAAGTTTTTGACCTTGAGTATTGATAATATAGTGTCAAAATGTCCTAACCACAACGAATTTGGTTTTGTTTGATTTGTCTCTACAAGTTTGAAATTTATTTATTTTAAAGTTTTATTTAGCGCATGAAGTCTCCACGGTTTGCCAGCTAAGCAATTATTTACCAGTGACGCGGCGCACTGCCAGGGTTGCCAACCTGAAGGATATTTTTTAATATAAAATAACATTTGAATAAAATTTTACTTTAGGCTTTGGTTGCTTGTAAGACAGTGTGCGATAAGCCCGTACTTTCATTGATTGAACTAGTTTCCTCTTAATAGGTAATTATATTGTTTTGTTTTCATGTTCCTACAGTCTACAGACACAAAGGAAGTTGTTTTTGTAATTATTTAATATAATTTACTTATTTAAATGAGAATAGATAAGAAATCGTAATAAATACAATACTTACTGTTACCCGCGACTTCGTTCGCGTGGCGAATAATTAATCTTTCTAAAAAAATTGTTTGAGTTATTTAAATACTACGAATATACGAGCGAATATGGTACCTACCCACCGTACCGTTTGGTATGATGTTCACGCCACACGATCGATCGAACCGCTTAGATGTGTAAGCGATTGTACCACCGTACCAAGTAATAATAATAATGTTCGTCGGACAGCGCACCAGACGATCGAACATGGTATGGTGGCGAACCTAGTTCGTGGTACGGTCATACCTGTGTCATACCTCATGTTCGATCGTCTATTCGTAGTTCGCGTCACGGTTTAATAGCGCTGACCTTGAATGCGCAGAAATCGATTTTAGATCTGTTAGGACTTTTTAGACCAATACACCTGCTCAAAGCCCTCCTACACTCTTGCCGAGCGCTATTAAACCGTGACGCGACCTGTATTATAAATATAAATAATAACATCTTAGGAATTATTTCAATAACTTCTTAGAGTCTGGAAGTGTAGATATTGGATTTTTCCATTAGGAATTATCTCAATAACTGCCTGGAGTCTGGAACTGTGCCCGGTAAATGGGAATAGGCTCGCCACTTATTACATGGGACCAATTACAAGATATGTGGGTGTCCCTGCTTTGCGACTGAGTCCTGGGTACACCTCTGCCTACCCCTTCGGGAAAAAAGGTGTGATTGTATGTTATGTTATAACATCTTAGCGGAAACAAAGAGTCATACCAAAAACGTTATAGATACGGCATAGTACGGTAGACTCAGTACTGTTAATGTTCATTGACGTGCAAAAGTGTCAGATTATGACCTATTTGAATAAATCTGTTTGAGTTTGAGTTTTGAGAGTTTGAGTAGGTACCTACTACCTACGTAAATAATACAGTAGGTATTATGTTCTTATAAACACTGTAATACGACCTATATTATACAGACAATAATATTTTGAAGGAAATTTCTAGAAGCACTACGAATACATGTTGAAATGTTCTTGTTTTTTTGTTATTTGGAGCCATCTCAAATCGAAACTCGAAACAGGCGTGTGTAGGGACAGCAGAAAAACTAAAAATATTTTTTTTAATCATTAGTTTTCGCAGATGTAGCTGTAAAGTTATTTGTGTTAGTAATTTATTAGCGTCATGAGTTATTAGTAAGTTATTAGCGACTAGCACTGCTATGCTCTCTTAAAATGTAAATACAGAATGTTAATCCTTTATTGGACGTCATATTAAATTAATAGATTATATAAGTTTATTTTTATAAGGTCTGTGGATTTGTGAAATAAAAATAAAATAAAATAAATAAATAAAAAATTAAATAATATAATAATTAAATAATAATATGGGACAACTTCCACACTGTCATCTGGTTCCAAACTAGGCTAGAAGCCTGTACTATAGTAACCAGATGACTGATATACATACATATAGTTAACACCCAGACACAGATCAAACAGACATATTCATGCACACAAATGTTTGACCTGGCCGGGGATCGAACCCGGGGTCTACGGGATAGAAAGCAGAGTTACTACCATCTGTGCCAACCAGGCTGTCAAAATTCTTAGTACTAAACTTTATTCTAATATCCATTATCTAACAAAGTTTGCTATAACGGGTTAATCTGCATAATGTAATCTACACTGTTACATTTTAATTATACATACACACATACATACATTGTACCCAGGTGTACCCAGGACTCAGTCCCATAGTAGATACACCCACATTTCGCCAGTATGTTATTGGTCCCATGTAATAAGGGGCGAGCCTATTGCCATCTACCGGGCACAGTTCCAGACTCCAGGCAGTTATTGAGATAATTCGTAATGGAAAAATCCAATATTTAACACTTTGCCTGACCTGGGGATCGAACCCGGGACCTCTTGATTGGCAGTCGAGCATGCGCCCTCTACGCCACCGAGGCACCGAGGATTATACCTAATTTTATTTCATGCTTTACTTTTGCATACAAAATTACAATCTAATTTTTAACTAAAACTCGAAAAATATCATTCTAGTCGGTCTCGAGGACGTTCATGAAAGCGGGGTAGAAATTTTAAATATATTTTTTCATTTAAGACGCTGTCTAAAGCAAATTCGCCCTCTCGCTCACACGTACTCACATTTTTGAAGATATAAAAATACTACATGTAATTACGTAAAATAAAGACAACTAGGTTCTAGAGCATAACAAAACAAAGATTCAGTAAATAATCCAATTTAATCCAAACAATTTTTCAGTGCCTTTTTATTTTTCTAAGATTTTTTTCTTTGTGCAGGTTTTTATACATGAAAACTCGTTTGGATTAAATTAGATATTTTTTTTCTGAATCTTTGTAATTGTTATTTTCTAGAATCTAGTCTTTATTTTACGTAATTACATTTAGTATTTTTTATATCTTCAAAAATGTGGGTACGTGTGAGCGAGAGGGCGAATTTGCTTTCGACACATTTCTTAATTAGCACATTACAACTTGCAGTTGAAAAAAATTAAGGTTTATTGTGCGCTCTTGTACAATATATACATATAAGTATATTTCCGAACGCATGTTACATTCATTACATAACAGATAATCTTGCCTTTTTCCCCGAAGGGATAGTACATTCATTACTTAGATACATGTTTAGCTTTATTGACGTTTACAAGTTGTCTTTTCAACACCGACTTTAATAAAGAAAATTATATTTGATAAATAAAAGTTTTTATATAAAATGGGAAGGAAAAAATAATATAAATTTTTTTTGATGGTTTTTTTATTGGTTTTGCAAACAGTACCTGCGGAATATTGGTATTCTAACTTAACGGGAACAGGGTATACTGAACGAGTAAAGTGTTGGTCGTCAAACCATAAAACACTTTTCTATTTGCTAGTACCACCAGCAGGATATTCGATAACATGGGTTTAGGATCCACAGACAATTCAACCAAAAAGACGCCGTTTTTATAAATTTTTGTACGAAAACAAAATCGATATAGTAGATTGTAGTGGTAGGCCTCTTGCAGGGGGCTGCCTGGGGAAGTACCACACCTTTGCCAGTTATTCATGCGCATAGCAGTAATGTGCAAACATTATTGTGTTCCGGTATGAAGGGCAATGTTACCAGCGAAATTACTGGGCATGACGAGATTCAACAACTTATATCTCAAGATGACAGACGCAGTGCAGTGCCACACAGAATTATGAATTTTAAAACACTGGGTGTCACTGTGTCTGATATGGGCAATCATGACGCTTACCATCAGGCACCTGTTTGCTCGTCTTGTCACTCACTATCATAAAAAAAAAATATATAGGTACAATACAAGAACAAAAAATTTTATTTGCCAACAATTTCTTTTACAAAAATTTTACTAAAAATTTTATCTTACTTTTTGCTAATATTACTAATAAATCACAAATCTCAGTACCATGTAAAGAAGTTACGTTTGTAACATGTGTCTGTCTACTCCAGCGCCATCTAGAGCGGTTTTGGTTAGATGGATGGATGTTTGATCGTTTTCACGCTAAAACTACTGAACCGATTGAGCTGAAATTTGGTATGCAGATAGAGTAGACTCTGGAAAAACACATAGGGAACTTTTTGTCTCGATATTCCCACGGGAACGAAGACTACGCGGGTGGAACCGCGGGACACAGCTAGTATTATTATATGTTACATACTAACATATAATATTATGTTGAAATTTAAAATAATAACGAAAAACTAATTTAAGAAGCTTGTTAAACAGGATTACTATATATTTTTTTTATTGTAAAACGTCATAATATTCAACTTCTATAATATATTTAAAAAAGAAACAATTTTACGCAAAAACAAATGTAAACAAAATGTAGTTATAATATTTTTCATAAGTAATATACCTACTATTTTTTTTAAATACCACGATAATAGTTGACGCTGTCCGTAGTTGAACCTTGGCACGGATACATTTATGTTCTTTGGATAATGGACTTTAGGGATCCGTATGGTTGAACCAGATCGAATGGAAAAATATATTAAAATATATCTGATGAAGGTAGGTCTCTTTAGCAGGGGGCCGCCTGGGGAAGTACCACACCTTTGCCAGTTATTCATCCGCCAAGCAGTAATGTGCAAACATTACTGTGTTCCGGTATGAAGGGCAATGTTACCAGCGAAATTACCGGGCATGATGAGATTCAACAACTCATATCTCAGGGTGTCAGGCGCAGTGCAGTGCCACGCAGAATTCTGAATTTTAAAACACTGGGTGGCACTGTGTCTGATATGGGCAATCATGATGCTTACCAATCAGGCACCTGATTTGGTCGTCTTGTTACTCACTATCATAAAAAAAAAGAAAACATCACCGGAAAATAAAAAGCAAGTCTTGCAAGTTAGCGAGACTTGCATTCGTAACGTCGAAAAAAGAATTGTGAGCATAATTAAGTTTCATGCAAAATTTACCACATCGATGTTTTGTATTCCCCTGTTTCCTCCGAATACAGTAAACCTATTTGATATATTTATGTCCTGATATTATAAAGATGAAGTAAAGTATGTTCCTATCATTTTATTTTTGTTTATAAACTCTACATTTTTTTTAGTGAACGTCCAATCACGCGAGTAAAACTGGGATTTTTAGATGTTCACTACGAAAAAACCAAGGGTTTATAAGAAAAATTAAAATGACAGGGACATAGGAGGAGGAGGATACTTCACTATAGAAATATCAGTAATAAAAATTTCTATGCATCCCGTTATTCTCACGGGACAAAGACTACGCGGGTGAAACCGCGTTGCACAGCTAGTGTTAACATAAAAATAAGAACATAAAATACAGAGAGTACAACAATATAGCTCTTTTAGTTGCTACCGTAGTCGGTTAAAAGTGTTGAATTATCAAATCAATATATCCGATAAATGTAATATAACTAAAACGTCGTAATTGAATATCAAAATGTTCAAATAAACTGATTCCACTCACACAATAAAAAACATTAATTGCCTACCTTACGTCACTTCCCCACTTCGACGACGATATCTGCTGACAATCGAAACAAATTTCAACCTTATCTTCAACGAATAAACACTATAATAGCATATCTAGGCCAAGGATAATCGAAAACGGAATTTAACTTTTAAGTAATAAAGTACTAAATCCTAAAACAAATCTAAGAAATTCAACTCACGAGCGTTCTGTGAATCCCGTTTTACTCCAAAACGGCTTATCTCTCAAAATTGCTGTTCGATTTTCTTACTTATCCTATTGAAATAAAGTTGAAAATTCTAGGTAATGTTGACGTGACGTGTGTATTTGTATGCGTGACTATAAAATTAGATTTGTATGTGTGCGTGTATTAAAGGTTGCCCTGCATGTTGAGTGCTTGAGAGTTGCAACTCGGTTTTTAAAAATAAAATTTAATAAAAAGTATTTTTTATGTATGTTTAATGAAAAATATTGTATGATATACCATTATTTTTAATTTTGTACTCTTTTCTGTCAAGCTACCATGGTTGACGAATGAATTCAAAATATATATAAAATATATTTTTTTTAAACATTGAAGATCAATGGGTTAGTCATTCACATTGTATCCTAAAGTAGATTATAGAATTATGAACTATAGAAAAAAAGTACGTGTATTCAATAAATCATGCACCTCAGGCACATGATTTATTATTTTAGTTGAAAGATACACCTATTATAAATTCAAATAATAAGATATAATAAATATACATGTCTTAATAGATATTTAATTGTAATTTGTTATAATATTGTCGCTTAAATTATAAAATTGATAATTTTTATACATAAGTAATACTAAGAGATAATATTAATAACAACACAGATAATGCTACGTTTCAGACTTAACTGACAAAAAAATCATGAGTAGATAAAAAAGATATTGCTTTCAATAATATCTGTGATGTATTAAGTTTCAAACTTGATAATGGCATGACTTACTTAATTATTGCGTCCTTATCTAATCATTTCTGACGTAATTTTATTGTTAGTCAAATCATTTTCTTATCAGTTATTAATTGCAATTATTAAGAGGGTGCCTCTTTTCATGAATCTTTAATTTTATTTATTTCAGATAATAAAATTCATAGGTAGGTGGTAACATTAGACAAACATTAAAAAAATCATACAAACATTAAAAACAAGACATCAAAATCCAAAATTGAGGCTAAAAAGTAAAATAAAAAGTCATATTTTATAATAAAGAATTGCAAATAATCAATAAATAAACCAATATCATCCAAAATTTGTCACAGATTAATAAAACTACCCACACAAATAATTCTTTCGATGCCCCTAAGTTCTTGGTGCTTAATTCCTTAGTTCTAACATTGCCCCTGTAGCGAAATTAAACGCGAAGCTCAAGACCGAACGGTAAAAAGGCAAAACACTGTGGTTGCCCTCTGCCCCATCTAGGGAACTTATACATACGTATAATCAAGACCTTGAGTATATTACCTTTATATTTGAGTATTGTATATACCTTGAGTATTATACCTTTTTTAAACTTCTTAGGCGTTCTTGAAAAAGAGGGAGGTCGAGTTTTCGGGAAGATGTAAATTAAGTATTTAATAATAACATAAAAGTAATCAATAGACACTGACGGACAAAGGAATAAGACAAAAAAACCTTTTGACGAAGTCGTCCACAAAGCTATTTTGACATTATCATTGATTATTATGCCATAGAATAAAAAAAGGCATAGTTTAACAAAGCGAGTTGCAACGCTAGTCAAGTCAGCGGCATAAATATCAATGTATGGAAGTAATTTCTCTCCTGACTGTATTCTACGATACAGCATGATGTTTACTTTTGTACTAATACAGGGTGTAGTAAAAAGAAATCATCAAAATAGAATTAATTAAAAATTTATTTTTATGAGTATTTGTAATATTATCTTTAGAGGCCTACTTATTTTTTTCTAAATTACATTTAAAAGGTCATAAAGAAGTAAGAAGGACTGATTGCCTATCGATTCATATTAATAAAATATTAGTTATAGAGTAGCCTTACATTATAATTTTTTTATTGGTTTTTAAATGCATAAATAATATTTGTTAATATTGCCATTAATTATAATAAATTAAGCAAATCTTATATATATAAAAATCTTGTGTCACGATGTTTGTCCCGAATAAACTCCAAAACTACTGAACCGATTTCAATCAAATTTCACATGTACCCGTATTTTGGTCTAACTTACTGGATAAGTTTTCATCAAGGGCGACGCCAAGGGGGGGCAGGGGGGGGCTGCTGCCCCCCCCTAGAGAATCGAAAAAAATTTAGCTTTTATTGTCAATGTTGACATTCAAGTGCCGCCATACGATAGGCACATATTTTCAATATAAAAAAAATAATCTACAAAACTGTAAAAATCTACAAAATTGGAGGATTGTAGGGCTGTTCTGTTTCATAGAAATTTGTAATTGTAATTTGTATACAGGCAAATACCTGTTGTATATCTACAATGTACCCAAATGGGGAATTTGGGTAGAAATTCCTTGACTAGCCCCCCCCTTGATCATCGGCTGGCGACGCCCTTGGTTATCATCTCAATTATTCGCTTATGTCGTGAATGTAAACGAATAAAATGTATCAATTAATTGTTTCTTAAGCAAGTGTTTATTTACTGTTTAGCTTTATGAAGTTCTCATAGATGGCGGTGTACGTGGATTCATCGATAAAATTCTTCAATATTGTTTGACATCTAGGTTGCAAATACACCCAATAGATGGCGCTGTGTTCTGTTTCTTAGAATATAAATTCTATTACTTTATTTCACGTTATATTTATTTATGCTCACGATATAACCGTTTTATTTTAATGGTTTGTGACTGATATTTTTATAATTATACTGCGTATGTTACAATATTATTACCATTTATTATATTAAAGTTTCAAGATCTGGCCATCAAATTCTATCGAGTCGCCATCTCTGGTTTAAATGTCCAAAGCTTTGGTATCTCATTCGTTCTCGAGACCTCCTCTGAGCGAAAACAAAGCTCCCTCTCGAACCATCGAGACCCACTATTTCGAACAATCGATCAATCGATTCTTCTCGAAGCATGCGAACTAGAACGTTCGGGAAATTCAAGGTTCAGGTATAAATACTGGTGCCGAGTGTCACCTCAGTTCAGTTCCTTTTTAAACGAGTGAATTAATACTAGGTATCTCCCGGAAAGTGATAGTCTCAGTAAGATCTCCACGCATTTTGAACAAGAATATGAATTTTTCAATTGAGTACTCCAGTTTTATTTTAAATTTAGGTAATTCTATTTTACCGGAAGGGTTTTATTTCCTCAGTTGCGATTAGAGAAATAAAATATGGCGGTACGAAGTTCGCCGGGTCAGCTAGTGTTCTACTAAAATTGGAACGCGTGTCATATTAAAAGATACTTAGTACATAACCTCACTTTATTCAAATCAAATTATTAATTAAATGGCGATGGCTACTATGTTTGTGAATATTATTGCGAATAACATTCTCTACCCGGCAATATAGGATAGACAGTGCAAGGTTTTCTGGGCCCAGCTTCCTTGGATTCTAAGCCCGTTTCCAAATGATTTGAAGTTGTTGAATTACAATTCATTTCAAAAGAAACTGTATTTGTGGTTAAATGACAGAAATTTCTATGACATAAAAGATTTTTTTAAATTATAAGTAAGACATCTCACATTTTAATTTGTATAAATATATTAATTGTATTGATTATATTAATAAAGACAACAGGACATTAATTACATAATTTATATTCGTATTAGTTTTAAGGCAAATATTTGCTAATTATTAGCTTGACATGCGGATCTATTAACTATTTACTGTACACCACAACTTTTACACCATGTTAAAAGCAAATAAATGATTATTCTATTCTATTCCTTTGGTCATATTAAAACAACCTTAAAAATCATGAAAAATATTTCATTCTGTCTATCACCACCACAGAATAGAAAGGAACAGAAACATCACATAAGGCGACATTATACCGGTGACCTTGGAATAGATATGCTGGTTGCAAATAAAATATGATCAGGCACTAATCGTTGGTCGCAGTATAGCCACAGAATAATGAATAGTACTAGATAGCGTCTGACAATTGACAATGTTGCATGCTAGTGCTCGCCCGGCTTGATAGATTTCCAAGGTCACCGGTATACCTGTCGCCTTAAGGGCCAATATTTTATAAAAAGAGACTCTTTGTCCACCTCAAGAGACGGGGTCACTGTTTGAACTGCCACGCGCGGCAATAATCAAGGGTGCCGCCACAGTGACAGCCTCGTCGGCTCAGATGGTAGGAACTCTGCTTTCCGCAGGTCCCGGGCAGGTCAAACATTTGTGTGCAATGAACATGTCTGTTTGATTTGTCCCTGTGTGTTATAAGCTTATATAAGTATGTATATCAGTAATCTGGTTACCATAGTACAGGCTTCTAGCCTAGTTTGGAAGCAGATGACCGTGTGTGGAAGTTGTCCCATATTATTATTATTAATAATCTGGACCCATCTTAAGAGAAAAGAAGGCTTATTATAAAGTCAACCAGTACATAGAGGACAAAGATGCCTGGAAATTACTGCATAACACCACGCGGCACCTTCAAAGAAAACGAATGTAACCAAACCAAATATTGTGAAACTATATCTGTTGAAAAAATGAAGCCCTACAAGTTTCTTGTGCCTTCTTCTTGTAAAGGTATCTTTCCGAACGCACGGTAGACACAGTACTGTTTTTATCTCTTCATTGACGTACAAAAGTGTCAGATTATGACCTATTTGAATAAATCTTTTTGATTTTGACTGCCTCGGTGGCGTAGAGGGCGCATGCTCGACTGCTAATCAAGAGGTCCCGGGTTTGATCCCCAGGTCAGGCAGTGTTAAATATTGAATTTTTCCATTAGGAATTATCTCAATAACTGCCTGGAGTCTGGAACTGTGCCCGGTAGATGGCAATAGACGCGCCCCCTATTACATGGGACCAATAACATACTGGCGAAATGTGGGTGTATCTACTGTGGGACTGAGTCCTGGGTTCACCCCTGCCTACCCCTTCGGGAAAAAGGCGTGAATGTATGTTATATGTATGTTTTTTTTTGAGTTTGAGTTTGAGAGGTGGCGTTTCTCGTTAAAAGTGAAGTGAAGCAAGTGAAGCCACAAATCTCGGTCCATAGAGTTTGTCGACACACCGGCTCGCGGCTCGCGGCCCGCGGCCCGCTGGCCTCATTGATAACACGCTGATAACATGTTACTGCTTATTAGTTTTAAGTATTACGACTGGTACCTAACGTTATAAATACTTTGTTGAGTGTTCATTAAAATCATGTTGTTAGAAATTAATATTATATTTAATGTAATGCTCAAATATATTATAGATGATGTTGTAGGTATTTAGGATATAATGTAATATGAGAAAAAATAAAAATATTCGTAATTTTATATAATAACTAATATATAAATGTCTATTCAAGGTATGTAATTTTTTTAGTTTTTATTGTGTATTTTATTATTTTATTTTATTATTAGTATCGTATATACTTGTAATGTAATGTAATGTAAAGTGGACTCCTTTTCCGCACTTAGACTCTAATCTGGTCCGTTGTGCGTGAAGTCCTGGCTAATCTAGCCAGCCTAACTCCGCCCAGAAGCTCAGAAGCTTCCTGGGAACTTCGCAGGCTTCGCGGAGTGACCTCACTGTTCCGAGGATTTGTTCACGTTGAAGGGTTACTGCCTCGCATTCCAGGACTACGTGGGCAACCGTTTCTTCCGCCTTGAAACAGCCTCTGCATAGAGGACTGTCCGTGGCGTTTATGGTAAATAGATGTTTGTTCAAGGGGCAGTGACCTGTTATAGTCCCTATCATTATTTTCAGGTTCTTTCTGTTTAGACTTAACAGACGCTTTGTAAGCCGCGTGTTTAGAGCGGGTAAAGCTGATTTTGATTGTCTGCAGTCTGTTGTTTGTTCCCATCTTTGATTATGGAGCTCAACGGATCTCTGGCGGATCCATGTACGGAACTGTGAGAAGGGTATGAGAAGGAGTGGGTACGGGCCGGTCACTGTCATCCCAGCTCCTCTCCTGGCCAGTTCGTCTGCAGCATCGTTACCAAGTGATCCACTGTGTCCTTTTATCCACTGGAGAATAATTCGATTAGTCGAAGATATTTCTTCCAGGGCCTGATGGCATTCGATGATTAGTTTGTTAGTGGTTTGTCTATTTGATAGAGACATCAGCACGGACGCACTGTCAGACAGAAATTTAACGATAAAATTGTTCAACTTCCGTCTGTGTACGGCTCTTGCAGCCTCGGTTAATGCCACACATTCACATTGGAAGATGGAGTTATATGCACCCAATGGAATGTGTATGTTTATGTTGAGATCGGAGGAGTATACGCCTGCTCCTGAGCCATTCGTCATGTTGGACCCGTCAGTGTATAAGCGTACTTCGCGACATGACGAGTGGTCTCGCTCCTCTTCCCTCAGTTGTATTTCATATTTCTTGTTGAATATATATTGTTTATAGGTTCTGTCACTTGGGGCGGCTATTAGCGGTTGATACTCGATAGCCTTGCCCAGTATAGTGGTGTGTGGGCTATTGTGGTTTTTACCCCAAAGATCTAAGTGCATAAGCCTGATGGCGGCCATAGCAGCTTCTTGCTGTATGTGTAGATCTAAGGGAGTGATTTGTAGGGCTATTTCCATTGCCGCCGTAGGGGTTGTTCTCATACACCCACTGACCGAAGAGCAAGCTAATCTTTGGAAGCGACCTAGTCTAGTGACTGTAGTCCGGAGTTCCGTTCTGGGCCACCAAACCAGGGCTCCGTAAGTCAACATTGGTCTTATTACAGCAGTGTATAGCCAAAGTGTTAATTTTGGCGACAGTCCCCATTTCTTACCAATCATCTTTTTGCATTGATAAAAGGCAATTGTTGTTTTATCCAGTTTGTAGTCAAGATGCTTGTTCCAGAGCAGTTTACTGTCTAGAATTACTCCTAAGTACTTGACTTCGTTCTTAAGTGTTAGTGTTGTGTTGAAGAGTTTTGGGAGCCTGTAGGGTCCGGGTACTCTTTTGTTTGTGAACATAATTAGTTCAGTTTTTGCCGGATTTACTGAGAGCTCATGTTTAATGCACCAGCTTTCAATTATCCTGAAGGCTCTCCTCATTAAATCACAAAGAGTGCCTTCAAAGTTACCGGATATTAGTATAGCTATGTCATCAGCATACCCCACCGTGTAGAGATTGCTAGCGTTGAGCTCTGTTATGAGCTCATTTACCACTATGTTCCACAGAAGAGGAGATAAAACTCCGCCCTGTGGGCATCCTCTACTCACGATTCCTCGCGTGGTGGTGTTAACTGTAAACTGTATAGCTCGTTGTTTTAACATGTTATTTATCCAGTCTATAAGTGTTGTGGCCACTCTACATGCGTTAAGTGCCCCACTTATGCTGGAGAATTTTGTTTTGTCGAAAGCACCTTCAATGTCTATGAATGCGCCCAAGGTTGGCTGTTTGGACTTTAAAGCATTTCCTATGCGTGACACTACATTGTGGAGTGACGACTCAGTTGATTTGCCTGCACTATAAGCATGTTGATTAGGGTGCAGTGGTTTGAATAGTGGCAGATGGCTTCTAATCTCTCTGTCTCCCAGTCTCTCCATCGTTTTCAACAAAAACGAGGTAAGACTTATGGGTCTGAAGGATTTTGCCTGGGTGTAGTCACCCCTGCCTGGTTTGGGTATAAATATGATTTTTACTTCTCTCCATTTCAGAGGAATGTAGCGGTGTGCTATACAGGCTCGGAACACCGAGACAAGTTGTTTTATTATAGCATCACCGCTCCATCTTAGCAGTCCTGGAAATATGCCATCCAGGCCAGCCGATTTGAAAGGTAGAAAGGTGTTTATGGCCCAAGTTACTTTTTCTGCAGTGACTATACTTTCAGCTACACTCCAGTCCAGGGCAGTGGTGGCCCTTTCTCCATATGGCTCCCAAACTTGCGAAGTTGCAATCTGGCAGCCAGGGAAGTGAGTTGTCAGTAATAGTTCACTAGTTTCAGCGTCGGTTTTGGTATAGGTATTATCAGGTTTTTTAAGGCATCCGATCGAGTGTTCGTTGCCTTTGGATAGGCAAGTCTTCACTCTGATTGCCTGATTGTTACTTTCAATGCTGGAGCAAAAGTTTCTCCAACACTCTCGCCTTCTAAGACGAATCAGTTTTTTATATTGTCTCCTGGCGACAGTATATCTGTCCCAGTCGACCTGTTCTCGTGTGTTTTTTGCTTTATTGAACAGTGTTCTTATTTTCCGCCGGTGTTTCTCTAGTTTGGAGCACCACCAGTGTAACTTGCCTCCTTGCCTTGGTATAGTCAGGGGGCAAGACTGTTCAAAGCTGGTTATAAGAATTGAAGTTATTTCATCAACATAAGTATCTATGTCAGTTACATTGATGTTATTTATGCTAGTGAGTCGGTTACCTACTTTATCCCTGACTAATTTAGCAAACTTACATTTGTCAGTTTTTTGAGGTAGCCTTCTCGGTGCTGGTTTTGGTAAGTTCATGTTGATAGTGAATCTGATCCATCGATGATCTGAACACGATATCTCTTCAGACACATGCCAGTCATAAATGAAGTCAGATATGCCTAACGTTGTTATTGTTAAATCTATAATAGTTTGACAACGCGCGTTGACAAACGTTGGCTCTGAGCCTTTGTTGTGTAAAGTGAGATTATTACTAAGTATAAAGTTTAGCATGTCCTCACCTCGGTTATTTGTTTTGGCGTTACCCCAGAGTGTGTGATGCGAGTTGGAGTCGGCCGAGATCACCAGCTGCAGATGCTCCCTCTCGCAGTACTCGGCTAGCAGGCTGAGTTCCGGCGTCGGCACGTCCTCGTCTCCGGGCAAGTACGCGGATGCAAGGACGATGTCCGGGAGCAGTTGGTCTGAGGTTGTTATTCTTGTTGCTGTAAGGTTTCTTGTACAAAATTCGTTGATTAGTGTGGTTGGTACATGTTTAGGTATGAAAATGCATGTTCTTGGATTACTTACGGTGGTATCCAGCAACAGTTTCCCGCCGATGTTACCAAGACCGCATATTCTACTATTCCTGATCCACGGCTCTTGGATCAGGCATATGGTCTTAGAGTTGTTTTCCAGCACTCTGCGCAAAGAAGCCGACGCAGTCTGGCTATGCTGGAGGTTGGTCTGAATGATGTTAATCTTTCCGTATAGGGGAGGAGTCAAGGCAGCCTTCGCTGAGCTCACTCCCCCCCGTGTACAGAAAGCAGTCTTCGTCCGAGGTGGTGAGCCTCGGCGAGTCTGGTTGTGTCTGTTGGTTGCTGGTCACTTCCATTGCCTCAGGAGTCTGCGCGCACCAGCTTCGCCCCCTCTTGAAGCAGTACCGCTGCCGAAGGGGAGGCGGGCTGTGGGGGCACAGGTGCCATCTCCTGAGTTTGCGCAGAGGTAGTGGCCACAGAAGGCGCCTTTTGATCCCGGTGGGCATCTTTATCCATAAAGCGGACGTAGATATTGCCCATCAGGTAAAATATGCGCCTGTCCTGTTCTTTTAAAATTGTCACATCCGGTTCTGGTACTCTGAAGAACAGGCTGGTTCCGTCAGGGTCCTGCCTGCTCTGTTCGTGTGTCAGAATCCATGATTTTATGTTGAGACGTCGGTTCTGTCTCTGCAGAAGTCTCCTTAAAGCTTCAGTGTTACCTGTGTGTCCAGGCACAAAGAGCATACAGGGAACCTTCTGTGGTATAGCCGACTGTGGTTTTACTGTAAGTTTGGTGCCAGTTATTGGTGATGCGATTCCATCTACGGTTCGGTTTAGCCAGGCCAGCGTGTAGGCGTCGTCGCACCACGTCTTAAGGACGCCATCCGCAAAATGGGCCTTGCCCCGGAACCTGATGTCGTTAGGTACTGTTTCTAGGGAGGCTTCCGGGTCAGCCATAAGCTCATCCAGAATCTTCCCCTCGATTATTTGTCTGATTTCCTCAGCCTGGACCTGCGTCATGTCCGAAAAAGGTTCGGTCATAACTGCGACACATAGCTCATTGGCTAAGTAGGTCGCAGCCGCCTCCGCGTAGCTTGCCGAGACACCCTTCGCCAGACCGGGTTTGAGTGTCTTCACCTTCTTACTCTCCCCAGTCGGGGTTACGGTGTCATCTGGCCGCGTACGCTTCTGCGGCTTAGCCTGAGGTATCTCGGTGTTAGTGTCTTGTTTCAGTGATTTTCCTTTGTTACTGCCTCTAGGTTTGAAGCTACGCTTGATAGGCTTAGGCTTAAGCGCAGCAGATGCATCGCTGGTCGTGATTGAGCTGCCCTCCCCAGCCGCTGCCCTCTGGGCTGCAACCGGTTGAGGGGCAGGTGCCGCAAGTTGCCTTGCGGCATCAACCACTCCTGCACGCATCGCCGCTATCTTAGCTTTGGCCTTCATGCGCCGCTTTTTAGAGATTGTTAGTTTTTGCCCTGCTACTGTCCAGGTTTTCTCGTTGGGCATAGCCTCTTTCAAGGAGGACATATCCATCGATCTCTCACTGGACCTGATGTTTGACGCAGCTGCCTGGGGATCCTCCATCGCCGCTGCCTCCATCGACCCGGCCGTGCCTGCTGCGGGTGGCGCATCCGCAGTCGCAACCATTTCAGTCGCAACATTGGACGCAGCCGCCTTTAGCGTGCTCAGCTTCAGGGCCGGCTTCGGCGCCGCTTTGGGTTTACCCCTGGATAGCGCATCGTTGTTATCTTGTTTGGTTAGTTCCGTCGCGGACGCAGCCTTTTTAGGCGCATCCTTACCATGTTTCTGTGTTTTAGATGCTGCCGTTATTGCAGCATCTTTAGGCCTAGGGGCATCGGAGGACGCTGTCATAGACATGTTACGCCTAGACGCATCCAAGGACGCAACCCTTGGCCGGGATGATTGTGGCGCATCTTTCGACGCTGCCGTTTTGTTTTTGCCCTCTTGATCCATAGGTTGTTGTGTATAATTATTCACCTTCGGAGCTCTCCACCCGCCATGGAGCCCTCAAAAACGGGGACGCCGCTCGTTCAACGAGCGTGCGCCAGAGCTACTCCTCCGGTATAGGTCCAGCGTACTGAGTAGTGGATGAGCCTGCACGTAACGAACGATCCTGAAGTTGCTCACGACACGAGGATGTCGCGTGCTCGCCTCAGGGCGCGCGTCACGCCGGCTACCCCTCCCCCGCACCCCGAACCTCGCCAGCAGCCCGCTTATGGGATGCTACAGCCGATTGACCGTGGTTGGCTACTCCACAGCCTCCCGTTTGAGGAGAAATTCAGACCAAAGAGGCGTGTTGTGTGCAACGGGCACGCAGCCCGCTACGCCACTCAACCACCAGGATTCCTGCATCCCCCCGTACGGGTCTCCGCGCACGGCACAAACACGCAGGAGGTCATTACTATCCACCATCCAGCATTGTTTGATGGTGAACACGCTAGGACATGACCTCTCCATCCCAGCATTTATATCGCCTGGTAGTTTCTGTTATATCTATTTCTGAGGGAACTAGACCAAAAACGGGGCTGGCAACCACGTGAAGGATGACTCCAGACTTGCCTTAGGGATCTGCATGACCAGTATTCTCCCCTAAGACCTCGCCCCCTCATCACCTCTGAAGGAGGCGATGAGGTAGGGTTATCTCCATGCTACCAAGCTGAAGGCCTGTCGGATAATATCGTCGCAAAAGCACTAAAATAACCCCGCCCCTATATACTTTAATATGCATTTAGTAATACCTGCGCCAATAATTTTGTAACCACTTAAAATTTTTTTTATTAATAATACCGTTAATTTTGTAATAATTTCAAGAATTTAAAATTGAAATTTTCATGTTATTTTTACCTTACCAAAACGTTTCACAAATCTTAAATCTCAACAATTTAAAACAGTTACGTTTGTAACAGGTGAATAAAACGCTAGCGAGTTCTAACTCGACCCCAGCGCCATCTAGCGCTGTTTTTTTGTGCTGAAATTTGGCTTAGAACCTGGAATAACACATAGGGTACTTTTTATCCAGATATTTCCACGGAAATGAAGACACGTTAAATCGGTTTAGTAGTTTTTGCGAGAAAGAGTAACAAACATCCATCCATCCATCCTCACAAAATTTCGCTCTTATTATATACTAGCGGTGCGCTGCGGTTTCACCCGCGTAGACTTCGTTCCCGTGAAAGTATCTGGATAAAAAGTAAGTAATATATCATTAGCCTGATAGTTTCCTGATGTACCAATGAATCAAGGAAAACATGGAATTTGGAAATTTATAAAAGTTTTGGCGTGAAAGAGTAACAAACATCCATCCATCCATCCATCCATACTCACAAGCTTTCGCATTTATAATATTAGTTTAGTAGCAAGGGAATAGGATTCAAAGACAGCTAATTCGTAATATAAGTCGCATAATAGTCTAAACAACCAAAATGGTTAACAAATCGATAGCTAATAGGGCGTTTCCACACTAAAGTCTAAGTTTAAAAAAAAACTAATAAAAAATATGACACATCACATGCCCCTCGGCTTTGTCTCTTAAAGAGGCGGGGTGGTATGTAACTGGTTAAAAATATAAAACGTGTTTATAGATAGATAGATAGATAAACACTTTATTGGTACACCACAACAAGAAGTTCTTAAATTTAATGACAATTAATAATAACTAGTGTAACAATGGGCGGTCTTATCGCTAAGAGCGATCTCTTCCAGACAACCGTTTATAATTTTTCTTTTTTTAGGTTTCCGTACCTTAAAACGAAAATAGAACCCTTATAGGATCACTTTGTTGTCCGTCTGTCTGTCTGTATGTCTGTCTCTCTGTCTGTCCGTCTGTCGAAACACTTTAACGGGAACGCGTGGAGGTATCAAGTTGAAATTGATATCAAACACTCAGATCTGCGGTTATTAGAAAGAAGGCTTATTATAATGTCAACCAGTACATAGAGGACAAAGATGCCTGGAAACTTCTGCATAGCCGCCTCGCGGCACCTTCAAAGTAAACGAATGTAACCAATCCAAATATTGTGAAACTATCTGTTGAAAAAATTAAGCCTTACAAGTTTCTTGTGCGTTCTTCTTGTAGAGGTATCTTTCCGAACGCACGGTAGACTCTGTACTGTTTATCTTCATTGACGTACAAAAGTGTCAGATTATGACCTATTTGAATAAAGCTGTTTTGAGTTTGAGTTTGAGTTTGCGGTCATACTTCATAATAAAATCATATTTCTAAGTTAACGCAATCAAAAATTATGGCCATTTTACTGCATATTTCCATACTTTGCGCAAGGAACTAAGGAACTAATAGATGTCGCTGTATGTTCTTGGTATCTAGGTATGGAACCATACACCATGCATAAATACGTATGCCTTCACAGTTTATTTATTATAGCAGTGTGCCTTTATTGAAAAAAGTCTTAACAATAGCACAATTTTAAGTCCTACGTGCTCCGGTTTCCGGTGAAATTTAAGGAGACTCTCCTGGCGCCAGGCTTTTGGCCGGAAGGCATAGTGTTCCGGCGCTTTAGGGAGGCGAGACCGAAACATATCATCCCTAAAGCATAGATATAGTTAATATAATATTATTATGTATGTTAGTCTGTAAGGTATTCATTAATATGGGCCTCTGGTGCGTATTACTATTGCCTGAAATAAATAAATAAATTTATTAATAGAGCTACCTAATTACTATCTACCTTAACTAAATACACTGCCATAGAACACTTCGAAAAACGTTTTACAAAAAAGTGTCTTATTAAGTGTATTCTTCTCTCTATACAAAATGAATTTTCCCAAATATGGAGAAGATTTTTTTTATGATAGTGAGTGACAAGACGAGCAAATCAGGTGCCTGATGGTAAGCATCATGATTGCCCATATCAGACACAGTGCCACCCAGTGTTTTGAAATTCAAAATTCTGCGCGGCACTGCACTGCGCCTGTCACCCTGAGATATGAGTTGATGAATCTCATCATACCCAGTAATTTCGCTGGTAACATTACCCTTCATACCGGTACACAGTAATGTTTGTACATTACTGCTTGGCGGATGAATAACTGGCAAAGGTGTGGTACTTCCCCAGACGGGCCCCTGCAAAAGAGGCCTACCACTTGGTTGTATTTTATGTAATGTTCTGATTATATATTCTTAAACTTCGTACATAAAAGAATGTATAGTGAAGCAGCCCCTGCCCTACCAGTAGAAAACATATTTTTTGTATATTAATATTAAATATTAAAGTACCTAATATAATTATTGTGTATTTATCTAATAAATGGTTTTAATAAGTGGTTTTACCCACGTGGAATACCTAAACCCAATTAAAATATGTTTTTACCTTTAAATATTAAAATTTATTGGTCATTAAATTTTAAGTGCATTAGACATCTTACTCACATTCATTTGAATAATATTAACTTCAGTAACTAGTAACTATAGTGTTAATTGTATTACCTACGTTACAATATATTTCTTATATATTTATATTCTGTGCCGCAGGCCCCGGGCTCGATCCCCGGGCAGGTCAAACATTTGTGTGCATGAACATGTCTGTTTGATCTGTCCCTGTGTGTTATAAGCTTATATAAGTACTAGCTGTGACCCGCGGTTTCACCCGCGTAGTCTTCGTTCCCGTGGGAATATCGGGATAAAAAGTACCCTATGTGTTATTCCAGGGTCTAAGCTACTTACGTACCAAATTTCAGCCCAATCGGTTCAGTAGTTTTGGCGTGAAAGAGTAACAAACATCCATACATACATCCATACTTACAAACTTTCGCCTTTATAATAGTATTAGGATATTAGGATTAGGATGTATATCAGTCATCTAGTTACCATAGTACAGGCTTCTAGCCTATAATCCGTCCCAGATGTAGAGAGAAAAACGACCATTGAACCTAAGTACAATGGCACAAGAAAGAATGAGAGGCGCGTCTAGCTCTCTCCCTCTAGCCTGTACGAAAAACAATGGCTGTTTTCTCTGTGTATGTGGAACAGCGTATAGTTTGGGACCAGATGACAGTGTGTGGAAGTTGTCCCATATTATTATACTAGCAGTGCCCCGCGGTTTCACCCGCATAGTCTTCGTTCCCGCGGGAATATCGAGATAAAAAGTACCCTATGTGTTATTCCAGGGTCTAAACTATCTTCATGCTACTTACCGAATTTCAGCCCAATCGGTTCAGTAGTTTTGGTGTGAAAGAGTAACAAACATCTATCCTTCCATCCTCACAAACTTTCGCATTTAAAATATTAGTGGGATTGGTTAAACATAAATTTACATATTTCTTGTTTAAGAGTTATAAAAGAAATATTGTAAGTTACTACTCCTAAAAAATCCTAAAAAAAGTAATATAAGTACAAATACGACGTGTTATAGAAAGGTTTAGTAATACTCAAGGGAATCTACCTGTTAAGGCGCTGTCCAAAGCGAATTCGCCCTCTCGCTCACACGTGCCCACACTATGGAAGATATAAAATAATACCTTTTTCAGGGAGTTATAGAGGCGTCTACTTGAAACCTCAGGTGACCAAAAGGCTGGCTACTACCTTGGCCAACGTATAAGTTTGGCCATACAGAGTCGGTAATGTAGCTAGTTTTTTGGGCACCTTACCTGCAGGAGGCGACCTAATTGATATTTTTTATTTATGTTTTCTGTGAAGTTATTAGTTAAATTGTTTTATTTAATTATGTTTTTTATATACTACATGTAATTACGTAAAATAAAGACAACTAGGTTCTAGAAAATAACAATACAAAGATTCAGTAAAAAAAAACTCCAATTTAATCAAAACAAGTTCTCAGTGCCTTTTTAATTATCTAAGATATTTTTTCTTTGTGCGGGTGAATGAAAACTCATTTGGATTAAATTCGATTTTTAACGAATCTTTGTATTGTAATTTTCTAGAAATTAGTTGTCTTTTATTTACGTAATTACATGTAGTATTTATTTATTACTTCAAAAATGTGGGTACGTGTGAGCGAGAGGGCGAATTTGCTTTCGGCAGCGCCTTAAACTAAACATGCAAAAGAATGCTAAACATGCATAATTGCGAAATAAAAAAAAAACTTTTTATTTCTTGCATTTATTTTTCAATTATTTATTTTATTAAAAAAAAGATTCTTCGTCATACTGTAGCAATTAATTTAAAAATATAGCTCTATACGTACTTGATACTGAACAAAAATCAACTTTTTGGTCATATTTTCTCAAATTAGATACATAAATGGTATCATATTATCAGGTTATTTATAATTCAAATGATTATTCAATAACCCTCTCAAAGAGGCCAGATGAAGAATATGGCCAAAAAAAAATGTTTTTTGTTCATCTGTCACGTATCAAGTTATATTTTATGAGGTATAGGTGCGATCAGTGGTTCTGCTCTCGTCTTATTCCATGCCAATAATCAGAAATAAATAAAATAAGCAGTTTATTATTATCGACCAAAACAGCTACATACATAAACGCGTCCTGAACCCTTCGCAAGCGGCGGGAGGGGGTGCGAGCGAGACAGCATTAGTATTGTGCTCTTTGCGAGACCGTAGAGTGGACATTATGATGCAAATATTTTATATATTATAATTTAACAATATTGAGTATTGTTGTAATTAAGATTATTTGACTGCTTCGTTGGGTATGAGCGATCATGAGATCCTGGGTTCGATCCTCAGCTCAGGCAGAAGTGTTATTGGATTTTCCTTAAGGAATTAAGCTATGACAGTCTGGAGTCTGGAACTGTGTCCCGTAGATGTCAATTGGGTCGCCCCCTATTATTATTATTATTATTATTAATCGTTTATTTCGACCAACAAGGATCATAGGTACACAATATTAATTACTAAATTAAATTACAATACAAATTAACAAATAAAAAATACAAAATAAAATGAATCGACATAATAATTGATTGAAATTGGAAATAAATAGTCATAAATTAAAAATTGAATTAAATAATAATAAATAATAAGAAAATGAGATATTACATGAGACTAATATCATACTGGCGAAATATGGGTGTACCTACTATGGGACTGAGTCCTGGGTGTACCCAGGAAAATTTTGAATTCAGACATAAAATTTAAAAATAAAACTATATATCGTTACATACATATCTGTTATTTTTCTACTAAAGCAAAATTTACAATGTAATTTTTTTCATATGTATGATGTGGAATGCTAAATAAATAAATAAATACTACAATCACGAACTGAACTTAACTTTTTTGTGATAATATGTCAATATATATTAAAATTATTCATTTTACGTTTGTAAATAACAGATATTATAATTTATGGACATTTTAATTAATTTTATCGGATACAAGCTTTTGTAATAGGTATCTATCAGTGATAAAAATTCCCTATTATGGAACAAAAGTCGTATGTCAGGATCGTAGCAAATGAAGAGGAATAGTCTCCGTCTACCACAACGGAAAACAGGCTACACTGTATGTATATTATAATAATATGTGTATTCTGTAATAAACAAAAATAAATAAGTATATACCTACTCTACCCATCTACTAAAAGAAATGTTAAGGTCGAATAATAATTTATATTTCCTATATTAAAATATTAGTTTTTGAAATCATTTACATATTAATAGCATTCGTTTACAAAAAAACAGAATGTTATTATAATAATTTCAATAAAGCAACAAAAAAAATTACGACAATATTTCCACTCTATAGTTTTTGTGTTCTTTAGTGAAAAAATATCGGTCGGCGCATAGGTACTCGTCGTGATGTCAGGGTTGACACTTATTAGTTATTATTATTATTACTTTTGTAACTAGCTTAATAATACTAAATTTCCGCACAATCTCTATTTTGGCAAACTTTCCGATTTATAAACATTAGTGGGATTTTAAATTAATACCAGTGTTAAAGTTTGTACTAAAATTTGGTTGGTATATAAAATGTTATACAATAGTTCATTACATTTATAAAAAAAAATTAGAAACATTATTGAACTAAATCAATAGAAAGATAAATAAAATTACTTACCGATTTTAGCGTTATTTTGAATAATAAACTTAGGCACATAAAGTATTTTTATTCCAGCTTACTGACATTATATAATAATAAAATATTTATAATAAGAATTGGTTGGTTTTATATTATTTGAATTAAATAAAAAACATGTTTAAAGAGATGATAACGTCTAAAACGTCTAAATTTTTTTTTATTATTATTTTAATAACGTCTAAAACTCGCGGAACATCGACGAAGAAAGTAATTTTATTTAAATTAAAATTTTTTTCGTGCGTAATTAATTAACTATATTTTTATATTTGTTCGCAGGTAAGATATTGATGTCTACTAGCAGTTCATACAGAGGTAACTAACAACTATCGTCCCTATAACCTATAATCCTATAATCTTAAGAGTCCTAGCGTTGTGCCGAATTAGAAGACAAATACATACAGATTTTTTTTAATTTATTTGGTTTAACAAACAGTAGTCACAATAAAGTTATTTAACAAACAATTTAAGAGTCTTAGTAATAATTGTGATACCAAAGACGTTAACCACATATTGAATATATAAGATTTATTGGCATGTTTAACGCGCAAACATGTCTATATAAGGCATAATATTTGATGTTAAAAAATTACAAAGATAGTATTTATGACGTTATATGTACACATTATGAAATAAACATTAACATACATACATTATGAAGTAAATATTAAATGTAATATAATATATGTATTTACTTATTATACATTTTACATTACGTTTCCAAAATTTCGTTTAGTAACAATTGACAATCATTAAAATAAAATAAATAATTAAAAAGTCCTCTATTTAATGTCGAGTAGTGACAGCGACAGCCCTGTGCCCTCGGGTTTGCTTCGTTTGCTTGCTTTACTTAACTGGTCCTACTCGCATAGAGCGGTATTTGGTATTTTCTATTTTTTAACCGACTTCCAAATAAAGATTAGGTTCTATGTATATTTTTTTTTGTGTATGTTTATCGATATTTTCGTCAATTGTGAACCGATTTAATTGATATAGATATATTATGCTCAGATGGATGGATATATTATGTATGCACCATATACAGGACTCAACCGCTCAATCTTTTGATGTAGTGTTCAATGCTGTAGTCTTCAATTTTTTGTTGTAGTGGTAGGCCTCTTTTGCAGGGGGCCGCCTGGGGAAGTACCACACCTTTGCCAGTTATTCATCCGCCAAGTAGTGATGTGCAAACATTACTGTGTTCCGGTATGAAGGGCAATGTTACCAGCGAAATTACTGGGCATGATGAGATTTAACAACTCATATCTCAGGGTGACAGGCGCAGTGCAGTGCCGCACAGAATTTTGAATTTTAAAACACTGGGTGGCACTGTGTCTGATATGGGCAATCATGATGCTTACTATCAGGCACCTGATTTGCTCGTCTTGTTACTCGCTATCATAAAAAAAAAAAAAATCTACGGGAACAATATTATCTTAAGTCTTGGATTTTGTACAATTGGCGGTCTTATCGCTAAAAGCGATTCCTTCCAGACTACCAGAAGGAAAGGTATGTTAAGAAGAAATAAAAGATTTTTACACACAACTGCATCGATGGCATAGTGGTTGCAAGCGCTATGGTCCTAGGTTCAATCCCCAGGCAAGCCAAAAAAGTATTATGGATTTTTCAATTAGGAATTGCCTCGTACCTATTCCACCCTCTCTAGGTACTCATGGTTACCGTAAAAGCCGGCTATGGATTATGAGATCCAGAGGACGGGCAACAGCGTCGTCCGCCTGCCAAGCGTAGCGAGTATTGGCAAAACTCTGCCTTATGGGGGAGGCTTTTGCCCAGTAGTGGACTTCAGTGGCGAGTATGGTGAATAGTGTTGAAGAGTCGGCACATTACTGGAAATACCCCTGATGTTGCAGGTATCCATAGGTGGCGGTAACTGCGAGCCATCAGGCATACTATAAATAAATTATAATATAATATGTGACAACTTCCACACACGGTCATCAAGTCCCAAACTAGGGTAGAAGTCTGTACTATGGTAACCAGATAACTGATATACATACTTATATACGATTATAACACCCAGACACAGATCAAACTGACATGTTCATGCACACAAATATTTGACCTGGCCGGGGATCGAACCCGGGGCCTACAGCACAGAAAGCAGAGTTACTACCATCTGAGCCAACGAGGCTGTCAAATGATTTGCTTGTTTGCCACGTATGGCATAAAAAAAAAACTAGACTAGGGAGATGTTCAGTTGCCAGCTACCACCTTATTCATCTACAGCCAGTTAACATTTCGTAAGCGACGCGCGACTCCGGATTCCGTCCGACGTACGACGACCGTGACCTCTTGATACTTTAAATATATATATATATATATTATAATTACAAACTAAATATAAAAATTTTTAGTATGATAGTGAGTGACAAGACGAGCAAATCAGGTGCCTGATGGTAAGCATCATGATTGCCAATATCAGACACAGTGCCACCCAGTGTTTTAAAATTCATTCAAAATTGTGCGCGGCACTGCACTGCGCCTGTCACCCTGAGCCTGAGCTATTAGTTGTTGAATCATGCACAGTAATTTCGCTGGTAACATTGACATTCATACCGGAACACAGTAATGTTTACACATTACTGCTTGGCGGATGAATAACTGGCAAAGGTGTGGTACTTCCCCAGGCGGCCCCCTGCAGAAGAGGCCTACCACTACAATAATAATAATAGATAGATAGATTAACTCTTTATTATTACACTTTAGATATTATATTGTTATTTATCTTATTATTATTGTACGAGTATTATCCTAATCCTATCCTAATATCCTAATCCTAAAGGCGAAAGTTTGTAAGTATGGATGTATGTATGGATGTTTGTTACTCTTTCACGCCAAAACTACTGAACCGATTGGGCTGAAATTAGACCCTGGAATAACACATAGGGTACTTTTTATCCCGATATTCCCACGGGAACGAAGACTACGCGGGTGAAACCGCGGGTCACAGCTAGTATGTTAATATAAAATACTTATATTAAAAATATTATAATACGTATATTTTAATAATATAATATAATATAATATATTAATAAAAATATATTTTATATAGTATCTTTATATAATATATAAGTAGCTATATTATCTATGTATATACCTATATATTGCACACCGCCGTCGTTAAATGTTTACTGTCCTTTTCCATCCCCAGGTTGTCTGTAAGAAATTGCTTTACGCGATAAGACCGCCGATTGTTTACCGTGTCTTTTGTAAAATTGTTTCTTATTTTGGTGTGCAATAAAGTATTATTCTATTCTATTCTAATGGTACAAGATTTTTTTTGATGTTGATATAATTCTATTTTTATAAAAAGCAATTTGTTTTCGTTACAAAACAAGTTTTTAAATATTAATTGTGAAGGCATACATATGTATGCATAGTGTAGGGTCCAATACCTAGATACCAAGAACATATGCAGTAAAATGGCCATAACTTTTGATTGCGTTAACTTAGAAGTATGATTTTTTTACAGCCACAAGGGACCGCAGATCTGAGTAGTTGATATCAATTTCAACCTCCGCGCGTTGCCTTTAAAAAGTATCTTGACAGACAGACAGACAGACAGACAGTCAGTCGGAAAACAAAGTGATCATATAAGGGTTCCTTTTGAAGTACGGAACTCTAAAAAGAAGCAGTTCATATATTGTTGTGTGAATTAATTCCTAAATGTTTAATAATAATATATTAATTTATTCAAAATAAATAATAAAGGCAATTAATGATGTAATAAATGCTATATTATAACAATATAAAGATGTCGTGACCTCGAATTCAAACATAACACATATTTTCCGATCATTTGTTCCGATTTCAACCTATGTAGGTGGTAGTGGTAGTGGTGGAGGTGTAGTGGTACCCTCTTTAGCAGGGGGCGCCTGGGGAAGTACCACACCTTTGCCAGTTATTCATCCGCCAAGAAGTAATGTGCAAACATTACTGTGTTCCGGTATGAAGGGCAATGTTACCAGCGAAATTACTGGGCATGATGAGATTCAACAACTCATATCTCAGGGTGACAGGCGCAGTGCAGTTCCGCGCAAAATTTTGAATTTTAAAACACTGGGTGGCACTGTGTCTGATATGGGCAATCATGATGCTTAGCATCAGGCACCTGGTTAGCTCGTCTTGTCACTCACTATCATAAAAAAAAACATAATATATTGTTTCTATTATAGCGTCCATGGTCCAGCGGCAATGTACCCGGCTTTAAATCCGGAGTCCGGAGCCGGGTATTATTATATAAAGAACATTTTGACAGACTCGTTGGCTCAGATGGTAGTAACTCTGCTTTCTGTGCCGCAGGGCACGGGTTCGATCCCCGGCCAGGTCAAACATTTGTGTGCATGAACATGTCTGTTTGATCTGTCCCTGTGTGTTATAACCTTATATAAGTATGTATATCAGTCATCTGGTTACCATAGTACAGGCTTCTAGCCTAGTTTGGGACCAGATGACCGTGTGTGGAAGTTGTCCCATATTATATTTTTACATTATATTAAATAAAAGTCTATATAAAGGTCTCGGACGGCGTGATATTCCCGAACTCTTCAAGATTTAACGTCATATTTCAGTCAGTTCTCACAAAACCTCTATGATTTATACATTTAAGCCTATATACTCAAAGATTTAAGCCTTCCTCTTAAATCCCTCTATCCATAAGTGAAAACCGCATGAAAATCTGTTCAGTAATTTGAGTTTTTCGCGAATATTCAAACAGTCGCGGCGCGGAACTATCATAGTACCATAACGGTAGCGAGTTCTAACTCGACTCCAGTGCCATCTAGATGGGAAAAAATTGACAGCTGTTTTTATGCTTTTTATATATGCTATTTTATGTTATTTATATATATATTGTAGGGTTGATGTTATTTTGTGACGCGCATGCTACGGATTCTGTGAACGTTTTGGTGGTTTTATGGAAAGTATTAATGGTAACGTGTGATTTCACGGAGATCTATGGCATGTGCGAGGGCGCGATGGCAACACAGGGAGGTGGATGCCAGTGAGACAGATGATGGTAGAGCGAGATTGAAGATGGTGGGCTTGGAATAAATCATGTAAAATATGCTGAAGTGTTCGAGTATTATTTAATGGAAAAGGCACGCCTACAATATATAGGTATATTATATTTGTTCAGTTTTCACGCTTAAACTTCTGAACCGATTTGGCTGAAAGCTGATCATAATTCGCTGTAAATTAGCACATATGTTTCCGTTATAATGTTGAAAAGGAATGAGGAAGGGATTCCCGTTATTCCCACGGGAACGAAGTCGTGTTATCGTTGTTAACAATATAGGTTACTTGATAACAATATCTTGAAAACTTTCGTATATTAAATGTATGCAACGATATAAAATTTCAAATTATTGATTATATATACAATATACACTCACACAAAGATATTTCTCAATTTAAAAATAGCCTACTGAATCACTTACAACCTTTTTCCTTGAAATACGTAATATGGTCGGCGATAGTCAAACAAAGTGTCTTGATACTTGTTAGTATTAGATTTTGTTAGTATTAGAATTATGAAATATAACATAACATACTACATTTTGTAGTGGTAGGCCTCTTTTGCAGGGGCCCGCCTGGGGAAGTACCACACCTTTGCCAGTTATTCATCCGCCAAGTAGTAATGTGCAAACATTACTGTGTTCCGGTCTGAAGGGCATTGTTACCAGCGAAGTTACTGGGCATGACGGGTTTCAACAACTAATATCTCAAGGTGACAGGCGCAGTGCAGTGCCGCACAGAATTTTGAATTTCAAAACACTGGGTGCTGTGTCTGATATGGGCAATCATGATGCTTATCATCAGGCACTTGATTTGCTCGGCATGTCACTCACGATCATAAAAAAAAGAAATTCTCGCCTTTTTCCCGAAGGGGTAGGCATAGGTGTACCCAGGACTCAGTCCCATAGTAGGCACACCCACATTTCGCCAGTATGTTATTGGTCCCATGTAATAGGGGGCGAGCCTATTGCCATCTACCGGGCACAGTTCCAGACTCCAGGCAGTTATTGAGATAGTTCCTAATGGAAAAATCCATTATTTAACACTTTACCTGACCTGGGGATCGAACCCGAGACCTCATGATCGGCAGTCGAGCATGCGCCCTCTACGCCACCGAGGCAGTCTATTATGAAATATGGCAGTTTTATATACCAAAAGTTTGATGCCGAGTCAGCGATGCTCAGCGGACTTTGAACGCATGCGTCACATGATATGGTTCAATTTCGTATGTCAGCAGAATGAGTAGGTATATTATTTTACCTAATAGCACATCCCGGACGCTCGACTCAATCCCATACAAAAGCCGCGCTGTAACTACCTACTACACAGACACTGCACACATGGAGTATTGTACACATGCAAGAGTGTGCGTGAGGTGATTTCCAATAGAAGCGGGGCTCGTGGAGAGCTTAGTCTCGCTGGCGGGGTGAGGAAGGCCCGATTGGTGGGCGGATGACAATGTCCATTCTATACTTTTGTAGTGGTAGGCCTCTTCTGCAGGGGCCCGCCTGGGGAAGTACCACACATTTGCCAGTTATTCATCCGCCAAGCAGTAATGTGCAAACATTACTGTGTTCCGGTCTGAAGGTCAATGATATCGGCGAAATTTCTGGCCATGACGACTTTCAATAACTGATATCTCAGGGTGACAGGCGCAGTGCAGTGCCGCGCAGAATTTAGAATTTAAAACACTTGTGTGGCACTGTGTCTGATATGGGCAATCATGATGCTTACCATCAGGCACCTGATTTGCTCGTCTTGTCACTCACTATCATAAAAAAAGTCGCTACCTATATAGTCTGCACCTATATTCATTGTCTCAGATGGTTGTAACTCTGCTATCTGTGCCGCAGACCCCAGGTTCGATCCCCGGCCAAGTCAAACATTTGTGTGCAGGAACATGTATGTTTGATCTGTCCCTGTGTGTTATAAGCTTATATAAGTATGTATATCAGTCACCTGGTTACCATAGTACAGGCTTCTAGCCTAGTTTGGGACCAGATGACCGTGTGTTGAATTTGTCCCATATTAATATTATTAATATAACTACATTACACAAAAGACGAACGTACGTATCTAATGAAAGATGCCTGGAAACTTCTGCATAGCCGCCTCGCGGCACCTTCAAAGAAAACGAATGTAACCAAACCAAATATTGTGAAACTATCTGTTGAAAAAATTAAGCCCTACAAGTTTCTTGTGTGTTCTTCTTGTAGAGGTATCTTTCCGAACGCACGGTAGACTCAGTACTGTATCTTCATTGACGTACAAAAGTGTCAGATTATGACCTATTTGAATAAATCTGTTTGAGTTTGAGTTTGAGTTTAATCCAAATCAAATTAATAATATTTTGGTAAATATATATAACCTTCCTTTAACCATTTTAAAGCAACATATACTGTTGGTACTGTCATTTAACTGGGATTATCGATTGGCACTAATAATAGAACTTGTGGCTTGGTCTGAGATCATAAGCGGAGCGGGAATGAAAAAAATTAAAAAATATTTATTACTGCAAAAATGTTACAATAAAATTGACTTACTTTTATTACTTTGACTTACTTTTTTTTTTTTGTAGTGGTAGGCCTCTTTAGCAGGGGGCCGCCTGGGGAAGTACCACACCTTTGCCAGTTATTCATCCGCCAAGCAGTAATGTGCAAACATTACGGTGTTCCGGTATGAAGGGCAATGTTACCAGCGAAATTACTGGGCATGATGAGATTCAACAACTCATATCTCAGGGTGACAGGCGCAGTGCAGTGCCTCGCAGAATTTGAATTTTAAAACACTGGGTGGCACTGTGTCTGATATGGGCAATCATGATGCTTACCATCAGGCACCTGATTTGCTCGTCTTGTCACACACTACCATAAAAAAAAAATAAAAAAAAAAAATACAATTTTTATTTTTTTGTTAAAACTACTTTAAATAATAATATAATGTGCTACACAATTATTTATTGATTTCCTCACTAGGCAAGCCTGTATCGAGGAAATCTGAATTTTAGCTAAAAATTTACTTACAGTTTCACAAGCAGTGACAGCATAATATATAATAATATATAAAATTATCTAGGTTTATACGCAATCGAACTAAATATTTATTGTAAAAAATGTGTAGCTAATACTTATAGAATGTACAGAAAATTCCTGAAAAAAAAGATATTTCGTCCTGATATGGAGATTAATCACTATTACATTATTAAATCCTAAATGACTCACTGTCTAACATGCAACGCAGAGCCCAAACCACTGATCCCAGAGACTTGAAACTGGGAATGTAGGTTCATTTCTTTGTGCAGGCCTGTGCTTAGAAAGGATTTTTGAAAATTCACAATCTAAGGGGTTCAAAAGGGGCGTCAAAGTTTTGGTATAAAACTCCCATATTTCAAAATTGCGCGCGAGCAAAGCCGCTGGGCTTTCGTTATTGTCTAATAAATCTTATGTTATTTGGAGATAAACGTGGAAAGAATACATTTATCTAAATTAAAAGTTTCATCTGAATTGGACGGGTTGTTTATTATTATCAATCAATGTAAAAAAGGTTAGATTGTACGTTTAAAACAGGTAAACAAACCGCTAGTGAGTTCTAACTCGACTTCAGCGCCATCTAGAAGTCTCAAAAAGACAGCGCTAGTTTTTTTGTGAGTATGTTTGTTCTGATATCACGCTAAAACTACTGAACCGATTGAGCTGAAATTTGGCATGTAGATAGTTTAGACCCTGGAATAACACATAGGGTACTTTTATATCCCGATATTCCCACGGGAACGAAGACTAGGCGGTTGGAACCGCGGGGGAAATATGTCTCGAAGAAATTGATTGAAAATCAATTTCTGTCTTCAATGAAAATCATTTTTTTAAATTTATTATTGTAATGCCCAAATCTCATGCCCAAATGGTTTTAAAAAATTTAAAACTCTCCTCATATTAGTCTCATTTATTTTCTTCTGAAATGTTAAAAAAATAATGCACGATGCTCGGTCGCCCAGATTAAATTACAATAAAATCGCCTATTTCTTTTAAAATAAACTTCATATTATAGTACATAATCTGGTACTAACCAACCAAAGCCGGATCACCGGTTTAACCGGAATATTCCGGATTGAACTGGAATAGGGTTATCAAGTGACTATTATCTTTTACAGCTCTAATTGAAAAATTATTATTTAGTGTTTAAAACAATATTATGTCTGTAATGATTAATGATATTTTTATCGCAATGTAAATAATATTTTTTTAAATATGTGTTTTTATTTTTTTTGATAGACGATCAAATCATGTGCCTGATGGTAAGCATCATGATTGCCCATATCAGACACAGTGCCACCCAGTGTTTTAAAATTCAAAATTCTGCGCTGCACTGCACTGCGCCTGGTTACCCTGAGTTATTAGTTGTTGAATCTCGTCGTGCCCAGTAATTTCGCTGGTAACATTGCCCTTCAGTCCAGAACACAGTAATGTTTGCACGTTACTACTTGGCGGATGAATAACTGGCAAAGGTGTGGTACTTCCCCAGGCGGGCCCCTGCAAGAGGCCTACCATTACAAAAACACCAATAATTAAAGATACAAAAGCTCGAGAAGAAAAGAATAAAATATGTTATTACAAAAAGAAAGTTCAATAAAAGTAATTCTAGGCATTGATTTAAAGAAAAGGGGAGATGGGTTCCCGAAAATGGCAAGCTCAAATTAGGTCGTACTAGTGACTAATATTGTTGTCTCGGTCGCACTTCCGTCTTAAGTACGTCTATCTTTGTTGTTAATTATATGTCACTGTGCAAACTTCACATTGAGCAAATTGCACGTGCCAGTTGTTGAGTAAGCGCTGGGAGAACGTACCCTATCTCCCCTTTTCTTTAAATCAATGCTCCTAGGTATCCCAGGGTAAGCCTAAGCTATCTAAGTAACTAAGTGTACACAACTACAGTCCATCAAATCTAAAAAGGACCGGTTGACAGTTTTGCCTTGTTAAGAGGTATTTGACACAATCCTATGGAAAATTTACTAAATCGATGTTTTTGTATTCCCCTGTTTCCTCCAAATATAATAAAAACCCATTCTATAAATTTATATCCTGATATTTTTATAGTGAAGTAACCTATGTCCCTGTCATTTTTTTTTTTTATGAACCGTTTGCTTTTCGAAGTGAACTTCCAAAAATCCCAGTTTTACTCGCGTGATTGGACGTTCACTACAAAAAAATAGAGCTTTATAAACAAAAATAAAATCATAGGGACATACTTTACTTCATCTTTAAAATATCAGGATATAAATATATCAAATAGGTTTACTGTATTCGGAGGAAACAGGGGAATACAAAACATCGATTTAGTAAATTTTCCAAGGGATTGTGTCAAACTGCTAAGAAGTCCTGTATCCTGTTATAGCTAATTTTAAAGGAAAAATAATAACATTTGATCATAATAACAACACAAATAATATTCAAAAGGACATTACGTAAAAATAGCTAGCCTCGGTAACAGTTCGACGCTACGTAGGAGTTCTGATAACTATTAATGAATCTGTGGATTAGAGATGTGACACATCAAAGTCGATAGTTGCCAAAGATATTAAAATGAAAATTATTTATTTCAGCACAAAAATCGCGGAGACAATATTAGATTACATATTTTAATAACTGCCTCGGTGGCGTAGTGGGCGCATGCTCGACTGCCAATCAAGAGGTCCAGGGTTCGATCCCCAGGTCAGGCATAGTGTTAAATATTGGAGTTTTCCATTGGGAATTATCTCAATAACTGCCTGGGGTCTGGAACTGTGCCCGGTAGATGGCAATAGGCTCGCCACCTATTACACGGGACCAATAACATACTGGTGAAATGTGGGTGTTTCTACTACGGGACCGAGTCCTGGGTACACCTCTGCCTACCCCTTCGGGAAAAAGGCGTGAATGTATGTTATGTTATGTTTTTATTTTAATAACTTAACGGTGCGGCGAAAACTCGTGTCTCATTCCGAATAACGTCAAATTTCAAATTAAAATTAAATGTTGGAAATATGCTCTCATTTCAAATGATATAACTATTACGTTTGTTTGGGGAATGTAAAAGATAAATATATATCTAAAGGAATGTAAAAGATAAATATATATCTAAAGGAATGTAAAAGATAAATATATATCTAAAGGAATGTAAAAGATAAATATATATCTAAAGGAATGTAAAAGATAAATATATATCTAAAGGAATGTAAAAGATAAATATATATCTAAAGGAATGTAAAAGATAAATATATATCTAAAGGAATGTAAAAGATAAATATATATCTAAAGGAATGTAAAAGATAAATATATATCTAAAGGAATGTAAAAGATAAATATATATCTAAAGGAATGTAAAAGATAAATATATATCTAAAGGAATGTAAAAGATAAATATATATCTAAAGGAATGTAAAAGATAAATATATATCTAAAGGAATGTAAAAGATAAATATATATCTAAAGGAATGTAAAAGTAAATGATAAATCTATTAAATTAACTAATTCATAATATTGGCCGTCCCCCTAATAACAGGGTAGTCGAGCCGTCCAGCTAGTTACAGTATAGCTACCTACATATTTTTGTTTAGGTTGTACTTATATTAGATAAAAATACTATAATATTAAAGGTATATAACATTTTGACAAATGCAATAATATCGAGCTAAACAAAGTTGTACCCCATCTCTAAAAACATGAATAATCAAGATGGCCGACGCTAATCAGCGAATTACTTTCGTTGTTAATGTGATATCCGTTGTTTGTTCTAATATACTACAGCTGCGGCTGTATATGAATTTGACCTGATTTCTTAAAAAATGATTAGTTTAGGGCAAACCTTAGTAAATATGCTTAGTGGTAGTCGGGTTTCATACCTAGATACCGCAAACAACATTTATATAAATATTTTTATGTAAATTAGTCTGTATTTTCTGTCTGTATTGTCTGTATCACGGTTGTCTGGAAGAGATCGCTTTTAGCGATAAGACCGCCAATTGTTACACTATTTGTTATGTACTTTTAATTTTAAGGATTATTTTTTGTGGTGTACCAATAATGTGTTTATCTATCTATCTATTTATTAATATGGGCCTCTGGTTGCCTAAAATAAATGAATTTATTATTATTATTATTATAAAGAAAAGGGGAGATATAGTACGTTCTCCCAGCGCTTACTCAACAACAGGCACGTGCAATTTGCTGTGTGAAGTTTCCACATTGCACAGTGACATAGTATTGAACAACAAAGATAGAAGACCGAAGTGCGACGGAGACAACAATATTATTCCCTTGTACGACCTTACCTTACTGACGTACGTGGACTTAATGGGACCTTTTGTATTGGTAGGTCTCTTTTGCAGAAGGTGACAGTTATTCATCCGCCAAGCAGTAATGTGCAAACATTACTGTGTTCCGGTGTGAAGGGCAATGTTACCAGCGAAATTACTGGGCATGACGGACAATGAAGTTATCCTATTCGGGTTTCTCTTTTCCTTTGACAGCCTCGTTGACTCAGATGGTAGTAACTCTGCTTTCTGTGCCGCAGGGCCTGGGTTCAATCCCCGGCCAGGTCAAACATTTGTGTGCATGAACATGTCTGTTTCTGTCCCTGTGTAAGCTTATATAAGTATGTATATCAGTCATCTGGTTACCATAGTACAGGCTTCTAGCCCACTTTGGGACCAGATGACTGTGTGTGGAAGTTGTCCCGGATTATTATTATTATTTTTAAGTACGGATCCCTAAAAACAAGTAAACCTGCTTGCAAAAGCATATACCGTGACTAAACATTTTTTATCAAACATACGAACTATCCTTGCAATATAAACACTCAAACAAAAACTGAACGCAAAAAAACGTAAAAAAAAAAAACACGATTTCCTAATCTCCAAATTCTGTATAAGCTACACATTAATAAGTTAAACAAATATATCTGCTAAAATATACCTTAAAGTAGTTGAGTTAAAGTTGAAATTCGTTTGTAGAAATATAGACCGTTTTGCACTTGGGACATTTCATTCCGAGGCTGTTTGAAAACTTCGTGAGCAGTTGTTTACTTCGACTGTAAGGTCTTGGTACTTTGTTTGTAATTTGTTTTGACTTTTATTTTTTAAAAGGTTTGTGATTTGTGATTGGTGTTATTGATTTAACAGTAGATTTAGTAATTACTAGCTGTGCCCCGCGGTTTCAGCCGGACAGTCATTGTTCCAGTGGGAATATCTATGACTAATTGTCGAAAGTTGTAGCCATATTAAAAAAATATTACCAATATTAGTTACAATAATATTTTTACATTAATAATTACACAAAAACCTTTCGTTTGACTACCATTGGTAAAATTAAATGACATATTATACATATTTTATGACAATGTGTCTTAAGTCTATTTATATTTGTCGCAGTTTTTATATTTGCAATTTGATATTTTGAATGAAACATAACATACAATCACGCTTTTTTGAAGGGGTAGGTAGAGGTGTACCCAGGACTCAGTCCCATAGTAGGTACTCCTACATTTCGTCAGTATGTTATTGGTCCCATTTAATAGGGGGCGAACCTATTGCCATCTACCGGACACAGTTCCAGACTCCAGGAAGCTATTGAGATCATTCCTAATGGGAACATCCACAACTTTGCCTGACCTGGGGATCGAACCTGGGACCTCATGATTGGCTGTTGAGCTTGCGCCCACTACGCCACGCAGACAGTTCAATGTTGAATTATTACAAATGAACAATTTAAATTATTTTCGCTAAATTAAATAAGAAACGATCCCTAGCTTACTCATTTTATTTATCAAATATATATAATCAACGATTTTTAATATTACATACAGTAAAAAACTAACATTGATTATAAAATATAATGTAATTAATACATATAAATAAAAAATGATATGTACCTATAATACATTAATTAATTAATTTTAAGCTTGACACCTAGTTTTTATAATTATTGAATGTACATAATATGTTGTAAGCAAATAAATGGGCATTACATACTTATACAATAAAGAATAGAAAATGCTTATACAATCATTTAAGACCAAGATCATAAAATCGCAAACATTAAGGGGTTGGACAGAAGTATCAAAATCGCTCGGCCGTTGTATTCGACCCGACTCTCATCTTTCACTGCTTTTCGCCAGGGACGGACTGAGGATTTGTTGTTTTTGTTGTCGTTTTTGGTTTCATTGTCGTTTAAACAATTCCAGTGCACCTGTCAAGGACGGAATGTCAGTTGTTTTGTTACAGTTAATCGTTGGTTTCATAAAATTCACTTTTCTTATTGCTAGCTCTTTCTTAATCTGTGCCCGCGGTGTCACCCGCTGAAAAGTATAAGTAATATTGTGGGGATTTATTAGCACCTCAAATTTGATGAGAATAGCTATACCGTACTTTAAAATACATCTATAAATTAATATACAATTTAAAAAATAATGGTTTTAAGTTTTTAATAACTAATTTTTTACTAATAGTTTCCATTATAAATATTTTTAGTTTTAAAATTTAAAATTCACTGAATGAGCTATAAAAATGGTTTGCACTATAAGCTTTGTCGAAAACCACATGACAAACTTATATCTTACAGTAGTCGGCTTGCTCTTAACTTATAGAACATTATTTTTATAGTTTGAAAAGCTAAGCATATAATTTATAGTGGAAACCATTAATTTTATAGTTAAATCACTATTTTATAGCTTGAAATTATTAGTATATAAACATTTTTTTAAAATATACATTAAAATGTATTATAGATTTTTTTTAAAGTGTTAATACCTTAGAAATTACATTATCTAAGGGTGCTTCTCCGCGAGTAAAGCCGCGAGAAGCTACTAGCATTATTATAATACATATTAGTAGGTTTATTAACAAGTAATTAAACACTAGTATAATAATTTTATTACCATATTAATAAATTGACTTTGTTAATTTTTATTGCTTTATAACGTTTTATTATGTGCATAAATTATCATTTTAAATTAGCTCTTCATATTATTTGAACAGAAGGAAAAAATATCGTGGGTATAGTACGAGAGTCGCATGGTTATTTTTTGACAGCCTCGTTGGCTCAGATGGTAGTAACTCTGCTTTCTGTGCCGCAGGCCCCGGGTTCGATCCCCGGCCAGGTCAAACATTTGTGTGCATGAACATGTTTGTTTGATCTGTGTCTGGGTGTTATAAGCTTATTATAAGTATGTATATCAGTCATCTGGTTACCATAGTACAGGCTTCTAGCCTAGTTTGGGACCAGATGACCGTGTGTGGAAGTTGTCCCATATTATTATTATTATTATTATTATTATTATTATTATTATTTAATCCCTATTACCGTTTTAATAAAATAAGTCAATTAATATTACTAAACTATAAAATTATTATGGATCAATTTCCTAATTAATGTTATTATCTCTTTCAAAATTATATTGTAACATGGTTGTTTGGAAGAGATCGCTCTGAGCGATAAGGCCGCCAGTTGTTACTCTTTCTAGTTTTTAAGTTTTCTTTTTTGTCTTTTTTGTATAATTGTGGTACCAATAAAGTGTTATGTATATTGTTTATTATTATTATATTGATATATGTATATTACTAATATGTATATTATATATAGTATGTATATTAATAAGCGTCTGATCCAATATAATCTAGCCGACCTCCACCGCCCACCACGCCACGTATTGGCGATTTTTTTTATACTAAATTGTATGAAAGCAGGGTCTTTTTACCCGATAAAGATTCTCAAATCGACTGACTGTCTTTTGTTGTTTTTTTGACGTTTACATACACATACTTATAATTTTTATACTGTTATTTTTACTTATAAAAGTCGTACTTATACTATAAAAGTATCTAAATAATGATGAATGATCTAAATAATATCCTACTAATATAATATTATAAATGCGTAAGTTTGTGACGATGGATGGATGGATGGATGCATGTTTGTTACTCTTTCACGCCAAAACTACTGAACTGATTGGGCTGAAATTCGGTATGCAGGTAGCTTAGACCCTGGAATAACACATGGGTTACTTTTTCCCGATATTGAACGATGACTACGCGGGTGAAACCGCGGGCCACAGCTAGTATAATATATAATTCAGCACAACGCCAGGACTAACTTAACACACAGCCTCGTTGGCGCAGACGGTAGTAACTCTGCTTTCTGTGCCGCAGGCCCCGGGTTCGATCCCCGGCCAGGTCGAACATTTGTGTGCATGAACATGTCTGTTTGATCTGTGTCTGGGTGTTATAAGCGTATTTAAGTATGTATATCAGTCATTTGGTTACCATAGTACAGGCTTCTAGCCTAGTTTGGGACCAGATGACCGTGTGTGGAAGTTGTCCCATATTATTATTATTATTAATGCTAGTGTAGCATTTTTACCAGTTATCCTAAAACTAGAGAAAATATTACAGAAATTGGGTGAAGAGCTAATTGCAAATATGAAGTTACAATAACTAAAACCACTTAAATTATAATTACGCAATATCTTATCTGAGATGACTAATCTCAACTAACTCTACATCCTAATCCTATCCTATCCTAATCCTAATATCCTAATACTATTATAAAGGCGAAAGTTTGTAAGTATGGATGTATGTATGGATGTTTGTTACTCTTTCACGCCAAAACTACTGAACCGATTGGGCTGAAATTTGGTACGTAAGTAGCTTAGACCCTGGAATAACACATAGGGTACTTTTTATCCCGATATTCCCACGGGAACGAAGACTACGCGGGTGAAACCGCGGGTCACAGCTAGTTTTAAATATTCGTTTAAAAATATACTTTAACACAATGGATTAAAGCATAAATTTGGTGATACATGAGTTGGATCAACTTTCTGCTGAGATATGGTAGGGAAATTAAATTATTATATACTAGCGACCCGCCCCGGCTTCGCACGGGTAGCAGAAGTAGGTATAGTGGACGTTTATCAGGAGTAAATTCGTGATACATTGTATTTTAATAAATATAACCCTAATGGTTTACGCAGCGCACGCAAATTAATGACTATTTCTGTTACAATGACCAAACCTTAACACATGTTATAATTTATCGTGGGCTATTTTGAAGATATTGATGAGTACTACAAACCCCTAGTACATTACTTTATTCTACCACCAATACTTTTCACACCACATGAAAAATAATCACTGCTTCGATTATTGTGACTAAACCAGAAAAGATGGATATAATCTATGTATACTGTTTTGTAGGTATTGATAATTAATACAATCCCCTAGTACATTACTTTAATCTACCACCGATAGTTTTCACATCGCATGAAATATAATCACTGCTTCGATTATTGTGACTAAACCAAAAAAGATGGATATAATCTATGTATACTGTTTTGTAGGTATTAATAATTACTACAAACCCTAGTACATTACTTTACTCTACCACCAATAGTTTTCACACCGCATGAAAAATAATCACTTTTTCGATTATTGTGACTAAACCAAAAAAGATGGATAGAATCTATGTATACTGTTTTATAGGTATTGATAAGTACTACAAACCCCTAGTACATTACTTTACTCTACCACCAATAGTTTTCACACCGCATGAAAAATAATCACTTTTTCGATTATTGTGACTAAACCAAAAAAGATGGATATAATCTATGTATACTGTTTTGTAGGTATTGATAAGTACTACAAACCCCTAGTACATTACTTTACTCTACCACCAATAGTTTTCACACCGCATGAAAAATAATCACTTTTTGGATTATTGTGACTAAACCAAAAAAGATGGATATAATCTATGTATACTGTTTTGTAGGTATTGATAAGTACTACAAACCCCTAGTACATTACTTTACTCTACCACCAATAGTTTTCACACCGCATGAAAAATAATCACTTTTTCGATTATTGTGACTAAACCAAAAAAGATGGATATAATCTATGTATACTGTTTTGTAGGTATTGATAAGTACTACAAACCCCTAGTACATTACTTTACTCTACCACCAATAGTTTTCACACCGCATGAAAAATAATCACTTTTTCGATTATTGTGACTAAACCAAAAAAGATGGATATAATCTATGTATACTGTTTTGTAGGTATTAATAATTACTACAAACCCTAGTACATTACTTTACTCTACCACCAATAGTTTTCACACCGCATGAAAAATAATCACTTTTTCGATTATTGTGACTAAACCAAAAAAGATGGATAGAATCTATGTATACTGTTTTATAGGTATTGATAAGTACTACAAACCCCTAGTACATTACTTTACTCTACCACCAATAGTTTTCACACCGCATGAAAAATAATCACTTTTTCGATTATTGTGACTAAACCAAAAAAGATGGATATAATCTATGTATACTGTTTTGTAGGTATTGATAAGTACTACAAACCCCTAGTACATTACTTTACTCTACCACCAATAGTTTTCATACCGCATGAAAAATAATCACTTTTTCGATTATTGTGACTAAACCAAAAAAGATGGATATAATCTATGTATACTGTTTTGTAGGTATTGATAAGTACTACAAACCCCTAGTACATTACTTTACTCTACCTCCAATAGTTTTCACACCGCATGAAAATAATCACTTTTTCGATTATTGTGACTAAACCAAAAAAGATGGATATAATCTATGTATACTGTTTTGTAGGTATTGATAAGTACTACAAACCCCTAGTACATTATATTATTCTACCATCAATGCATTTCACAGCGCACGCAAATTTATGAATATGGTAATTATATTATGTAACACCTTGGTTCACAATATTGCAGTTTTCTTACGGATCCCCATTTTTTTTCAAAATCTCATATAGCCTATGGCACTCACACTGAATTAAGCTATCCATAAGTGAAAGAATTTTTAAAATCGGTCCAGTAGTTTCGGAGCCTATTCGTTACAAACAAAAAAACAAAAAAACAAAAAAACAAAAAAACAAAGTAACAAAGTTTCTCTCTTTATAATATTAGTATAGATAACAAAAATAAACAGCTTATATATTATAATTAAAGCTTATTGTTTTTTCGGTATCTGTGATGCAAATCGATAGTAATAATAATATCAGTAATAACCCAGTGCGTCCCTGTCCCCCCGCGACCCCGCGCCGCCATTTCGTGTTATTGAGAATTTATGTCGGTAAAGCACCGAACACACTTGACACTTTGCTATTTTAATTTTTTTTTACTATATATTTTTTACTATAATAATATATATTTTTTTTTGAATATATATATTAATTTAAACTACATATTCTACTATAATCCTACTTCCTACTAATATTATAAATGCGAAAGTTTGTGAGGATGGATGAATGGATGTTTATTACTCTTGCTCGCTAAAACTACTCACAGATTGGGCTGAAATTCGGTATGTCAGGTTTAGACCTCGGAATAACACATAGGACATAGGGTAGTTTTTATCCTGATATTCCCACGGGAACGATGACTAGGCGGGTGAAACCGCCGGGCACAGCTATTAATATGAATGTAAAAGCCTAAAGGCCCAAAGTATTTTAACCGACTTCCTAGAAGGGGAGGTTCACAATTCGACTGTTTATTGTTGTCGTTTTTGTATGTTTGTTATGCGATTGAAATTATCTAAGTACAACTATCTACTTAAGTACATACCAAATTTTAGCCCAATCAGTTCAGTAGGTTTGGCGTGAAAGAGTAACAAACATCCATTCATCCATCCATCCAATCTCACAAACTTTAGCATTATTTGTAATATAAGTAGGAAATAGGATATAATTAAATAAATACGGATTGTTTATTTAAAAAACCAATAAAGGCCACGTAACATATTATTTTCAAAGATAAAGTAAAAAAAGACTCGAACAAAGCTCATTTTAATATAGTTAAGTACTATACATATAATAATATAACTAAGCTTTTCCCGAAAAAGGGAATAATAAAATTTGTTTTATAAAAGAAGCTCTAAAATATGCAAATATATATATTAAAAAATCAAACTAATAAAATATAAAATGATAATATTATATGTATTATGCAAAAATATATAAAATATAATGTGCACCCACCCTAACACCCGGGGCGTTGCACCGACCGAATAGATCCAACGTCGCTATCAATTCCACGCGAGTGTGCGTGCGAGCACGTGTGTGCGTGTCACATGTTCACATACAGGGTGCTATGGGAAATACTACTAAATAATGATAATAAAGGACGCCCACGCGCTCCACGAGGTCGGCCTTGTGCTATTTTATTTCATAATTAACAGCTAACGTAAATTCAAAACCTGTATAAATCGACTTTATTAGAAAAGGCAGAGGACAAAGAATGCTTGAAAAAAAAAACCAAAAAATGTTGTTAGATTTATGTAATTGATTGAATTTGGCGTTACTTTTCGGTATTCCATTGTAGAGTTCTGGAACAAGATATTTAGTATTTAGTTCCGATTTTTAGTGTCAAAAACAACATGCACAGTCTATAAGATATAAAAAAAAACACCTTTCTTATGATAGTGAGAGACAAGACGAGCAAATCAGGTGCCTGATGGTAAGCATCATGATTGCCCATATCAGACACAGCGCCATCCAGTGTTTTAAAATTAATAATTCTGCACGGCACTGCACTCGGCCTGTCACCCTGAGCTATTAGCTGTTGAAACTCGTCATGCCTAGTAATTTCGCTGGTAAAATTGCCCTTCAGACCGGAACACAGTAATGTTTGCACATTACTGCTTGGCGGATGAATAACTGGCAAAGGTGTGGTACTTCCCCAGGCGGCCCCTGCAAAAGAAGCTTACCACTATAAGCCATTATTAATCCAACAGAATAAAAAAAATACAAATGAATAAATTCTATTAATAGCCTCACAAAGGAAAACATCCTGTATAAGTTCACCTTGTTCCAAGCTCACACACACATTGTTGACATATTATATATGTATGTGTTATATTTATACATTTATGTTTAATTTAATTGTGGTGAGAATTACGTTTTTGGTTATTTAAAGGATTTGTGTGATAATTAATATTAATCTTCTAGAATATTATAAATTTAAGGCATTTATCATACTGTATACGTCTTTTTTAAGACTGAAACCTACAGCTCTTAACATAACATACATTCACGCCTTTTTCCCGAAGGGGTAGGCAGAGGTGTACCCAAGACTCAGTCCCATAGTAGATACACCAACATTTCGCCAGTATAAAATACTGGTCCCATGTAATAGGGGGCGAGCCTATTGCCATCTACCAGGCACAGTTCCAGACTCCAGGCAGTTATTGAGATAATTCCTAATGGAAAAATCCAATATTTAATACTGCCTGACCTGGGGATCGAATCCGGGACCTCTTGATTGGCAGTCGAGCATAGCCCTCTACGCCACCGAGGCAAATATTATTATTATTATTAATATAATATTTCAAAGGTATTGAACCGATTGATCGAAACTTTTAGTCTATTACGTACAAACAGACTGTTTTACGTAAGCAACGAGGGTAAAGACAGGTCGGGAGATGATGTTGATTTTTATTACACCAAAAAAAGAAAATTTTTAGGAAATTTTTTGGAAATTTTTTGTTGCCAAAAACGTATATTATAATATGTATACGTAACCATATTCGTAGGTAAAATGAGCAAACGGGGCAAATATGCAAACCTCGGGAGCGTTTACATATTTGAATCGTTTGGAGTCGAGACTGGCACCGTGGGGGCCGGGAGCTCACCGCATTTTCTAAAATCTATCTAAGCGCTTGGTCGAGGCGACGCGTGATCACAATGCTGGCATTTATCTGGCCTAACGTATAAGCATTGCTATTCAACGTGTCAATGCCGCTAGCATCTTGGATACGCTGCCATCTGACAGTGGTTTAGAGCACTTGGATTGTCTATAGGCTGAAATGTCGGCCTGGGGATTTTCGAAGTGTTCTAATACATAGTGTGTTTGGTTTAGATAGTAAGTAGGTAGCTCTATTGTTTAGTCATTTTCAATAAAGGAACTTAGATCATTAAAAAAAATCAATAAACCAAATATCAATTCAAATTAAATACATTAAAATTGCTGAGATAAACTAAAATAAAATGTTTCGAATCAATGTCAATATCACTAAAAATTATATACTTCACATAAAAAACTATACATATAGGTTCATACAGACGAACATAGTGATATTTTTTATAATTTTTATTTAATAATCATTAATTTTAAATTATAATTGCTTTAAATGTTCTATATTTTTTTATAGTTATGGTATAATATGTTTTAAGTGGATGTTATAATATTCTAAATTTCTATTTTAATAAATATTTTAAAAATTTCAATACAAACACCTCCTATATTATAAAACGAGTGTAAGAACAGCGGCTTTGTCCGCTCGTAATTATGAAATATGGTAGTTTTATACCAAAACATTGACGCCCTTTTTGAACCCCTCAGAATGTGAATTTTTGAACACGTATAGACAACGAAAAGAACCTACATTCCAAGTTTCAAGTCTCTAGGATCAGTGGTACGGGCTCTGCGTTGCATGTCAGTCAGTGTAAGTCAGTGTAAGTAAAGTAAGAAAGCAAAACCCAATCTAAATACGATATTGAATGCGTGAAAACTCTTTATTGCTACCACAATATAACAGAAAATAAACAAAGAAGAAATACTAAAACTAGAAAGACGTAACAACTGGTAGCCTTATCGCTCAGAGCGATCTCTTCCAGGCAACCATGCAGGGAAAGGAAATACATTATACTGAAGGGATGATGTATACCAACACATTATACTTAAATAAATAAAATAAATACCAAATATTTAATAATCTTCCTCCTTCATGTCATGCCACTTGACCCTGTCTTGTATATATATGTGGTATATATTATATACCTAGTAGTAATACCATAATATATACCAATACATAAAATACTACGATATTTCATCTATTGAAACCGTTTCCAAGATACTATACCTACCTACTTCGATTTATTAAATCTATAATAAATATATAAAAGATAATTGCTTGTTTAAATATCAAAATACCATAATATATAAAAAGCATTATACATTTTACATAACTACTCCAAATCGTATCTCATTTAAATTGAAAAATCATAAGAAACTGGTTAAATGTGTATATTATGTTAATATTAACATAATTTACTTATTATTTGATTGCTATATAAATACTACTCTCGTAGTAATAAATTAAAGTTATTTATTTATATTTTATGTATACCTTAAGTATACATAGATTAATATGTAGAACGGTTCCCTATTCATTCGCATAATATTTTTAACCATAATTTTACAACTCATAAAATTTTAAGCCATAATATATGTAATAGCTAATGATCACCAGTCATAACGTCAATACTCCTATTATAACTTGTTATAATTTTAATTGTCCTAACATTTGAAACCTATAACATTATATTATGTCCTAATCATTGATAACCATATTATTTTATGCCATAATCCTAACATTTCCTAACTATTGATATCACTAAAATTATGTGCCATAATCATATATTGTTCGAATGTTAACTTTGTCATAATATAAATTAAACCTAACCTAACCAATAGAATTTTGAATGTTCTTAACTCATTAACGTAGTTAAACATCTTTTCTATGTAGATAACTGTTGATATATCACATTGCTATAAAAAAAAAAATAGTTTATGTTGTAAGGCGCTATTACTGATTATGAATAAAAAAGAAGGTAGTTTCATTATTATTATAAAAATAACACTAAGTCAAATTTTAGTGTTAATATTTGGAACAAAGTGCTTATTTATTTATTTATTTGTTTATTGATCGCCAACACAATATACATCTTTAAATTCAAATAAAAATTAAATTATTACTTATACATGATTAATGTTATTGTAATTACAGGCGAAGACAGCATTTAATATATTGGGCGAGTTATATAAATTAAGCAAAGCAAAAATTAAAATTATATAAAATTCTATAAATTACGATCTAAAAATCTATAATTATCTCAAAGACACAAACGTCATTAAATTGTATACTAAAATGGTATTGATGTACATAAGTTGTTTCATTTTATAAATATTTATTATAAAATTACAAACAAACAAAAATTAGATAATTAATAATTAATAAATATGGGTATTAAGTGTCGAAGTATACGAAAAAGAAAATCACTGCTTACTTGATAACATAGTACGCATGGGCCTTATTTTTAAGCTTGCAATTGTTATCCCCAAATATATCGATGTCATACGATTTCGCAGCGGTATTATATTCTCTAACCAGACGATTCAGAGGTGAGTAGTGACCAAGAATTGACTTTGAAGTGCGTGGTTGAAATAAATGGAATCGCAATACACGAGGCAAACGCGACGGCATTGAAATGTTTAAGGAGGAAAGCAGCTCCGGAGTATCCAGAATCTCATTCGCAAGCTTATGCAGAAATAACAAGTCGAGCATACGTCTTCGATCCGTTAATGAACTCATCTTGAAATATTTTAATCTATCGTCGTAACGTTGAATTGCATTTTCGAATCCAGCTGTACTCCCAAATCCCTTATGGAGGTAACTGATTCTAGTACAATTGATTTAATTTTGTATTTTGTGTCGAGTATCACTTTTTTTCGAGAAAAACGCATGCAGTAACATTTGGAGATATTCAAATCCATGCCGTTCAAGTCGCACCAATCTACTAATCGGTTTAAGTCCTCCTGCAGAAGACCAGGTTCCGCCGTAGTGTTAACTGTTCGAAAAAATTTTAGGTCGTCAGCGAACAAATAATAACGGGAATGATAAAAACAGTCCCCAATATCATTTATAAAAGCATTGAACAGCAACGGACCTAGATGGGACCCTTGAGGGACTCCTGAGGTCACCAGGAAAGGGTCAGAAGAGTAGCCGTTTACGACAACCCTGGCGAGCCGACTCGAGAGGTACGATCCACACCAATTCAGCAAAGGCCCAGCGATACCGAGTTGTGAGAGCTTACGAAGAAGGTCTTGGTGGTCCACCCTGTCAAAAGCCTTGCTGAAGTCGGTGTAAATCGCCTCCACGGAAGAACGATCATCGAACATCGATGATTTTGATCTTAAACTAATTTTGAAATTATAATTACAATGGAAAACGAGTGCAAAATATTTACAACAGAAAGAGGAACCACAAATTAAATATCAATGGATTTACATATGAAAAAAATCGAGTAAATAAAAAAAAAATTATTGGGTATGTGAGTTACGGCGAGATCCTACTCCTACCCATAAATGCAATACAACACTACAATATTCCTCACTTGCAAAAATACGTACACTACCGATTATATACAATAACAATTATGAACAATGAAAATTAGGACATACACCATTATTAACTATAAAATTATACATAACAACCATTATGACAACTAACAATAGGAATAAAAACTATAATACACAAAAATATTATAGCAATTAAATTTTAGGACAATTTATCAGTATTACTACAAAAAAAAAATGTATTTCCAATATTATGACTAGAGGAGGTTGTGACAATTGATGTATGCGGAAAAATGTTATGACAAAAGAAATTATGCGAATCAATAGGACACCATGTAGAACATTTGTAAATGTTTGAAGTGGTAGGTCTCTTTAGCAGGGGCCCGCCTGGGGAAACACCACACCTTTGCCAGTTATTCATCCGCCAAGCAGTAATGTGCAAACATTACTGTATTCCGGTATGAAGGGCAATGTCACCAGCGAAATTACTGGGCATGATGAGATTCAACAACTAATATCTCAGGGTGACAGGCGCAGTGCAGTGGTGCGCAGAATGTTGAATTGTAAAACACTGGGTGGCACTGTGTCTGATATGGGCAATCATGATGCTTACCATCAGGCACCTGATTTGCTCGTCTTGTCACTCACTATCATAAAAAAGGTACTTATTACTCCAGATATAAATGCGTAATGCTATTTGTTGTTATATTATAATAGTAATAATATATCGCATCACCTCCCGACCTACATTACTTGAAACATTCTCACAAAATGCCAGTCGTAAATTGGCAGCCGTATTCTGGCTATATACGATTTCTTTGTTTGCCAAAACTTTTATTACGTTATTAATTAACTTTGTGATATTATTCTTAATACATTGGTCTCGTATACAGGGTTACTGGGAAACTGTTAGCATCATCATAAAGTGTTGTTTTTACTCTGATATCGCGATAAACAATAAATGCCTACCCGAACTAACAACCCTGCAAACTTTTTTTATATATTAGTATTGAGATGTTCTTGAGATAATTCCTAAGACCCCGGGATTTTATGATCGGAAGTCGAGCTTGCATCCACTACTTGCCACCGAGGCAGTCTACTTTTACATAGAAAAAAAATTTAATTAATATTTTTTTTATTTTATTAATACATATACAGTCACCCCTTGTTCACGCTGGGGTAGGCAGAGACTATTTCTTTCCACTTGCTACGATCCTGACATACAACATTCGCTTATTCCACTTTCATCACATTCTTCATGCATGCTCGTCAGTTGTTGGTACTTTTGACTGCGCCTTTCATTAAGATCAACTTGTTCGTGAAAGGTTCGCCTAGGTCGACCCCTACCGACTTGACCATACACACTAGGCTTATAAATCTCCTTTGTCAATCTCCTTTCGTCCATCCTCTCCACATGTCAGAACCACCTCAGCAATCCTTTCTCTATCTTTGTCACTACATCTTCTACCACGCCACAGCGTTCCCTTATCGCACTATTCCTCATTTTGTCCATCAAGGTCACGCCAGTCATGCTTCGCAGGCTTCTCATCTCCACAGCATTAATCTTACTGTCATGCTTCTTCTGCCAGACCCAACATTCACTACCATACGTAAGTGTAGGGATCAGTACCTCTCTATGGACAGCCAGTCGTGCCTTTTTAGACACTTTCTGACTGTTCATAAAGGTATGCAACACCCCATTCACTTGACTATTAATATTGACATCGATTCGATGTCGTTTCGATATCGCGCTGCCGCACCGTTCAGAATACGTCCGTGGGTTGGTTACTTATTTGAAAGCAATTTTAGTTCGGCCCCCATCCCCTTCATTTAGAATGGCACAGGGACGGACTTAGGTGTGTTTGTTTAGACGAAATATTTTTAAGTGTTTTAATTTTTATTTGTGTTTAGAAAGGTGTAATAATACTAAAGGGGGTGCATCTACTCGTTCTTACAACTTGTAAAAGAAAGAATTACGAAATTACCGAAAACTATTATGACCTCTTACGTATATATGCTGACCAGCTGATTCATTATATGGAAGTCGAAAATTTTATTTGTTCGTTTCACAATTCTTTCATTTTCAAGTTCTATAGGTTGAAAAGTAGATGCACCCCCTTAACTACTTACATAAATATTACAGGTAAGAGGACCGCTTAGCGGTTTGACACAATCCTATGGAAAATTTACTAAATCGATTTTTTGTATTCGCCTGTTTCCTCCGAATACAGTAAACATATTTGATATATTTATATCCTGATATTTTAAAGTTGAAGTAAAGTATGTCCCTATCATTTTATATTTGTTTATAAAGTCTAAATTTTTTTGTAATGACCGTCCCATCACGCGAGTAAAACTGCGATTTTTGGAAGATCACTATGAAAAAACCAAGGGTTTATAAGAAAAAATAAGATGACAGGGACATAGGTTACTTCACTATAAAAATATCAGGATATAGATTTATAGATTTATACTGGAAACTTCTGCATAGCCGCCTCGCGGCACCTTTAAAGAAAACGAATGTAACCAAACCAAATATTGTAAAACTATCTGTTGGAAAAATTAAGCCCTACAAGTTTCTTGTGGATCTTCTTGTAGAGGTATCTTTCCGAACGCACGGTAGACTCAGTACTGTTTATCTTTATTGACGTGCAAAAGTGTCAAATTATGACCTATTTGAATAAATCTGTTTGAGTTTGAGTTTGAGTTTGATAGAATGGGTCAATAATATTCGGAGGGGACACGGGAATGCAAAACACCGCTTTGGTAAATTTTCCATAGGATTGTGTCAAATTCCTAGAAGGCCGCGTACGCTCTTATAGAATTTCGATTGTTTAAAAATTAAATAAATATTGATAAGGCATTTTACAATAATATGTTGATGTTATTTAAATGCATTTGTGTCCCAAACTAGGCTCTATGACCCCGTATTATAGGATGTATAGGACTCATTCGCTCATAGACCAAATAAATATAGCTCGACATAAACGAGTAGAGACGGTACTAATTTAAAGTGTAAGTGTTGATTCAATTGTTTTTATAGTTGAAAAAGACAGTGACGCCCTCATTATTTTCTACTCTTTATGTCGGGCTAAATGTCTATACTAAATGATAATTACTATATATTATAGTTAGTGAACATGTCGGAAGTGTAGTTGTGTGTGCGTGCTTAAGTGCAATTGTATCTAGTCCAATTGTAATAAAAGTGATATTATAAACATAACATACATTCACGCCTTTTTTCCCGAAGGGGTAGGCAGAGGTGTACCCAGGACTCAGTCCCACAGTAGGTACACCCACATTTCGCCAGTATGTTATTGGTCCCATGTAATAGGGGGCGAGCCTATTGCCATCTACCGGGCACAGTTCCAGTCTCCAGGCAGTTATTGAGATAATTCCTAATGGAAAAATCCAATATTTAACACTTTGCCTGACCTGGGGAGGATCGAACCCGGGACCTCTTGATTGGCAGTCGAACATGCGCCCTCTACGCCACCGAGGCAGTCTTTCCCTTTTAACAATATCTTTGCATAAAGGAATTATAAATATAGAATAGAATAATACTTTATTAATAACATTAAATAATACATTCATTTATTTCAGACAATAGTACATAACAACCAATTATACGCACCAGATTAGACCCATATTAATATATATCTTACAGACTAACATACATAAATATTAAACCACAAAATTACATTATTATATGATACACTAGGTAGGGATTATTGCATACCAAGTTAAAATTTACAATGTTACAAGAAACAACACATCAATATCACGGTAAACAACCGGCAGGTCTTATCGCTATAAGCAATTTCTTACAGGCAACCTGGTGTGTATTAACTAAATAATATCAGGATAATATGGCATTTTACACATATCAGTAACAAATATAATCTACATAAAACAGATATATAATAATTCCTACCTATTGTCTGAGTGCGTCCCTGTCAACCCCCTAACCCGCCACCCGCTGGCAAATCCCAGGGTTGTACAGATTTGAAGGTTCACTTATATTCTAATTATTTATTATGTTCTAGATTTGTTGTTTCATATAAATACATTATAATGTAATGACGGTACCTAATTGATTTATTTAATAAATATTATTGATTATATAAATTGCCATCCAGTCTTAAGGGCAATGTTACCTGCGAAATGACTGGGCATGACGAGATTCAACAACTCATATCTCTAGGTGACAGGCGCAATGCAGTGCCGCGCAGAATTTTGAATATTAAATCACTCGGTGGCACTGTGTCTGATATGATCAATCATGATGCTTACCATCAGACACCTGATTTGCTCGTCTTGTCACTCACTATCATAAAAAAAATCTTATTATTTCTACTGTTAGACCTTTTTATTTATTCGTTATCCATACCCTATTACTAAAAAAAATTACTTAAATTATTATTTCCCTTATTATTATTTTGGTAAAGAACTTTTGCAACTGACGATACCATTGAGGAAAATTTACTTAAACGACATTATTGATTTATATATTTACTCGTGTAAGAACAGTGGCTGTGGTCGCTCTCAATTATGAAATATGGAAGTTTTATACCAAAATTTGAACTCCTTTTTGGATCCCTTAGAATGTGAATCAAAAATCCTTTCTTAGCACACGTCCAGACAACAATAACAACTTACATTTCAAGTTTCAAGTCTCTAGGATCAGTGGTTTTGGGCTCTGCGTTGCATGTCAGTCAGTGAGTCATTTAGGATTTTATGATATATAGAAGGGCGACCAAGCAACCAAGCTTCAATTAAAAGAAGCCACTAGATTCGTGATCGGCCCCCTTATTACGGACGCATCAGAAAGCGTTTAAAATGCTAAATGTCTTTTTCTTGACGTTTGACAGCAAAATTTACTGCTGTTGTTACGCGATTGCATGTTCGTAATACCACCCAAGGTGACGTGTTGATAACACACAAAGAATATTAAAATACGTTTATTATTATTATTAAAAACAGTCTCAAAGTATCGATAAAATACGTTAAATTTTTTAAAAGCACTTGTGAAAATACTAAAAAAGGATAAAATCAAAAAAGTTTTCATCCCAAAGAAAAAACCTTTACAGAATAAAAACATACAGAGACACTTAAACCCCTATAAATTTTTGGGGGTTAAACTTATTAATATTTACCTAAGTCCACCCCTGCCCGTTACCCCTCCCACCACACGCTCCCGTCAGCTATTCGCTAGGGCTGTGCTGGTTTATTTTTGTATAATATTTTTTTTCAATAATTTCATACAATACTACAAATTTGTTTTTTTGTGACAGTAAAATAGATATCAATAATAAAGCATAGTAAACAATATATTTTTTTTTTAATAGAAAGAGTTTTACAAACTTCAAAAACTAGGACATTTTCGTTTGTGCTATGTTTACAACGATATTTTCAACAATTGTTAAAATAACCTATCCAATTAGATATTTATACTCTGCATCAATTTAAAATACACTGGTCAAGTGCGATTGGGACTCGCATATGAAGGGTTACTACCCACCACGTATCTATTACCTGCCTATTTATTAGGTGTACCTTTCCTTACCAAATAAAATTCGCGATGCGATTCTTTTTTTTTTTTTTTTTTTATGATAGTTAGTAACTAGACGAGCAAATCAGGTGCCTGATGGTAAGCATCATGATTGCCCATATCAGACACAGTGCCCCCCAGTGTTTTAAAATTTAAAATTCTGCGCGGCACTGCACTGCGCCTGTCACCCTGAGATATCAGTTGCTGAATCTCATCATGTCCAGTAATTTCGCTGGTAACATTGCCCTTCAGACCGGAACACAGTAATGTTTGCCCATTACTGCTTGGCGGATGAATAACCGGCAAAGGTGTGGTACTTCCCCAGGCGGCCCCCTGCATAAGAGGCCTACCACTACAAAATAATATTAATAGGGTTCCTTCGCACCATTTTGCTACGGAACCCTTAAAATATTTATATTCTTAACAAAAACAATTCAACGTCATTGTCTTAACATAATATTATGTAACATCACGCTTTTTCCCCGAATGGGCAGACAGAGAGGGGTATGTTCAGATTTGATTGCGAATCACTACACCAAGGCAGATTTTAAGTTGATTAAATATATATTTTCTATCAAAAACCTACAAGATAACAGTTTAAATCGCCAGTGCCAACCCTATGACAATCTCGTCGGTAATTTCCCAGGGCTGCGCCGTCCGATTTATTTGTCGGCCATTTAATTATGTACATAATGTACTTGTTTGCCTAAATATTTGTACATGTAGGATGACACTAGTTGCCGCTCGCGGTTTTACTTTGACATACATGTGTTAAAAAATACCTTACATATTCTTTGTATTTACGAAAATTGTAAAAAATTAGTTTTTGGTTATGTTAATGTTTTTTTTTAAATAACAAAAAAAACATACGCATTTTTTTAACAAGATATGTTTTCGCGTAAGGGCCAGAACCAGAGCCAACCCTCCCACCAAGAATTGAGTGGAAAACTATTTTCTAATTCTTCATGACAGCCTCGTTGGCTCAGACGGTAGTACCTCTGCTTTCTGTGCCGCAGGCCCCGGGTCCGATCCCCGGCCAGTTCAAACATTTGTGTGCATGAACATGTCTGTTTGATCTGTGTCTGGATGTTATAAGCTTATGTATATCAGTCACTGGCTACCATAGTACAGGCTTCTAGCCTAGTTTGGGACCAGATGACCGTGTGTGGAAGTTGTCCCATATTATTATTATTATTATATCTGTGTACATAGAGTACCAGTACATAGAGGACAAAGATGCCTGGAAACTTCTGCATAGTCGCCTCGCGGCATCTTCAAAGAAAATGAATGTAAGCAAACCAAATATTGTGAAACTATCTGTTGAAAAAATTAAGCCCTACAAGTTTCTTGTGCGTTCTTCTTGTAGAGGTATCTTTCCGAACGCACGGTAGACTCAGTACTGTATCTTCATTGACGTACAAAAGTGTCAGATTATGACCTATTTGAATAAATCTGTTTGAGTTTGAGTTTGTGTATTTTCATTTTGTATGGGTGGCGTTTAAACCTTAAGTTTGAATTGTGGCCCTGATGGACATCCGCCACTGCGCAAAAGCAAATTTTTACATACCACTTTCCATCGTGTAAACGTGCCTTTTCCATTAAATTATACTCGAACACTTAAGCATATTTTACATGATTTATTCCAAGCCCACCATCTTCAATCTCGCTCTACAATCATCTATCGCGCTGGCATCCACCTCCCTGTGTTGCCATCGCGCCCTCGCACATGCCATAGATTTCCGTGAAACCACACGTTGCCATTAATACTTTCCATAAAACCACCAAAACGTTCACAGAATCCGTAGCATGCGCGTCACAAAATAACATCAACCCTACAATCGATACAAAAGATCCGTCTCCTCCTTTCCAGGACGAAGTCCTAGCGATTAATGACAAGGTGGTACTCCGCGCGGAAGACCTCCTCACGTGGGTTACGTCAGGCCAGGACTGGACATACGGCTTGCGAGCTGTGTGGCGCGGCGCTTGTGCACCACCCACCGACGGACGCACCACCGCTCCCTTGCATCGAACTAAACTAGACTTTACTGATGTTGAAAGAGAAAAGAGCGCTATGGGTAAGTTTTTTTTTATGATAGTAGGTGACAAGACGAGCAAATCAGGTTCCTGATGGTAAGCATCATGATTGCCCTTATCAGACACAGTGCCACCCAGTGTTTTAAAATTCAAAATTCTACGCGGCACTGCACTGCCTTGAGATAATAAGTTGTTGAAACTTGTCATGTCCATAATGTATGCACATTACTGCTTGGCGGATGAATAACTAGTAAAATTTTTACTTACTTGATTTTTTTATTTAATGCCATAGGTGGCACCATTCTTAATGACTATTTACCTTATTTAAGGCCTATTCAGACCTAAGCATTATTCGGTACCGCTCTGGGTAGCTAGATATACCGCGCGGGTTTGCGGGGTTTCGAATGGTATATTTCTATGCAGTTTTCCGCGGTTAGAGCGAAATTCAGGGTTCGATCCCCACGTCAGGCAGTGGTAAAAATTGGATTTTTCCATTAGGAATAATAATCTCAATAACTGCCTGGAGTCTGGAACTGTGCCTGGTAGATGGCAATAGAATAATAACATACTGGTGAAATGTGGGTGTATCTCTACTGTGGAACTGAGTCCTGGGTACACCTCTGCCTACCCCTTCGGGAAAAAGGCGTGCATGTATGTTATGTTAGAGCGAAATTAGAGTACCGCTACCTAGAGCGGTACCGAATAACGCTTAGGTCTGAATAGGTCTTTAGATTTAATAGTCCGTTAGATATCACAAAACCCAAGTAAACAAGCGGTAATTGTAATGTTCCAGCGATAGACACGGAAGCGCCCGGCGTGGTAGTGTTCTCGTATCCCCGGTACTGCCGGTACCGGGCGCTGGTCTCCCGGCTGGAAGGCATCCAGGCGGACTGGCTGCGGGACTCGCTGGTGGCCGCCCTGGGTGGGTACGCGGCGCCGACCGTCAACACCAGGATACTGTACTGTAAGGTGGGTGTCAAACTCTAAAACTCTAAGAATCAGACACTTTTGAATCTTCCGCGCGTTCGGAAAGATATCTCTACAAGAATAATAATAATAATATAATAATAATAATAATATGGGACAACTTCCACACACGGTCATCTGGTCCCAAACTAGGCTAGAAGCCTGTACTATGGTAACCAGATGACTGATATACATACTTATATAAGCTTATAACAACCAGACACAGATCAAACAGACATGTTCATGCACACAAATGTTTAACCTGGCCGGGGATCGAACCCGGGGCCTGCGGCACAGAAAGCAGAGTTACTACCGTCTGTGCTCAAGAAACTCATTTGGCTTAATGTTTTCAACTGATAGCTTTACAATATTTGGTTTGGTTACATTCGTTGGTTAGTGTCGGTGCCGCGTGGTGCTATGTAGTAGTTTCCAAGCATCTTTATCCTCTATGTTAGTGTTATATCTATGTTAATTATTAGTACCTGGATGACCGAGCTTTGCTCGATATATATATTTTTTTTATAAATGAAATGACATTTTCTAAAAATGATTCCTAGCTAGATCGATTTATCGCCCCCGAAACCCCCTATATACTAAATTTTATGAAAATCGTTGGAGCCGATTCCGAGATTCCAATTACATATATATATATATATATACAAGAATTGCTCATTTAAAGATATAAGATTTATATTATTTGGTGCTTGTTTAGAGAACACTTTTGCAGACAGTAGACACTTGTCTATATCCCTTTAGACGCTACTTTTCTAGCGGTTATCACTTCAGACCCTATTCTCGAAACGCGTTGAAGTATCAAGTTGAAAATCATAACAACTACTCAGGTCTACGGTCCCTTGCTGCTGTAACAAAAACTAACTTCTGAGTTAACATAATCAAAAGATACGGCCATTTTACCTCACATTGCCGTATTGAAAGACTCTAGGGTACTTTTCGTCATGAAATTTGGCAATCAGCAAAATTTTATATCACAAGTTAAGGGAATAAAATTCCAAAACCGTAACATTTTACAAAATATTGTTGTATTGCGTTATGCACTCCTTATTTTTGACCCAGGAAAAATGAAAGAAAGAAAGAATATTTTATTTATTCACAACACACATACAAAAATATTAACCTAAAAATGCTAACATTGCGTGTGCCATGAAACGGTACCAACTCAGCATAAGCAGGTTGAAAGACATGTGCTGGTCTTCCGATGAAATGCATTTACGCATACTCCCCTCTTACTCGGGTGAGTGGGAGAGGTAATGTGGGACTCGCCACCGGATAATCCGATGGAATTCCCATCCCCTAATAACCCTTGGCGTTATCCTGAGGGACGCCATAAGTCGGGAACTGCGGACACGCCGAAACACTAATCCGCGGCCCGGATGGCGTTTGATCCTCCAAGGAGGACTCCACCGAAGGGCGAAGAGGAGCCTTCGCCCCCACATCTCATGGGGCGCCACCTCGCGGGTCTATTCTATTCGGACCCATGTAGTTATGGAACCCCACATTGATCTTACATACCAAGGCATGACTTAAGGATTTTTTAAGGATTTATTTGAATAGATATAATTAGATAAACTCTTTATTATTAAGCACACGTACATAATAGAAAAATATATAAAACCAAAAAGAGTAACAATAGGTATACCTACTTTGTACTTACCCTATGTACTTAGATAGACCTAGTAATATACACCTAGTGACGGAGCGAAGCGAATATACTCGTATGTTTGTACTAGCACAAACCATAAGGTTTATTGGTACAAGAAATATTATATTGTAATATTTGTTTGATTAATAAAGAAAAAAAAAATCAATGAAGTCCCCTTGTTATTGTCAGGATACATTCGAGTACCCCGAGCTGGAAGGTCACGAGTATGTATGCAACCACCTCGCGCCCAAACTGAAGGGTCGCCCGCGCGGCCGCCGCCGGAGACTGCCGCGCTCCAGGACGCACTCGCCGGAGTCTCGCTCTAGTGAGGACGAGGCACAGCCAAGACTACAGCGAGAACACACGGTGACTATATTACAACGCTTTTTTATAATAGTGAGTGACAAGACGAGCTAATCAGGTGCCTGATGGTAAGCATTATGATTGCCCATATCGGACACAGTGCCACCCAGAGTTTAACATTTCAAATTCTGCGCGGTAGTTGTTGAAACTCATGGCCAGTAATTTCGCTGGTAACATTGCCATTTGAGTTATCTCAAAGACTGCCTGGAGTCTGGAACTCTCCCTGAGTCTGTCTGATATGTTAAATATTGGATTTTTCCATTAGCAATTATTTCCTAATGGAAAAATCAAATATTTAACACTGCCTGACCTGGGGATCGAACCCGGGACCTCTTGATTGGCAGTCTATCTTTTTTATAACTATATCTTATTTATCATTATCTACAGCAAGCTCCACGTCGTTTCTCCCTCCGTAACGGATTGGACAAGCGCAGCTCCGACACGGACCCGGACCGGGACCCGAACGTCACGAACGAGGACAAGACGTTCCTGAGACAGCTGAGACACTTCTACCGAGACAGCGACGTCAGCTTCAGTCAGGCGTTGTCTCTCAAACATTGTGAGTATTATACAACGTTCATGAACAAAAGGAGATGTTGGTTTTGGACCACGTCGATCTTACATTTAGACATATGACATTAGAATACATACATACAGTCACGCCTTGTTCCCGTTGGGGTAGGCAGAGACTATTTGCCGTCCGGGCTGCGGACGAGTGCTTCGGCGTACCCGTGGTCCGGACACATGGCGTCCCGCTGGATAACCCCCAGGTTTTTTAGTGGGTAAACCCCGCCGTTACATCTTGGCGGGGGAGTCCCACATACCGCCCTGCCGCCCCCCGGTGCAGGGTGACGATGCGTAAAGCATTTTTCCTGGGTAAAAAAAAAAAAGGCAGAGACTATTTCTTTCCACTTGCTACGATCCTGACATAAAACTTTCCCTTCTTCCACTTTCATCACATTCTTCATGCATGCTCGTCGGTTGTTGGTACTATAGACATGGCCTTTCCTTAAGATAACATCAACTTGTTCGTGAAAGGTACGCCTAGGTACCTCTACCGACCCCCCGATGGGTTCCCGCCTTCTCGCGGCGGTGGGGGTCAGTAACCGTGGTAGGGGCCCACGGTGAAGCGAAGAGGAGCCCGAGGTGGTCGGCTGCTCCACTTAGTTCTCCAGGCTGAGTGTGAGTAGCCGAGTAGGTTGCGGTTCGTCCTATAGGACGCAACGCAACTGAGGCGGGCCGCGATGCGTCACGTAGCGCATCGCGGCTGAATGGTTGGGCCGCGGCGGGAGAGAAGTGCCGGTATTGCGGTGCGCCGCTCTTCCTGCCTTCCGCGGCCCAAACGGGGTCGCCACCGTGAGATGGCGAAGGCGGTGGGGTCGCAGGGGAAGAGGAGTGTCGGTATTACGATGCGCCGCTCTCCCTATCCTCTGCGACCGAATGGGGGCGGAAAGCCGACGGCTTGCCGCGGTGTGGGTTGCGTCTCCGCGTGTCCCTATGAAGTCAGCATAGGGCACAGTGGATGGCGCAGGCGGGGCTCACTTGAGCCCTGCGGTGGTGGTGGGCGGGAATGGGTCTTCCGTGTTCTCTAGCACGTTCGGTAGGCGTTCGAGAGGGCACGGAACACCCTTCCAAGCCCAAGATGTGGGGCCCGGGCAACGGATGCGGGGGTATCCGTTGCCCACCTAAAGGGCCCGCGAGGAGGCGCGCGCGTGTTTCCGCGCGCCCCTTGGGAGGGTTGGGGTGAGGGATTACCCTCACCCCACCGTGGCGGGGTCCTCCACGGAGGACCAAACGCCGTCGGGGCCGCGGATGAGTGCTTCGGCGTGCCCGCAGCCCTGACACATGGCGTCGCGAAGGAACACCCCGGGGTTTTTTAGTGGGTATACCCGCCGGCACAGCAACGTACCGACGTACGGTGCTGTGCCGGCGGGGAGTCCCACATAACCACCCTGCGCTTCCCCGGGTGCGGGTGGTATGCGTCACGCATTTTTCCCCGGGCACCAAAAAAAAAAAAAAAAAAAAAAAAAAGGTACCTCTACCGACTTGACCGTTCACATAACATAACATAAAATACATTCACGCCTTTTTCCCGAAGGGGTAGGCAGAGGTGTACCCAGGACTCAGTCCCATAGTAGATACACCCACATTTCGCCAGTATGTTATTGGTCCCATGTAATAGGGGGCGAGCCTATTGCCATATACCGGGCACAGTTCCAGACTCCAGGCAGCCATTGAGATAATTCCTAATGGAAAAATCCAATATTTAACACTATGCCTGACCTGGGGATCGAACCCGGGACCTCTTGATTGGCAGTCGAGCATGCGCCCACTACGCCACCGAGGCAGTCAACCGTCACACTAGCCTTATAAATCTCCTTTGTCCATCTCCTTTCGTCCATCCTCTCCACATGTTCAGAATGTGTCACTAAATGGAAAAGATATGTTTATATATTTTCATCTCTGTGAAGTATATCCTTCATTGAGTTCTGTAGTTCAATTAGTTCTGTGTCACAAAAGAGAGTTTTTGTTTGACGTTCGGATTTCGTTCACCAGTTCGCTCGTTCGTTAGCCCGCCTCCTTCGCAAATCCTTCCCATTCTCTGAACGAAAACTAGTAAATTATGATTTTGCTGGATAATTTGACTGTAAATTAAACATTGAGCGAAATTTTCTTTTGCATTATATTTTTTTTATATTATGGAAACAGAAAATATATACAATTTTTTAAGTTCCACACACTGTCATCTGGTCCCAAACTAGGCTAGAAGCCTGTACTATGGTAACTAGATGACTGATATACATACTTATATAAGCTTATAACACACAGGGACAGATCAAACAGACATGTTCATGCACACAAATGTTTGACCTGACCGGGGATCGAACCCGGGACCTGCGGCACAGAAAGCAGAGTTACTACCGTCTGAGCCAACGAGGCTGTCATCAAGATATTAATTATAAGTAATTGTTTCAGTGTCCCTGCGAGCATTGTACACGAGGGTTATATCTCGCGGAGGATACGAGACCGTCTCCAAACTGAAACTCTGGAGACATCTGTTCACAGACCAAACCACTTTCACCAGGAGACATTATGAAAGGTAACGGTTCTATTTTAAGATTAATCGTCACCCATAGATTTTTTATTTTTTTTATTTATTTATACTTCGACAGAACGGTTGCCCAATAACACTACCGAAGTTACAATAATTTCGAAGAACACTGTAAAATATCTTATATATATGGGTAACAAAAGTGAATAAATATATTATACTTGCATAAATATATTACCATTCAAAAAAATATATTAACTCTTATAGAGATGATAGATTAACTCCTTATTATTACACTACAAACATGAAACCTTAAATTTAAATATACAATTATAACAAATAATGTAACAATTGGCGGTCTTATCGCTACGAGCGATCTCTTCCAGACAACCGTGCAGGGAGAGGAGAGTACAGTAAATCACATTTGGTCGGTAGTGTGACAGAACAAGTAAAATTGTATTTGTAGGTATATAATATTATAATATAAGTAGTTTATAGACATAGTATACCTACTTACCTACGTAAACTTAAATTACAATAATACGCAAGTACATACTATATAAACTTAAAAAAAACATAACATAACATAAATACCTAAATATATGCTAAATCATATTATATAAAATAAACTAATCAATATAATATTATACTTACTATAACATATTATATACATAAAATACATTCTAATATCATAATGAAAAAACAAAATGAAAATACCCAGATATAAAGAAATAGGGAATTATATTCCACACGTTTGTTTGTGGTTGGCTCTGGATCTGGCCTTTATTTGACCGAAAACATATATTCAATCCTATGAAAACTTTACCAAATCTATGTTTTGTATTCCTTTGTTTCCTCCGAATTTAGTTAACCCATTCTATAAATTTATATCCTGATATTTTTATAGTGAAGTAACCTATGTCCCTGTCATTTTAATTTTTCTTATAAACCCTTGGTTTCTTCATAGTGAACTTCCAAAAATCCCAGTTTTACTGGTGTGATTGGACGTGCACTACAAAAAAATTTAATGTTTAAAAACAAAAATAAAATGATAGGGACATACTTTACTTCATCTTTAAAATATCACGATATAAATATATCAAATAGGTTTATTGTATTCATAGGAAACAGGGGAATACAAAACATCGATTTAGTAAATTTTTCCATAGGATTGTGTCAAATTCCTAGAAGGCCCTGTACGCTCTGATCGAGCTTTTAGTACAAATATTCTTTCCGACCACTCAAAGTAGACCTCTGCAATTAAGTGTGCGAGCTAGCTTACTATGAAGCTTCACTTTTTGATTTAGAAGAATCCGTCCGCCTTATTTTCATAGCTTCATGTTTAAATTTATAAAATTGTTACATTTTTTTTTTTTCAGATATCTCCTTCCTTATGAAAATCACGAGCGTCGCAACGGAATCAAAAACGGTCTCATCGATACAACAGACGGTGTCGATACAGACAAGGTATCGAATAAAATCGATAAAGACAAGATGTCGATTAAAATCGATAAAGTCGATGTGATCGATGTGGCCGATTCGCCGCCTAGGGATTTAACCCCGGCGGTTAAAAACGTGGATTGTGAGACTGGTGAGTCATTTTAACATAAAAACATAACATACATTCACGCCTTTTTCCCGAAGGGGTAGGCAGAGGTGTACCCAGGACTCAGTCCCATAGTAGATACACCCACATTTCGCCAGTATGTTATTGGTCCCATGTAATAGGTGGCGAGCCTATTGCCATATACCGGGCACAGTTCCAGACTCCAGGCAGCTATTGAGATAATTCCTAATGGAAAAATCCAATATTTAGCACTATGCCTGACCTGGGGATCGAACCCCGGACCTCTTGATTGGCAGTCGAGCATGCGCCCACTACGCCACCGAGGCAGTCATTTTATATACTATTTATCAAGTCGAAATTAAAAATTATTTATTTCGACCATACACAGTTATTATTCATTAAAAATTATTACAAACATAAAATTAAAATCGTCTTGTAGTGGTGGTAGGCCTCTTTAGCAGGGGCCCGCCTGGGGAAGTACCACACCTTTGCCAGCATTCATCCGCCAAGCAGTAATGTGCGAACATTACTGTGTTCCGGTCTGAAGGGCAATGTTACCAGCGAAATTACTGGGCGTGATGAGATTCAACAACTAATATCTCAGGGTGACAGGCGCAGTGCAGTGCCGTGCAGAATTTAGAATGTTAAAACACTGGGTGGCACTGTGTCTGATATGGGCAATCATGATGCTTACCATCAGGCGCCTGATTAGCTCGTCTTGTCACTCACTATCATACAAAAATTACTTAATTTTTTAGGAGAAATAAAAGAAGAACATTTTAACATAACGTCGAAACCAGCGGAAGAGTTGAACAGAGAGTTCCTGGACTCCATCAGTATCCCCAAAGAGGAGCCCATCAAGATAACTGTCAAGCCTGTCGAGAAACTGATCGAGCCCGGACTCGACGAGCTGAAGGACAAGGACGGCTTCACTGAACTTGCTAGTAAATTGCATTTGGGTAAGTCAAGAAATGTGACTGATAAATCGTAACGGACGCCCCCTAGGTAGGTAACAAAGTATCATTACATCATCAACATCTCAGCCGTTGGTAATCCACTACTGAACACAGCCCTCCCCCATAAAGGAGGGTTGTTGTCAATACTCGACACAGTTGTTGTGCGGTTGTCGAGCGCAGTTCGATGGTTTGTTGCAGAGGACGCTGCTGCCTCCTCTGGATCTGTGGGGCTATTGGCGTTCTTGGAGACTATCACTTTAGTGACTAATAACTTGATTTGACATTAACTACAAATGTCAAAGTCCGGTTACTACCCAAAGACATTATGATAAACTTACTAAGTAGACTGTGCACTGTGTCGGTCCCGAGTGAGAACCACTCGTAGTGTATCCTTTTCCTTTTCTCTCCTCCAAATTTGATAGTGCACAATCTTGTTAGAAAGGTAAAACGTCTTTGTAACTAACTCAAACCACAGAACATAAAGACTCAAGCCTGATAGCGACTGGTGACTATAAAGAACGCCAATAGCCCCCCTGATAACCCTTAGGCTCTTACGGCAACCACGGGGAGAGAGGGTGGAGCACTATTCTAAAGCTGGTAACTCCACGGTGGCACGGTGGTTACTTTTATGACAACCTCTTTGGCTCAGATGGTAGTAACTCTGCTTTCTGTGCCGCAGGCCCCGTTCGATTCCCGGCCAGGTCAAACATTTGTGTGCATGAACATGTCAGTTTGATCTGTCCCTGTGTGTTATAAGCTTATATAAGTATGTATATCAGTCATCTGGTTACCATAGTACAGGCTTCTAGCCTAGTTTGGGAAAATAAAAAAATCCAGAATAAATTAGCTACATACCGAATGTCAGTCCAATCGATTCAGTAGTTTTGGAATCAAAGAGTATCAAACCATCGTCCCAAATCTCGCATGTATAATATAGTAGGATAATATTTATTGTCCTCGACTGCCTCGGTGGCATAGTGGGCGCATGCTCGACTGCCAATCAAGAGGTCCCGGGTTCGATCCCCAGGTCGGGCAAAGTGTATATATTAGATTTTTCCATTAGGAATTATCTCAATAACTGCCTGGAGTCTGGAACTGTGCCCGGTAGATGGCAATAGGCTCGCCCCCTATTACATGGGACCAATAACATACTGGCGAAATGTGGGTGTATCTACTATGGGACTGAGTCCTGAGTACACCTCTGCCTACCCCTTCGGGAAACAGGCGTGAATGTATGTATATATGTAATATTTATTGTAATGTTACAGGCAATGCGGACACTCGGTTCTTGAAGGAAATGACTCGTTCGACGCAACATCTACCCACCGTCAATGGACACGCACAAATCGACCATGTAAGTACACTATATATTACAAAATCCTAAATGACTCACTGACATGCAACACAGAGCCCAAACCACTGATCCTAGAGACTTGAAACTTGAAATGAAATTTTTTTATTCGTAATTTTATAATAAATATTTATAAAAAAACACAATTTATATACATATCATTTTATTATACAACTTAATGACATTTGTGATCCAGAATTTATAGAAGTTTATATAAAACATAACATACATTCACGCCTTTTTCCCGAAGGGGTAGGCAGAGGCGTACCCAGGACTCAGTCCCATAGTAGATACACCCACATTTCGCCAGTATGTTATTGGTCCCAAGTAATAGGGGGCAAGCCTATTGCCATCTACCGGGCACAGTTCCAGACTCCAGGCAGTTATTGAGATCATTCCTAATGGAAAAATCCAATATTTAACACCTGACCTGGGGATCGAACCCGGGACCTCTTGAACGGCAGTTTATATAATTTAAATTATTGCTTATATTTTATTTAGTCGTAGCTCGCCTAATATATTATATTAAATGTTGTCTTCGCCTGTAATTGCAATGACATTAATCATGAATAAGTAAAAATTTAATTTTTATTTGAATTTAATGTGTGTTGTGTATCAATAAATAATAATAATAATAATAATAATAATAATAATTCATTTATTTCAGGCAATAGTGTAAAATAAAAAAATAATGTAGGTTGTTTTCGTTGTCTGGACGTGTGCCTTTCCTCTAGTGTCCGACCGAAACACGATTTTCAGCCGAAACCGAAACCGAAAACGAACCTTCGGTTTCTATTTCAGTTTCGGCCGAAACCGAAATCGAAACCGAAACCTTTTCAGACATGTAGATTTTTAAATCTACTGTTTACTGAAATTTGGCTTATTTTATACACTTGTGCAGACATTTAATACGTGTTGAATGAAATACAAAACAATAATGTATGTAAAAGTATGTGAAAGATAATTACTTATTTTCTTTGATAACTTACTTATTACTGCTATAAAATAAACAAAATACGCAAAGCACTTCGTAGAACAAAAATTTGCCAATAATCAACACTTCGAATTTAAAAAAGAACCTTACATACATTACCCACATTACCCACAATTAAATATTTGATGAAATGGAAAAATTTATAATTCCAGAAAAATTATGGGATGTTCATATATTGTGTCCTTTTCCCAATTTCTTTTAGAAAACTTTAGGTTTTTGTAGTGGTAGGCCTCTTTAGCAGAGAGCCGCCTGGGGAAGTAGCACACCTTTGCCAGTTATTCATCTGCCAAGAAGTAATGTGCAAACATTACTGTGTTCTGGTCTGAAGGGCAAAGTAACCAGCGAAATTACTAGGCATGACGAGTTTCAATAACTAATAACTCAGGGTGACAGGCGCATTGCAGTGCTGCGCAGAATTTTGAATTATAAAACACTGGGTGGCACTGTGTCGGATATGGGATTTTTACTTAGATATGTATGTCACGTTCCAATCGATCCGCACATAATGCTACCAAAATAAATCAAGTAACTGAGGGTCACACACAGTTACATCATACAGAATTAATACAAACAGAATTAAAATATCATCCAACAACAACTAAATTACCTAAACAAATGTATATTGTATGTAATAAATGTACGAGAATGTGTGAATAAACATACTTTTACTACTTTAAAAATACAACACGTAATAACTCAACAGAAAGGACTTCAATGTCTAATAAAGATCAATAAAATAGGTTAGACAAAAACAAAAACAAACACGTACCACTGCCACCATACGCAATCACACGTAATCACTGTGCGCGAAAAATAATACAATATAAACTAAACTCACGACGAAAACACTCACGGCGATTTGATTACTGACGACGGTGGGTGACACCTCGCGTGTCGAACTCTCCCGAAGTCAACTGATCGACGCGCGATAGTTCACGAACGTAGTTTCGGTGTGGCCGAAGATTCGGCCATTTTTTGGCCGAAACCGAAACTCGAGCTGAAACTAGATTTTTGAGCCGAAACTGGCCGAAACCGAACCTTCGGTCGGTCACTACTTTCCTCTTTCCGAATGGTTGTCTGGAAGAGATCGCTCTTAATGATAAGACTGCCAATCATTGTTACTCGCTTTTTAGTTTTTTTTATGTTTCAGAGTTAAGAAAATGCTAAAAAAAACATCACGTGATTAATGATTGGCCCCTATTGTGGTTTCAATAAGAGTGTTATCTATTGTTATAGATAAACCGTCCAGTTGGTCGCAGTTCTCTCCGGGCGGTGCGCGTGAAGCCGACACGAGCGCAAATAAGTGGGTCGAGTGAAGCATGTAAGTATATTCTATTCATTATCTTCTTTATATTAGTACTGCCTCGGTGACGTAGTAGGCGCAAGCTCGACTGCCGATTAGGAGGTCCCGGGTTCGATTCCCAGGTCAGGCAAAGTGTTAACACTACGGTGCTCGCACCTGGAAATACTCCTCGAGTGCTAGCGCGGGTCACATGTGACACCAATTGACGACGGTTGTCTGGAAGAGATCGCTTTTAGCGATAAGACCGCCAATTGTTGCACTATTTGTTATAATGTGTTTTTTTTTATTTTAAGGATTATATTTTGTGTTATTTTTTATGATACTGAGTGTGACACGACGAGCAAATCAGGTGCCTGATGGTAAGCATCATGATTGCCCATATCAGACACAGTGACACCCAGTGTTTTAAAATTTAAAATTCTGCGCGGCACTGCACTGCGCCTACCCTGAGATATTAGTTGTTGAAACTCGTCATGGCCAGTAATTTCGCTGGCAACATTGCCCTTCAGACCGGACCACAGTAATGTTTGCACATTACTGCTTGGCGGATGAATAACTGGCCAAGGTGTGATACTTCCCCAGGCGGGCCCCTGCTAAAGGAGAGGTCGATAAGTGCTATATAAGTATTTTATATTTCAGCAGTGCTAGGCCCCCCCCGCTCGGAGTCGACAGTGTCCCCCCCCGCCCCCGCCTCCTCCGTCGCCCCCACACCGCCCGTCACCAACTTCGGCATCCATCACCCGCCGCCGCGAGCCGATGATGATGATGATGATGAAATCGTTGAAGTCAGTATTTTTTTTTCTTCTTTTTATGGACCCACACGAATGTACTGCCTCGGTGGCGTAGTGGGCGCATGCTCGACTGCCAATCAAGAGGCTCCGGGTTCGATCCCCAGGTCAGGCATAGTGTTAAATATTGGATTTTTCCATTGGGAATAATCTCAATAACTGCCTGGAGTCTGGAACTGTGCCCGGTAGATGGCAATAGGCTCGCCCCCTATTACATGGGACCAATAACATACTGGCGAAATGTAGGTGTATCTACTATGGGACTGAGTCCTGGGTACACCTCTGCCTACCCCTTCGGGAAAAAGGCGTGAATGTATGTTATGTTTATGTTCTAATCTAAATATTTGTATTTCAGGTCCCATACAAACCAAAAACCCCAGAAATCATCGACTTAGACGAATACCCAGAAAGCCCGCAATCAGTCAAGAAGAAAAAACTAGATATTCTCAAAGAAAGGGGTCTAGAAGTGACCCCTTTACCCGCCCCTTGGCCTCCCTTAACAACCCCTATGATCACCCCCAACCCTATCTTTTTAAACCCCTTGCAACACCAAATTATGTCAACACAGTTATACCAAATGTATAATAATAATTTACCTTATAGCGGGCAACCCCCTAAGGTAGTCCAAGCGACGCCTTTATTTGGTACAACGAGCCCTGAAAAAACTGTCTATGGCAATCCGAAAGACCCCTTCATGCCCCCTCCGCATATATTACATGGCATCCCCATGAAGCCCATAAAAATACAGCAACCGACGACCCCTCCCCAAGACATTCTTGATCTAACATGTAAATTAACGAAGCCGGCCGTAGAAATTGTTAGGGTACCAAACACTCCTTCGCCGTCGAAAAATCAACCACAAAATTTAACCAAAAACTTTTCTATCGTTGACGGAAAAGCTGTCGTTGGCTCCAACCTAGAAATAACCCTCGTTAACAAACAGAGTCCCATAAAAAAACCCCAAAAGAGGTCTTCCAACGGGAAGTTCACAAAGACCCCCACGCCGCCAAAGGAATTCCCCAAACCTTACAAAAAGACTCCTATTAATATTCCCAATTATCAAATCAGAGAGGATAGTCCCACCAGCTCGAGTTCTCAGACGAGTCAAAAAGAACCCCCTAACGGACCCCTAACGTCCTTTTTAGACCCCTACATGGCGTTATATAGTTTAGCGGGTCAGATGGACCCCAGGCAATTGGCGGCCTATAGGGAAATTATGGCAAACCAATTTAGGTATTCGGGTCTTTTAAATATGGGCGTTGGCAACCCAACAACGAAAAATTAGTCTAGTCTAGGTTTGTGATAGGCTTTTGGGGTGTTTATGGCAACACTGGGTGATATTATACGGTGGTTTTAATAATGTAAATTTTATTTCGTATTTTTTTATGTATTAAATTGCGTAATGTGCAATAATTTGTAGTAAATAGTTGACATACAAAATGAAAATACACAGACATGAACAAATAGGGAACCATCTTCCGCTCATTTGTTTGTAGTTGGCTCTGGATCTGGCATTCAAATCAAAATCATTTATTCGCAGGAATGTAGGTACAAAGGTTCTTAATTAGTCCAAATAATAATAATGCCAGTACATTCTACCTCCTAAAGGTGTGCGAAATACAATAATTAATTATAAAAACAATTTTAAATCATCATTAATAAAATGCTTAAACCATAGATGTCATAATAATTTTATTTGCGCGAAAAACATTTATTTGCGCGAACACATATTTATGCTAAAGAAAATCTTACAGACTGCCTCGGTGGCGTAGTGGGCGCATGCTCGACTGCCATTCAAGAGGTACTGGGTTCGATCCCCAGGTCAGGCAAATTGTTAAAAATTGGATTTTTCCAATTAATTTTGGAATTATCTCAATAGCTGCCTGGAGTCTGGAACTATGCCCGGTAGATGGCAATAGGCTCGCCCTCTATTACATGGGACCAATAACATACTGGCGAAATGTGGGTGTATCTACTATGGGACTGAGTCTTGGGTACACCTCTGCCTACCCCTTCGGGAAAAAGGCGTGAAAGTATGTTATCGACGCTGGAAATTTGAAATGTCGTAAGGGACATTTTGTCGTAAGGGACATTTTTATACCATTCAACTGGAAATTTTGTCCTCTATCGATCTGTATATTTAAAATTTTGATATCTCTTCAAATAAAGAAGTATGAAGTCAAATTGTTTTGTCGTAAGTGAAATTGTAGTAAAATTTTTGAGTCGTATTGGTCAAGTTTTGTTTATGTAGCTTTTAGCAACGTCGTAAATCTAAGTAACTGTCTGTTTCATACGGTGTAACACGCATACACAATTCATTTGTTGATTGTGTTCATTGTTATTATTTTGTCAGTAAAAGTACAACTAACCTATTAATATTTGTTTTTCTTGATCTACATCTTTAATCTAATTTGGTTTCGGTATTAGGCTTCAATAACGAAACTATTTCTAAAAAATGATGTCATTATTGTTTACAATCACTACATTTTCCTATACATTTCTTAACTTTACAACATAAAATGCTAGCATGAACAAGGCGGTTCGGGTAGTTACGACAAAATGATTTTCATTAGGTAAGGTTATAAAAAAAAATTTAACGTCGTAATGGACACCTCTTCAAAAATATCCATGTGTAAGGGACACCTCTTCCTAAATGTCAAAGTGTAAGGGACATCATCTTTTAAACTATTGAGTTTAACGAGGTAAAACTTATATTTAGCTATAAATCAATTAATTTTAAAACATTCTGCCTAGAAAGCATCATAATAGGAAAAAAAATGACAAAGTTGTGACGTTTTAAAAGAACAAATTTTGTTTTTTTGCTCTCCTGTATAGCGTAGGTTTGTCCCTTACGACATTTCAAATTTGCAGCGTCGTTATGTTAATGTTAAAACCTTACAGTTTCTTCGTATTTATGAAAATTGTAAAGTAATTATTAGGTTATGTTAATGTATTTTTTGAAAAGCAGAAAAAAAAATTACGGTTTTCTTTAACAAAATATGTTTTCGGTCAAATAAAGAACAGACCCAGAGCCAACCATAAACAATTGAGTGGAACAATATTCCCTGTTTCTTCTAATCTGTGTATTTTCATTTTATATGAGTGACGTTTAACCTTTAGTCCAAAAAACAGACCCTATTAAGTAGAGTATTTTTTTTTATTTATGTAAAAAAGTGAACCTACTTATTATTTCATAAATATTTTTTTTATAATTTTTTTTATTATCACCCAGTTTCAGAATTGATTAAGTTTTGTTTAGTCCGGTCTAAAAATGTGATTAAAAATATATTATAATAGTAGTTTTGTAAATATTGTCATTACATTCCATAGACGGATGTTTTGAAAATGCTGAACGGAATCCGATGCGGTTTTTCACTTGTAGATAAGTTTAAACAATTCTAGCTTAAGTATCATCGGAATCTGTTCACCATTAAAATCGATTTATTGAGTATTCGATTGATTAAAAATTCGATTGAACACAAAATCGATTATTTTCAAACTAGCAAATTAGAATATGAAGTTTATTTTTTTTTCAGCGGTCGATAAATATTTAAAATCGATTTAAATATTATCGATATTGTTCAATAAACCCCAAAAGCCTCAATCTTTTGATCTCTCGGATGTTAAATATAAAAAAAAGAAACGAAAATTTAAAAGGTGGGAACAATTTTGAAAGCGTTTCTTACAAACAATTGTATATTATTATTACATAATAGTCATATTTCCATTCTTTATTGCGGGGTTATTCGAAAATAATAATAATTAAGGCTCAAGGGGCCACTTTTTTCATTTCTTTTTCAAAAATTTAATTGTTTTTTAGGTTGATTAAATATTGTTCTTAGTAAATATTATTTTAATTTTAATATTATTTAATAAGAATTTACAAAGTTGGTATGACGTTAAAACCTTTGTAATAGTTTTAAATGCCAATAAAAAAGGGTGTACCAAAAATTCTGGCAATATTGCGAGAAATTACTTTTTAAAATAATTTTTTCTTTTTTTTTAGTTGGGAAAATAACCAAAATTGTCTTATATTAGTTCCTTGAATAACCCCACTTTATCTATAAGTAGTTCAACAATTTCTAGGTTATAATTATTGAATTCTTCTTGTGAGACGTTTGGTGAACATTGCCATTTATTCACATACATCAAATTTTGCCCAGATTTCCATTCAATATTTGCCCAAATTACATAAAAAATGCCCAGATTACATAAATATTCTGCCCAAGTTACCATACAATTTGCCCAAGTTACATAAAAATGTCCAGTTTTCATAAATGTTTTGCCCAATGTTTGCCAATCGTCATAAATGTCGTTCCTTAGTGTAATGTTTTATAATTATTATCATTGTATATAATGTACCGTCGCGTCTTGCACCGAACGTACTAATTATAATAAAATATTGAAATTACATGAAATTCTATTTATTCACGACATTGTAGTCATGGCAGAGTCGATGGAAGATCTTGGCACGATGCTCGAATACCTCAATTGAGTTTCTCAACGGATTGGTCTTAAAATGAACATGGAGAAGACGAAGGTGATGTGTAATGCCCATGTTGTGCTGACCCCAGTATCGGTTGGGCAATCGATTCTAGAAGTTGTTGACTCATACGTCTACCTTTTTTTCTTCCCTCGGGGGGCGTTTGGTCCTCCATGGAGGACCCCACCACAATCTTTATGAGTCTCCGGTCGCCACCGCACTGGAGAAGATCTGCACGGAGACGAGCGGAGAATAGTCCTCTAATCCGGAATGGTGTTCCTTGCCCTCTCGAACGAGCGTTCAATCCGTGCGAGAGGGCACGGAAGACACTTTTCCACCTATCACCACGCGCAATCAGCGCAGGGGGGTTCTCAGGTTGCCCCAGTGCAGAGGTCGACTTCTGCACAGGGGAAAGCAAAGAACCCTCTTAACCTATAAAGGCATGGAGGGTGTTTCCCGCCTTCCCGAACGCCTTTACAAACGTGCGGAAGACGCGAAAGACCCGACCTCGCGCAATAAGCACAGGGATTCTCTAGTTGTTCCCGTGCAGGGGTGGATCTGCACAGGAGGAAAAAGGAGAATTCATCTCTCGGCAGGGCTCAATTGAGCCCGCCCGCGCCGTCCGTCGTGCCCCATGTTACCTTCATGGGGACACGCGGAGGCGCCCCTCCTGGGCGTATCGGTCTACTCACTGAAGAGCCCACCACAGCTCATTTAGCAGTATATCGGCCGGCGTCTGTATATGTGTTCTGTGGTCTGGCAACAGACTAACAGACGGACGTCTGTTGCCAGACGCCGTTGCCCAGGATGCATTGTAGTCCGTGGTGAATGACAACTGTCAATTACTTAACTTAATGGCGTGGCTAACTCCACCGTACCATATTCGATAGTCTGGCGTACTGTCCGACGAACATTATTATCATTATTACTTGGTAGCGCTCGTCAAAAGTGGAGGGGGGCTTTGCGTACGTGTAAAAAGTCCAAACAGATCTGAAAATCGATTTCTGCTCATTCAAGATCAGCGCTATTTAACCGTGCCGCGACCTGTACGGTGGTACGGTCGTATCATCTACGATTGTCTATTCATAGTATCCTTTTTTAGAGAGTGAGTTATATATGTTATATTGACAGCCTGGTAGGCTCAGATGGTAGTAACTCTGCTTTCTGTGCTGCAAGCCCCGGGTTCGATCCCCGGCCAGGTCTAATGGTCCAGTCATTTTAGTAAGTTCACCTCGGAATTCGAGATACCCAGCTGTAAAGTCTGTAAATACTTATATATTGACACCCTAAAAGTTGTCTCAAAACCTACATATGTACGCATACTACGGGTGTACGCATCTATTAAATTTCAAGGTCAAAGGTCACAAAAATCGTTTTTTTGCGCTTTTTTTGTAAATATCTCTTTTCCTATGGGTTTTTGCTTGTTTTATTTATTATCAATATTGTAGAATACAAAATTCTTTACAAATTATGTTTAAAAAAAATTTTTATACGTTGAACCGTTTTCGAGATAGAGGAGAGAGAGGAGATCGCGCGGTCACAGCATCACTTCAGGTCAACCGGTGCCTCCGGTCGAAAACGCACCATATGTAGTTGATGAACTATCGATAAATCAATGATTATAAATATGTGTCAATTTTTATTAACTATTATATTATATTTTATCATTTTTTTCCTAACCTATCCACTTTTTATTCAGTATTAATTTATTTAACACTTACCTGCCCATGTAATAGCAGTTGTTAATAAAAATATAGGAATTATATATGAATTTTAACCTAATTCATATTATTAACTTCTTACATGATGAAAAAAAAAATATAAGTTATGAATTAATAATTTTATTAAATAATATCATTCAATACATTTATTTTTATTAAAAGTAAAAAAATGGAATAAAGGGTACAAAAACTACAATTTATAATTTTAATCATCTTCTTTTTCATCGTCGTCATCTGGCTGCTGGTAAATTTCAAACTGGTCTTCATTATCATCTTCAACGACATTTGTCTCAAGTTCTTCCATGATTTCGGGGTCAAAGGTTCCATCTTCGTTAATGTCGCTCTGATATGGTAGAGCATTGAGACAAGCTTGCCCATTACATTGGCCACAAGCTAAAGAGCATTACAAGCCCGCTTTCCTGCATCCGCATCGCGTTGTATTTAGCAAATCTTCTGGAGCAGGTGGTAAAATTGTGACATTTAAAATTGACATAACATTTGTGTGCATGAACATGTCTGTTTGATCTGTCCCTGTGTGTGTTATAAGCGTATATAAGTATGTACCTATATCAGTCATCTGGTTACCGTAGTACAGGCTTCTAGCCTAGTTTGGAACCAGATGACCGTGTGTGGAAGTTGTCGCATATTATTATTATTATCTAACATGAATAAAACAAACAAATTAAATCCTTATATTTTAATTACATATTTATATATACTTAGTCTATAAAAATTAAAAACACTATATGTTTATGATAGATCTGGTGCCCACAGTTTGAAAGTCCTGTCGTATGAGCTTGTAGCTATATATTTGTTATCGTACGATATATCTGCACTCATCACCTGTCAAATAGAAAATATTCATCATTATCATCATCTCAGCCATAGGACGTCCACTGCTGAACGGCCTGTAGGGATGTGAAAAAATAACCAATTATTAACAAAAACGACTAAAAACTTAAAAACCGATTTTATTTGAACGATTATTATTAAAAAAAAATCGCATATAATATATCCATCAATTAAAAAAAAAAAAAACGAATATTATTTCGTTCAAAATAGATTTTTTATTAAACGATTTTATAGGAACAAATAAACATAGATTATTAATTTATCGATATTTTTACTGTTTTGTCACATCCCTACATAGGACTTCCCCATAGCACATTTATCCTACTGATATTATAAATCTCAAATTACGTTTGTAACAGATAAACAAAACGCTAGCGTGCACTAACTCGATCCCAGCGCCATCTAGTGCTGTTTTTTTGTGTGTATGTTTGTTCCGTTTTCACGCTAAAACTACTGAACCGGTTGAGCTGAAATTCGGTATGTAGATAGGTTAGAGCCTGGAATAAAACACTGGGTACTTTTTATAGTGATATTCCCACGGGAACGATGTTTACGCGGGTGACACCGCGGGACACAGCCAATTATTTTATAACAATTGTTGGCGACAGCCTTCTTCGTCATTATGTATTTTTACTTTTGAAAATATTTCTTTTGTTAATTATGTGCCAAAATTGACATAAAGAGTTCACATTTTTTCCTTGGATTATTAAATATTCTCAGATTAGATCGTCTATAAGGAAATGTACCTTGTTATCATGTCCAGACAATGTTCTAAGAGGATGCCAAGCTGGGTTCGACCATAGTTTAGCTGTTTTATCATAAGACGATGTCAACAGAAAATGGCCGTGACTTCGCTGATATCGAACATCTGAAACAGATTGAAACAATTTGGATTGCTGCCGATAGTTAGTTCTTGTTTAAAATTATTAAATTTTTATATAATAATAAATAAAAATTAATTCAGTCTAAGAGATCCAAAGGACGGGCAGCAGCGTCCTCTGTGTAAACCATCAAACTGCGCTCGCCAACCCGCCTGCCGAGCGTGGCGAGTATTGGCAACAACCCCCCTGATGAAACAGGGGAATACAAAACATCGATTTGGTAAATTTTCTAAATCCATAGGATTGTGTCAAACTGCTAAGAAGTCCTGTATCATGTTAAGCTCAAAGCTTACATGGGACTAACAAAATACTGGCGAAACGTGGGTATACCTACTATGGGACTGAGTTTTGGATACATCTCTGCCTAACCCTTCGGGAAAAAGGAGTCTTGTCATAGCCGTCGTCAGTGTTGGTCGCATAGCACACTGTCGCTGCAGTAATTATCAAGGTATGTAATTTTATTTTTATGATAATGAATGACAAGACGAGTAAATCAGGTGCCTGATGGTAAGCATCATGATTGCCCATATCAGACACAGTGCCACCCAGTGTTTTAACATTCAAAATTCTGCGCGGCACTGCACTGCGCCTGTCACCCTGAGGTATTAGTTGTTGAATCTCATCATGCCCAGTAATTTCGCTGGTAACATTGCCCTTCAGACCGGAACACAGTAATGTTTGCACATTACTGCTTGGCGGATGAATAACTGGCAAAGGTGTGGTACTTCCCCAGGCGGGCCCCTGCAAGAGGCCTACCACTACATTACTACATTATCTTGCTGATATATATAATATTGATTGATTGATATGGAAATTGTAATAATAACGATTAACGTCAAATCTCTATATTAGGTACTAGCGACCCGCCCCGGCTTCGCACGGGTAGCAGAAGTAGGTATAGTGAACGTTTAACAGGAGTAAATTCGTGATACATTGTATTTTAATAGATATAGCTGTAATGGTTTACGCAGCGCACGCAAATTAATGACTATTTCTGTTACAATGACCAAACCTTAACACATGTTATAATTTATCGTGGGCTATTTTGAAGATATTGATAAGTACTACAAACCCCTAGTACATTACTTTATTCTACCACCAATACTTTTCACATCGCATGCATATAATGACTTTCGATAATTGTGACTAAACCAAAAAAGATGGATATACAGTTAAATGTACATTTGTGAGTACTATGTTGTAACAAAGTTGAAAAGAATGGTCGCTACAAGTTTCTTGCTCATTTCTTCTTGTGGTGCTGTAGTTTGGAAATGAGCGTTAGAGTCCCAACTAAAAGTATATTAAAGTGAGAATTCACATTGAGTGGTCTTATTATATGCCCCCATAATGATAAGTGAAAACTATAGAAACAGCCTAATCCTAAATAATTATGTTTTTATACTTACAAACTTGCCTTTTGTTGGTAACATAAGTATTATCTTTATAAAATATTTACTTATAAGTTCATGCCTCGACTGCCTCGGTGGCGTAGAGGGCGCATGCTCGACTGCCAATCAAGAGGTCATGGGTTCGATCCCCAGGTCAGGCAGTGTTAAATATTGGATTTTTCCGTTAGGAATTATTTCAATAACTGCCTGGAGTCTGGAACTGTGCCCGGTAGATGGCAATAGGGGGCGCCAATAACATACTGGCGAAATGTGGGTGTATCTACTATGGGACTGAGTCCTGGGTACACCTCTGCCTACCCCTTCGGGAAAAAAGGCGTGAACGTATGTTATGTTATAAGTTCATGTCCGAAATGCAGTCTAAACTATACTTAACTACTCGCAGATGCCTGTTCTCAGGTCCAATATAGACCTAAAGGGCATCTATTGAATAATGGATCAATAATAATTCTACTTTCCACACACTCAGTTAACTTATGTATAACCATGTAACATCTATGTTCCTAAAGCGCTTATCTCACTCGTATGTGGCAAGCGGAGAGTCTATCTCTCGAGATACAAGTTGCATTACACCAACTTAGTTCGAGGATAGACCTCTGTCGATGTCGCTGCGAGTGCAGGTAGAGAACATCTGATACTACTAGTAATACTATAGGAGCATCATGTACAGATTGTTTAAGCTAGGAGTGTGCAAATTGTAAACTATCCGACTTTATGTAAATCTTTTCGTAAATAAATACTTTTTATTTTATTTATTTTATTATTATTATTTAGTGAATATAAGCAAGTAACCCTGGGCTCTGTACTGGAATATCTTACATTAGAATATATTAATATACAAGAATATACTGACCGCTGTTGAGATGCGTGTGCGCAGGTATTGTGTAGAGACAGGATCTCTTGCGGATGTCCCAGATCTTAACCTGTCAAAAAAAAAACAAATATATATACATACATTCACGCCTTTTTCAGTAGGCAGAGGTGTACCCAGGACTCAGTCCCATAGTAGATACACCCACATTTCGCCAGTATGTTATTGGTTCCATGTAATACGGGGCGAGCCTATTGCCATCTACCGGGCACAGTTCCAGACTCCAAGCAGCTATTGAGATAATTCCTAATGGAAAAATTCAATATTTAACACTTTGCCTGACCTGGGGATTGAACCCGGGACCTTTTGATTGGTAGTCGAGCATTATCATAAAAATAAAAATAATAAGTACCTGATGATCGTGTGCAGACGTGGCGAGCCTATATTGCGCCGGGTCCCAGTCTGTACCCAGAATGGGCCCCAAGTGTCCCTCTAGGAACATCACGCATCGGCCGGTGCGTAGATCCCAAACTCTACCGAACGCGTCCATACCACTGACAAATACAAAATAAATTTGAAAAACATAAAATCACGCCTTTTTCCTAGGGGGTAGGCAAAGGTACCCAGGACTCAGATTTAAAGCAGTAATGTGCAAACATTACTGTGTTCCCGTCTGAAGGGCAATGTTACCAAGGAAATTACTGGGCATGACGACGAGTTTAATACTAATATCTCGAATAAGTTTAATAAAAAAATAAAAATTTATGAACAATTGCTAATATAGTAAGAACAAACCAAATCGAAAATAAATTCGACAGTAATTCGGGCAGAAATTCGACAACAAAACTATTATGAAAAGATACCGGGAGATGTTCACTCGACGACAGCTGAAGGCAAAGTGAACCCGAGGGCTGGAAAACACACGCTTTTATACCGTTCGGCCGTCCTTGCCATCCTCTAAATATTGCCAACTAATTATATATTTAATTTACCCAGTCACAGCTAAGGATCCGTCTCCTTGGAAAGCGATCGCATAAACAGGCTTCGCGTGCCCCTCCTGATGTAGGACTTCCTTTGCTGAAACATTAAAATGTGTTATTGACCTATTTGAATAAATCTTTTTGAGTTTGAGTTTGTAAATTGAGAAATTAAAAAACCACTTCTTATTCTCGTTTAATCATGTTACTGTAAATTTGATTAATTGAAAATAATTAAATTATTATTTCTATTAGCTGTGCCCCGCGGTTTCGCCCGCGTAGACATCATTCCCGTGGGAATATCGGTATCCTATGTGTTATTCCAGAGTCTAATCTACCTACATACCGAATTTCAACCTAATCCGTTCAGTAGTTTTGGCGTGAAAGAGCAACATACATCCATCCATACTCACAAACTTGCACAATTATAATAGAATATAATAATCAAGTCGAGGTAAAAAAAGGAAGAAATTAATCACATTTATCTATAATTATTAATAATACTACCTAAGTACCAATAAATGTAATAAAAATACTGTATTTTGCTGCTTGATGCGAGCGCGGCGAAACATTTTAAAGTTATAACAATGAAAATTACTGCCTGGAGTCTGGAACTGTGCCCGGTAGATGGCAATAGGCTCGCCCCCTATTACATGGGACCAATAACATACTGGCGAAATGTGGGTGTATCTACTATGGGACTGAGTCCTGGGTACACCTCTGCCTACCCCTTCGGGAAAAAGGCGTGATTGTATGTTATGATAGGCCTCTTTTGCAAACATTACTGTGTTCCGGTCTGAAGGGCAATGTAACCAGCGAAATTACTGGCCATGACGAGTTTCAACAACAAAAATAACAGTTTTTTTTATTTATGATAGTGAGTGACAAGACGAGCAAATCAGGTGCCTGATGGTAAGCATCATGATTGCCCATATCAGACACAGTGTCACCCAGTGTTTTAAAATTAAAAATTCTGCGCGGCACTGCACTGCGCCTGTCACCCCGAGATATTGGGGTGACAGGCGCAGTGCTGCTGCTGCTTGATACTGGGCATGATGAGAGTTGTTGAATCTCATCATGCCCAGTAATTTCGCTGGTAACATTGCCCTTCACACCGGAATACAGTAATGTTTGCACATTACTGCTTGGCGTATAACTGGCAAAGGTGTGGTACTTCCCCAGGCGGCCTCCTGCAAAAGAGGCCTACCACTACAAAAAGCTAATAAGAGTTGTACAGTTTGCAGAGCTCGGAGAGCTGCCGGTGTCGAGTGTACCTGTGTCCAGATCCCACAGCCTCCAGGAGTTGTCGAAGACAGTGGTGGCGAGGAACCGGCCCGAGGGGTGGAACTCCACGCGCGCCACCCGGCTCGGACCGTGGCCCTCCAGGGACGCCAGGGGGGACTCACTGGAACATATACACTACCGCACTTAGCCTCGCTTTATATAAAATGTATTTATATCCATCCTTCCTGTATCCATTAGGCATATTGAATCCATTCTTTTTTTTTTTTATGTTATTAAGTAACAAGACGAGCAAATCAGGTGCCTGATGGTAAGCATCATGATTGCCCATATCAGACACAGTGCCACCCAGTGTTTTAATATTCAAAATACTGCGCGGCACTGCACTGCGCCTGTCACCCTGAGATATTAGTTGTTGAATCTCATCATGCCCAGTAATTTCGCTGGTAACATTGCCCTTCATACCGGAACACAGTAATGTTTACACATTTCTGCTTGGCGGATGAATAACTGGCAAAAGTGTGGTACTTCCCCAGACGGCCCCTTGCAAAAGAGGCCTACCACTACAATAGTACAATAACAATAGAACACTACCTATCTTCCATTTCATAAAATTATCTGTTGTAGCTCAATTATATTTATATATTTTATAATATGTATTATTTTATTATACATCATATTTATTATGTATATTATATATTATTATGAATATATACCTATGTAATATGTATTTATGTATTTTATCCTAACACTATTATAAAGGCGAAAGTTTGTAAGTATGGATGTATGTATGGATGTTTGTTACTCTTTCACGCCAAAACTACTGAACCGATTGGGCTGAAATTTGGTACGTAAGTAGCTTAGACCCTGGAATAACACATAGGGTACTTTTTATCCCGATATTCCCACGGGAACGAAGACTACGCGGGTGAAACCGCGGGTCACAGCTAGTAGTATTATATAAGTATAATTTATATACTCTATAAATATATATTGTATGTGTTGTTGTATAGGAGTATAATAACAAATCCCAAATTATCTAGATATTCCCTATTGCACACCACCGTCGTCTATTGTTTTAATTCTCCGTTTCCATCCCCAGGTTGTATGTAAGAAATTGCTTAACGCGATAAGACCGCCAGTTGTTTACCGTATCACCTGTAAATTGTTCTGTAACATTGTTTTTTATTTTATTCTGGTATGCAATAAAGTATTATTCTATTCCATTCTATATTTTTGAATGGTCAAGTCGGTAGGGGTCGACCTCGACGAACCTTTCATGAACAAGTTGATGTTATCTTAAGGAATGGTCAGGTCTATACCAACAACCGACGAGCATGCATGAAGAATGTGATGAAAGTGGAAGAAGTGAAAGTTGTATGTCAGGATCGTAGCAGGTGGAAGGAAATAGTCTCTGCCTACCCCAACGGGAACAAGGCGTGACTGTATGTATGTATGTGTATTTTTTATTAATAAATACATAACACTATAACACTTAAATACACTACAACAAAATGGTAGGCCTCTTTTGTAGGGGCCCGCCTTTGCCAGTTACTCATCCGCCAAGCAGTAATGTGCAAATATTACCGTGTTCCGGTCTGAAGGGTAATGTTACCAGCGCAATTAATGGCCATGACGAGTTTCAACAACTAATATCTCGGAGTGACAGGCGCAGTGCAGTGCCGCGCACAATTTTGAATTTTAAAACACTGGGTGGCACTGTGTCTGATATGGGCAATCATGATGCTTACCATCAGGCACCTGATTTGCTCGTCTTGTCACTCACTATCATAAAAAAAAAGTCAGTAGAAGACGGTATTTATTAAAGCACACTGTGTGTTTCTGTCATGATAATTCAATTTCAATTGTGCTTTAATGATGCATTACTACTTATTACTAAATAACAAGATAGATAATCCCAATGTGTTATCCAGATGTAATTTGTTGGTGCCTCAACTATCTCAGCTGTAGCGGCTCCGCGATCGTACGCGTCACCTGTTTGTTCGAGGTTCCATTCGTTCGTTCGCTCACGGCGATGTATGCGCCAACTACTCGAGCACTCGCTCTGCTCAATGCTCTGATTGCTCACGAACCTTGACATCTTCTGTATGAATTTCAATAAATTCATCAGGAGCTGTATTAACTTTTTAAGTAGTTATTAAATACTTTAATTCTTGTTTTATATATCTAAGTGAAATAAGTACCATGTATACTTGTTACGTATAATTGGCCCACTACGCGTTTTGGTCAACATACTGTAAGCGTAGTGGGCATTTGATGAAAAAATAAATAAATAAATAAATAAAATAAAATTACTTGTGAAATGAACGGTTTATCAACTGTCACTTATTGTAGTTACCTTTTAAAGTTCCACAAATGCACGGAGCCGTCGTAAGCACATGACGCCATCGTACATGTCTCCGATACTTCTTCATTGGTCTCCATCGATACTGACTCGTCTTCATTTGATTCCAACTGAAATATGGTTGACAGATCTGTTTTTTTTTTTTCTTCTTTTATGGACCCACACGAATGTATTGCCAGTGTCAAGTTATATAAATTTTCAAGTTAATAATATGGTCAATTAGTCAATTCAGAGTCAGGGCAAGCCCAGTCAAGTCACAGCTCTAGTAAAGTGGTGGTCTTTACAAGAAGCTGTCGGAATTTTGGTGGGAACACGAAAAATCACATTTCAACTCTCGCATCACTCGCCGAGAGACTTGTGTATCTTCGAAAACACTCAACAAGTAATATTCCACCATTATCACACGTTAAACACTCGAAAATGCACCGATAATTGATAAAGATACGGGAGCCAAACTGTACTCTTCGGTCTCCCGCCAAAACTGTTGACAGATCTGTTCATGTTTGTTTTAACAGAAAATAATATATAAATTATATACAGCCAGTAATATTACATTACAATATTGTTAGCTGTCAATAGCTAGAAGAGGGGATACGGCACGGCCGAACGATATAAAAGCAGGCGGTTGTCAGCGCTCGAGCTTACTTTGCCTTCAACCGTCGTCGAGAGAACATCTTTTTTTTTATGATAGTGAGTGACAAGACGAGCAAATCAGGTGCCTGATGGTAAGCATCATGATTGCCCATATCAGATACAGTGCCACCCAGTGTTTTAACATTCAAAATTCTACGCGGCACTGCACTGAGTTATTAGTTGTTGAATCTCATCATGCCCAGTAATTTCGCTGGTAACATTGTCCTTCAGACCGAAACACAGTAATGTTTGCACATTACTGCTTGGCGGATGAATAACTGGCAAAAGTGTGGTACTTCCCCAGGCGGGCCCCTGCTAAAGAGGCCTACCACTACAACAACTACATCATCCGATATCTCATCACGTTATTCTTTCGTTGTCGAATCTCTGCTCGAATTACTGTCGTAATTAGTTTTATTTTTATAAAACCAAAGACCGGACAATACCCGTCCCAATGGAAGTTGTCTAGAGTCACTCCCATTCCGAAATGCGCAGATAAATCCAGAGTTGAAGACTACAGACCGATCGCAGTATTGTCATCTCCGGCAAAGATATTTGAGCGCGTAATCCACACGTATGTTTACGCACAAGTGGATAAATATCTTTGCACGGAACAACATGGATTTAGACAGAAAAAGTCGGTAGATACAAACTTATTAACGCTTGTAGAGTTTATTTCAGCGAGACTTGATCATGGTTCCCAGGTAGACGTTCTCTACTTCGACTTCAGAAAGGCTTTTGATAGGGTCAATAACGATATACTGTTGGCGAAACTCTACAGCATAGGCTTTGCCCCGAAACTTTTACGGCTACTCGCGGACTATCTAAGAGATCGCCAACAGTTCGTCAGGCTTGGACTCTACGAGTCTGGTCCCTATCATACGCGGTCTGGAGTCAGTCAGGGGTCAATACTGGGACCTCTCCTGTTCTTGTTGATGGTAAACGATATTCCAAGCGTACTCAAGTCCTCGAATTGCTTGCTTTACGCGGATGACCTTAAGCTCTTTATAGAGATAAGGTCTGATGCAGACTGCATGGCTCTACAGCAAGACATAGAGGCTTTGTATAGATGGAGCCACAATAACCGTATGGAGTTCAATCTATCCAAATGCTGTGCCATGACTTACGGTCGAATGTTGCACCCAATATATTTTGACTACAAAATAAACGGCGCAGACATACCTCGTTTGACCACAGTCAGGGACTTGGGAGTCACATTTGACCATAAACTAACTTTTCATGACCACATATTGTCCCTGGCGAAGGAGTCATACCGGCGGCTGGGATTCATACTCCGAAACTCTAACGACTTTCAAAATCCGCACGTCATCCGACTTAACTTCGGCGCATTAGTGCGTAGCAAGTTAGAGTCAGCTATGTGTGAGTGGAACCCTCATGAAAGCACGTATGCACTTCTACTTGAAAAGGTTCACAAAGCATTTCTTAGATATCTATACAAGAGAGTCAATGGTTACTACCCTTATCTATACCCCACCAAATTTCTTCTGGGCTCTCTGGGATATAATTCCCTACAGGTCAGACGGGAGAGAAACCAATTGATTACAATGTGTAAAATCCTCCGAGGTAAGATTGAAACACCAGAGCTTCATGAGCAATTGTGTAAATTTTATGTCCCAGACAATTACTTTCGTGCCAGAAGGCACAGTTTATTCAGGGTTCCTCAATGCCGTACGGTAGCCTGAGCTAAATCGCCCATACCGCGTTCTCTCACTTCCCTCAACGCCCTCCTGACGGCCAACCCAAAATGTGATCTGTTTGCGGATGGATGGCAGAGTATATATTGTCAGAGTGTTTGCGATATTGTGAGAGAGATGAATGAAAGTTTGTTTTATTATTATCATTGTATTTTTTTTTTATTATCAATTTTATTATTATTATTATTTTTTTGTCTAATTTTATTGTTTAATATGTTTTTATGATATTATTTTAATTATTTTGTGTGACATTTTATTTTGTAAATATTTTATTCTTAAATTTAATGTAACTTTAATTAATTAATGTAATTGGTGTGCAACCGTTTTAATTAAATAAATAAATAAATTTATTAGAACAGCGGCTTTCCCCGCTCGCAATCATGAAATATGGGAGTCGTATACCAAAACTTTAACGCCTTTTTTTGACCCCTTAGAAAGCAAATTTTCAAAAATCCTTTCTTAGCACATGTCCAGACAACGAAAACAACTTACATTCCAAGTTTCAAGTCTCTAGGATCAGTAATAATAAATAAATAAATCTTTATTTAGGATTTTAATAATTGACAGCCTCGTTGGCCCCGATTTTAGTAACTCTGCTTTCTGTGCTGTATAGGCCCTGGGTTCGATCCCCGGCCAGGTCAAACATTTGTGTGCATGAGCATGTCTGTTTGATCTGTGTCTGTGTGTTATAAGCTTATAAGCTTATATAAGTATGTATATCAGTCATCTGGTTACCATAGTACAGGCTTCTAGCCTAGTTTGGGACCAGATGACAGTGTGTGGAAGTTGTCCCATATTATTATTATTATTATTATTATTAATAATATATAGTGACTAGCGACCCGCCCCGGCTTCGCACGGGTAGCAGAAGTAGGTATAGTGAACGTTTAACAGAGTAAATTCGTGATTCATTGTATTTTAATAGATATAACCCTAATGGTTTACGCAGCGCACGCAAATTAATGACTATTTCTGTTACAATGACCTAATCTTAACACATGTATAAATTTATCATGGGCTATTTTGAAGATATTGATAAGTACTACAAACCCCTAGTACCTACATTACTTTATTCTACCACCAATACTTTTCACAGCGCATGCATATAATGTCTGTTTCGATTATTGTGACTAAACCAAAATAGATGGATAAAATTTCCGTGGACTATTTTGTAGATATTGATAAGTACTACAAACCCCTAGTACATTATATTATTCTACCATCAATGGATTTCACAGCGCACGCAAATATATGAATATGGTAATTATATTATGTGCCATCTTGGTTCACAATATTGCAGTATTTCTTACGGATCCCTATTTTTTTTTTTCAAAATCTCATATAGCTTATGTCACTCACACTGAATTAAGCTATCCGTAAGTGAAAGAATTTTTGAAATCGGTCCAGTAGTTTCGGAGCCTATTCGTTTCAAACAAAAAAACAAAAAATCAAAGTTTCTCTCTTTATAATATTAGTATACCTTACCATAGCTTTAAAATGTGTCGGTATGACGGCGGTAGGATGGAAGTTAGCACAGGAAACATTACAAGTATGACCTTTCAGGACTTGCAGCAGTTTACAATCAGGCACCGACCAGACCTTACTCAATCCAGACCTGGAGGGGAATTATATTTAATTAGATTCTTCACTCCTTTTGTTCAAAAACCTTATTATTGAATAAAGGATTTTTGACTGCCTCGATGGCGTAGAGGGCGCATGCTCGACTGCCAATCAAGAGGTCCCGGGTACGATCCCCTGGTCAGGCAGTGTTAAATATTGAATTTTTCCATTAGGAATTATCTCAATAACTGCCTGGAGTCTGGAACTGTGCCCGGTAGATGGCAATAGGCTCGCCCCCTATTACATGGGACCAATAACATACTGGCGAAATGTGGGTGTATCTACTATGGGACTGAGTCCTGGGTACACCTTTGCCTACCCCTTCGGGAAAAAGGCGTGAATGTATGTTATATATTATATGATTTTTATATGACAAAGCCTCATGATAAGCAATTTGATTAAATACGGAGAGATAGACCTCGTCAGCGTTGGTCCGCAAACGATCTAGAGAAGGAAAACTCTAACAAACCCTTGAACCTTGAACAGCATATGCGGCCTTAAAGGAATTTGACACAATCCTATGGAAAATTTACTAAATCGATGTTTTTTATTCCCCTGTTTCCTCCGAATATAATGAACCCATTCTATAAATTTATAACCTGATATTTTTATAGTGAAGTAACCTGTGTCCATGTCATTTTAATTTTTGTTATAAAACCCTTGGCTTTTTCATAGTGAACTTCCAAAAATCCCAGTTTTACTCACGTGATTGGACATTCACTACAAAAAATTTAGAGTTTGATAAACAAGAATAAAACGATAGAGACATACTTTACTTCAACTTTAAAACATCAGGATATAAATATATCAAATAGGTTTACTGTATTCGGAGGAAACAGGTGAATACAAAACATCGATTTAGTAAATTTTCCATAGGATTGTGTCAAACTGCTAAGAGGTCCTGTTAATATCAAAAGTCTTACCAACTGGATGTGATAAGCATTTTGCTGTCGCTGCTGAATCTGCAGAAACTGATTGGACGCGCGTCGCCGATCTATTGACATACAATTTATAATATTACTAGCTGTACCCCGCGGTTTCACACGCGTAGTGTTCGTTCCCGTGGGAATATCGGAATAAGAAGTACCCTATGTGTTAATCCAGGGTCTAAACTATCTACATACCGAATTTCGGCTCAATCGATTCAGTAGTTTTGGCGTGAGATAGTAACAAACATGCATCCATACTCAGCCTATGCGGAAGAATACTTATTACATTTCACGCGAAACTTGTATCAAAAACCTTAGCTAGCACCTTTTTCTTGATCTTTCATTTGTTGCTATCAGTAGCAGAATAATAAAGTTATAAACATACTATTACACATTACACAACATACTGAACGGACTGTTTTGCTCGTCTTCAAATAAAAACTACCTGTCAATGTAATGCTTATTGTTAGTATTTTTGTTTATTAAGTATACCTTACACTATATTTTTATAGTTGTAATAATTGACAACAAGATTATTATGCATAATTGTCTACTCGTAGCGACCTAAGAATTTTCTTTAGAACTCAGGGGAGAGTGGAAGACTAGCGCCCACGACTCAGGGTATCCTAGTGTGGGGGCTAGGGACTCCATTATAGCCTGGGGATTGGTCTGCATATCATGTAAATTTTTTAATTAATTAATTTGCACCTTTATAATGCTAGGTACATGTAAAATTTAGTTTATGTTTAGTATAGTAATATATAGCGGATCAATTTACTTATAAGCTAATGTACCTATCTTTTTGGGAAATTAATAATTAAATTTGCACCAACTAAAAAGTAATTTTCTGCGTATGCTTGTTGCTCGATGATCAGGCACTAATCGTTGGTCGCGAGTATAGCCACAGAATAATAAATAGTACTAGTATAGCTTCAGGCGAAGTTGCATGCACGTGCTCGCCCGCCTTGATAGATTTCCAAGGTCACCTGTAAATCCGTCACCTTAAGGATAATTTTTTGTAGTGTAACAATAAGGTTTTTATCTATATATCTCTCTATGATTATGATAATGTTAGTATCCATACCTGACTGCAGTATATAGACACATGTGAAGCCTTCCTCTGAGACTCTTGTTTGGCGGCCGCCCTCACACTGCCTGATATGGATAACTCTTCTCGGGCCAATGTTAAACTGTAACAATGAAATATTAACAATATAATTGGATAGCATCGGTTATACGATTTTTTCGAACAGAAACTATCAAGTTTCTGTTCGAAAAAATCGTATAACGTATCCAATTATATTGTTAATATTTCATTGTTATAGTTACAGTTTAACATCACACAAAAAAATCACTATCAAGTGGCTTCGCTCTCTCCAGCGTTTGAGATAAATTACTTTAAAAAAATGTTCGAAACGAATTTTGACTCTTTTTTTCTTTTTTTGCGTGACTGTAAAACATAAACATACATTCACGCCTTTTTCCCGAAGGGGTAGGCAGAGGTGTACCCAGGACTCAGTCCCATAGTAGATACACCCACATTTCGCCAGTATGTTATTGGTCCCATGTAATAAGGGGCGAGCCTATTGCCATCTACTGGGCACACTGTAAAGACTGTAAAGATACCTAAATTGTGTTTAATTTGTAGTTTTTATGTTGACTATTAAAGTGTGTTTGTATAATTGTTGTAATTGACAGCCTCGTTGGTGCAGACGGTAGTAACTCTGCTTTCTGTGCCACAGGCCCCGGGTTTGATCCCCGGCCAGGTCAAACATTTGTGTGCATGAACATGTCTGTTTGATCTGTGTTTGGGTGTTATAATCGTATTTAAGTATGTATATCAGTCATCTGGTTACCATAGTACAGGCTTCTAGCCTAGTTTGGGACCACGTGACCGTGTGTGGAAGTTGTCCCATATTATTATTATTATTATTATAATTATTTTTAATGAGTGTTTGTGTAATTGTGTATTTCTTTTTTGCGGATGAATAACTGACAAAGGTGTGGTACGTCCCCAGGCGGCCCCCTGCAAAAGAGGCCTACCACTACAAAATATAACAGTATAATTTGTTGGTGTAACTAAGTGTCATTGTATAATAATTGTGAATAATAAAATTATTGTGAACTTTCCAGTGTTTTTGTATAATTCAGAGTTTTGTTTTATTTGTATTTTTTATCTAGACTGTTGAGTATTTGTATAATTCAGTGTATAATATTGTTTATTTATAAAAATACCAAATTATAATAATAAGCAATTATGTTTTCATTTGAATAATTAGAATAATTTATCGTAATTATGTATGTTTACCCTATAAGGCTTGTTCTTAAACTCCAGCGAAGGAGTCCTGCACCCTATAATACGGGTCTTTGAGCCTAGTTTAGGGTACAGGTGCTCTAAAATTATCTAATAATTCTGTAAATGCCTTATTCAATAAAGTTTTTATTTATTTATAATTTACTAATTAGAATGACAAATGTATTTGTATATTTCAATGTATTTTGTTATAAACGTTTTTTTTAAGTAGACTGTTAATAGACATCAATCATCCCGGGTTCAATTCTCAGGTCAGGCAAGTGTTAAAAATTGGATTTTTCCATTAGGAATTATCTCAATAACTGCCTGGAATCTGGAACTATGCCCGGTAGATGGCAATAGGCTCGCCCCCTATTACATGGGACCAATAACATACTGTCGATATGTGGGTGTAACTACTATGGGACTGAGTCCTGGGTACACCTCTGCCTACCCCTTCGGGAAAAAGGCGTGAATGTATGTTTTGTTAATAGACATATTTGAATAATTATAATATTTGTATATTAAAAATTGTTTGTAGTGGTAGGCCTCTTTTGCAGGGGGCCGCCTGGGGAAGTACCACACCTTTGCCAGTTATTCATCCGCCAAACAGTAATGTGCAAACATTACTGTGTTCCGGTCTGAAAGGCAATGTTACCAGCGAAATTACTGGGCATGATGATATTCAACAACTCATATCTCAGGGTGACTCAGAGGCGCAGTGCAGTGCCGCGCAAATTTTGAATTTTAAAACACTGGGTGGCACCGTGTCCGATATGGGCAATCATGATGCTTACCATCAGGCACCTGATTAGCTCGTCTTGTCACTCACTATCATAAAAAAATAATAATAATAATAATTCTTAAATTATACAAATATGTCTATAAACACATATTTTTTTTGTAATGTTTAAGTATATAATATAATATTCCAATGTCTCACCGTTTCTTAGCCCTAGGCAGTGAGTACCTAGCTATAAATATTCTAGCTTGCCTGAGGTCGGGCGGACCCTCATGGTACCAGGTGCCCTCTCGGCCTCGGTCTCGAGATATACGGGCCTCCTCTTCTTCTAGCTTCTTGTTTATTGCGTCTTCACCTAGGCTGGAATCAAATTATTTATTTATTCAAAATTAGTAAGGCGCACCCAACTACTTGATACAACTAATATTATTACAATCTGAAATGAGAAGAATAATTTCACCCTCGGGCGGGATTCGAACCACGCACCATTCCGCGTGGTGGGGCACTCTAGCACTTGAGCTACCGTGGAGGCATCAAGCATCGGCCAAATTTTTCTATCCCGGCGTGTGTGTTTATCTATAGGTGACGCCTTTTGTATTCTATCTACTGACAAGTAAAATATAAAATACAATTATTACATTAAATAAAACAATAGAATAAAAATAATGTCAAATTAATAATAACAAATTAGGTAAAATTCTATTGGAATTCAATAACACAATGTCAAGATAAAATTAGGATTACTAGTACAAATATATGACAGCCTCTTTGGCTCAGATGGTAGTAACTCTGCTTTCTGTGCCGCAGGCCCCGGGTTCCATCCCCGGCCAGGTCAAACATTAGTGTGCATGAATATGTCTGTTTGATCTGTGTCTGGGTGTTAAGAGCTTATATAAGTATGTATATCAGTCATCTGGTTACCATAGTACAGGCTTCTAGCCTAGTTTGGAACCAGATGACAGTGTGTGGAAGTTGTCCCATATTATTATTAAATATATTTTCAATTCATAATAATTTATTTAGCGTAATTGGTAGAGTGCCCACTGATAGGTGCTACAAAAAAAAACAAGTGGATTAAAATCCCACTAGTGGGTGAAATTTTCCATCAAATTATTAACATTGTTTGTAAACTTATGTACTTACTAACTAAGCAGGTCTCGTAAACGCACCCTCCTCTCAGCAGGACCCTCACCAAACAGACACACTGGCTCACCCAGCTGTCTTAGACTTCTGCGGACCTGAATTATAAACATTTATTATATTATAGCTTCTAGCTATTAAAAGTCGTCCACTAATATAAAATTGAATTTATATTTTTTTGCATAAATGAAAGATTCATAAGAAAAAAAAATCATTTTTAATCTAGTACCGAAAACACGCTGATAGTACCCAAACGAGCACGGACCTGTAGTGACGTCACAATGTTATAAAGTACCATACATAACTATAACATTGCTACGTCACAAAAATAGCGATCAATCGTAGCGCGTTCGTGATCAAGTGACTCATAATGAAGTTTTATCAATTTTTAATTACTTATAATTAATTAATATATATATTTTTAATGATTTTTGAATCAGATGATACATCATTTTAAACTTTCAAATTACTCAATTGTGTCCCACATTTCACCAGTATGTTATTGGTCCCATGTAATAGAGGGCGAGCCTATTGCCATCTACCGGGCACAGTTCCAGACTCCAGGCAACATTCATAATTCATCCATACTCACAAACTTTAGCATTTATAATATTTATAAGTACGATTACTAGCCTCCGTGGCGTAGAGGGCGCATGCTCGACTGCCAATCAAGAGGTCCCGGGTTCTATCCCCAGGTCAGGCAAAGTGATAAATATTGGATTTTTCCATTAGGAATTATCTCAATAACTGCATGGAGTCTGGAACTGTGCCGGTAGATGGCAATAGGCTCGCCCCCTATTACACAGGACCAATAACATACTGGCGAAATGTGGGTGTATCTACTATGGGACTGAGTCCTGGGTACACCTCTGCCTACCCCTTCGGGAGAAAAGGCGTGAATGTATGTATGTATATGTATATGTATACCTCATCGTCATCAGTGGACACATTCAGTTGTCGAGCTTTCCGTCTCCGTTCAAACTCTTCAAGCAGCGCTTTCTTATCTTTTGACATTTCATCTTCAAGCTCCATGTATTCTGAAATAAAGGATATATAATGTACTACCCGGCTATATAGCTGGGTCAGCCCCCTCCCCTGGTATAGAGCTATCTGGCTCCCCCCTATAGAGCCACATATAGCACTATGTGCGGGCAGCAGTCTCTCCGGGCCCAAGTATTACAACTGCTGCGTGAGACAAGACAAGCAACAAGCGGCTCCATCTAGGACACATTTACACATATCTATAGTTTATGGCGGACTATGATCCAGATATGTTCCAGGTGATGATGACCACACAACATGACAGTGTCCATTCTATATGTAGTATTATTATCTTTTCTGTGCTTTGCAGCTCAAGCAGTATTATTTAAGGATGCTCAGATCCGACAAATATTAAGGCATTAAAATGTGGAAAATATTTTTATAATTATGTAAAAAAAAATCGAGTTTTCTTTTTTTAATAAGATCTTTCGCATCAACCTTTTCAATATTGGATCAAGGCGTTGCGATCCAATTCAGAATCCAGATAGAGATTCAAAGGAGTAGCAGCACACCGGGCACAGTACCTCGGAACCCCGGGGTCGCTCACCGAGATTGTCGGCAACCTGAAAGGGCTGCTGAAATTCTTCGGAGAGCTAGGGTGGCTCGAGTGAAGAATCACACCCCACCCACACGCAAAATAGGCGCAATGTCGTCGAGTTGCGGAGAACTGCCTGCGTATTTGACTTGACTTGACTTGACTAGAGATTTAAAATGGCACAATCACGCCTTAATCCCGAAGAGATAGGCAGAAGTGTACCCAGGACTCTGATCCCATAGTAGGTACACCCACATTTCACATACAGGATAGTTTTAAAAACCGTAGGAAACTGTGAAACAGCAAAAGAAAATCGTACCATTTGAAATCTGTATATCTCCCAGCTCCTGTCCGCTTGTTTCTTCCACTTCTCCCCTCGCTGCGGCTGCGAGCGCAGCCAATCGGGCCTTCTCTTGCTCCTCCAGCGACCCATAGTGGATTGTTTTAGTTCTTTTCACCAAAATTACATCTTCATCATCCGACATCTTTTGAGGTTATGTTTTTGTTGACGGCACTAAATTAATTGATAGGTTATTGTTTGGATGAGTTGAAAAGAAGGTATAAATTTATTTGATTTGTAAATGTAGGTATAACTTGTGTTTAATTAATGAAAATGATAAAAAATGTATGCATAGCGTCCAACCAACAACAGAGAAACAAGCCGGAATACATTTCATTTCACGCATCCCTTACCACCACTGAGCATATAAACTTACCACTGTAAAATTATAACATAAATGTATTTGAATTACGTTTAGAATAATTCTGCTTGAAATGGAACGGTTACCATAGACAATAACTTTAATGATACCCTACGTATAAAAGTGCCCTTGGCAATGGGAAAATGTAAATTTACCAATTCATAGAAAAATATGTATACCTAATTAAAATTCAATAAAATGACCGAAGGCTTCTCATCTCACCCTGTTGCACTAACCACTGGTTGTTTGTTACTTTATCAATTTAAGAAGAAAAACCAAGCTTGCTCCCTATTACATGGGACCAATAACATATTGGTGAAATGTGGGTGTCCCTACTACGGAACTGAGTTCTAGGTACATCACCTCTGCTTAGCCTTTCGGGAAAATGACGTGATTGTATGTTATGTTATTATAATTCATTGTAAAATCTTATGGTAAAATCATATTATGCTACTTTCAAATTCTCAAACATGCCCATTGACTTAATATATATAAAAAAGATATTAGCTAAGGTCAGGTACCTTAGCTGATGTAGGTAACTTTTTGGTACATACTACATATGTACCAAAAAGTATGTATCATAATCAAGAGTCTAGAGTTCTTACCACAATATTATTGTGGTAAGTATTTATAGTGGCTACAGGAAAGCCCTTGCTAATAAATCACGAAACATAATTATTCAATAGGTGGAGGTTAAGCAGCTATGCTTCTGATTCAAATATTATTATAATGTGTCATAATCTAAGCCGTTAGAAGTCCACCGCTGGACATAGAACTCCCTCTAGGGTATTTTGTTAATGCTTGCTACGCTTGGCAGATTGGCAGGCGGGTTGGTGAGCGCAATTCAATGGTTTTACGTAAAGGACACTGCTGCCCCGTCCTCTGACTATAGAGGGTGGAGTACTATTCTGAAGACGGCTAAAAAAATGTTGTGGATGCTAGGTAGAAATCAATTAATAATGAATACCCACTGATAAAGTTTTTAATAGTAGGCCAAGAGTCAGAAGGTTATCAATTATTTTGATAAAGAAGTGTTGTTTATTTTATTATCATAATGTAATAATTATTATCATAACAATAAAATAACAGAGGTTTTCCCTATGTGTTTACAGTATGTTCTCTTATGGTAGTGTCAGTAGTTACTGCTGTTGCTAAGTTTAATTTAATATAGTAGGTATATTTAACTCCATTTGTCTCATAGATCTCCGGGTTCGATTCCCGGCCAGATCTAACATTTGTGTGCATGAACATGCTGTTTGATCTGTTTTTTTCTTTTTTTTTTATGATAGTAAGAGACAAGACGAGCAAATCAGGTGCCTGATGGTAAGCATCATGTTTGCCCATATCAGACACAGTGCCACCCAGTGTTTTAAAATTCAAAATTCTGCGCGGCACTGCACTGCGCCTGCCACCCTGAGATATCAGTTGTTGAATCTCGTCATGCCCAGTAATTTCACTGGTAACATTGCCCTTCATACTGGAACACAGTAATGTTTGCACATTACTGCTTGGCGGATTAATAACTGGCAATGGTGCGGTACTTCCCCAGGCGGCCCTCTGCAAAAGAGGCCTACCACTACAAACTGTGTCTGGGTGTTATAAGCTTATATAAGTGTACATATATATATCATTATATCAGTCATATTTTTTAGTAATTTATATCATTATACCAGATGACTGATTCTGTGAAATTTGTTTAAAAATCCTTTAATTTTTATTTTAATGTATTTAATTAATAATGTTAGTTTGGGCATTACATCTAAGATTTAATATCTAAGCGGCATAAGTAACGGAATAAATTTTATCTAGCCTACACTAATCGAGACAAACAAAAAAAATACACCTTGTATTGCATTAAGGCAAATAGGTGCAGACTGAGAATTGTATACCTACCCAAGACGGGACAAACCCAATCTTACAAGTTTAAATAAATATGTGAATAATTACAATTGAAGTCAGTCTGGTCAATCCTCTGTGCAAAACAACTTGTGTGAGTATTTCACTTGTCCAAAGAAAATTTATATTTATACGTGAAAAGTGAATAAATCAGACGGATTTACGTTCTTGCTTATTGAATACACAATCTAACCAATTGGAAGTTTATTCTTGTGAACAGCCATGTCGAGTAACGTTTGAATCACTATGATAATAACGATCTGCGTAAATTATTTTGGTATTACAATATACCAAAATATATTATATTATACCGTAAAAAGCTAAATTATAGTCAAAAAAACTTACACCACTACTATGTTTATAATATATTATTGTCAAAGTAAAACTTAATCATGCAAATATTATTTTTCAGAGTAATGTCATTGAAAAGCATCTTCTTTGTCTTCGTTTTGATCAGCATTGCTGGGCTAAGTACAGCTAGTTATGGTCCCAAGGAATCAAACGATGAGTATGAACCAGGTACATACCGCAACCACTATCTGGACATGATTCCTGGAGCTTACGATGGAACTTACAAACGAGTCACTGATGACGTCAGTATTCAAGGCAAATCGACCTACGGAAATCCAGACCCGGTTTACACAAAGGATACTGAAGGCTCAATAACGTATGATGGAATTGGTGGTCCAGGACTTACAGATTACAAGACTAAGATTACATACGTACCTCATGGTAAACAGGATACTGTTATCAATATTGATGGCGGAGAGGTTCCAACAATGGTTGGTAGAACGAGAAATACTGGCGTAAATCTGAGCCCAGAATGGATAGCTTTCTTTGTTGCTTTATTTGCATCAATAAATGGTTAGATTTAATTTATAATGATGAATAATGGTAAATATCCCGTTAAAAATCATGTATAACTATAATAGTTTCAAATTATATATTGTGTAAACCTAATTATTTTTTATGAATGTGGTGTAGTTACCTAACTTTTATATTATAACGCTTATGTAGGTAGATACTAGTTGTATGACTGATATTAAAGAATGTATCCGAGTGTCAATTGTGGTATGCAATCAATAATAAGAGAAATAAACAAATATATAATTAAAATAAATAAGTTTAATACAATTGTACTTATTGTTTTATTGAAGCTTTTTTGCAATTAATTTTAATTTCAGGTCAATGTGTACCCTATTCTATTATACCTATATCTACCTAATTAATTATTAATGTTATAAGGGGAGATAGGACTCGTCAGCGTTGGTCTGCAACCTATCTATAAAATAAATAAATCTATATAGAGAAGGAAAACTCGAACAAACCCGGTATGTCCACTACGTCAGGTGCAAGTAGGGAACAATCTAAAATAGGTGGCAGTCCTACTAACAAACGGGTATTGTGTTCTGTGAACCAAACTGGCTCTGCACGTATCGATATATCGTTCCTGCGGATTCAGCCAGTGAGGTCGAGAGGGTGACGTAGGCTCTGGGCAAACCTGCGTTTCCTTATGTCGTCCTAGGTGACAACTTATCTGTAAATATTATTCTAAATGCTCTATGCAGACCTTATGTTCACAGCATCTGCCAAAGACGTCAATATAGTATTGTTATTTATGGCTGATATTATAGAATGTATCTAAGTGTAAAATGTATGGCAATTGAAAAAAAAAAATTAATAAAGAAATTCAATACATTATTTATTGCAGTTTTATGCATATAATTTTAATTTCAATTCAATGTACATCCTATGCTATCTATATCTAATATATTATTATTTTTAGTTTTGTATAATCTACCTGTAACTGCACACAAACGTATATATTTGTACATTTTCAACAATTATAATATTACGCACAATTTTCTCTAAAAACACCACTGTTTTTAAAATAATTGTTATCAAATCTGGGAAAACATATATGATCACCGTGCACTTGCAACCCTGGAATCTTAAAATAAGAAACTTTTTAGCTTTACTCTTTAATCTATGATAATCATTGTTTACGTCAGTGGGTTTATAAAATTGTAAATTGAAAATTTCAGCAAGAATCCATAAACAATAGCAAATCTATACAAAATCTTTTTCCCCAAACCAATGGCCGTGCAAAATACGTGATAATAAAGAAGGTACAGACACATAACCTCATTTCGAGTGTGAGGCGTTAGTCTAATATTTGTCGAATTTTTGCTTGTAATACTCTTGTGATTGAAGCGATGGCGCTGCAACTGTCCCGGCGCGAGGTGGAGGACCTTCGCTCGTCTCTGGACCGCGCCATATATAGAACTATTGGAAAATCTGATAGCTCTTTGCTCTCCACTGTGTCTTCATGTTTAACCAATGGGTAAGTGGTTTTCAACAATATTATGGGACAACTTCCATACTCGGACTACTAGTCCCAAACTAGAAGCCTGTACTATTTATTCGATTTCATAGCTACACTACATATTATAGAATGGACACTGTCATCCGCCCACCAATCGGGCCTTCCTCTCGCCCCGCGAACGAGATTGAGACCTACACGAGCCCCGCTTGTATGGGAAATCACCTTACACACACTTGCATATGTACAAAAATCCATGTGTGTGCTGTCTGTGTAGTAGGTTGTTATAGCGCCGCTCTTATATGGGAATTGAGTGGAGTGTCTGGAGTGTGCCCTTGTACTACCTAATCTGTGACCCAAACTTGGTTGGCCACCATACCATGTACGATCATCTGGTGCACTGTCCGACTGAACTGGCATCCGGCGAACATTATTATTATAATTACTTGGTATGGTGGTATGGTCACTTGCACATCAAAGATGTTTGATTGTGTGGGGTAAATGTAAAGTGGACTCCTTTTCCGCACTTAGATTCTAATCTGGTCCGTTGTGCAGATTGTGTAGGGTGGACACCGTACCAAACAAAGGTACAGCGGTACAGCTGTACCATCAAACTTTGTTTGTTTGTGCTATGTGTTACACTTCATTTTACTGTTAGTGGGAAACTAGAATTATTAATTTGATCAAAACATTTTGGCTAATATCCTATAATATGTGTAACACCAAACAAATATAATCTTGTGGTTGGTTTTACCAACCAAAAATTAAAAAGAAATTTAATTTTGAGAAGAAAAATATATAAAAATTTGAATCTTTACATACATGTTTTAATCTAAATCGGATGCTTTAATGTCGTTTTTGTAATAATTGATCAAAAAATTAATTTTTCGGCTTTTTCATTGACTAGTCGGTTGCGTAATTTTGTGTGAACAATGCCAAAGGTAGAAACTCTTTCAACTGACGCTGAGGAGGCTATCACCCCAAATAGTGGTGTTACTCCTCACTACAGGGTAAATCTTTGCTTGTTCCTCTTCATCAGACATTTTTTTGTGACATCTACTACTCAAGCGGTGTAACATTGTTAAACTCTTCCTCGACGAACTTTTAAATGGTTTATATCTACATGTTTTTCCCCATAAAGTTCCCAAATTCTGTCTTTTTGGCGCCATATTTTTTGTGAATCCGTATGACAAAACAAATAAATCAATAAAATCGTGATTCTTTTTGATTATTTAAAAAATCGTGATTTATTGGATTTATTTAAACAATAATGTTCTTTCCAAAAAAGTTATTTAGCCTTTTTGAATTTGACAGACTTTTTGAACAAGAGCACTGAAAAAGTGATTTTCATTACAGGTATGAACGTCGTAAGATAATAGACCGTCTCTCCTCCCACATAGACTCAAAGAAAGCCAGCAAGCTAGCTGACAAGGTGATAGCTCTCGCCCAGGAGCTGGTCTCATCCTCCAAGAGTCAGAAGAGGAAGCATGACTCGGACAAGGACAGAGATGTTAAAAGGTAATATTTTTGAATTGCTGGTTAAAAGCATCTTATAGTCCATCAAATATAAGAAGTATCCTTTGTCGCTTTATCTTTTCAAGGCGAAATAACATTGCATAGATGCAACTCACACTATTTAAATAAACTTCGCCGTAAAATCATGGAATTATTAATTGTAATTATTGAGTATTTGAAAAAAAAAGTTGTTATTTTTTTTTTTTTAATCCTACTATAATTATAAATGCGAAAGTTTGTGAGGATGGATGGATGGATGTTTGTTACTCTCTCACGCCAAAACTACTGAACCCATTAGGCTGAAATTTGGTATGTAGGTAGCTTAGACCCTGGAATAACAGATGCGGTACTTTTTTCCTGATATTCCCACGGGAACGATGACAACGCGGGTGAAACCGCCTGGCTTAGCTAATAGTTTAATAAAAATTATCTATCCTTTGATTCAAAACACTTTAAAAATATATTTTTTGATCAATTGTAAGTAATTCAAAATTAATAAAATTTCTATATGAGTCACTTGATTACAAACGCGCCACGATTGGGCGTTAACATTGTGACGTCATTATGTCAAACGAATCTCACGGTAATACTGTGTTTGACTGTAAATATTCGAAATTTAGAGCAAAAAATGTATCTATTACTGCTTTAATTTTGTTTAGTTATGTGTTTTAGGCCCACTTTCACGCTAATTGGGGCTATTTAAAAAATATATTTAGTAGTTGTTGACATTTTGACGTCACAAGTGGTATCGGGTACGTTCGGGAACTGTTAGCGCGTTTTAGGTAAATACTGTGTTCAAATTTAAATTTTTAATTTGATATAACTGTGTAATTAAAAAAATAACTAAAAATAATTTTGTTAGTACTTTTCTTTGTAGTGGTAGGTCTCTTTTGCAGGGCGCCGCCTGGGGAAGTACCACACCTTTGCCAGTTATTCATCCGCCAAGCAGTAATATGCAAACATTACTGTGTTCCGGTATGAAGGGCAATGTTACCAGTGAAATTACTGGGAATGATGAGATACAACAACTCATATCTCAGGGTGACAGGCGCAGTGCAGTGCTGCGCAGACTTTTGTATTTTAAAATACTGGGTGGCACTGTGTCTGATATGGGCAATCATGATGCTTACCATCAGGCACCTGATTAGCTCGTCTTGTCACTCACTATCATAAAAAAAAAAAAAAAAAAATTTGAATCAACACTTACACTTACTTAAACTGGTGGACTTTTCTGTGTTTTCCAGATCTCGCCATGAAGACAAAGAAGACAGAAGGGACAGAGAAGATAGGAAGGATAAGGAAGACAAGAACGGCACAGAGATGTCTCTCGTATTGGACGGCTCGGAGACCATCGGTTCCAAGATAACAGGACTCAGCGCTGATAGGATTAAGGTATTCTATCTATACTAATATATAAAGAGGGAAAGTGATTCACTGACTGACTTATCAATGCAGGGCCAAAACTGCTGTACCCATTATGATGAAATTTGGACAGTAGATTATTTTTAAAGCCTAGACAAGTAATTTAAATTCCAACCCTAAGTGTGCACAAATACTGACTCAAAAATGTAAAGAATTAGTATGCTTAACTAACTCTACCAAAAAGACGACTACAGTGTCTTTTTGGAAATATAATATGTATTTTGGATATACCAAAATTCTCACGGGAGCGGAGTCCCGCAGGACCTCTAGTTTATAGAATCCTAAATGACTCGCTGACTAAAATGCAACGCCGAGCCTAAACCACTGATCCTAGAGACTTGAAACTTGGAATGTAGGTTCTTTTCGTTGTCTGGACGTGTGCTAAGAAAGGATTTTTGTCAAAACGAGCAAATCAGGTGCCTGATGGTAAGCATCATGATTGCCCATATCAGGCACAATGCCACCTAGTGTTTTAAAATTCTGCGCGGCACTGCACTGCGCCTGTCACCCTGAGATATTAGTTGTTGTAACATTGCCCTTCAGACCGGAACACAGTAATGTTTGCACATTACTGCTTGGCGAATGAATAACTGGCAAAGGTGTCGTACTTCCCCAGGCGGTCCCCTGCAAAAGACTACTACAAACGAGACCAGATGACCGTGTGTGGAATTTTATATCTCTTGTAGTGGCAGGCCTCTTTAGCAGGGGGCCGCCTGGGGAAGTACCACACCTTTGCCAGTTATTCATCCGCCAAGCAGTAATGTGCAAACATTATTGTGTTCCGGTATGAAGGGCAATGTTACCAGCGAAATTACTGGGCATGATGGGATTCGTCAACTCATATCTCAGGGTGACAGGCGCAGTACAGTGCCCCGCAGAATTTTGAATTTTAAAACACTGGGTGGCACTGTGTCTGATATGGGCAATCATGTTGCTTACCATCAGGCACCTGATTAGCTCGTCTTGTCACTCACTATCATAAAAAAAATATAATTATTATACACACATGTCATGGGTCCGTATCTGTACAATAAGTTGACAGACAGAATTACTGATGCTCCTGATATGACTTTTTTTAAGTCTCGACTGAAGCGCTGGTTGGTCGAGCAGACGTTTTATACGTAGTTATGAGAAGTTTTTAAATTATTAATTATACCGCTCGTGTCTACAGAACACTGTACGAGATTATGTTTCTTATTCTTAACTGCTAGTGTTTAGATATATAAAGTAGGACTAAGTCTTGTGATGAATTTTAAAAGTTTGACACATCAATTGATTTTAGAAGAAATAAATGAATTATGAACTATATCTGTGTATTGTAAGACTTTATGTTCGAGCTTATAATGTATTCGTAGGTGATGATGGCGAACGCTCAGAAGGAAATAGAAGAGCGGAAGCGCGCCTTACTCGCTTTAAAAGGTCCGAGCGGCGTGGAGGCCGCGGCGGCCACCGCAGGCTCGCTCAAGGCTCAGATCATGGGCAAGGCCCCCGCCCCGCCTGGACTTATCAAGCCACAACTTTACTCCAAACCCGGTGAGAATTTTATTTTTCTTTTGTGGACCCACACGAATGTATTGCCAGTGTCAAGTTATATTATTGTTGTAAGTTAATATGGGGCAAGCCTGGTCGAGTCACAGCTCTAGTAAAGTGGTGGTCTTTACAAGAAGCTGCCGGTATTTTGGTGGGAACAAAGTAATGTATGCACATTACTGCGTGGCGGATGAATAGCTGGCAAAGGTGTGGTACTTCCCCAGGCGGCCCCTGCAAAAGAGGCCTACCACTACTGGATGCAGACCGCTTACAACGGGACTGGATGGAAATCTAAGGGGGAGGTCAATGTTCAGCAGTGGACGTCCTATCGCTGAGATGATGATGATGAAAGATAAATATGAAAATCTTTTTATTGACAGCAATAAAAGACATTATACATACATACATACAGTCACGCCTTGTTCCTATTGGGGTAGGCAGAGACTACTTCTTCCCACTTGCTACGATCCTGACATACAACTTTCGCTTCTTCCACTTTCATCACATTCTTCATGCATGCTCGTTGGTTGTTGGTACTTTTGACCTGGCCTTTCCTTAAGATAACATCAAGACATTATACACATAATAATAAACAAAATCAAACTCAGAATTATAAGGATAAACTGTGCGCCGCGGTTTCACCCGCGTAGTCTTCGTTCCCGTGGGAATGTCGGGATGAAAAGCACTTTTTATGTTATTTCAGGGCCTAAACTATCTATACACCGAATTTTAGCCCAATCGGTTCAGTAGTTTTAGCGTGAAAACGGAACAGACATAAACAAAAAACAGTGCTAGCGCTGTTTTTATGTGTTATCTAGATGGCGCTGGAGTTGAGTTAGAACTCGGTAGCGTTTTATTCACCTTATAAAAACGTAACTTTAGATTTTAGATTGTACAGCGATATGAGGTTTATAATATTAGTAAGACAATTGACAATATTAGTAAGATAAGACTATACTATGTGGTCTGTTAATACATTATGTACATTTTTACGTGACCTTATATTTGTTCCAGCGGCGGTCCCTATGTCTGCTGAGGAGTTGGAAAAGCAACAGAAAATAGCTGAACTCCAAGCCAGAATACAAAGGAAATTAGCCGGTATGTGTAATTAGAAGCAGGGCTCGTTAAAAAAAATATTTTTTTATGATAGTGAGTGACTAGATGAGCAAATCAGGTGCCTGATGGTAAGCATCATGATTGCCCATATCAGACACAGTGTCACCCAGTGTTTTAACATTCTAAATTCTGCGCGGCACTGCAAACTCTTCATGCCCAGTAATTTCGCTGGTAACATTGTCCTTCAGACCGGAACATAGTAATGTTTGCACATTACTGCTTGGCGGATGAATAACTGGCAAAGGTGTGGTACTTCCCCAGGCGGGCCCCTGCAAAAGAGGCCTACCTCTACAAGAGAGTTTAGTTATAAAACATAAATCAATTTTCCAGGTGGAGCCCTACAGGCCGCCGGTACGGGACCGGCGCCCCTCATTCTAGACAGAGAAGGTCGTACCATAGACACGACGGGGAAGAGAGTTCAACTAACCCACGTAGCTCCCACACTGAAGGTAAACCAATAGATTTTATAACCTGCCTCGGTGGCGTAGAGGGCGCATGCTCGACTGCCAATCAAGAGGTCCCGGGTTCGATCTCCAGGTCAGGCAAAGTGATAAATATTGGATTTTTCCATTAGGAATTATCTCAATAACTGCCTGGAGTCTGGAACTGTGCCCGGTAGATGGCAATAGGCTCGCCCCCTATTACACGGGACCAATAACATACTGGCGAAATGTGGGTGGACCTAACCTATTATGAAATGATTACTTTTAGTTCTTGCTTATTGTATATAGACCACTGTACTCGACCAAATTGTCGTGCAAATATTTACCAATATACATAGTAATTAATAATAATAATAATATGGGACAACTTCCACACACGGTCATCTGGTCACAAACTAGGCTAGAAGCCTGTACTATGGTAACCAGATGACTGATATACATACTTATATAAGCTTATAACACACAGGGACAGATCAAACAGACATGTTCATGCACACAAATGTTTGACCTGACCGGGGATCGAACCCGGGCCCTGCGGCACAGAAAGCAGAGTTACTACCGTCTGAGCCATTGAGGCTGTCAAAACTTATACTGTAACTACTACTTATACTGTAAACTTATACTGTATGTAACTTATTTAAATTTCTTATTATCTTATTTAAATGTCATGTCTTTGAAAATGTCAGGAATTTTATTAAATAGCGTGATTGTATTGTTATGTTATGTTTAAATTCTTCAATTCAATCGACAGCCTCGTCGGCTCACATGGTGGTAACTCTGCTTTCTGTGCCGCAGGCCCCGGGTTCGATCCCCGGCTAGATCAAACATTTGTGTGTATGAATATGTCTGTTTGATCTGTCCCTGTGTGTTATAAGCTTATATAAGTATGTATATCAGTCATCTGGTTACCATAGTACAGGCTTCTAGCCTAGTTTGGGACCAGATGACCGTGTGTGGAAGTGGTCCCATATTAGATTACTCCTTATTTCGACCATTTTACATAATATTACACAGTACAACATAATAACTTAAAATTTAAGCTATAACTAAAAAGTGATTGGTCAACAATGGGCGGCCTTATCGTTTTAAGCGATAAGTTGCCTGGAAGAGATCTTCCAGGCAACCAGTCTGGACGGTAAGGTGTATGATAGGAAGAGTAGGGGTGGGATCGGGTACAAAATTATTACACAACTTATATAATTATATACACTATACATAATTTGTCATACATAATATACTACACATTTATAACTTAACATACATTCACGACTTTTTCCCGAAGGGGTAGGCAGAGGTGTACCCAGGACTCGGTCCCGCAGTAGATACACCCACATTTCGCCAGTATGTTATTGGTCCCATGTAATAGAGGGCGAGCCTATTGCCATCTACCGGGCACAGTTCCAGACTCCAGGCTGTTATTGAGATAATTCCTAATGGATAAATCCAATATTAAACACTGCCTGACCTGGGGATCGAACACGCGACCTCTCGATGGGCAGTCGAGCATGCGCCCTCTACGCCACCGAGGCAGACACATTTATACATAATATATAATATGATATATATAATATGATTGTTATTAATTGAATTGAAGGCGAACATAAGGGCGAAGCGCCGCGAAGAGTTCCGCGCGCAGTTGACAGCGCAGACGCCGGAGCCGACGACAGAAGCGGCGTGGCACGACGCGCGCGTGCAGGCCAAGCCCGCGGGCCGGGCGCGGCGCCCGCTGCGGTTCCACGAGCCCGGACGGTTCACGCAGATGGCTGAGAGGTTGAGGATGAAGGTCACTATATATATATATTCTTCTTTTATCGACCCCCTGGGGAAGTACCACACCTTTGCCAGTTATTCATCCGCCTAACAGTAATGTGCGAACATTACTGTGTTCCGGTTTGAAGGGCAATGTTACCGGCGAAATTACTGTTTCAACAACTAATATCTCAGGGTGACAGACGCAGTGCAGTGCCGCGTAGGGTTTTGAATTTTAAAACACAGGGTGGCACTGTGTCTGATATGGGCGATCATGATGCTTACCATCAGGCACCTGATTTGCTCGTCTTGTCACTAACATAAAAAAAAAATAAGTTAACAATTTTTTATTTTGTTAACTATGTATATCAGTCATCTGGTTATCAAACTAGGCTAGAAGCCTGTACGGCTTCTAGCCTAGTTTGGGACCAGATGACCGTGTGTGGAAGTTGTCCCATATTATTATAAAGAAGTTTGTGGCCACGAGTTTACATATAAAAAACTGCACAAAGAAAAAAATTATTAGAAAAATAAAAAGGCACTGAGAACTTGTTTGGATTAAATTGGATTTTTTTACTGAATCTTTGTATTGTTATTTTCTAGAACCTAATTGTCTTTATTTTAGGTAATTACATGTAGTATTTTTTATATCTTCAAAAATGTGGGCACGTGTGAGCGAGAGGGCGCATTTTTTTTATGATAATGAGTGACAAGACCAGCAAATCAAGTGCCTGATGGTAAGCATCATGATTGATCATATCAGACACAGTGCCACCCAGTGTTTTAACATTCAAAATTCTGCGCGGCACTGCACTGCGCCTGTCACCCTGAGATATTAGTTGTTGAAACAGTAATTTCGCTGGTAACATTGCCCTTCAAACCGGAACACAGTAATGTTTGCACATTACTGCTTGGCGGATGAATAACTGGCAAAGGTGTGGTACTTCCCCAGGCGGTCTCCTTCCTTTTTACAGATCTGATGGGAATACAATAAGACCGTTTCAAAAATATGTTTGTTTATGTGTTTCAGGCTCAATTAGAAAAGTTACAAAACGAAATATCTCAAATAGCTCGCAAGACTGGTATATCTTCCGCTACCAAATTGGCTTTGCTCTCCGCAGATATTCCTGACAGTGATCGAGTGCCTGATATAGAATGGTAAGACAATTGTAACCAAACCAAACATTTAACAAAACTCATACATTCACACCTTTTTCCCGAAGGGGTAGGCAGAGGTGTACCCAGGACTCAGTCCCATAGTAGATACACCCACATTTCGCCAGTATGTTATTGGTCCCGTGTAATAGGGGGCGAGCCTATTGCCATCTACCGGGCACAGTTCCAGATTCCAGGCAGTTATTGAGATAATTCCTAATGGGAAAATCCAATATTTAACACTTTGCCTGACCTGGGGATCGAACCCGGGATCTCTTTTTAAGACTTATTTAAATAAATGTTCTTTGAGTTTGAGTCTTCATTGTACCCTATCATGGCAAACCGAAAAAGGGTTGTTTTAATAAAAATTCACTTGCCCCGCGTAGACATCATTCCCGTGGGAATATCGAGTTAGAAAAGAACCCTGTGTTTTTGTTATTCCAGGGTCTAAACTATCTACATACCGAATATCAGCCAAATCGGTTCAGTAGTTTTGGCGTGAAAGGGTAACAAACATCCATCAAACATCCAGGAAGTAGGATAAATGTGTCATCATCATCATCTCAGCCACAGGACGTCCACTGCTGAACATAGGCCTCCCCCATAGATTTCCATTCAGTCCGGTCGTAAGCGGCCCGCCTCCATCGTGTTCCTGCCGCCTTTATCAGATCGTCTGTCCACCTTGTGGGTGGACGTCCTACGCTGCGCTTGCCGGTCCGTGGTCTCCATTCGAGAACTTTGCAGCCCCATCGGCCATCAGTTCTACGTGCTATGTGCCCTGCCCATTGCCACTTCAACTTACTAATCCGCTGGGCTATGTCGATAACTTTCGTTCGTCTACGGATCTCCTCATTTCTGATTCGATCTCGCAGAGAGATTCCGAGCATAGCCCTCTCCATAGCTCGTTGCGCTATTTTGAGCCTGCTGATAAGGCCCACAGTCAGAGACCACGTTTCAGATCCGTAAGTCATCACTGGTAACACACACTGGTCAAAGACCTTCGACTTGAGGCACTGAGGTATTTTGGACGAGAAGACATTGCGTAGATAAATGTGTATTTTAGTAGAATTTCAACATATCTTTTTTGTTAAGTGGTTACAAAATGATTGGTAAAGCAATCGCAGATTTTTTTTAGGTGGGACAGTGTAATCCTAATGACCCCAGAAGAAAGGGAATCCAAACGTCCTCGAGCTGGCAACACCGAAGACTCTCGATCCGACACACAGAGGGTCGACGCTTGCAACACTGGACAAGATGACATCATTGATAATCTGAACGAGGATGCCATCACCAACCTTGTTGAACATCCTCAGCAATTGAGACCGCCCAGTGAGTATTCATACATACATACATACATACATACATACATACCTCATACACACACACAAACTCAAACTCAAAAAGATTTATTCAAATAGGTCATAATCTGACACTTTGCACGTCAATGAAGTTAAACAGTACTGAGTCTACCGTGCGTTCGGAAAGATACCTCTACAAGAAGAACGCACGAGAAACTTGTTGGGATTAATTTTTTCAACAGATAGTTTCACAATATTTAGTTTGGTTACTCTAGTTTGTTAGTGTCGGTGTCGCGTGGTGCTATGCAGCAGTTTCCAGGCAACTTTGTCCTCTATGTACTGGTTGACTTTATAATAAGCCAAACAAACTATCATACATACATATATACAGTGCAGCCTGTCAAGCCGGCTCTAGTCGATATAGCGCCCTTGTGCAAGGGATACCCTGCGCCCTCTCAAAGCCGTAGCAAGGAATTTTCTTTGCTCTACACCAGAAAAAACCTTAGGGCTGAGCTTTTGATCTGCTTTTGAGCTGATTTCTCGTTCTGTCGACTAATGGTTGAAAATTTGGACAAATAGTAAAAATGACAGCAAACTTCGTTAATATATTACCTAAAATACAAGCTATGAGCTTGAGTTTAAAAGTTGACATCCCTAACATTGTTTTTTTATTTGAAGCTGGCATAGTGCCTTTATTGAAAAAAGACTAAACAATAGACCTACCTACTTACTATCTACCCTAACTAAATACACTATACCATAGAACACTTTGAAAATCCACAGGCCGACATGTCGGCCTATAGAAAATCCAAGTGCTCTAAACCACTGTCAGATGGCAGCGTACCCAAGATACTGGCGGCATTGCCTAACATTGTTAGAATGAACAAGAGATACGCGGTAGAAAGAGATGCAGCTTGTAGGTTAATATAATGATAGGAAGTTAGGCGCAGTGCGACCTGAATTGCACTTTATTGAGCCGGGACTAGAGTCGCTATTCAGTAAAAAGCAGTTTTTTTTATTATCATTTAATTATACTTTGATTAGAATTAACAGAAAGCAAAAAGTATGTAAATTTAATATAGAAATAAATATGTTTTTATTAATCATAATCTAAGTCACTTTTGGCACATATACTTATACCCATAATAGATATCCTTTTCATAAATTTCGGACAACTAATACCTCTTATTACATTCGCCTCTAATACCTTAGGTTTGTTCAAGATAGTCCCGTTATAAGTACCATTTCCCCCGTGAATAGTTACATGAGTCCCGTTAAAATTCTCATAAGTCCCGTTGAAAGGCCTCTGATATCCGTTTGCCTGATTCCCGTTAACATATCCCTGGTTTTCGTTTAAAATATTGTGACTCTCATTAAAAGTACTCGGGTATCCGTTGGAAACACCTTGATTTCCGTTATAAGTACCCTGATACCCGTTATAAGGCCGCTGATTTCCGTTAAAAGTCCCCTGATTCGCGTTATAAGTACCACGATTACCGTTATCAAAGCCCTGGCTATCGTTAAAAGTCCTCTGATTCACGTAATAAGTACCACGATTACTGTATTCAAAACCCTGATTATCGTTAAAAGTCCCCTGATTCCCGTTATAAGCACCACGATTACCGTTATCAAGGCCCTGAATATCGTTAAAAGTCCCCTGATTCCCGTTATAAGTGCCCTGATTGCCATTAAAAGTACGCTGATTATCGTTACCGGGCAAAGGTTTAACTTCAAACGGTGAGTATCCATAGGCTGGTTGCGGGCCATTTGTATTATTAAACGGATTGTAGAATTTCGGCTTAATTGAATTCGAGATATCAGTGATGGGTACTGTATTTGCAGTATTTGATCGTGCCCCTTTGTTGTTTGTCAAATATTCTCGATATAATTCTCTATCTGTCGCTTCCATGTCGTGTTTTGCCTCGTTCAAATCTTTATAGATCTCGTACAAGTGCCTTCGAAGTCTTGGTTTGTTTTTGTTTCTCAAATTGTGTCTGGGCGTTGTGGCTTGATTAACGTTCTCACGTGATTCGTAGTTTTCAGTGGCTGGGTGATTTCTTGTGACGACCACATCGCCGTGGGCGTAAGGCCGCCTTTGCACAGATACGTCTCTGCTAGGAGAGTTATAGTTGAATGTGGTGTCTACGTCTGTCCTCCCTAATGGGAGGACAGACGTAGACACCACATTCGACGGAGCTAATGCTCCGTTGTACGAATTTCGTGTGTATGACTGCTCCGGTCGATAGTTTCTATTTATATCTCGGCGTTCATTTGTCCTTGTATTATCGTGATTCTGAGGCAAATCGTAGTTTTCAGTGGCTGGGTGATTTCTTGTGACAACAACTTCGCCGTCGCCGTAAGGCCGCCTTTGCACAGAGACGTCTCTGCGAGGAGAGTTATAGTTGAATGTGGTGTCTACGTCTGTTCTCCCACCGTCTGCGTTGTATGAAGTAATTGTATGTTTAGTGTATGACCGTGGGTCTGGTTGATAGTTTTTATTTATGTCTCGGCGTTCATTTGTCCTTGTATTGTAATTACTGCCGTATTGTCCGTTGTTAACATCTCTGCTTGGGAAGCTTTCTCCATTTGGGTAGTTTTCTCCGTTGCGATCGTAATTTGCTCCATTTTGTCTGTCCACTGGATAGTTACTATTAATAATGACCTCCCCACCTGGATAAGTTTCGCGTCGTGTTGAAATTTCTCTATTCGCCGGTACGTAATTAAAAGTAGTTTTGACGTCGGTACGTCCGGGACCGTACTCCCCTTGATAGTTTATGGTGCCAGCTGTTTTTTTGGTATAAACTTGTTGAGTGTTCGGGTAACTTTGGTCCGTTCTTGATTGGTACTGCACGTTGACGTCTCCGGAATGACTGCTGTAACTCTGTATATCAGGTCTGATAGTGCTAGATAATCCAAGACCATACAACCCGCTAACGTTTTCGAGAAGCGCATCCAAGTTTCGGTTTTGGTAGTTTGGGAAGTAGCCGGGTTCCCGTACCTTTGGGTCGTATGGGTTGTACCCGGGTATGTCGGTTACGGCTGGAATTTCATCGTTTCTCACTCGGTGACTTTGCCTTGTGTCCCGTATGGGATCAACCACGTTTTCAATGTCTCGTTTTACGCGAATGTCTTTGAGGTGTGGATATTTTTCTACGTCAATACCATAGTTCTCAATCTGGCCAAATGCGTTTACAATGCCCAGTGTGAATAGTACAATTGGCTCCATGATGTGCATTGTTGTTTATTTGCAATTTAATGCTTTTCCATAGCTTTGTGTTATTCTGAAATAAAAAAAACATAAGCATTATTTTTATAAATTCGTAGTGTATGGAAAGGATGTCCCTATCATATAGATACCAAATGAGTTGTTGGTTTCAGGGCCACGTCGACACGTTAGGGGCCATCCATAAAGTACGTCACACGAATTTCATGGTTTTTTGAGCCCCCCCCCGTCCTTGTCACAGGTGGTCACATTACTGAGACCCCCCCTCCTTAGTGTGACGTCACATGTTTTGCAATTTCACATCGAAAATTATTAAATTAACAACAGCAGTTCCGAAATTAGTTTTATTTCCATTTAAATTAAGTACTTTTTTTATTAAATCAACATTATATCAAATATTTGAAACAATAACAAAGCAATAATTAGATTTTTAAATGTGATGTCACGAAACTTAGGACCCCTCCCACCCCTTGTCACACCATGTCACACTTTGTCGACCCCCCCCCCCCCCTTTACGTGTGACGTACTTTATGGATGACCCCTTATACATACATACATACATACAGTCACGCTTTATTCCCGTTGGGGTAGGCAGTAGGCAGAGACTATTTCTTTCCACCTGCTACGATCCTGACATACGACTTTCGCTTCTTCCACTTTCATCACATTCTTGATGCATGCTTGTCGGTTGTTGGTACTTTTAACCTGGCATTTAACGTTACGTTATAAATTTGGTTTTATTTGATAGGTCTTATGATAAGTTTTTCAAATGTGAATACATTAATAGATTGTTACACGCAGGGCTAAACAGACCCATTGTATAGCTCGGTAGTTTTACTGACGAGCTTTAGTGAGGGAGTCAATAGAAACAGAGTTATAATGTGTTTTAGCGCCGCCTGTTACATGATACTTCTCACTATTGATTGTGAGAAAATAACATTATTAATTTCATCAAAATATTTTGGTGACGCACACAAAAAAAAATTAATAATTTTGGTAACAGACTAAACATTTCTCGCACACAGCCTCGTTGGCTCAGATGGTAGTAACTTTGCTGTCTGTGCCGCAGGGCCCGGGTTCGATCCCCGGCCAGGTCAAGCGTTTGAGTGCATGAACATGTCTTTTTGATCTGTCCCTGGGTATTATAAGCTTTTAAAAGTATGTATATCAGTCATTTGGTTACCATAGTACAGGCTTCTAGCCTAGTTTGGGACCAGATGATCGTGTGTGGAAGTTGTCCCATAATAAAAAAAAAATGATAATAAAACATAAAAATACCTTTCGTATTATCACTAAAAACACTTGAAATATATTAACTATGTTAATAAAACACAGATTGTCTAAAGAATGCCACGTAAAACACAAAGAGACCATATTTATAAGGAAAAGATGGTTATTTGTATATGTTACTCATAACTAAGTAATAGTTACTGTTATCAACGCATGGGGGATGCCGGAGTTAGTTGAACCCTTGGGTTTTTTATAAAGATAAAAGGCAAAGGTCGAATTATGTTCCGCGAACTAATTTGTAGCATTCCACTATGCCCCACCAGTGGGGCGGCTTGGTGGGGCAGGGTGGAACAATCCGAATTTATAGGGACAAAAAAATTGAGTGAGATGCAATACAAAAAGTTGAAAGTAAAAAAAATGCAAAAGAAATAATAAATTGAGAAAAATAAATTCGATTCCAATGTCAGGCAGTGTTATTTGGATTTTTCCATCAGTAATTATCTCGATGACAGCCTGGAGTCTGGAACTGTGCCTGGATAGCAATAGGCTCGCCCATTATTACACGAGACCAATAACATAGTGGCGAAATGTGGGTGTCACACCCCTGTCACACTCCTGTGCCTACCCCTTCGGGAAGATGGCGTGATTGTTTGTTACATAGAGGACAAAGATGCCTGGAAACTTCTGCATAGCCACTACCCGGCACCTTGCAAGCAAACAAATGTAACCAAACCAAATATTGTAATTTGTAATACTCGCAGTTGAAAAAATGAAACCCTACAACTTTCTTGTGTGTTCTTCTTGTAGAGTGTAGAGGTATATTTCCGAACGCACGGTAGATTCATTACTAGTTATTGATTGATGGAGTTAATAAATATGTATTTTCAAAATTATTTTAAAAGGAAAAAAAAATCTTATTTTGAAATTTATTTTGAAGTTTAATGAAATTTTTTTTATCCTCGTATTCAAAAATCACTTTAAAAATATATTTTTTAATTAATTATAAGCGATTCAAAATTGATAGAAGATAGATACGAACGCGCCACGATTGATCGCCATTTTTGTGACGTAGTAATGTTATGATTATGTACGAGTTCGTTCGGGTACTATCGGCTTAATACTTTCTTAGCACACGTCCATACAACGAAAATAACCTACATTCCAAGTTTCATGTCTAGGATCAGTGATTTGGGCTCTGCGTTGCATCAGTTACATGTCAGTCTGTCATTTAGGGTTTTATGATATATAGTGATTTATGTCAAATTCAGGAAAATAAATAAAAATTCTATTTGTCTGGTCTCCCCTACCTATGTACATGAAACCAACAGCTCATAACTTAATATTGTTATTGTTTGCAATAATATGTTGTAAAGGAAAATCTCTTATTAATTTATCCCTAAGAATGACCACAAATATAGGTATTCTCCTCGATTCTGTTGTTTTTGATTTACTAACACATATTTAATAATAATAACACACACGGTCATCTGGTCCCAAACTAGGCTAGAAGCCTGTACTATGGTAACTAGATGACTGATATACATACTTATATAAGCTTATAACACACAGGGACAGATCAAACAGACATGTTCATGCACACAAATGTTTGACCTGGCCGGGAATCGAACCCGGGCCCTGCGGCACAGAAAGCAGAGTTACTACCATCTGAGCCAACGAGGCTGTCAATAGATAGAAAACCCATATATTCACAATACAGAAATTAAAAAAAAAGAAACATAAAAACCAAAAAATACGTGAGTAAACCTCCTTAACAGGATACAGGACCTCTTAGCAGTTTGACACAATCCTATGGATAATTTACTAAATCGATGTTTTGTATGCCCCTGTTTCCTCCGAATACAGTGAACCTATTTGATATATTTATATCCTGATATTTTAAAGAAGAAGTAAAGTATGTCCTTATCATTTATTTTTGTTTATAAACTCTACATTTTTTTGTAGTGAACGTCCAATCACGCGAGTAAAACTGGGTTTTTTGGAAGTTCCCTATGAAAAAACCAAGGGTTTAATAAGAAAAAATAAAATGACAGGGACATAGGTTACTTCACTATAAAAATATCAGGATATGAATTTATAGAATGGTTTAATTATATTCGGAGGAAACAGGGGAATACAAAACATCGATTTGGTAAATTTTTCATAGGATTGTGTCCAATTCCTAGAAGGCCACGCTCTTAAAGAAAAAACGGCATGGCCTTTATTTTGTTTTGAATAGTATCTTTAGAACTGTGGATCATTATCTCTCCTCGCTGACTTAAAAATACTAAAAATACTCACACAACTTCATATCACCACTGATTTAACAAGACTGATTTAAAATGTATTAGGTATATCAATAGTGTTCTTTTATAATAATTACGTGTCTATACAAATAAATAAAATTTAAGCGTCTGTTTGTAATAGTGAAACAGGTTTTTACTAAATGCGTATGAAAGTTTTGTATATATTATATCCGTGGCAACCAGCCTTGGGGTTCCCGGCTGATGTAATAATGGGTAATAGGGCCCCCCTATCTCCCCTGGTGGGAGGCTCCCCCCTATAGAGCAACATATAGTGCTATGTGCGGGCAGCAGTCTCTCCGGCCCCAAGTATTACAACTGCTGCGTGAGACAAGACAAGCAACAAGCGGCGCCATCTAGGATACATGTACACATATCTATAGTTTATGGCGAACTATGGGGGAGGACGACGGTCAGCAGGGGACGTCTTCCGGCTGATGATGATGATGATGATATGAAAGTTAATACGATACGATACTAATAAAAAAATACTATATGGCATCTTTAAATATAAGCTACTTTTCTTTTCAAAAAAGGTAAATCTCTTGTAACTGTTTTCATACAAACTATCTCGGTGGCGTTGTGGAGCTTACGACTGCCGATCCTGTGGTCCCTGGTTTGATCCCCAGGTCAGGCAAAGTGTTAAATATTGGATTTCCCTAATAGGAATTATTTCAATAACTGCATGGAGTCTGCAACTGTGCCCTTTAGATGGCAATAGGCTCGCACCCTATTAAATGGGACCAATAACATACTGGCGAAATGTGGGTGTACCTACTATGGGACTGACTCCTGGGTACACCTCTCGATACCCTTTCGTGAAAAGGCGTGATTGTATGTTATGTTAACCGCGTTTGTCCGCGTGGATTTTATATTTCATACGGTAAGTTTTTTTATGATAGTGAGCGACAAGACGAGCAAATCAGGTGCCTGTGACGTGTTTTAAAATTCAAAATTCTGCGCGGCACTGCACTGCGCCTATCACCCTGAGATATTAGTTGTTGAAACTCGTCATGGCCAGTAATTTCGCTGGTAACATTGCCCTTCAGACCGGAACACAGTAATGTTTTACACACTTATGCACTTATTTAACACAATTATGTAGTGGTAGGCCTCTTTTGCAGGGGGCCGCCTGGGGAAGTACCACACCTTTGCCAGTTATTCATCCGCCAAGCAGTAATGTGCAAACATTACTGTGTTCCGGTATGAAGGGCAATGTTACCAGCGAAATTACTGGGCATGATGAGATTCAACAGCTCATATCTCAGGGTGACAGGCGCAGTGCAGTGCCACCCAGTGTTTTAAAATTCATAATTCTGCGCGGCACTGCACTGCGCCTGATGTGGGCAATCATGATGCTTACCATCAGGCACCTGATTTGCTCGTCTTGTTACTCACTATCATAAAAAAAAAAAAATAAATTTTGCACATTACTGATTGGCGGATGAATAACTGGCAAAGGTGTGATACTTAGTACTTGCCCAGGCTGCCAAGTGGCCTACCACTACCTCCTGACCGGCAGTCGAGTCGGCACGCGGGTAACAGCTTGTTAGTATTAAGATTCAGTATTGGAAAAACCTAGTATATATTATATTATACTCGTATAGATAACTCTTGACCTTATTATCACTGAGAAATTCCGCCAATCAGAATAACAATGATATAGGATATTATTAAATCCAGTCACTCCGCCGCGTGTTTATGAACTCTGAATGCAAAAGCTACCAAGCGCATTTTGTCAAGGATTTCACCGCGAACAAAACTGATTTCTACGGTGGATCTTTCACTGTCGAAGCAGTTCGTCTGTGGAACGATCTTCTCGTGGAAGTTAAATGTGCACCGTCACTTTCCTCTTTATAAGTTATTTGTTATTTATATCATAAATTGGCTCACTTTTAAGTATACCTATGTAAAATTGTGTACCTATATATTATATTTGTATAATATTATTATAGTGTTAGGTATGTATTTATATAATGTAAGTATTTTATGTATTGGTATATATTATAGTATTACTACTAGGTATATATATTAATATTTGGTATGTATTTTATTTATTTAATTATAATGTGTTTGAAACCACCATCCTTTCAGTATAATGTATTTCCTTTCCCTGCATGGTTGCCTGGAAGAGATCGCTCTGAGCGATAAGGCCGCCAGTTGTTACTTCTTACAAGTTTTAAGTTTTTCTTCTTTGTTTATTTTCTGTTATATTGTGGTAGCAATAAAGATTTTTCATTCATTCATTCATTCAAAACCGTGGACAAAAGATTAGATCAGGGCACACCCCGGACGCTCGACTCAATCCCCAATCCAATCTTAGGCGTCATCTTCGCCTTCCATCAAGCGAGATTGAGGTGAAACGTAAGCCTATTATATATAAAAAAAAATAAAACCAGTTGGGTGATTGATCGATTTTTTATTTTATAATTTTTCACATGTTGATCTAAATTATTCTTTCAAAATATTTCCAACGAAATTTAATAAACAAACATAAATGCAAGCTCATACGTACATAATCGTTACGTGGACGTCGCCACACTGAGCGGTTTTATGCCGCATACGTGCAAACTGTGGAATGATCTCCTGCTGCGGTCTTTCCGTTGAAATACAACATGGGGCTCTTCACAAGGAGAGTGAATAGAGTGTCAAACTCAAACTCAAAACTCAAACAGATTTATTCAAATAGGTCATAATCTGACACTTTTGCAGTGTTGGTCGGGTCGGAAACATACTGGGAATACCCCGCTTGTTGCAGGTATCCATAGGCGGCGGTAACCGCGAGCCAGGCACACCGTCTGCTTGTTGCCGCTTATGGCAAAAAAAAAGCTTTTTCAATGCATTAACGAACATGGTCACACGATGTGTATATTAATTTTGTCTGTAGAGTACTAACAGCTGGTATATGGTGATATAGTAACAGGCGCAGTACAGTGCCGCGCACAATTTAGAATTTTAACACTGGGTGGCACTGTGTCTGATATGGGCAATCATGATGCTTACCATCAGGCACCTGATTTGCTCGTCTTGTCACTCACTATCATTAAAAAGAAAATCAGAGGGTAGAATCTCAATAGCCTTATGGGGTTATTAAGTGAAAATTTAGATATGAGGTCAGAAAAATATATTTTATATACATAATATATTATACTGTGTTGACCTAATATTAGTTTGTATTGTCACACAGTGGAACCCCTGAAACCCACCTACATGCCAGTATTCCTAACCAAGAAAGAACGCAAGAAGCTGCGCCGTCAGAGTCGACGTGAAGCCTGGAAGGAAGAGCAGGAGAAGGTCAGGTTGGGACTGGAAGCGCCGCCTGAACCTAAACTTAGGTGAGTGTTAGTAAGATAAGGAGAGCAGAGAGCTGAGCCTAGATATAAGTGAGAGTTAGTAAGATAAGGAGAGCAAGAAACTGAATGTAAACTTAGGTGAGAGTTAGTAAGATAAGGAGAACAGAAAGCTGAACCTAAACTTAGGTGACAGTAAGATACGGAGAGCAGAGAGTTGAACCTAAATATGAGTGAGAGTTAGTAAGATAAGGAGCGCAAGCAGTTGAACCTAACCTAAACTTAGGTGAAAGTAAGATAGGGAGAGCAGAGAGCTGAACCTAAATATGAGTGAGAGTTAGTAAGATAAGAAGCGTAAGAAGCGAATAGACCGCGTAGTCCATAAAAATACAAAACTGTATATATATTCTAGGATATCGAATCTAATGCGCGCTCTGGGCACGGAAGCTGTACAAGACCCCACCGCGATAGAGGCCAAAGTTCGCGAACAAATCGCCAAGCGACAGAAAACACATCTTGAAGCAAACAAAGCCAGGGCACTGACTAAGGAGCAGAAGAGGGAGAAGGTAAGTGTAGTTACATTGCACAACATCACACCTTTTTCTCGAAGGGGTAGGCAGATTGATTTTGCTTTTGTGACTATTACAGCTCAGCTTTAGGTAACTAAGTATAACCACAGAATAGTAATAATAAAGGGAGAGAAGGGACACTCCTCAAAATCATTCAAATAAATAGCGACTCTAGCTACGACGCAATAAAGTGCACTTCAGGTCGCACAGCGCCTAACTAATTATCGTTATATTAACATACAAGCTGCCTCTCTTTCTAACACGTATCTCTTTATCTGTTCTCTCTGTCTAGCACATAGAAATTGTACCGTCTAGACGGACGCCCCGGCTACTTGAAGCTTCATTTCTTTATTGCGGAGTGTCCCAGATCTGGTATAACTATCTACATAATAATTTTTTTAACTTTCTCTGCATGTTTGTCTGTAAGGGATCGCTCTGAGCGATAAATAAATAAATAAATATGGGACAACTTCCACACACGGTCATCTGGTCCCAAACTAGGCTAGAAGACTACTATGGCAGCCAGAAGACTGATATACATACTTATATACGATTATAACACCCAGAAACAGATCAAATAGACATGTTCATGCACATAAATGTTTGACCTGGCCGAGGATCGAACCCGGGCCCTCGTCGAGCTTGCGGCCACAACGCCACTGAGGATCTTTACAATTAATTTGATTAAATTCTGTCATTGTTTTAGGCGGATCGCAAAATTCGAGAAGACACGTCAACAGGCGTACATGTGGCCGTATTTAGGTAAGTTGTTTACTTGACAGACGTACCTACATAGCACCACGCCTTTCTCCCCGAAGGGTAGAGATGTACATTATGTTATGTACACCCACAATTAGCTAGTTACGTTTCAAATCCCACGTAATCCTCTTCGCTATATTTATCAACTCTGAAGGTTTCACTTTTTCATATTATCATCGAGTGTGTTCCAAAATTCAACGATATCCGGGCACTAGATGGTGAGCCTGCACATAACTACTCGATTTTTTGACGTGACAACGTCTTATAATTCGATAGAGCCGGCTGCACGCACGAAAAAACATGACTCATGCGGCGTTACCTCGCTCTGAGGCGTTCCATGTAAGGCTTGAAGTGCAAGCGAGAGCGCGGAGCGAGCGACATCCGTCTCTCTCCTACTTGAGTGAGCGATGCGTCTGCGTGGACAGCTGCTATACTATAGTACATTTACATGTTTTGATCGAGTATCAAGTGCAGTGAAAAGTGAAACAAATGAAATTAAAATTTTCTTTTGAAAAATGCTACCATTCCATCAGTATTTTCTTAAGACGTTGTCACGTTCAACTATCGTCAGTAAACCGACTTTACAGACAACCAATTTTTTTTATGATAGTGTGTGACAAGACGAGCAAATCAGGTGCCTGATGGTAAGCATCATGATTGCCCATATCAGACACAGTGCCACCCAGTGTTTTAAAATACTAAATCCAGCGCGGCAATGTACTGCACCCTGAGTTATCAGTTGTTGAATCTCATCATGCCCAGTAATTTCGCTGGTAACATCGCCCTTCAGACCGGAACACAGTAATGTTTGCACATTACTGCTTGGCAGATGAATAACTGGCAAAGGTGTGGTACTTCCCCAGGCGGGCCCCTGCAAAAAAGGCCTACCACTACAAAAATATCTGCGTATCTTAAAGTAAGGTACAACAGAATTTTGCCACTTTTTAAAGCTGTTTTTAATGATTATAATGTCTATTTGAATGAACGCTCATAACTAGCCCAAACCACTGAATCTAGAGACTTGAAACTTGGTATGTAAGTTGTTTTCGTTGTCTGGACGTGTGCTAAGAAAGGATTTTTGAAAACTCAACATTATAAGGCGTCCAAAAAGGGAGACAAAGTTTCGGTATAAAACTGCCATATTTCATAATTGCGAGCGGACAAAGCCGCCGTTCTTACACTAGTAGCTTATCAAACTCAAACAGATTTATTCAAATAGGTCATAATCTGAAACTTTTGCACGTCAATGAAGATAAACAGTACTGAGTCTACCGTGCGTTCGGAAAGATACCTCTACAAGAAGAACGCACAAGAAACTTGTAGGGCTTAATTTTTTCAACAGATAGTTTCACAATATTTGGTTTGGTTACATTCGTTTTCTTTGAAGGTGCCGCGAGGCGGCTATGCAGAAGTTTCCAGGCATCTTTGTCCTTATATATATCTAAGTTTGTGTCAAACAATAAAAATACAAATTTGTGCCCTACAAGTTTCTTGTGCGTTCTTCTTGTATAGATATCTTTCCGAACGCACAGTAGACTGCACTGTTTATCTTCATTGACGTGCAAATGTGTCAGATTATGACCTATTTGAATAAATCTTTTTGAGTTTGTGTTTGAATATTTTTCAATTTCTAGAGTGAAAGACCTATTCGAATGCGCGTCAGCGAAGTTCAAAGTTGAAGTGAATGCATCTCAACTGCATATGACGGGCAGCGTGGTCCTACATCGTGGATGCTGTGTGGTCGTGGTCGAGGGGGGGCCTAAACAGAGCGAGAAATATAAACGGTAAGGAAAACATATACATACATATACATTCACGCCTTTTTCCCGAAGGGGTAGTCAGAGGTGTACCCAGGACTCAGTCCCATAGTAGATACACCCACATTTCGCCAGTATGTTATTGGCTATTGGTCCCATGTAATAGTGGGCGAGCCTATTGCCATCTACCGGGCACAGTTCCAGACTCCAGGCAGTTATTGAGATAATTCCTAATGGAAAAATCCAATATTTAATACTGCCTGACCTGGGGATCGAACCCGGGACCTCTTGATTGGCAGTCGAGCATGCGCCCACTACGCCACCGAGGCAGTCATACATACTAGTATAATACATATATATTATATATAATCTGAGTTTTTTTACTTAACTAAAATATATAAAATTATACATACCTGATAAGAATTCAAACAATTACATAGTTATAAATACATACATACATACAGTCACGACTTGTTCCCGACAGTGGACGGCCTTATCGCTTTAAGCGATCTCTTCCAGGCAACCAGCCTTTGGATATTACTCTTAAACTAAATCTTATTTTTATTACACCAAAAGATTTTTTATTTTTTAGTTTTAGTGAGTGACAAGACGAGCTCATCAGATGCCTGATGGTAAGCATCATGATTGCCCATATCAGACACAGTGCCACAGTATTTTAAAATTCAAAATTGGCGCGGCACTGTACTGCGCCTATCACCTTGAGATATGAGTTGTTGAATCTCATCATGCCCAGTAATTTCGCTGGTAACATTGCCCTTCATACCGGAACACAGTAATGTTTGGACATTACTGCTTGGCGGATGAATAACTGGCAAAGGTGTGGTACTTCCCCAGGCGGCCTCCTGCAAAAGAGGCCTACCACTACAAAAATACAATAATATGAATTACTTACATAAAAATTATTTATATAAGTTAATTAATTAATTTCTTATTGTACTATTTTCTATAGACTAATGCTGCATCGCATCAAATGGGAAGAAGACACGGTGAAAGACAACGATGGCTCAGACGTTCCCAACTCCTGTTGTCTCGTGTGGGAGGGCATCACTAAACAACGGGCTTTTGGAGACGTCAAGTTTAAGGTATTATGTCAATAATAATAAAGACTGCCTCGGTGGCGTAGAGGGCGCATGCTCGACTGCCAATCAAGAGGTCTCGGGTTCGATCCCCAGGTCAGGCAGTGTTAAATATTGGATTTTTCCATTAGGAATTATCTCAATAAACTGCCTGGAGTCTGGAACTGTGCCCGGTAGATGGCAATAGGCTCGCCCCCTATTACATGGGACCAATAACATACTGGCGAAAAGTGGGTGTATCTACTATGGGACTGAGTCCTGGGTACACCTCTGCCTACCCCTTCGGGAAAAAGGCGTGAATGTATGTTATGTTATGTTTTATAATAATAATTTGAATGTATACTCTAACAGAACGGGTTACCCCAATTACAGTGCTCGAGTCAATTCATATGTGTTATGTGGACAACCCATATTGTCATAGTTTCAGGTCGCCAAGATTCCTCCGCGGCTCCGACATGAGCTAACTACTGCCCCCTACATATCTTATAGGGAACTATACGGACCTACAGTTTAACGTGACATACGAAACACGGTAGCGCCCAAGCGAAAAGTCCATGGTGAGAATCGATCCAAGGCCTCCGGATTTAAAGCCGGGCATATTCCCGCTGGACCACGGACGCTACAATTACTAACTAAGCTTGACAGCCTCGTTGGCTCAGATGGTAGTAACTGTTTTCTGTGCAGCAGGCTCCGGGTTAGAACCCAGGTCAGGTCAAACATTTGTGTGCATGAACATGTCTGTTTGATCTGTCCCTGTGTGTTATAAGCGTATATAAGTATGTATATCAGTCATCTGGTTACCATAGTACAGACTTCTACTCTAGTTTGTGACGAGATGACCGTGTGTGGAAGTTGTCCCATATTATTTTTTAATTTATTAGTAAAGTAAAATTACAATTTTTTTTGTAAGAGAAATGTTATAATATTAATCAGTTCCTTTGTGGCAAAGTTCAATGTCCACTCCAGGCCAAAAATGCAGCTGCATAATGGCAAAAGAAATTGTATAAAAAAATCTGTCTTTTACTACGATAATATGAGCCGCCATGACAGTTTTTATTTCTCAATAGCACCTATGGAGTTTGATGAAAAAAGGTTGGTCATAATAGTACTCAATTAAAAATTAACAAACAAATAAAAACTTTTTGGTTGAAGTGGCGTGAAGTTGTAATGGCGGAACATTTTCGAATAGTAACTCGGATAATGTCGTTTTACATATAATTTTAAGATTTTTTCGGTTACTACTCCTGTGATATATTACCTGTTAAAATGTGTTATTTTATTTAATTATTAATATTCATATACGTCACAAGTCTGTTCATTCTTGGCCTAAGGCTCATAGAAAGAGGACAGAGGCCTTTGACCTAAGACCTACGTATGGATATAATTTGTACTACAGGTGATGCCAACCGAGAAGCAAGCAAGGGAACATTTTCAAAAGCACGGAGTAGAGCATTATTGGGACCTCGCCTATAGCGGTGCTGTGCTCGGTGCCGGGGCTGAAGAGCCCTAGGCCTCCGCTGGCGGACTGTAGATAACATAGCTTTAGGATTGTATAGTAAATAAAATAAATGATTTTTTCTAAGAGTTTAGTATTTTTTTAATCAGTTAAAAACCATAGAGGGGTTCGATCCCAAACATTTGTGCGCTTGAGCATGTCTGTTTGATCTGTGTCTGTGTGTTATAAGCTTATATAAGTATGTATATCAGTCATCTGGTTACCATAGTGCAGGCTTCTAGCCTAGTTTGGGACCAGATGACCGTGTGTGGAAGTTGTACCATATTATTAATTATTAACTATAAAGACCAAAGACATTGTATATTAATGTAAAGCACAATTCAAACTTTTGTTCAAATATTAACTATTTTTTGCAGATTGACATTCCCAAGACATTTCTGTTAAATTTTCTATGTTCAAACATTGATATAAAGAAAAGAGGAGATGAAGAACTGGCTTCTCGAAAATGGAAAGCTCAAATTAGATCTCATTAGGTCCACGTACGTCAGGAAGAGCGAATAATATTGTTGTCTCGGTCGCACTTCGGTCTTAGGTACGTCTTTCTATCTTTGTTGTTCATCATATGTCACTGTGCAAACTTCACACTGAGCAAATTGTACGTGCCATTAGAGTAAGCGCTGGGAGAACGTAACCTACCTCCCCTTTTCTTCATATCAATGTGTTCAACTTCCAGATTTTTTACAAATTAATTGGTTTTAATTATATTAATTTTGTGTAACCTAATATATTTAGTAAATAGTTAAAAAATCATTAAATAGTTAAAATCTACACGTAGTTATAAACTAAGGTGGCTTGATATTCCAGTAAATGCTTCTAAAACAGAACGAGAAGTTATCAATACGGATATGGGAAAAGTTTCACCTACGGGCGGGATTTGAACCTTGCACCTTCTGCAACATTCCGCGTAGTGAGTACTCTACCATTAGAGCTACCGTGGAGGTAGTCGTCAGCGATTTTTTTTCTATCCCACATACCTAACGCCTATACCTATAGGGGCGTGTGTGTTTATCTATAGTGTTTATATTCAAGCGAATAGACCGCTCAAGGACAACTAATTCTACTTATAGTAAAATATAAAATAAACCAGGTACTAATCATACATCTGTGAGTCTATTGCCATCTACCGGGCAACAGTTCCAGACTCCAGGCAGTTATTGAGATAATTCCTAATGGAATAATACAATATTTAATACTGCCTGACCTGGGGATCGAACCCGGGACCGGGCATGCGCCCTCTACGCCACCGAGGCAGTCTAATCAACTAGGTACTAACAATTCATATCAATCAATAAACTTTATTATATAAAGTCCTAAATGACCCACTGACTGACATGCAACGCGGCGCCCAAGCCACTGATCCGAGAGACTTGAAACTTGGATTGTAGGTTCTTTTCGTTGTCTGGACGTGTGTTAAGAATAGATTTTTGAAGATTCACATTCTAAAGATTCCAAAAAGGGCGTCAGTTCAAGAGCGGGCAATGTAGCTTGGCTTTTATTTTATAATCTGACTACATACACTAAATAGAGCAAACTTGGAGGATTTTTTTGTAATTTACCTACATGTTTTCTTGGTCTTTCGTTGTTTATTTTTATTCTTTGTTGGCATAATATTTCTGGATGGTTATTTTAACTACCACTACTGCGACTTTACTTCGGAAACCGTCTTTAATTCTGCAATAATCTCACATAATATTTTCTTGTTAATTTCCGCCCAATTGAATACGAAGACCGATGGTCTAATCTGTCAACATCATCCATATTTCAGGTATATTGCTTAATAGCAAACGGAGGAAATGTGCTCTTGAGCACTTCTCAAAGTGAGCACTTCTCAAAATGAGCACTCCTCAAAATGAACATTTCGAGGAAATTCTAATTTTACGCACTTCTCGTAATACCTTGTGCGTTATTGTTGATTGACTTAAGACAAACTGACAATATTTTACCTTGACAATGCTGACGTTTCGTTTCTCCACAATGGTCATTCATCTTCATTTTTAGCCAATTTTGAAAAAAATCGCGTTGTTTTTGTGTTCACGAACATTGTCGTCACCTGTGAACCAATCTTCCTTTGATTGAATGAGTATTTTGTCATGGTGGTTCCGTTCTTCACAGTCAAGATGATGAAAGTCGGATGATGAAATCTCATGGAAAGTCTTTCATGTTACATATTTCTGATCATAAAGGTACATAAAAAATAATACAGTCCAATTCTGCTTTGGACTTAAATACATAAATCTTTTAGAATTTTTCAATTTATTCAAAAGTTAATATTAATATGGGTATATAAAATCAGGTGTAGGAAGTATTTTTCGATAATTTGATACCTAGTCATGTCCAGTTTTGCGCGGAAACTTAATAAAAACTTAATATTACGAGTTCTACTTCAAAAGGGCACTTTGCAAAGTGTGCACCAAGTGCACACTTATATAAATGAGCACTTCTCTGAATGGGCACTCCGAGGAAAGTCTCTGATAATGCACTTCTTGTAATGAGCACTTCTCTGAATGGGCACTCCGAGGAAGAAAGTCTCTAATAATGCACTTCTTGTAATGAGCACTTCTCTGAATGGGCACTCCGAGGAAATTCTCTGATACCTATTTGTGTGTAATTGTTACGTAGAAAATGACAATACTCGTATAATACATTAAAGATCATTTATGATTCGATCTCGCAGAGAAATCCCGAGCCTAAAGCCCTCTCCATAGCTCGTTGCACTATTTTGAGCCTGCTGATAAGGATAAACGTTTCAAATCCGTAAGTCATCACTGGTAACACACACTGGTCGAAGATCTTCGACTTGAGGCACAGGTATTTTGACGAGAAGACATTGCCAACTTTTTTCGGCCTCAAGGGACAAACGATTATGAATATTAAAAAACAAGGGATGCATTTACCCGGGACAGCAAAAAAATCATTGCATTATCAGTTATTTTATTTAGACTTAAAACTATACATTGTTACAGACTGCGCAGACTGCACGCAACAAATATTTTTCTGATTTAATATGTTTGGACGCGCCTGGGAGTCGCTGGGAATTGGATGACGAATTAAATTCAAAAGAAAAGTTTGAGGCTTGCGAAAAGGAAAAAGGGAACTTACCTCGGCCTTTTGATCCTCCGAAGCCTTCGGGAACAGCTTGAACCGTATTCGGGGCCGTATTGTTAGGCGAACCGGCGTATAGATGGCGGCGTGGCGGTGTGCCATCCAATTCCGAATTACGTGAAATACACAAGCACTCGTCTTCACAGATATCGTTTGACCGCGGCGGAGCACCAGGAGCCTGGTCGACCAGTTTATCCGAGCCAGGAAGCTCGCGTTTCCGCAGAAACAATATTTAGTAAAAATTATGGCGAGAGCGCGTGGGCGGACGGTTGAAGCTCGTTTTGTATAGGGCGCAGCAGTCGCACTTCGTTCCGCGGTTAGGCGGTCTCGTTTCCGCAGTGAGTTGCAGCCTCGGATCTTGAATTTTTTTAAGGCGGGGCAAAATTTGAAAACGAAATTTGTCGCCCCCGCTCACTTATATTTTGTTTATCTTTATTATCTTTATAATTTCAGCTATCAGATGTCCACTAATTGATTGACATTTGGACATAGGCCTTCCGGAAATAATGCATCCATCGCTGTACTTTCTATATGAAGCCTATTTATTTGCAGATATATAGACATGAACGTGTAGGATATTATATACACAGATATTTTATACACAGCACAGGATAGGATTTAAAATAGAAATACTCGTATGTATAATTAAAATAATTTAAATAAATTACAATAAACAATAAAACTACCTTAAAAGTAAATATTAAAAATAAATAAAATACTTCACCAAAATCGCCGGCGATTGGTAGCGTGCCCATTAGGCTGGCAGCATTGCCACGTTGTATGGCAATGCTGATCCGCTGTGCTAGATATGAGCCAGCCCTCTGGTCACGTGTCAGCTCTAAAATAAAATTTATGGATTGAAATAACAATTTTACTCTTCGAGCTTTTTGTTCAGCAAATAAATCTATTGCCTTGTCATAATTTAATAAATAATAAAAATAAAATTCACGTATTTCAGGCAATAGTGCGTATAATAAACTGTACGCACCAGAGGCCCATATTAATAAATACCTTACAGATATACATAAAATTCATTAAAAAATATAAAACATAAAAAATATACATTTTACAAAAACATAAAAAAATTTACAAAATATACATCAAAAAATATATAACACTTAATTATTATGGCTTAGGGATATTATGGTTCGCCTCCCTGAAGCGACGGAAAACGATGCCTTCAGGCCAAAATTGTGGATCCAGGAACGTCTTGTATTTCGCTGGAAACCGGAGCACGTATGACTTGAAAGTCTGCGTCCGCGTAGCCTCCAGCCTCGACAGCGAAATCTTGGAGAAATCCTTTCCCGGAGCTCGTTCTGTGCGCTTTTAGTCGATGTAGCGAGCGATCTCCTCACCGGATGTGGTCTTATCGAACCGGGAGAGATATATCGCCATCGTGGGCTCTGCGACTCGGATGACTGTAGTCGCAGCGGGAGCGGTGCCGCGTTGGTTGCGGGAGGGTCTAGGTGGACCATTCCTCTTCTCCACGAGGGTGAAGCCGCCATCGTCGACCTTATTCGTGCGCATTACGGGATCCAATTTAACTCGTGTGCAATTCACTAAGATCGTTAGCCTACTATATTTTCAGCAAGATCCATTATCTCGTCGCACATATCTACCGAAGAATATTGCACTCGAACACTTGCTCAATTAGCATCTAGTCTCTCGTTATACTCATAAATATGGATTTCAATAACAAGTGCCCTTTGCATTCACTTATTACATAAGATAACGTTTCCTTGTTGTTCCCCTTGCGTTTTTTTGTCCCCCTTTAGAGCAGGGGTATAACAGTCCACAAGCAGATTGCGCAGCCGAAATCTCTGTCGCTGCCGGTATTGTCTATGCTGTAGTAACATAAACATGTACAGACTATCACATGTACACACCCCGTGTATCGTCCACCGAAAGCAAGCCGAAATAGCTCCGGGATAGTTTGAACAATACATAGGGACAAGTAACGATTCACGATAAATACGATGTTCTATAGCTCGACATGGGCTAATGGAAACACATGCCAACTCACCTGGACTGTATATCCACCGCCCCGCTGAGCAATCCACCTTCGGTTATAATTTATCACGCACCGAACGTAGTTTTTATAGGTTTCGTGTACGGATTTCACAGTTTGTGAATTTGGTGTTTGGTTTAGATAGGCACATGGTTAATATTTGGTAGGTCACACACAAGGGCAGCCTTAGCTTCCCGAATTCGCGGATGCACGTGTGTTGCGCGCGCGCCGGTCGGCCATAGACTCGCGGGGGGCGCACACCCGTTGTAACGAGTGAAGTGGCATGCACCGTTCGAATTTGGTAGCATCTGCCCGATCGATTTAAAGAACACAGAAATTCAAAATATGAACTATGATGATAACGTAACACCCCGGTACATGTAATAGTCTGCCGTCCTGAGGGCGGGCATTCGCAACATGTCACTTTTAATACTCACTTTAGAAAGGATATATTTATGTAGTTCATCGTAAGGTCACATTCAAAGATCCAGTTGAAGGAAGGAAGGTGATAAGGTGCCTGTATATCCGTAATTCCACTGTGATGAATCAAAGTCAACTCTTGTCGAAAGAAGTAATTTGGACTGGCATATTTTTTAATCAATTTAATGATGTCAACTCTTGCAGAGGCCTTGGAATTTTGTGATATTTTTTTGAAATCGTCCAGCAACGACATGAACTATGTATTTGCAATTTCCCTAGCACTAATGGTGGATAACATAAATCATTTCCATGCACATAGGATCTTGACTAGAAGAAGGGCGTTTTTCTTGTGGTGTGGTCATTATTGCTGGGAGCCTTGAGTTTCCATATCAGTTGCGAGATTCCAAATCTTCTATGGGGCGAGAACAAATGATACACGACACATTAGAGTAGTATTTATTCCGAATAAAATCAATAAAAGCTTATTAACTTTTCAGATTTTCAGAGGTCTTGGGTAATTGCCGATCTGACTTCAGCCCTAGCATCGCTGAGCACTCTTCCTGGGACTGTCATCTAGCGAATACTCAGTAAACCTGAGCTGTAGTGATCATATTATAATTAGCTTAATTTGAGTAACTAATATTACGGGTCAAATGACATGAAAAGTGAATCATGCTGCGACTTCATATTGTTTCGTTCATAAATCTCCAATGCGACTCGCGTTTTCGAATCTCGAGATGCATGAGAAGGTTATTTTCTTCGGAATGACTGTGATGAGTTACAAGCTTATTTTTAACTCTGGATGTTGAGTTAGCATCAGGTTGATAAGTCATGATGATATCAGTCATGTCTCAATGGATGATCTTCCTCTTGAGAATAGCTTGGTCATGACATGCTCACAAGATGAGTTGAAGTCCAGTCCAGATTTGGAGGCATTCACAAATTCCCTGTAAAAAAGATCAGGATGAATCTCAATTATCTTAACCTGTTCTTTACAATGTGCCAAAATGAGTTGAAGCTGAGCGGTCACCTTTTTCTGCTTAGGTGTAGCTCCTGACTCAACACAAATGGTGTATTTCCCAGAAGACTGTAGTACATACTGATAAGGCCCATAAGTAATCCGTGTGTCACATGGTATCGTAGGAGAGGGGACATGTGGGGCTGTGGAGGCAGGCAAATCTAATGTAACTTTTATCTCTTTGAGTTGAGTCTCTATCTTAGTCAGGTAATCGGATGCTAAGGTGGACTGAGCTTTCCATATCTTCTCTGCTTTTGTTATTGAGCTAGAAAATTGGCTGATGGACTGGGTAGATAATTGTAAATCTGCACTCACTATCGCCATTTTCTCCATGACTTCGCCCAAAGCGATAGATTGACTATGACGCATTGAATCTGTCATTCCTTTGATATAGGCTTCAGGCCCTCATCCGAAGACTATAGCGTGATCTAAATGTTTTGCCAAGAAGTTCGAAATAAATGTTGAGATCCTGTCAATTCCCAGTGAGGCCCAATGGTCATCCAACAGATCAGCAGAAGATGTTGTGATAACTTTGGCATCTCGTAGTGCCTTGATTACATCGTTTCTCATGGTCTTGATTACCTGTGAGGTCGTCTTAGGTTCTTTACAACGTTGTCTTAACTCACCCCAAATTTTCTTAAAGTTGTTTATATTGGTGAGGTCAGGTCCTTGAGAAGAGACAGGTGGTGGGGTGATTGTGGAAGGAGGTTCTGCATAAATTGTGCTATCAGAAGGATCAAGCATTGAAGAGGCAAGGAGCACAGAGTCATATTCTAATCCACTCTCATTGATTCTATCCATCTCTTCAGGGAAGCTAATCTCCACCTTCTTGGACAGAGGTCTCTCCTGGGATGTTTTCTTTTTCGAGGAACTCATCTTTGGTCTATGATGGGTGTGTGCCGGGGTTTGAGAGGTTGTGTTGAAACAGGTTGATAAGGTAACACTCCGCATAAAATGGGGTTTTGTAAGTGAAATAACTCTTGGTGCGGAAGCATTATGAGCGCGAACAGTGTGCAGACCTGATACACAGGACAGCAGGCGCGGGCCGTGCTCGGCATCGGTGCCTCGCATATAGCGTGCCGGCACACACAGCTGCAGCTCCGCAAGCGCGGAGTGGTTGTTTACCTTATTGTGCAGTAGAAAGTAATAATGGAGCATGAGGTGCATCTTACGCCGCAGTTCGAGGGTGTACATACCGACCATCCCCGTCACGAATAGTGATGGGAACATGTATGGGTAATATCCGTACATTTTTTTTATATATGTACCGTTAGGTGTAGTGGTGGTGACAGTCACTTATGTGTGCATCTGGAAATTTATCTGCGCAAATTTATAATGCGAATGACACCGGGAAGGAATGTACAAGTAGGGATGTGATATACTTGGAAAATTCAATACCAGAACACCAGGGCCGAAAACCAGGGTTAAAATACGTGTAAGTATTTATTTCAGAATTTGAACTGTATTTTTTTATGACAGTTATGGAGGAAAATCGGGTAATGTTATTTAATAAATAGTGGATTTTCCACTAATACTGGTGATTTGGATCCTCTTGTTAGTTGCGAAATATGTCCAGTGGCTAGTGGATTCCTTTTAGTGTTTTTTTTTAAATCAGGTAGTGGAAATGCTATAATTCAGCGACTACATCACGTTATGATATATAGGTATTCATCTACTTCAATACGTACTGTTCTGTCTAGTTCATTGAACAAAAATTTCAGGACGCTGTGGCTCAGCCGATAGGTTGAGTGGTGGACTTGGTCTCTGTGTGTTAATTCTCGTGGAGCTATGCTATGTGGTCAGTCTGTTCAATAATTTGTTCTGCCATATCCAGCTCTACTTCTTCTCCTGGATTGGGATCACCGTATAATGCCTGTGTTTCTACGTTGATCCTATCTCTGTCTTGTGCATGTGCTAGATATTCATCTGGCTCGTGATAATTGTTCAAGATGTTAATACTGTCCATAAAACTTGTATTGTGGTTGCTTTAAAACAGAGTCAAAACTATTATTATCATCATCATCTCAGTGATGATCATGATATTCAGTGATAATGATTCAGCCGTAGTACGTGCTGTTATACGGGACTTAGATAATAACTTAAAAAAAAACAATGATTTGATTTTAAAACTGTTTTTTTTTTTTTTGATGCAGGAACGTCTCCTTGTATTTCGCCGGAAACCGGAGCACGTATGACTTGAAATTCTGCGTCCGCGTAGCCTCCAGCCTCGACAGCGAAATCTTGGAGAAATCCTTTCCCGGAGCTCGTTCTGTGCGCTTTTCGTCGATGAAGCGAGCGATCTCCTCACCGGATGTGGTCTTATCGAACCGGGAGAGATATATCGCCATCGTGGGCTTTGCGACTCGGATGACTGTAGTCGCAGCGGGAGCGGTGCCGCGTTGGTTGCGGGCGGTTCGAGGTCGACGCTTCCTCTTCTCCACGAGGGTGAAACCGCCATCGTCGACCTTGTTCGTGCGCATTACGGGATCCATTGGGCGCGGGATGACCTGCTTGCGTGACGTATTTGAAATGGAAAAAACAATAATAAAAAATTATGGGCAAGTACTCGGTGTGAGTGCTGAAGGGAGACTGGCTGCCCTCCGCAGCCAGCTAGAGTACCTCCTACTCATAGTGCTGATGCTGTGGCTTAGCAAGCCACAGCTTTTTGTCCCTAGATGTTACCTATTCGTTCCACAATATCTTTGAGGTATGCTATTTCTTCAAATGCGCTGTCGACAATAACTATTCTCTCATGTAAAAAATTTAAAGTCTACAAAATCCTGCCATTGCGGTGGGGCAGCAAGAATCATCCATGAAAATATATGTGAGTATACTATCCCACTTCTGAAATGTGACGAATGGAAATTATTAAATCTTATAATAAGCCTCGTACACCTCCTTTTACTATATTTTTTCTCATAATTCACTCCATATTCCATTATCACTGCTTTGCCGCCATATTTCCTGCCTATTCCATAGAGTATATCACATCTCACTACTTCTAATATCAAACCAGTAACCTTGTCATTGTCAATATTCTTGTTGACAGCGACAAAGCCACAGACTTAATCCACAAATCCTTACATTTGCCAAAAATACTTATAACATATATCATATTTTATGAGTGAACATCTTCACTTGGAAAGGTGAAAACTGACCCCGTGCGGGGTTATTACATACGCCATCTGTGAAACGATTTTGGCAAGTCTGAGCTTTACACAATAATGACGACAGAAATCGTTGGTATTTGCACTTTATTGGACTGTAATAAGTATCAGTTTCTGATTGATATGAGAAGAGTGCGGCGGAAGCTTAAGAATCGTGATATCTTGAGATGCAGCATATTCTATTACACTCAAATCGACGTGCGTTGAATGGCCATCGAAGATGGGTCCTATGGCAGGAACAAACGTTTCTCGCATATATCGCTCAAAGATGGTTGTCTCCATCCATCCTTTATCGCTAACAGCGTATGCGGTTTTAACATTTTCGTTGGCGTACAACCATTGGGTCCATAGGTACTTACCTTGAAATACGATTAATGGCGGTATTTTGTCGCCGCAAGCGTTTGCAGCTAAAAGAATAGTTGTGTTGTTCCTCCCAGGTCCGCTTGTAGTTCTGGTTGCTTTATAACCTTTTTTGCCAATAATTTTACCTTTACTTGGATCATTGCAGATGGACGTTTCATCGAGGTTGTAAATTTGTTTTGGTTTGTCTTTAAGATCTAATTCATCAACCACTCTTTCTAACATTTCAAAATATCCATAAACTATAAAAGGATCGCAGGCCTTTCGCCGTGCGATTTCAACGTTTTGGGGTTTTTTAATAGATATGTTATTTCGCTGCTTGAATGCATGGAAACAATCTTTCCCTGGAATTTCGTGTTTAAATGGGGTTATAATACCATTTTGGCGTACATATTCCGATATCAATATGGAGCCCTCCTTTCTAGTTAAAGGGAAGCCCTGTTTCTCCATGATATGAAGATTGTGAGCAACTCTTTCCTCAAATTCTGATGAGAACACGGTTGGTTTGCCGGCTTTTTCGTGGAAACAATGGAGTCTTGTATTAATTGTGGTTCTCGGAATTCCATATACTTGTGGTGCTTGGCTACTAGTCATCCTACCATTTTTGACAACTTCAACAGCTTGCTTGAGTTGAAATTCTGTGTAACCTTTTTCTTTTATGGGCTTATAATTTCGGAACATCTAAAACAATAATTAATAAAACCTGATAAGCTACCATTATTGTGCGCTAAATCTTTGAACATGGGATTGCCTCCAGCATTCTACATTTTCAATACCTGTACCCAGAAATTTACAATATCAAAAGGAGAAGCAGTGCCAATTATTTCCTCTATACGCATCGTACTTAAAGTGCGGAATTGGTTTATTATAGATTCCTTGTCAATACTAGGTTCACATAACTGCCAGGTAAAATCATCAATGTTAGGTCTGTTGCTAGTTGAGAGGCAGCGGTTGGGTGACAAAACATCAATTTTTTCCACCACCACATTGACTGGTAATCAACTAATTCCTTCACTAAGCGCACGAGAAAGTTTATGCATCGCTGTTTGACTTCTTTGGCTTTGTTGGCAGAAACAGATCTTTTTGCAAGTAATTCATTGAACTTTTCTCCAAAATCGATCGAGTCCTGTGGAAGCAATGAATTTTCAAATGGTGCTTCGGCTTTTTCTAAAGCTCGCCTAACAGCTGCTATATCCGCTTCATGAAGCATTGCCAATGAGGCGTTTTCGGACATACTTTGACCTCTCAAAAATACTGGTTTTAAAAGACGTCTTGCAATGGACAGAAGAAGAATCCGAAGGTCGTTGTATACTATCAGGATGATATGATTGTTATTTAATCTACCATCGATAGTTTTCACACCGCATGAAAAATAATGACTCCTTCAAAATAGATGTATATAATGTTCGTTCACTATATTGTACATATTGGTAAGTACTAAAAACCCCTAGTACATTATTTTACCCTACCATCAATGGATTTCATTCAGCGCACGCAAATTAATGAATATATTTGGTAATAATGTGACACCTTGGTTCACCATATTGCAGTTACCTTACGGATCCCTATTTTTTTCAAAATCTCATATAGCCTATATCACTCACACCGAATTGAGCTGTTTATAAGTGAAAGTTTTTTTAAATCGTCCAGAAGTTTCGGAGCCTATTCGTTACAAACAAAAAAAACAAAGTTTATAATATTATACATAATATTATTATAATTTATTTATCTACTATGGGACTGAGTCCTGGGTACACCTCTGCCTACCCCTTCAGGAAAAAAAGGCGTGAATGTATGTTATGTTTATAATATTATTTATTATAGTAAGATTTATTTGGATTATAAGTGATTAAACTCTTTTAAATAGTAAAAAAGCTAATTTTATTTCAGTCATAGGGAAATACAGATGGTCAGCAAGTCATGACGGCTACAACTTTTAGGACCTCTAATTCAGTTACTGTTAACTGTTTAACTGTAGCCGGAACTCCATACTTATCCGTTCGATCTATGTATGTTTGTTTTATTTTTTACTTTAAAATTAAGTTTTCAAGTAATACAGGACCAAAAGAGTGACGTCACTAATTATGTATCGATAAAAGGGACATCACTAATTTAGTCGATACCTAGTGTAATATTTTCACATCACTAGTTGTCACATTGCAATGAATTATAAAATGTCAATGCCATTCATAAAATGTGCAAAACTCCACCGAAGGAGATTAAGAACTCTATGGAGTTAGAAAAAAAAAAAAGAAAGTAGATGTGCGACAACAGCGACAAACGCACATATTGCAAAACTTTCCGGCGCCGTTCCACTGTCGCATCTGTACGTAGTACTAATTATAGTGATCTGTGATCCGAACTCCTTGAACTAGGTAAGTAAAGCGAGTTATGCTTACCTTTGACCGTCCTTTATATTTTATCAAGTTCGATATATGCTTTTACCAGTATTTGCATGCTGTTTTATAGATGTTAATGTACTTTCGCAGTTTCGCATTGCATGCTTTGCAAAATGCGGTGAACTCGTCATCTTTATAACGTGAAAGCCAAGAAGAAAATTCCGGAATTTGTTCCCACTTAGCTGAATAACTTTGCTGAAAACTAGACATACTGTCCGGAAGAGTGCAACTAAGTAAATAAAAACAACGAAAATCAATGGCGTTCTATTTATATGATGACGAAAACATCTCCTATTTTGGGGAAATTCCCGAATTATCGAAAGAAAGTCCTCAAAGATTAAGTCGAATGCAGAAGAGACAATCATTTCACTTGAACCGTATTAGACGATTTGATACTAGTAATAAAGTATCTTTTAAGTTCAACTACTACCTATTGATGCAACTGAAAACTTAAAAACTAGACGTTGTTTTGAAAATTATAGATAAACTAGCGGTCCGTCCCGAATTCGTCCGGGTAGACTGATATTCATGAAACACAACGAATTTGAATGTATGCAATCTGGAAATTACGCTCTATCTAATAGTGCAAACGCATTAAAATCGGTCCAGCAGTTGTAAAGTTTTAGGCGAACATACATTCTGCAAGTCTGATTAATACTATGTATTGATTGATAATTGTATATGTAGTATTACAATACTACAACGCCGGCAACGGCCGTCTTTCTTGTCATATCTGTAACTTACTCATCTTTGCTCATAGATAACGTGTATAAGTATAAACTAAATCCGGGAAAGTCCCTAATGTTCGCGTTCCGGGGAATTCCGCAAACATTGTCGCAAAGACGATCACTCACTACGGTGTTGCCATAACTTCAACCAAAATATACCCAAAAATACTGACTGCCAGCAATATACCTGAAAATGAATATATAAAATACTGATGTTCGGAAAATACGATGAAATATACTGAAAAAGTATTAAAATACTGAATCTGGTCACACTGATGGCTGCCTAGTGCGCGGGAGCCCTAATGGACAGAATTCGTCGACGTCGCTTTCGTAAAGGTGGCTGTAAGTCACACTCTTCCAGACTCCGAACTTAGCTGAAAGCTACTATTGGGCAAGGAAAATTCAATATTCCCAATCTCGAAGTTCTCTAACGGATCCTGGTTAAGGTTGCAGGTGTAAAATAAACATACACCGGTTTCCTTAAGGTCGGACCAGAGCCGGGTAAAACTTTTCAACATCGTAAAATTTTTCAACGTTGACAGTGCCCAGTGCACCAGTTACCATTTACTCCGGTATTTCCCTAACTTGATGTTCATAACATACATAGGTTCTTCAGCTGAGTTATTTATTATTTGTTAATTTTTTTAATTGCATCCTTTCGTTGTTCGTCTATAAAGACGAACAACGAAATGTGTAAAGAATACGACGACGGTTATCCGTCGTCGTCTTTCGTCTATAGGGATCCTCGGAATGAGAACTTCCTCACCTTTGAATTTTCCTTTGAGTATCGTCGCGAAAATAACATTGTTCATCGATTTACCTACCACCAAATGGGTTCCGTTGCATAGTTTTGGTTAATGTTTCGAAGCATGATTACTAACGAGCCAACCTTTAGTCGTAAATTGTGCGGTGGTAAACCAGGCACATCCAAGGAGTTTAGAAATTCAATTGGATTGGTGTTGGAGTTGGTGGCTTCATGTTATTAATATAATTTTTATTTGTTATTTGTCGATCGTCGTCAGTTTCTGTGTCGGTCATGTCTGACATGACCTCAATTTCAGCTTTTTGTTTAGAAAATAATATTTCTTATATAAGTATACATCTAAATTTAATAAAATAAAATTAAATGTCGTCCAGGAATCGTCTGGAAGGGAATCCTCTGTTTCTAATAGTTATCGACTTTCTTTTTGGCTATTGTAATGAGTTGATTTGCTCCCATTTTTCTGACACGATTTGAAATATATTTCTTCTCCTTTCGTGCGTTTGTACTATTTTATAAATCATAATTATTCTGTAAAGAAATCAAAAAACACATAAGTAAATCCACTATCAACCCACAAAGATTGAAACCATGAAAGTTTATAAATGTTTACACAGATATTACGTATGAATCAGAAAAAACCCAATTGTACAAGTGTATGCTCGATAAGACTCAATATCAAATCAGAATAATGCAAAAAAGCTGAGCAATAAATAAATAAATAAATAAATAAATTCATTTATTTCAGGCAATAGTGCGTATAATAAATTATACGCACCAGAGGCCCATATTAATAAATACCTTACAGACTAACATACATAATAATATAATATTAACTATGCTTTAGGGATGATATGTTTCGGTCTCGCCTCCCTAAAGCGCCGGAACACTATGCCTTCCGGCCAAAATTCTGGCGCCAGGAGAGTCTCCTTAAATTTCACCGGAAACCGGAGCACGTAGGACTTGAAATTCTGCGTCCGCGTAGACTCCAGCCTCGACAGTGAAATAGAGAATTCCTGGTGTGGGACTCGTCGTTGGCCCTTTTCTTTTATGTAGCGGACTATCTCCTCACCGGATGTGTTCTTGTCAAACCGGGAGAGATAGACCGCCATTGTCGGTTCTGCGACTCGAATAGAAGTAGCCGCAGCGGGAGCGGTACCGCGTTGATTGCGGGCAGGTCGAGATTGACGCTTCCTCTTCTCCACAAGGGTGAAGCCGTTTTCATCGACCTTTTTCGTTGGCTGAACTGGACCCGGCAGGCTTGGAATGATACGGAACGCCTGCGCACGGGATTGCTGCTTTCTTTTATTCCGTTGCTGTCTCGTGCTCTCATTAGAAGGCCTCAGCGGGGGCGCGAGCGGGGCGGGGGCAGCGGCGGCAGCAGCGGCGGCTGCGTAGGCCAGGGGCGACGTGGTCGTCTTCGCTGACGTCTCGAGCGGGGAGCGGGCGGGAGCGGCGCGGTGCGGTGCATCGCGCACGGCAACAACAGGCGGTGATGCAATACTGCAAACGGAGGCATTTTGCGCCCCGCGACGTGTGTTGACGTTAGAAGTCTCAGGTGACCTACTTACCGAATCATTACGTTTTAAAGATAATAATTCGGTACGTAGCTCTCCGATGATATTTTCGGAGACTTCTAACCTAAACTTTACGGCGTCCAGGCTCGCCTTCAGGGTGGTGATGTCTTTCAGCAGCCTGGTGACGTCGACGTGGTCGAATGGCAATAAATAATATTTATCGGTCAGTTGTTTCAGGTTTAAAGCAATACCCTCCATATCAGCTGGTGTAGGAGATTTGGGAGGAGCTGGTTTTGTGCACGAAGAAACTTGACGTGGGCTGGCGTTTCCAGCATTCTTACATGACGCGCACTTCCAGGTGTTTCTCCGGTCTCCAAGTTTGCGATATACGGTTTATGGGTTGTATATATAGAATGGGTGGATGGTCACTCACTAATATGATATAGATAGTCTATTGTCCAGTGTGTCCTGCCTATAATAATGTCCTTTAATTAACACAGGGGTAAGACACAACACCGTATTGTTTAATCTCCGTTTATTCGCAATAGTAAATGTAAATGCACCTGCCTACACGAGGGGGCCGTGTGCGACTGACTTGATATAAATGATTGCAACTGCATCGATAACTATTATACAATCTGTGTCCCTACAGTAGCCACCTTCAGTTATCCCGGCACAAAGGAAATCAAAGCGCCCATGACAGATACTACATTATGGTATATATTATTGGACTTGTACAGGGCTGAATTCTTGTCCTAAAGAAGAAGATCACGTTCTTGCCATTTCCTCCAAGTCCGGCTGGGCATTCTCGGTCTCCATTGAGAAGAATCTCTCGGCCTCGCTCATATTTTCCATCAAGCGCTTATCGGTCACAGTGTACTGTGCTGCCTGGACCATAGCTGTGGATCTTCTGTCCAAGCCGGACAGGTATTCCATGACAATCTTTTTCACTGCTGCTCCAGCTGTGCTCGCAGAGTCTCCTTGGTAATTTGAGAAAGAGTTGTACAAACTATTTCCAACTGCGTGGGCTGCATCTATCAGCAGGATAAATCTATCCCTCTGCAGCGCTTTAGTTTCCAGGGGACTGTACAAGAGTTTGGCATATGGTCTTTCTGCTTCCTCCAGTTTGAGTAGATAGGTCCAAGCTGCCTTCAGAACACCCAAGCTGCTACCCTGGAGCTGTCTCATCGACAACAGTTCTGGGTAGCGGCCAAAAATGAATTCCTGAACCATTCTAATGTGGTTCATCTCAGACCAGGCCAGTAAGTTCACCAAGGCTCCACTCAAAACCCCTCTCTCACTCGCCCTACATTGCATACTACATTGCACTCCATCCCTAAATTCCACATCACAACGTTTGCAGTTGAACAGCGTCTCAACTTGTGTAGGCACGTCGAAAAGTTTGAGGATCGCTGGCAAGATGGCACTGCACGAAACAGGTTGTCGGCAAGCGAGCGCACGGTCTGCTGTCTACGGACGACTGATTTTTTATAGATAATGTCGGACATCTCACCGAATCCCTCGAGTTGGTGACGGAGATCTTCTAGTTTTGATAATATAAAGCCGGCGACAGGTTCTTGAAATTTCAGGTTAAAAAACTTTTACTGTACTAAGTGCACACTTACTTTTGACTTAGGTTCATACAAAGCAATCAGTCTCCCCCAAGTTTCAGCACTCGGTTTGCAAGATAGTAAATGCGTCAATACACTGTCCTCAACTCTTGTAACAGTTTTTGTAAATTTTTGTAGTGGTAGGCCTCTTTTGCAAGGGGGCCGCCTGGGGAAGTACCACACCTTTGCAAGTTATTCATCTGCCAAGCAGTAATGTACAAACATAACTGTGCTCCGGTCTGAAGGGCAATGTTACCAGCGAAATTACTGGGCATGATGAGATTTAACAACTAATAGCACAACGTGTAGATATGTAAGCCCAGGACATCTTGCTGGTCTCGCTCCACTCCGTCCCCCAAGTTCGTGAAACGCAGCTCGGCATGGTGCGCGGGGTGAGGCGTGTCCAGAATATCGACCGGCTTCTCCATTTCTCGATCCCCTAATACTCGCTGGGAGTAACCTTTCTTGATCTCATAAAGATCGGCCGCTTCCTGGATCCGGAGATCCAAAGGAAGCAGCCCAGCGAGTATTAGAGCCGAGTTAAGGGAGACCGTACGGTACGCCCTAATGATCTGGACAAATCCCCGCTGCACCATGTCGAGCTGCTTCTGAACGCAGATTTTCTTCGCAGCCACAGCCCATGCGCTCGCCGCGTACATTATAACCGGCTCAACGACCGCCAGGTATATTGTCCTAATCACCTCCGAGCTGAGCCCCCAGTAGACTTTCGCGACGCTGACAAGCTGCTTATATAAGTCGAGTGCCTTCCGACAGACGTTCGCCACGTGCGCGTTAAAAGTCAGTTTGTCGTCCACTGTGAGGCCCAGGATTTCCAATACTGCTCTGTGAGGCGCGTGCCAGGCTTTGACTAGGTTAAGTTCTGCTCCACGCAGCGAACCAACCAGAGCTGTAGATAGAGTGGGCAGGCGATACTCCCCCGCCTGGAAGTCCCTAACATTACACGCAATCCCCCAACCGAATGCAGGTACTGTGATGTGGGGGTTAGCTATGGGCTGAAAAATGCCGGACCACCCCTGTTGATGACCCAGTATGGTCGTAATTGCCGTATCTACCCTGTAGGAGTATGCTTGCACCTGACCGTTTTGTGGCTTGGTACAGTATTACAGGTCGTCCACTCCGATACTGAGAAGGTTGATTCGATTCAGTGCTCTCTCTAATGACACTGCGTCCTTGACATCGTCTCCTGTTGGTGCGAATCTCCCCTCCAACCACCCTCCTCCCACTTTACTCAGTAAGTTGTAACCCTCTCCTGGGTCGAGATCCCACCTCCCTCCTTGTAGACAGGTGGCCAGGTTGAGTGATAGAGGAGTACGTACCCCCGTCAGTGTTGGCTCTATGTCAGCTACTACTTCATTTGCTGCCCAGGAGAAATCTGCTGGCTTGACAGAGTCTACGGTGAACGACGCTGCATCTGCCATACAATCCATCTCCTGCCCCGCCCCGTGCAGCAATGTCCCCCAGAAGGCTCTGTCGTTGCCTAGCAGTAGAGGTGTTACGACCTGGTCACCTAAGGCGCCTGAGCGTTTAAACTCTTCTACTGCCCGCCTCCGCAACAGTGCTCGCTCTACAGAATCCAGTGCCTGTGGAGCTGTACCAACCGTAACCGCTATTCCTGTCTCTACTAGGTTGTATATCGCCAGTCCTAGACCGGTCGCAAGCTCTGCCCCGTTGGACCAATCCCCGATAAAAAGAGCGGGGTTATCATCGGCCACGTCCCGTGGTGAAAAGGCATTTTGGTGTACGTTGCTGCCCAATGGGGAACTCTACTCCCCCTATTTCCACAACATTCACGTCACGTGTGTACACGAAGATGAAGCGGCGCTTGCAACTCTCCATGCTGATACAGCACTCATTGCGCCGCATAGCTGTCAGCCGCATATCTGCCGCCCCGTCTGGTCCGGTACACAGGAAGAATTCATCAAGTTCGACTAGGGGGTAAGGTGCAGCCATTAGTACCTGTAATGCCCAGAGAGCCCTGTAGTTCCCTACGATGTGGTCGAAAACGACTACTGCTACCTCGGGGTCGTCGAGGGCCCACCCCTCGCCACCGACTGGTATCACGCCATTTGCGTGTAACAAGATCGCAACTAATACTTGCAAAATACGGGTACAGTAACAACAGCATAAACACCATTTCCAATGTCATCAGACTCCTATTTGTTAAATCACTGCATCAGGTCTATAGGCCAATGGCCAACATTATGTCTATTTAGGTGCCTATCTAAGAGGATTGTGAAATAAGTTATTAACAGTTAAATATAATTAAACCTTTATTGAATATACTAACTATAACTATAATACTAACATAGTCGTGCTTCGCTTTGCGGCGTTGTTCCTTTGGGGGCCAAAGGTCCAAAGCCGCAGATAGGTAGGTAGGTAGTGATTAGAACTATCGCCGGCTAGGCAGGGAAACAAAAAATGTGAGTGAGTGAGTATATTGCCAAAGTTAACAATTGCACCGCCGCACACTGGCACTAAGGTCACGGTTCACTGGCCTGGTAGGGTAGGATGGCTGGACCCGGAGTGAAGCCGCCGCCGCCGGTGTAGCCGTCGGCGTGGTGGTAAGCAAGGTGAGGCCATAGAGAAGTCGCCGCCGCCGGTGTAGCCGTCGGCGTGGTGGTAAGCAAGGTGAGGCCGTAGAGAAGTCGCCGCCGCCGGTGTAGCCGTCGGCGTGGTTGTAAGGTAGCCGCACCCGGTGTAGGGTCGGAGTGCGGGCCAAGATGGTGGAGCTCGACCGTAGAGGTCGACGGCTTATGATAATAATCTGGACATCGAACCCTGGAAAATGCCATGGGCGGCCTTACGGCGCGTACACATAGAACATCCGTTTTACAGGATCCTTTTTAACTGATCCGTCGCTACTGGAGGTAATATTCACACAGCATTTACAGGACCGATTTTAACAGATCCGACGCTACTGGACTTTCGTTCTTCAGTGTATCGCCTACTTTCTACGAGAATGGACGTTGTCGTGTTGTATTGGTACTATCGTCGTCTGCGGCGGAGGAAGCCCCGGCGTTATTGGATACATCCACTATTAAGGCAAAGATTTTGTCGTGGTGCTGTTGTGCGTCAGCTGAAAGAAGACGAATCTAAATTTTTTACTTATTTCCGAATGACGACGTCTACTTTTGATGACCTTCTTAAACGATTAGAAAAGGATTTAAAAAAGAAATACACAAACTGGAGGAAAAGCTTGTGCCCTGAAGTAAAACTAGCGATATTTTTAAGGTAAGAACTTTAATTTTTGTTATTATCAATTAAAATTTAAAATGACAAAAAGGTTTACAAAAATGAAGATTTATTTCAAAACATAGACAGATCTGGCAAGTCTGACTCCTGGCTGAATGTAGATTCTACTGATGGCGAACCTTCTACTGATGGTGTAGAGTCAAGATGATGTGGCCTACTAAAATAACCTTGGGTGTGGTAGTGAGGAGTGCTAGAACTTTGTGAATATGGAGGCCACTCGTAGTTTGACTGACCATATCTTCTACTTTTAATATTTTGTAAAAGGTTTATCACTCCAGACTGAAATTCTAAAATTTGATCGCCATTTAGTGAAGCCAGTTGCGGCAAAATACCTTTGAAGAACGATAAATTGGGATCTTCAAACTCATTTTTACTTTTTTTTAACTGATCATTCATGTATTCAATCATTTTGGCGTCTACTTCATTCACATTTCTTTTGATTGCCTTGCGTTGCGGCGGGGCTAAATTTTGTCTTTCCTTTTGTCTGTCACTACCACTTTGTTCCGTAATCTGATCAGGTTCATCTTCGTTGTCTTTATTACTTTCTACTGTTTCCGTGATGTTGTCATTAGCAGGGACGTTCTCGTGTGTATCACCTGGGGTGACAACTTTTTTCAAAAATAACATTTGATTGTGATATTTGTAAGGCTTGGTATTTGAGGCAGCAGCTCCAGATTTCTTCAATTTCTTTTTCTCACTCAATGTTCGTATCCAGGCATCTCTAGTCGAATTCCATTTTTTTATAACATATTTTCCTGAAGCAAGTAAATAATAATATAAGATGGTTGTCAATAGCTTAGTAAGTGAAAGGCGAATAAGAAGGTAGAATAGACTTGTCAGTAATTAATTACCATATTGGTCAGTGGATAAGTCAAATTGACAGTGCAAGAACTAATCGGTCAGTAAATAATGGGAAGCAAAAAAGTATTACTAATGTTTAAATCAATTTATTTTAATTAGGTAATTTTATAATTTAGTTCAGTTCAGTTTAATTTTATTTTATTTATGTACTATATATATAAGTATGAGTTTTGATTTACGACTTTGCTAAAAACTCTCATAAAAATTTCGACTTTCCATACAAAATTTGTTGGTCACTATAATATTTTATAGTTTTATAATAAAACAAGACTTATTCATCAAGCCATCTTTAATAGTCTGACCATAGAGAAGTACCTCTACGAAACATAGACATATACATAATCAGTAATAGACAAAATTAACTAAAACTAAACCCTTACAGTCACTAACGTTACTTTGTATGGGAAGTCAATATATGTGTAATAATATAGTAATTGATTAATTTATTTTTTTTAGGTATGCAGCGTCTGGGTGTACATTTCAAGAACTTTATTACGTCTTTCGTGTCGGTGTGTCAACTATAAGCAACATTATTAAGGAAGTTACACGATGCATATGGAACAACTTGAATGACGAGTTTATGCGACTTCCTACAACAGTGAGTGAATGGGAGCATATATCAAATGGATTCGACACAAAAGCAAATTTTCCCCACTGTTTAGGAGCAGTGGACGGTAAACACATCAGACTTCGAAAACCAGCAAAAAGTGGCTCAATGTACCTAAATTACAAAGACTTTTTTTCCATCATATTATTAGCGATCGTAGACTCTGACTATCGTTTTCTATATGTTAGTATTGGGTCGTATGGAAAAGAATGCGATTCATCAATATTCAAGGAGTCGACATTTTGGAAAATGATGCTAGATGGCAGTTTACAAATACCAGAACCTTGCCCATTAATAACAGGCTCAGAAACGAGAGTTCCCTACGTCATAATCGGCGATGAAGGTTTCGGTTTACACGAAAATTTAATGAGGCCATTTAGCGGGACGCATTTAGACGTAAATAAGCGAATATATAACTATCGTTTGACCAGAGCTAGACGATACGTTGAATGTGCATTTGGTATTTTTGCTAATAAGTGGAGAGTATTCCACCGGCCTCTAGACGTCAACAAAACAACAGCTATATGGATAGTTAAGGCATGTACCGTTCTACACAACTTTGTAAGGGAAAAAGAGGGCTTAAAGGATGGCAACACATCCGAATCTGAAGCATTTCATTTCAATAGCCTACCTGATGATGAAACGCTACGAGGTGGTCGAACTGCAAATTCAGTTCGAACGGAATTCGAAAACTATTTCGTGTCCGAATCTGGGTCAGTTTCTTGGCAGAATGAAGCTATTTAAAATAAAAAACAATGTCTCCATTACAATATAAAATAAATACTTACCAAATTCTTGTCTTTCTTTTTGTTCCATAGCTTCAAAATCCTCCTTTAGAATACCGCATATTTCGCGCCAAGCTGCGGTTTTTGCAATTTTATCTTTATAAATCTCCAGTGTTTTGTCCCAAAGAACTGGTCTACTTTCAACACAATTTATCAAAACTTCTTGCTCAACATATTTTTCAAACGCCTTGCTTGCCATGATTATGATAGCACTGGACACGTGCACTACTCTAGGAATGAAACCGGCAAATGGCGGCTGTGTGTAGCACATCGCACCCCGCGCACCCCCGTGCAAAGCCTCGTGCGGTTTCAATCCGATAAAACGGATTAGTATAGTATTACTGGATCCGGAATACTGTGTGAACTGGCTCATACAACTACATACGCTAATAACATATACGTTTAAACGGACCTGTAAAACGGATTGCTGCTTATTTTGTCGGATCAGTATTTTTTACTGGATCCGGAATACTGTATTCTGTATGAACTCGCTCATACAACTACATACGCTAATAACATATACGTTTAAACGGACCTGTAAAACGGATGTTCTATGTGTACGCGCCCTTAGGGCTTGCTCGCACCCGGTCCCAGCTTGCCTGCGGCTATCGGCGGTTATGTTGCCACGCGGTCGACCGACCGGCCACCGTGGACCGATAAAATATCCGCAGCCAGGCTAGGCACGGCAGAGTAGTTTACAGCTTAGGGGATATAATTAGATGGTAAACTCACCCTAGAGGGGTTCCGATAGCACTAGGTAGTAATTCTAGGTAAAATTCCCACGGCTGCCTCGAGACGTGGTACGCGTCTGCTCGTTACGGCTGCTGCCGGTAATGTGTGACGCGGTCGCGGCTCCGCCGCGTTCCGATAGATTTTAGGGTTACACGACCGCGCGCATTAAATTCTTGGGTTCCGCATTAATAAAATTAATATATTCTAACTAGTAATGTGCGTTCGCTTACGCAACGTCACAGTACCCCGCGCAAAACGGAAGAATTTTTCCTGCTACGGAAAAATTCGTCTCCTATACTAAAGTTCCATAGTACTGTTCTACTTTCATACCTCATTCATTCTTCATCTTACATACTTATCCTAATCACATGTCTATAGCCATTGTAGACTGCCTATAGACCCTAGCTTACAGGGTTGCAAGTGTCGGTAGAACCTGCAGCTCGTAACAGTATAGGTAAGAGTACCCGTTGTAGTACGGTGACTCACTATAGTATATAGGTAGGTGGTAATATATTCAGTTTTGCGGTGGTTATTAGGTTCATTAGATTTTATTAGGTATTAGTTTAATTATCGATTATCTTATTAATTACTCTTATTTAGACTACGTACTAGTTGAATGTGTAGGGCATTCAATTACGCATTATAGTTAACATAATATGTGTAGCATATTACATTATAATAGGTAGTTACAAACGCTGCAAGAATTGCGCTTAGTAACTAACTCAGCATGAAAGTTACTCGTAGATATAAGTAGGTTTAAATGTAGTAATTTACCCAGCAGTAAATCACTACCTACTCTCGAAGATTGTCTACCTAGATAAGAGTTAATTAGTTTTCGTAATCGCATTGAGATGGTGTAGGTACTAATGACTTTATATTATTTTATCAATGAACCGTAAGAATTGTAGTAGATTGTAGCTAGTAGTAGCTTTACTTTTGCAACGCAAGTCGGGAGTTCGATTCCGGTAAGAATTTTTAAGGTTTGTTTTTTATTAAGTTTTAGAATTTATTAGGGATAGTTTAATTAGGTGAACATAATAGTTTTAGATGTAATATGTTTTTAGATTTATTAAGTAGGCATAATATATTGTAGATATATTATGTGACCGAGAGTTTAATGTTAGATTAGTTTTTAGATTGGTTTATGTTTAGAATTATTTATAGAATTATGTATTATATTGACATAATATATTTTAGGTATATTAATATACTAATAGTTTATTCTTTGTAGTTTGTTAGTTTTATGTCTTTCACATGCCATGTACCTAACGAATTACCGTTCATGTCTGCTAGGTCATAAACAAGTGGAGACTTTTTAGATATTATTTTACATTTTAGGTATTTAGGTGCTAGTTTTTTGTTAAAATATTTATCCTTATCGCTCAGATAGAAAGTACGTTTCCATACAACATCGCCTACCTGGAATTCCATGGGTTTTTTCCGTAGATTATAGGATTTAGAGTTTCTACTATGGGCTTGCATTAGAGATAGTTGTACTTTGTCGAATATAGTGGATAGGATGCCTAGATTTTCTGCGTACTGATCGCGTGGTTGATAGATTAGGCTATCAATATCGGCTGGTTCGTTAGTGGTGTAGTGTGAACCACAACTAACTAATTCGCGACCATGTACTAAGAATGAGGGAGTGTAGTTTGTCACCTCGTTAACTGAATTGTTAATTGCAAATTGAATTTTAGGTATTAGTGTATCCCAAACACGGTGGTCATTAGTGATGAATGTGGATACTGCAGTCATTATTGTTTTGTTATATCTTTCCACGGTATTTACATGTGGTGTGTATTTTGGAGTGTAGTGCACGTTAGGAACATTATATTTAGCTAGCATTTGTTTCAGCGTAGAACTTATAAATTCTTTGCCATTGTCCATAATTAATGTAGATGGGATCCCGTGAACAAGAAACACGTTTTCCTCTAGGATTCTAGTGACTACTTCAGCGGTAGCACGTCGAATAGGGAACAATAGGCAGTATTTACTAAAGCAGCAAGTTATAACTAGTAAATGGCTATTTTGTTTTCTAGAAAAAGGTAGTGGTCCTACTAGATCAACGCTTATAACTTGAAATGGTCTAGAACATTGTTTAGGTTTTCCCATTTCACCTAGAATAGCGTGATTTTGATGTTTGTGGGCAATGCATGAGTCACACGAAGAAACAATTTTTATTACATCAGCATGCATTCCTGGCCAATAGTATTTTAAGGCTAGACGTTTATATGTTTTGAAAATACCAAAGTGACCTGCGACTGGTTCTGCGTGGTTTTCGATTATGATCGATTCTCTAACCTCAAGTGGTACGACTTCTTTCCAGTCAAATTCGCTAGTAAGTGTGTATTTACTTTTCATTATGCGATATAACTTATCATTTTTGACTATATAGTTAGGGAATGATGTCGGAGAATTTTGGCAACCATGGAATATATTGAGATACCATTGATCTGTAGTATTGGTAGTGTTAGGCGAAGTATCAATTGCAGAAACCTGGCAAATACGTGATAGTGCGTCTGGTAGTGTATTTTCCGATCCGCGGCGGTATTTTATTTCAAAGTTAAACGTGGACAGTCTAACACCCCAGCGAGCAAGACGACCTGTAGGGTTATTTAGGTTTAGGAACCATTTTAGCGCTGAGTGGTCTGTATAGACAGTAGATTTTAATCCGTTGTCTAAGTAACATCTCCAATGCTCTAATGCTGTAATTACTGCTAGGGCTTCTCGTTCAGTAATACTGTAGTTACGTTCTTGCGGGGAGAGAGCTTTACTCATATACGCGATGGGATGTTCCACACCGTCGATAGTCTGGGTGAGTAAACCGCCTATTCCGCAATCGCTAGCATCAGTATGTACTTCGAAAGGCAAGTCAAAGTTAGGGCAAGTGAGAATTGGAGCTGAGATTAGGTATTCTTTTAGTTTAGAAAAAGCCTCATCTGCCTCTTTAGTCCAAACAAAAGGTTTAGCCTTTTTACTTGTAGAAGTGAGACTATTTAGTGGGGCAGCGATCGTACTAAAGTTGGGAACAAATCTCCTGTACCAGGAAGCCGTGCCAAGAAATCTCTTGACCTCTTTTTTAGTAGTAGGTACCGGGTAGTTTAGTATAGCTTCTACTTTACTAGGATCAACATGTAGACCTTGAGAATTCACAATATATCCGAGATATTTTAGCTCGTTCCGGAAAAATTGTGATTTTTCAAAGTTAATAGTTAGGTTAGCCATTTGTAGTTTTTTATGAACTTTTAGTAGTAGTGCAATGTGAGTGTCGTAGTCAGAGGATGTGATGATTATGTCATCGATAAATGCAAAGACTGAGTTTTCGAACTCAGGACCGTAGAACAATAGATCGACTAGTCTTTGTTGTGTAGCTGGTCCGTTAGTTAGACCAAAAGGTACGGTATTGAAACGGTAGGTTCCTCGACCTGGTATGTAGAATGCAGTCTTATCTTTGTCGGCTTGCCGGATTGGTAGTTGCCAGTAAGCACGAGAGAGATCGATGCTAGATAGAAATCGTGAGTTTTTTAGGTTATCTAGTATTTCAGTAACGTAGGGAAGTTTATACGCGTCTTTTTTAGTAACGTCGTTTAATTTACGGCTATCTAGACAAAAACGTAATGAACCGTCTTTTTTAGGGGTTAGTAACACCGGGGATGACCAGGGACTCTCACAGGATTCCACAACGCCTAAACGTAGCATTTCGTCTAGTTCCTGACTCAGAATGCGTTGTTTCTCAGGTGATTGTCTATAGTATCGCTGACGTATAGGGGGAGAATCGCCAGTGTCAATGCAGTGCTCGACTAGATGAGTGCGCCCTAGACCGCGACTTTCGGTAGAAATAGCTCTGAATTGCTCAATCACGTTATCAGCTGTAACGCGTTGTACGTCTGTCAGTTCTTTGTAGGATCGTAGGCTTCCCTTACATTCGGTTAGTTCCGCAATGTTAGTGTTAGAATTACTAGTTAGATTGATAGCTTTAAAAAATTTAGGATATAGTTTAAATTCACGCCAAAAATCTACGCCTAGAATCAAGGATGATTTTACAGCTGGTATGACAAAAGCTTTTAGTAAGTGAAAGTTATTTTCAAAAGTAATAGGTAGATTTATATAACCGATAGCAGTCATAGTTTGGCCGCCGGCCGCAATGAATGACTTAGGGACATCATTGTGTAATAGCGTAAGGCCGGTGTCCAATAACCGTAGGTGTGAGTCATTTCCTAGAATCGAGACAGCTGAGCCTGAGTCTAATAAACCCGTCATAGGTAAGTTACCTACTTTTATATTGACATAAGGTCGTATATCATTAGTTGGTTTGCGATTGAAGATTGATGCCACTGAGTAGCTAGAAGAGAATATTTTAATAAAATTTAGCCATTCTTCCCATTCTTCTGAATTAGTACGATTTTCGCACCAATCTTCGTTAGCTAGTTTTTTGAATGGGTAGATTTAGTATGATACGTAGGTTTTGTAGGGTTGCATTTAGGGCAATCAGGATATTTGACGTCTTTCATACCACATTTAAAACATAATATGAACCGCTCTTGTTTACAATGATGTAGGTCGTGTGAGTGGTTGCGACACCTAGGACAATAGCGACTACCCGTAGTAGTGTTAATAGTGGCTACCGGTGCCGAGTAAGAGTTATAAGTTTGCCGGGAAGTAGTAGGTTTGTTGTAGGTATATTTAGTTTGAGTCTGGTTAGAGTTATTATAATTATTTTTATTAGTAAAATAATTTTGTTTATGTTGATTTTTATAGTAGGTATTATCATACGATTTTTTAAATGCTAGATCCGGGGCTAGAGTTTCCGTGGTAACCTTAGGGGGTTCACGAAACTGGGCAGACATAGCGTGAATGCGTTCATAGTTACGTGCTAGTGAGCGTAGGGTATCAATCGAGTCAATGGTAGTACCGTGTGCCGCCAGTACGCTCGAGTAGCAAGGTCTAATATTGTGTAATAAAATTTCTAATTTTTCAGATTCTGATAGGTTTTTAGATAGCCTAGAAAAAAGTTCTGACATAATGGCTAAGTATATTATTATGTTTTCTGTATCGCCCTGTGTTCTATTCCTAATTTCTGTCATGAGTCTGTAATCGTAATCGAATTTACTAAAATCAGATTTTAATAAGGTAGTTAGTGCTTCCCACGACTGGGCTTCGTGTTTTATGCTGCGGTACCAATGCAGTGCCTGGTCCGTGAAAAGTTCGGTAGCACAGGATAATAGTCTTTTAGTAGTTACATTCCTCGACATGCAAAACTCGTTCACTCTTTGTATGAAAACATGTACACATGAGTTACCATCGAACTTTAGTTTGTGTAGGTCACTAATGAAGTTTCGTTCGCAAGTTACTTGAGTGGCTGTAGATGTACCAAAATTATTAGATTCTACTGTAGGAGTAGTCTGATCTAGGTGCGTGCTCCCCGAATTTGCTTGTATAATTTTAGTTAGAGTAGAATAGTGTGTAGCGAATTCGGTTATTAGCTTATTTATGACGTTACCTATTACTGACTTGTCTATCCTATTAATGCGGTAGTGGATATGATTTGCTAACGATTTAGTGCGGTCGGATAGGTTCGTATCAAATTTTTCTTGGAGAGACTTAATTCGGGAAATTAACTCTTTATAAGATAACATTACGCCATTGTAATCTTCTTTGGCGTCAATGCCGGACTCCTGAACGTCCTGCGAGGGGGTCAGTGCTGTCAGTTTGTTAATTTGGTTTCTTAATTTCAAAACGGTAGGTGCGGGTTCCTCACCTCGTATGAGTACCTCGTATGTAAGTTCGTGTTTATTTAATAGCATGAATTTTATAGGGTGAGTTTCCATGTTGACGATATTAGACACAATAGTAAACAATAGAATAGCTAGTACACAATAGATGTTAGGTAGGTAGAAAAAAAAATATCTTAAGTTAACTAGTGAAGCTAGTTAAGTTAAGCAGCAATAAAGAAACAAGTTAAACACAGTTAAGTTAAATAGAATTAGGTAGGTAGTTAGTGACGTTAAGCAAGTGGTAATATTAACTAGTGAAGCCAGTTAATAGTACCGAAGCGTGCAGTAGTAGGTAGTTTGATAGCAGTAGTTTTTGCTTGCACGTTTGAGTCTAGACCCTTAGCCGGCTTTTACGGCAACCTTGGGTAGAAAGGTGAGGTACTATTCTTTGGCCGGCACCACACAGCGAGTAGGTAGAAATACAGCCTTGATTGAGAGGGGTACTGCTCTGTTACAAATAAAAATTACTTACGCAAAGGTGATTGTTAGAATAATATTAATATAGAAGTTAAATTTTGTAGGTGGACTGAAAAAATAAAAAATTGAAAAAATTGGCCAAAAGGAAAGAAAATCATTCACCTTTGCGTGTACACAGGCTGCCGCCTGGACTGCAGATTATTTTATAATAGATACCAGTGCTAGGCTGTGCAATATACCACGTTAGAAGGGCGCCACTGCGGCGTTCTTCCTTTGGGGGCCAAAGGTCCAAAGCCGCAGATAGGTAGGTAGGTAGTGATTAGAACTATCGCCGGCTAGGCAGGGAAACAAAAAATGTGAGTGAGTGAGTATATTGCCAAAGTTAACAATTGCACCGCCGCACACTGGCACTAAGGTCACGGTTCACTGGCCTGGTAGGGTAGGATGGCTGGACCCGGAGTGAAGCCGCCGCCGCCGGTGTAGCCGTCGGCGTGGTGGTAAGCAAGGTGAGGCCGTAGAGAAGTCGCCGCCGCCGGTGTAGCCGTCGGCGTGGTTGTAAGGTAGCCGCACCCGGTGTAGGGTCGGAGTGCGGGCCAAGATGGTGGAGCTCGACCGTAGAGGTCGACGGCTTATGATAATAATCTGGACATCGAACCCTGGAAAATGCCATGGGCGGCCTTAGGGCTTGCTCGCACCCGGTCCCAGCTTGCCTGCGGCTATCGGCGGTTATGTTGCCACGCGGTCGACCGACCGGCCACCGTGGACCGATAAAATATCCGCAGCCAGGCTAGGCACGGCAGAGTAGTTTACAGCTTAGGGGATATAATTAGATGGTAAACTCACCCTAGAGGGGTTCCGATAGCACTAGGTAGTAATTCTAGGTAAAATTCCCACGGCTGCCTCGAGACGTGGTACGCGTCTTCTCGTTACGGCTGCTGCCGGTAATGTGTGACGCGGTCGCGGCTCCGCCGCGTTCCGATAGATTTTAGGGTTACACGACCGCGCGCATTAAATTCTTGGGTTCCGCATTAATAAAATTAATATATTCTAACTAGTAATGTGCGTTCGCTTACGCAACGTCACAGCTTTTTTTTAATTTATTTAAGACTGTCGCTTAGCGGCAATATCATCCTGTAAACCATAATAAACAGAAAACGATAAAAAAACTAACTTATTCTAATTATGCTATGTACTTAATCCTAAACCAACTAGTCTTATTTATACAAGGAGTAGGCATCATATGACATCGGACATGTTAGTATGCTGTTGCAAAATCCTACCTCAGACGTTCAAAACGTGTCCGTCTATATCCCTCGTTCCGCACGCATTCCACCAAAATATGATATACGTCTTCTAGGACCCCGCACGCGTTACATTTGTAGACGGAACTTTGCGCATCAGGTATCCAAACTTGTTTGTTGGGATGTGTGCGGTACTAACGTTCTTCGATTCATGTTATTATCAATCCATGGATATTTCGTGATCAGCGGTTGGATGGTATCAGATTCCTTTCTCCCTTGATCTCTCATCAAAATATTCCTGCCATATACTTTACATTTTTCTCTTACAATATGATTAAAGTCTGAAAACAAAGGTATTACTTCTAAAAGGGTTTCATCTACAATGGCTTGTTTCGCAAGAATATCTACGGCCTTCTTTTCTTTTATCTGACAATGAGACGGAACCCACTGTAAACATATATACTTGTTTTGTTGTTTTAAGCGTAGAATATCGCGTTTACGTGGTTCACGTTCTCGTTGATCCATGGCAACTTTATTTCTGGATGTGACTGTGGCTGCGACATTTGAAGAGTAGTAGGCGACGAAGCGGAGAAGTGGGAAGTGACTGTTTTTTCGGAGAAAATGTCTTCATTTACAAAACTGGCTAATATTTTTGTCACAAAATGGAATTTGTCTTTATAATACTCGTATACTTTGAAACTTTGATCTGAATCTATTGAGCTTCGTATGACTTGTTCACATCACTTGCAAATTTTTGTGACTATATCAGAAGGATATAGCAGTCCATCTGCATCTTTTGCATAAATCAAACTAGTTTTATTTTTATCCGGAGATATCAAAACTTTAACGCAAGTATTGCATTTGATATGCTTTATAAGTGATGTACAACAGCCCGCCTAGCATGGCACGGCGATATCTTATTTTCCCTGTTTTTTTTCTCTTTCACACCCGAACATTGCATATCTGCTGTTTCGTTCTAACCCCCTGGGACTTCGTTTTCCATGCTCACTGTGTCGGGGCAGCTCCAGCGATATACTCTATAATACTATTTGAAATGAAGATAGGGAGATTTGCTGTAACGAGTCAAAAAAGGTGTATTGCTATGTTGCACCTGATTATTTATTTCCATTTGAGCTTCTTCAGGGGATAACTTTGGTACAGGAAGTCTGGCTCTATTGGCGGTGTTGTGCAGGACACAAGCATTGATCATTTTCGCCACAGTGTCGTGGTAATAATGCAGAACTCTATGCACCAGCAAACATCGCCAACGGGCCTTCAAGATTCCTATTCTCTTATGCAGCGTTCTACAGTATTACTAGTTCTGCAGGGTATTTGAGTGTAATGCTCTTCTGGAGTATCGCGGTCAGCATGCTGGCTCTGTTGGCGGTGTTGTGCAGGACACAACAAGCATTGATCATTTTCGCCACAGTGTCATGGTCATAATGCAGAACTCTATGTACCAGCAAACATCGCCAACGGGTCTTCAAGACTCCTATTCTCCTATGCAGCCTTCTACAGTATTCCTAGTTCTGCAGTGTATTTCAGTATAATGGTCTTCTGGAATACCCTGGTCAGTATTCTGTATCCGGGGTCAATAGCCAGGGCCTTAACAGGTATCCGGCCGGCTGCCCAAAATAAAAAATCAAAACCTAGCAAGTGTATCTGAGCAAATTGTACTAAAAAAGGAAAATAAACATTTATTTTGTTCATTAACAAATTTAGCGCAATCAAATATATACATACAGGGCAGTGTTTATTCTCTCTCTCGAGGACGAATCCCGGCAATAGCACGGATACATCTTTTTTGAACTATAAAAGCTCTGGATATCGATCGAGTTGCCCCAGATGACTAGGTCGTAACTCAAGACCGAATAAACGTAACCATAGTATGCAGATAAAACTGCTTTTTTTTGCCGACGTCTTACCGATCTTATACAGAAGATAAACAAATGTATTTATTAATTTTTTTAACAAAGCTTACTAATATATATTTAAAAAATCCATTTTATATTCTCCAATTTTTATTTTTTAAATATGGTTTGATTATGCGTTTAAATTCTCTGTAATCAATATAACCCTACCTCCCCAAAACGCCACCATTTTGTTCTATCCACTTAACATGCTTTTTTTCTTCACTTGACAAGCAACTATATGAGAATGGTGGATTCACCAAAAATTAATGGGTATGATTTTGACTCAATATAGCTAATTATTTAATAATACGTCCTTGAAGATCTACAATTATTGTATCAGAATTCATGAAATCTTTTTCAGTATATTGCTCAATGTCAGGGTCATAATGCAGAACTCTATGCACCAGCAAACATCGCCAACGGGCCTTCAAGACTCCTATTCTCACAGATCAGGATGAAAGAGGTTAGATTGGAAATAGTTCCTGATTTGTATCAGAACGCTCGTCGCCGCTTGTCTCCCACTCCTCAACTCCACTACAAGCAAGAGACCAATACGCGCACGCATTACGCACACAAATTAACCATACACACATCGATCGCGGGTTTGCTATTGATTATCATCTAGCGCAAACACTGCGTTTGACATGCACTCACACACGCGCAAGAGCTCATCTAGACACGCGGCAGCGTGTCAAGCCAAGTTAAGGAACTGGCTAGCCAGCGCCGAGTGCCACTTTTGACTCTTCTATAACTCAAAATATCTTTAACGTGCACACATAAAACTACGTGTGTTTAATTATATCTTTAAGGACATCTAGTAGCCCAAATTTCATGAAGCTAGCTCAAACGGTTATAAAGATATTATGAAGGTCAAAAAGTCGTAAAATTTTGCACTGACTGACATGTAGTACCTAAATCTAACCTACTTCCAGATGACCTAGAAGGTTGAAATTTGGAATCCAGCTCAATAATTGTGTTCAAGTGTAGGAAAAAATTTAAATGTAGCGTTGGAACCGTTACAACGTTACAAGCAAATATTTGAAATTATCCCAATATATTTGCTATATAACAGAAATATAAAAATAAAGTTAAGTCAAAAAATAAGTGGTGTCCTGGCCAAGTCAAATCTAAAAAAAAAAAAATGAGATTTAAAGTAGGGGGCATTTCACGTGAAGCGGACAACGAAAATAAAGTGAAGTTCTGAAATTCGTTCATATTATGCATATTGGTACTTCTAGGGGATATAAACAAGTACACGAAAAAAAAAAGTTTTTAGAGCTCTGGTTCTCAAACTGTGGGGATTGATTGATGGCTGATTGATGGAAGGCTTCTTTTGGAATTATTTTTTCATATTAAAGTAATTGGTAATAAAGTAACATGGGTAGTGATTTGCCTAGAAAAAATGATGTTATTTTTTATTTTTAATTTAGATTCCAAATTTGAAAATTTTTTTGAGTGTTAAACCGGAAGTAAACTTTTCAAATGTTTTTTTTAATGACTTCGACCATTTTAATTTTGATTTTTTTTTCTACAAAATAGAGTTTATTCTACGTAGATTCTACCATAACAATGGCATAATGGGATTGAAATAACTTTAGGAGTTATATCAAGTAGAGTACGTACATGTCGCACAGAGCGCCGTACATGGCGCTTGCTAAAGTTGGTTAGTTGATAATTTGGCAATATGTAAACCTTTATTATATACAAATAACTACTTCAAATGATATACATAGTGATTATTTTTCATTTTTACAATTAATAAGAAATATAATAAGTATTTGTTTAAGCAAAATTATACAACGGAAATAAAGTGATACCGAAATATGTATAAAACGCTATCTATCTCTTACAGCTATTACTTGTAAATGGCGTTAATTAATTAAACGTTTATTTGAATATTACTTATTATAGAATGATGTTATATTATATCCACTATATATCCACTTGGGCCCTCGGCTCCACAACTGTTTCAACACAACTGTTACACAAATGTTTCAAAAAATTATACTTTTCATATTTTATGATAGCTTACTACGCTAGGGAATATATAAATTCCTTAGATTCTCTAGTAGGGTTACGAAAAATTAATATAAATTGACAAGAATAATTATGAAGGTGTGTAGCATTATTACACGAGTTTACTTCTTCATTATTTATTCCCCGTAATTTTTTTGAAAATTAATTGTCCACACTGGTATGACTCGTACGAAATGGTAGGTTATGGCGATGTAACTATTAACAATCGATAAAAATACAAACATTATTTTCTCAAGTGATCAGGTTGCTGATATCAAAGTGGAATAAAAATGTCCTTGTTTCATACGTGGCGAAGAGAAAAAATAAGTCTCCATTGAGACGCTTTTGGAGCGAAGCGAAAAAAAGTATCCTTGGATCCACTGTGGACTCAAGAGGAGAGAGATAAAGGCGTCCATGGCCCCACATGTGCAGCCGAGGGTCCAAGTGAAAGCAGACAAAAATAATCGCGAAAACAAGCGTAGTTTGGCACCGTACTTACACAATAATATAATATCATTCTATAGGTAATATTGAAATAAGCGTTTGATTAATTAACGCCATTTACAAGTAAGAGTTGTAATTAATTAACTACTATACACTGTCCTTAAAATGTAATGTTGTTACTATATCATTTCTGTGTCTGGGTGTATAAGTAAGCTTATATAAGTAGGTATGTATATCAGTCATCTGGTTACCATAGTACATGCTTCTAGCCTAGTTTGGAACCAGATGACCTTGCGTGGAAGTTGTCCCATATTATTATTATTTTGTGACTTATTATAATTTTATTAATTCTATGTTTTTTTTTGGTCTGTGAGCTACCGCGAAAAACGTCGTTCATGCATAGAAAGACATGGGTTAAACCTATAGTAAGTAAATAAATGACACAAGGTAAAAATACAAGCGTACCTATTTATTAAATTATCATTTCCCTTAACCCACACTAGGTGGGACGCGGGGAAAGAACCGCGGGGCACAGCTAGTAGGATATAAATCATACACTACCAACTTACTGAAAAAGTCATAACGATATATTTGAGCGGCGTAGCTCCTAGTTTTAAGTATCTTTTTCCTAACTCTTTTGTTATGTCATAATCATTTTCTGCAAAATGTTGAAAATTTTGCAAAAAGAACAAATTGTGCTACATTTAGTAGGAATCCATTTATTTCTACCGGTTGCCCACATCCACAATTTTCTCATATCTGGATTTTTTGGAAACCTAAAAATAAAATTTTAATTTCATTATAAACGGAACAATCAAACAAAATTTTAGACGAAAACCCACACTCTACAACAAAATTGATAATCACAATTAACATGGTGACCACAGTAGATGCCACGTATTTACTTCGCGTGGCAAAGAGGAGAACAACTTTTTTCTTTAGACGCTGTTTCACAGACAGACAGACAGAAAGAGACACACACTCACTTGATAATATCCTGACACACGGCTTTCGCTTCTTCCACTTTCATGAAATTCTTCATACTACATGCACGTCGGTTGTAGGTACTATTGATTTATTGATCTTTCCTTAGGACAACATCAACTTGTTCCTAAAAAGTACGCCTACAAAGAGGTATTTTAATTACAAAATATTACTCATAATAATCATTTGCATACGACACTTAATATCGACAATGTTTACAACATGGTACAACACTATCGATGCGCGGGGATTTCCCGGAATTCAAGCTTCGCCTTGGCGCACGCGACCCCTCGCAAAGAACGCAGTTCATTACGCGGTCACCTACGAGTACAAGGTGGAACCTATGTATTGTAGTAAGCAATGTATAATTTCCAATATGTTTCGCAAGTGTGTCGTTTTTGTCTAACAATTACATAATACTTTTGTAATAATTACATATATCACTTGAATTTAAATGTTTTAGGACTTACCGGTGAAAAGAAATCCCTTGTCGGGCTACACTACACACCTGGCTTCTTTTTCGACAAGTTATAATAGCGCAGGACGGCATTATACACTATCTTCGCGGAGCTACGTACGTTGTGACCACATGAGCGCGACTAATAGCCGGTAAAGCTAATTTCGGCGGAATTACGAGCGTCTGCTCAAGAGGGCAGCAAAGCCGGCCCCGCCCACAAGGCCCCTCTAATCTCTTTCATCTCCTCTGTGCCTATTCTCCTATGCAGCGTTCTACAGTAAGTATTCCTTGTTCTGCAGCGTATTTTTGTATAATGCCCTTCTGGAGTACCGCGGTCAGCATTCTGTATCCGGGGTTAACGGATATCCGGACGGCTGTCCAAAATCAAAACCTAGCAAGTGAACAAATTTTACAGGCGAAGGAAAATAAAAATTTTTTTTGTTCCTTAACAAATTTAATGCAATCAAATATATACATACAGGGCAGTGTTAAATGGTCCTTAAAGTACAAGACTCGAGGACGAATTCCGGCAATAGCACGGATACATCTTTTTTGAACTATAAAGGCTCTCTGGATATCGATCGAGTTACCCCAGATGACTAGTGCCCGGTTCCTATAAAAATGAAACGGTTCGTTTTACCTACGGACAGTTAAATATGCTACAAGGCGTTAGTGCAAACCGTTTCTATAACAAACGTCTTGTATGTTGAACTACCAACAGTTTGCTACTAACGGATGTAAGGTTACCTTTAACGCTCCGTAACAGCAATGTATGGAAATGATACTCTGTGGTTTTTCTATAACTTTTTCCAAACTGTCAAACTTACCATCCGTACCAAACTTGTCTACCGGTCGATTTTGTTGTACCGACGGATTCTTTAGAATTTAAAACATAAAAATAATACATATCTAGTTATCATAATAAAATGTCTAGTTAAGAAATTGATCAAGAAATTATGATATTTTATCTACTACTAAATTTAACGATCGATTCGAACGTAAATAATTACGCAACCTGATAGAATTTACAAGCAAAGAGTGAATGACGAATGATATTTAATTATAATAATTATTTAACTGATATTAGGGCACGATAAATGTTCTGAGTAAGAGCTACTTGAAATAAGTATACCTACGAATAAGAATAAAACGGGCCTGAATTGCATACTGGGTAATAGGATTATATAGGCTTAGTTTTAATTGTAATCTGAAACTTACTAAGGTAGAAGATTAATTACTTGTGGTTTTAACTTTATATTTATTATTAAGCACTGTTTAATTTATATACGATAAGTAATAAAGTATTTTCTTTATTTTCTTCTGTAGCTGTCTTATTTCTAAAATATTCTTCTCCGCCTTCTTATTAATAATTTTCGACAGGTAAATTGCGTAATTGCCTTTTAGTAGCCCATCTTCCCATACTATTTATTTATTAAGTTGCCTATGGAGCACTGGCGTACATCGATGGCCTGGAATACTTATTTATTTTCGCTTTACGCTCTAAACTTATAATAATTAGACTTTATCATTTTTTTTTTGAGAATTACCTAACATAATATTATTGTCACATTTAATTTTTTCATAAATGTGGCGCCAAATGGTGTGCGCTTTTTTTTAAGATAGCGCTGGCGTTTCGTTTCACCGAAACAATTATAAGCAAATGGCAAAAATACCAAAACAAAAAATATTTTAAATTATTAATCTAATATCAAAATTCAAAATACAGCAAAAATTAATTTAATGTGGTTTAATATTCATTTTAATTAAATTATAACGTATTATTATTTTATGAAAACACCGTATTGTAAAATCCACAAAACGAATTTTAATGCAAAAACGAAACGCAAAGAGAACCACCATTGGTTATCTCTGAACGGGTTGTTCGTAGCCGGTAAGTTAAAAACTTTGTCAAACACTGTGAACCTACTCGTTATTGGTAGGTGAAAACGAGTCGTAGCTCTCATACTATGACGGTCCGTTGGATATAGGAACCGGGCATTAGTCGTAACTCAAGACCGAATAGACGTAACTAATAGTATGCAGATAAAACTTTTTTTTTGTCGACGTCTTAGCGATCTCATACAGAACATAAACAAATTTATAAATTTTTTTTTTCACGAGTTTCAATTTTTTAAATATGGTTTGATTATAAGGGATGTTCCGATACCATCAAAGTATCGATACCTACTCATTTCGATAGTACTCAAATAATGTTTCGATACTACTTAAATAAATACTCCTAAAGTATCGATACTTACTGATATCGATACTTTTAGCACTTTTTTGATTACTTTTTTATTTGAAGGAAACTAACGTAACGATTTTAACGTTGAAGGACAATAATTAAAACAAAATTAAGAAGGAAAAAAATATATTTTATTATAAACGTTTTGCGTCACGTTAAGTACCTACTTTAAATAAAAAAACTCGTTAACATCAAGACTGCCCAAAAACAGTAACTGTTCGAGGTATTTTGGAGACAATCTGTTCCTTGTTTGAGACATTGTTGCACCGGCTTTGGAAAAAAGGCACTCGCTAGGAACTGATGTTGCAACAATTAAATATTGCTGTGCATACTTGTACAGACAAGGAAATACAAGCTTCATGTCATCCCATTCTGCGAATGGGTTGCTTTTAAGAGAAACTACTGGATTTGATAAATAAAGAGACACTTCATCTCCCTTATGAGAGTTAAAGTCAAGTCAAAGTCAAAAAGATTTATTCAAATAGGTCACAATCTGACACTTTTGTACGTCAATGAAAATAAACAGTAACGAGTCTACCGTGCGTTCGGAAAGATACCTTTACAAGAAGAACGCACAAGAAACTTGTAGGGCTTAATTTTTTCAACTGATTGTTTTACAATATTTGGTTTGGTTACACTAGTTTGTTTAGAAGGTGCCGCGTGGTGGCTATGCGGAAGTTCCCAAGCATCTTTGTCCTCTATGTACTGATTTACATTATAATAAGCATTCTTTAGTAAAGTAGATTTTATATAGGTTTTGAATTTACCCTCTGAGAGCCCCGTTATCTCTTTTGGGATTTTATTATAGAAACGTACACTATTTCCTAAGAATGATTTTTTATTTGTTTTAGATAATCTAAAGCTAGGTATAGCTATTTTGTCTTTATTCCTAGTATTAAAATTATGGAGGTCACTATTTAATTTGAATTTATGCAAATTTTTACGCACATACATGATGTTCTCATAGATGTATAAGGATGGTAGGGTCAGTATGTTTATTTATTTTTCTTCTTGTGTCCATGTGCTAATTCCTTATGATGTTTCCAAAAATCGTATTCAGGTGGTTCGGTAGATGAGACATCATCTTCTGACTCACTTGGGCTACTTAGTTGTCCGACAACCATAGTTCTAAGTTTTTGAATAGCCCTTCCGCATGCAGAGGAGTCTTGGAAATGCAGGTTTTTAAACCTTGGGTCTAAAAGTGTAGCAATGGCTGCATGATCGTTTAATTCAATCATCCCATACCTCTTTTTCAGCTCTCTCAATAAAACATCCTTACATTCTTGAACGATAGCAGGGTTTGGAGTGATACTATTCAGTTCTGTAGTTAAGCAATTAAGCATTGGTATAATTTTGGAGATTGTTACATACTTTTGGCCCGATGATTCTCTTGTTACGTATTCAAAAGGCTTCAGTACAGCTGTAAGCTCGTTCAAGGTTTCCATTTCCACAGCACTTGGCAAATTTGGAGCCACTACACTCTCGATTACAATTTCTGATATTACTACTCTTAACTTTAGGAATCGCTCTAACATAAAAAAAGTTGAGTTCCATCTAGTTCTAACATCTGCAATAAGTTTTAAAACTGATTCTTCAGAAACATTATTACGCATTTGGATTTTTCGTAGCTTATCCGACTGCACAACACTATTTTTTATCCAGTTAACAATTTCTCGTACTTTTATAACAGCTGATTTAACACTGGGTAACTTTAGTGACTCTTCAACTACAAGATTTATAGTATGCGCAAAACACGGTAAATGTTTTTTTTCGCCAATAGACATTCGTATGGCAGCCAACATTGAACTGGCATTATCTGTTACAGCTGCACGAATTTTGTTAAGTGGAATATCCCATTTTTTTAAAATATCAAGCAGGTTTTCCGATATGTAATCAGCTGTATGTCGCTCACTTAATGCACGAGTTGCAAGATAATACATACACATTTTACCATTTTCTAAAAAATGTATGGTGACGCCCATGAATCCTACTTCATTCATTGTCTCTGTCCATATGTCTAGCGTTAATCAGAAATTGTCTATCTTGGATAATTTGGACTTACAAATAGTACTACAAGCTTCGTACTTTTCGGTTGTTCTTTTCTTTAAATACTTTGCACTAGGAACTTTAAAAGTAGGTTCCAATTCTTTTACAAGTCGTAAAAAGCCTTCACCTTCAACTATATTAAATGGACGCATATCTTTACAGATAAAAAATATCAATGCTTGAATAATTCTTTAATACTTCATACCACCAGCTGGAAAAAAAAAGTTATTGTATATATCATATAGAATAATAATATTATTTTGTTAATATTTAATAAAATATCTGTTTCCTTACCTTTATTAAAAATTCGATCAAACGCATCCTTTAATGAACTGCTCAGAAAAAGCTTATTGTCAGTCTCCGAGTCCATACTAGTTAATGTGGTTACACTAGAACCATCATCGTGATCTTCTGAAATTTTTGATGTAGATGGTTGGGATTGATCATCTTCCATTAAATGCTTTGAGCTGGCCAACGTTATTGTATTTTTTTACATGAAACATAAGAACAAAAATTAACCCTCGATCGATAATCTGCAAAGTATCGATAATCCCAACCCCAACACTACAGCCACTTAACAATAACAAACACATAACCTTTGTATAAATTGTATGCATACAAATGAATTACTTCATCGTCCGTCATCAAATCATGTCATATATTATTAGTATAAAGACGGTCACAGTGCCACTGCTGGATACAAAACTTAATTTATATACAAAAAAAAGGATCTTTATCTAGGTTATCTACGTTTTTATGTAATATTTTAGGAAAGCAGTCAACAAAAAGATACATTTTGGATCCTACCTTTCGTTACTCCCTTTATTTGCTTTTCTCAGTAATTTGCTATTATCCACAGTAATTCCATGAGTTTTAGAATGCTTGAATAAATTGGACGTATTGCCACAATACTTCACAGACTTAAAACATTGTTTACATTTTGCAATTGTTTCGTTTGTTTTGGTAAAATGTGTCCATATTATAGATTTTGGTGGTGCCATGATAAGATTGTAATAATAAGCTGATGGTTACAATCAATATACTCGTAAACAATCACTTGTGTTCAATATTTACAAATTTACAAATTATACAATCTGTACTGGACAGTTTGACAATTAATTACGTTGAACAATGACAACTTAAATGGCGGCCACGCGGCTCTCTCGCTTTCGGATCGGGCTCGAATCTCAATCGGCTCGCCTGAGTGAGTCGTCTGGCTGGCGCGCGCAAGCGAGAGACACGACGCGTCACCCATCCCCACCCACGCCGTCTCGCGATGAGCAAGAGGGCTTTTCTTCTCTCATTCTGTCGGACGTGTTCAGAATATTTTTTTTTAAATTTTGATGCTGATTCGATTTGATACCAAGTACTTTTGTTTCGATACCGAGTATGTATCGCAAGATTGATTCGATGCTATAAATATTTGGTATCGAATCAAAAGTATCGAGTACCTACTCGTATTTACTAGTATCGGAATATCCCTAGAATTTAAACGCATAATCAATTATTGATTATGCGTTTAAATTCTCTGTAATCAATATAACCCTTAATCCACAAAATGCCACCATTTTGTTCTATCCACTTAACATGCTTTTTATCTTCACTTGACAAGCAACTACGAGGGGAGGTCAAAAAGTTCGCGGAATGAAAGGGAAGGGGGGTGAATTTAATCATGAAATTATTATTTCTTTTAAATATATTCTCCATTAACCCTAATACACTTTTCAGACCTTTCAAATAATTTGTTTATACCTTCGAAAAAAAATGATTCGTCAAGGCCTTCAAAATAAGCAGATATTGCCGACTTCACTTCATCGTCATCCGTAAATTTCTTTCCACGAAGCCCTTTTTTCATGTTTGGGAACAAATAATAATCACAAGGGGCCAAATCTGGACTATAGGGAGGGTGGTTTAAAGTTTCGAAGCCGCACTTGTGTAAGGCAGCCATCGCAACATGACTCTTGTGAATGGGTGCGTTGTCGTGCAAAAGGAGCACACCTCGAAATCATTTTCCCCTTCTCTTTTCTTTAATTGCTACTTTTAATTTTTCCAGTAGTGTAGCGTAGTACTTCCCCGTGATATTGACACCTTTATCTTTATAATCGATCAATAAAATCCCCTTGGAATCCCAAAAAACTGCAGCCATAATCTTTCCGGCTGATTGTGACACCTTAAACTTCTTGGGCGGTTCTGCGCCTTTTTTGTGCCACTGCATTGACTCCTGCTTCGACTCAGGTTCATAGTAATGAACCCAAGATTCATCTCCAGTCACAATTTGGCTCAGAAATTCATCCCTGTTTTCACTACACAGCTCCAAAAACTCGCGCGAACACTCGACGCGCTGCTGTTTTTGAAGCGCTGTGAGCATTCTCGGTACCCATCTTGCACTGACCTTAGACATGCCAAGATGGTCATGAGGGGCATGGTGGGTATTGATACCTTGGATTTGAGACGGGATTGTGCTTTAATGATGCATTTCTACTTATTACTGAATAACAAGATAGATAATCCCAATGTGTTATCCAGATGTAATTTGTTGGTGCCTCAACTATCTCAGCTGTTGCGCCTCCGCGATCGTACGCGTCACCTGCAGGCCTACCATCAACTTATAGGCTAGCAATTCAATTCCGACTCTATTCAATTTAGGTACCTAAAAAATTTCATACCATCAACTCATTAAGCGACGATCGCATTTGAATCGTATTACGTCAGAAAGAATGAACAAAACGTTGTCTCTGATCCAACTTTCCGCCGCCGAGCGAGAAAAAGACAACGCTATATAAAAATCTCGTGGTCTCATTCAATGGCCGCTTCGTTTTGAAACGGCATCTTACATAAAAATCGGAAATTACCGGATTTTTTTAGACCCCAATTTTATATTAAGTTTTGCGAATAAAATACATTAAATTATTTTATATTTTACAAAATTTTATTTATTTAATATTTTGGGTATAGTGTCTTACCATTAATGCTTGAATTTCCAAGATTATTATACGAAATCGTAATTAAAATTTTTGAACGAACTAGCCGATGTCATCCTTATTATTCTTTACGAGCGCGGTAGTTTTAAAAGTGTAATTATTAGTTTGTGTTTGGCGTTTGGAACAAAACAAAGTTAGTAAATTTATAATGAGGTAAGCTGTTAGTTTATGTTTTCTATATAATTAAGTGTTTTGGATATTATTTAACGATTCGTAATATCAAACCTCAATAATAATTCCATGTCCAATCAACAGTGTGGAATTCGTGTACCTTTACCTTTCTTAAGTGTTTTTTTTTTTATACAGTTAACAATCTCGTCAAGTGGTGGCACGAAGGGTTACGTACCACCAGTTAGAAATATTGTGGGAAGCTCTAAACTCTCATCGAGAACACCTTCAAAACAAAAGCATCTTCGTTGATGCACTCCATCAGCTCAAATAATAGTAGTTCGTCATACATACTGTTCAATATTCAAACAACTCTTGCGCACGACGTTAAACTTAGTTGATTAGTATCTTAGATATTATTATGTCACAGAGTCACAGCTATACTTATCGACTTTAGCCTCAATAATGAAAATAGCACACTTACACTTACAGAGATTTAAAAAATACACGGAAATATGTAAAAACGATTCAGTTTGGCGAAACAAAACTAACTTTTATTGAATCGCTAGATTTGACAGTTATGCTATTCAGGTTCAGTCGTAAGGAAGCATCATAGTACGAAAAGAACGAACGAAACTAAGCTTGCCATTCAGTTTAGGTTTTGTTTTGGCGGGAATTTTAAACTGATCGGCTTAACAAGGTCATGGTACGAAAATAGCGACGCAGTTCAGTTTAGGTCCTAAACTGAATTGCTTATCTAGTTGATGGTAAGCCTGCTGATCGAGGTTCCATTCGTTCGTTCGCTCACGGCGATGTATGCGCCAACTACTCGAGCACTCGCTCTGCTCAATGCTTTGATTGCTCACGAACCAAATATTGACATCTTCTGTATGAATTTCAATAAATTCATCAGGAGCTGTATTAACTTTTTAAGTAGTTATTAAGTACTTTAATTTGTTTTATATCTGAGTGCAATAAGTACCATGTATACTTGTTACGTATAATTGGCCCACTACGCGTTTTGGTCAAATACTGTAAGCGTAGTGGGCATTTGATGAAAAATAAATAAATGAAGAATATTCAAAATGGTTGTAGATGATATTCCAGTCATCTCTGCGATTTGTTTCTTCTTTAGGCGTGCATCTTCTAGAACAAGTTTTTCAACTTTTTCAACAATGTCTGAGGACGTTGCTTCAATTGGCCGACCTGAGCGCTGATCGTCTTCAATTGAGTCTCTGCCTTGCTTGAAAAGACTATGCCACTTATAAATCATTGTTTTTCCAGGGCAGGAGTCCCCGTAAACTGATGACATTTCTTCCATAATGTTCTGAGGTGTTTTTCCTTGCTTAGTGAGAAACTTAATCACGGCACGATACTCAATTTTCTCCATAGTTGATATTTTCTACCCGATTGACTTGTTTATCCAGCGATATCTCAAAGGTTTATGAACCGATTGGGCTGAAACTTGGTATTTATAATTGTATTGAGTCAACAAGTAGCGACAGGTAAAAATAACTACCCCCTTCCCTCTCTAAACCCTCCATTCCGCGAACTTTTTGACCTCCCCTCGTACATACGCACGAAACCATGGACACAGTGTCCGAGGGGGAAAGGATTGAGTTTTCTAAAAGCGTTAAATTTTTGGGAGTTCATTTGGATCAGTCATTAAACTGGAAGGACGAACTGGCATATATAGAGAACTCAATCAGTTCAGCCTGCTACGCTTTACGAACCCTTAGGGTAGGTTCAGATGACAAGCGCTCAGCGCGCGTTGAACGCGCGTTGAATTTTTGTATAGTGTTCACATGGTGCGCGCTTGTCAGGCGTTAAACGCGCGTTGTTGCGGCCAGTTTGAGTTCTACATTTGTCGAAGATGGACGTAGAAACAGTTTTATCGGTGATTTTATACAGACGGCAGAAACGACACAACAGAAGACGGAGATATTGGGTTCACCCAATTTTGTCAACCAGGCTGACTGAAAGTCAGTACATTATTTTATATCCTAAGTTAAGGCAATTTGAGCCCAAATTCTTTAACTACTTCAGAATGTCCATCAAGTCATTTGATGACTTACTGACTCTCATAAACGATGAACTCGTAGCAGATAAAAACGCTGTGCGATATAGCATTTCACCGGAAGAAAAACTCATAATTACATTGAGGTAAGTTTTTTAATAATCAACATAATCTATAAATCAAATAAATCAAATCAACTTGTTTAGGAACAATTTTTTAAAGAAAAAATAACATTTTGTTACTCGCAGAATAACTCTAACTCTGATTCATTGCTGACATTAGTTGGTGCTGGCGATGGAGTAGGTGTTACTGGCGATGGAGACCCCATTGCTGTAGTATAAACATAATGTGCAAAATTATTTGACACACTAGACTGCTGTGATCTATAATCATGATAACGAAAGCCTTCAACAGAAGCTGATGACTGATGACGCTGCTCTTGTGATGAATAATTTCTTCGTTGTGATACCGGGTAATTTTGATTTTCATATGTCTGTTGTTGTGGTCCTGACAGAAAGGTCATTAGATCTACCTGAGCCAAAGGCATTGTTAATACAAAATAGACCGACAACGTTGCCATATGTGATAGTGGCTGATGAAGCTTTTGGCATGATGGAGAATTTAATGCGTCCATATGGGGGAAGGTCACTAACTTATGCTAAAAAAATATTTAATTACCGTTTGACATTAGCACGCCGGTATGTTGAATGTACTTTTGGCATAATGTGCAATAAATGGCGCATTTTACACAGGCCGTTAGATGTTAACATCGGTTTTGCAGAAAAGATCGTAAAAGCGATATGTACACTAAATAATTATGTCAGAATCAGGGATGGCTACAATTTTGAAGACACACTTTATACGCCACCCCTGGAAAATCTAGCCTCACATTATACCGGACGTGCTGTGCGACAGGCGGATAATGTTCGAGTACATTTAACAAACTATTTCATTAATGAAGGAAAAGTAGATTGGCAGGATCGTTATATTTAACTTGTAACACAAACCGATTGTAAATGTAAATAAATATATATACTCACATAATATTTTCTTCTTTTCTTCATTGTCATGTCCTTCACAAAATATAAGGACGAGTTCTTCCCAAGCCCGTCTTCTCAAATTCTTATCTGAATAATCGCTACTTGTCATGTCCCATATCGCAGGACGTTTCTCTATTTCATCAATTAATAATTCCGTATTAAAAGCTTCGGTTTCCATTTCGGACGATTTTCGGACGAACTTGACGAACCCTAAAATACGTCTATCCGCGTCGAAAGCGCGCGCTCAACTGAACGGAAACATAGAAAACCAATGATCTCAAAGCGGCGTTGACGCGCGCTGACAACAGTCGAGCGCTAGCGCAGCGTTGAACGCGCGCGTTACTAAAACGCGCGTTAGCATGTGTACGGCCTGAATAAAATGTATGTAGTTGTAAACGCGCGTTATCAAAACGCGCGTTGAGCGCTTGTCATCTGAACCTACCCTAAGGGCGAGTACACATTAGGCGCTCGGCGTTGCGTTGAGCGCGCGTTGAATGCGTACACACACCGCGCTCAGAACGGCGTTCGGCGAGCGTTAGTAGAGTGTGCATTTCTGGCTCAGTTCCGAAATGGACGTCGAAGAGATTGCTTGTGTGTGGCTCCTGTATCGTCGCTATAAAAGAAAACGACAGAGACAAAGAGAATATTGGGTGCACCCAATACTACGAGATAGACTGACGCATGGAATGTTTGTAACATTGTATCCTAAATTGAGAGAACATGAACCTAAGTTTTTCAATTATTTTAGAATGTCCATAAAATCATTTGATGACTTACTCCACGTTATAAAAGTGGATATTACTGGTGAATCAACAATTTTAAGGGAATCAATTTCCCCAGAAGAAAAACTCGTGATAACGTTAAGGTAAGGTTATTTATTCAAATAAAGTGGTCTGAATCTTGGCTCGAGCCTGTAGGTGAAGGTGACCATGATGACGGCGGCGGTGGGGGCGTCGTAGACCACTGCTGTGGTGGTGGTGGTCTCGCAGTGGTGTATCCAGAATATGTCGGTGTATGATACATGTATTGGTGTTGATTAGTATGTGGCGGTAAAGGCTGATGATAATTCTGCGCTTCTTTGAGAACATTAAGCAATTCAATTTTTGTTGTTAGACGTTGATTCTCGGGTACTTTTTTCAATTCACTGTACAATGACATACAGAAAAGTTTATCATCGTCTTCCGTTTCATTTTGTTGCTTTGTGTTTACACTTTTCTGCAAAATATCAATTATCTGCTTATCTACAGCATTCATTTTGTGTTTTTTTCTTGTGCTTTCAATATGATCTTTAGGTGGTGGCATCAAGTCTGCATTGTCTGTATTATCTACATTTGAGCCAGTTATATTGCTTTCTGTGTCGTTATTTGCTGTAGAATTCGCAAGAAATTGTAGTTTTCTGTAATACACATATGGCGTATGTTTACTTGATCCAGATCCAGATGGAAGCTTTTTTTGCTTCTTAGCCTCCCTCATATAATTATCCCTAATGCTCTTCCATTTTTTCATAAGTGAAGAACCTAAAAATAAACAATAATCATTTTTATTTTGACAGATACTTGGCCACAGGCTGCTCCTTCGCTGATTTGCATTATGGATACCGTCTCGGAAAATCAACAATTATAAAGATAGTGGAACAAGTTTGTATAGTACTATGGAGCAAATTGAAAGGCACATACATGCCGGAAATGACAACAGAGAAGTGGAAAGAAGTAGAAGAAGGTTTTAGAAAATACGCCAACTTCCCAAATTGTATTGGTGCAATTGACGGGAAACATATTGAGCTAATACAGCCAGAACATACAGGGTCGCTATTTTTCAATTATAAAAACTACTTCTCATCAGTCTTACTAGCAGTTTGTGATGCAAATTATTGTTTTGTATACGTTAATATCGGATCCTACGGCAAAAGCAGTGATTCTGCTATTTTTCAAAATTCTGATTTTTTTAAACGGATGATGGATAATAAGTTAAATATTCCTAACCCGAAGCCCATATCAAATGTCGACAGAACACCACTGCCTCACGTTTTCGTCGGCGATGAAGCATTTGGAATTATGTCGAATATGATGCGCCCGTACGGAGGAACACAGCTTACACACACAAAAAAAGTTTTCAATTACAGATTATCAAGAGCAAGGCGCTATATCGAATGCTCGTTCGGAATAATGAGTAATAAATGGCGAATATTTCATAGACCTATAGATGTAAACATAAATTTCGCGGAGAATATCATCAAAGCTTGCACAGTACTACACAATTACGTTCGAATACGTGATGGTTATAGATATGAAGACACACTTTATCTTTCACCGTTACAATCTATTAATTCAGGCAATGTACCGCGAGGCAGCTTGTGTGCTAGAACTGCAAGAGAGAAATTCGCCAATTACTTTGTAAACGAGGGAAAATTACAATGGCAAGACGACATGATTTAAGTTATTACCTACCAAATATGACAAAATTATAGGAAATATAATAAATAATTATACTCACCCAACAGTTTTTTCTTTTCTAAATTGTCTTCACAATCACTAAAAATTTCAACCATCTCCTCCCAATTCCTTTTTTTTAATATTTTATTTTTATAGTCAGGACTTTCCATGTCCCATATGGCAGGACGCTTTTGAATTTCATCTATAAATAAATCTGTATCGAAGTGCTCGGTCTCCATTTTGGTGAAATATGCGTCCACTCTACACGAAAGCGCGCGTTCAAATGTACGACGAAATGGCGGCTCATGTATTTCGAAGCGCGCGGCTGACGCCCTCCTAACGCGCGCTTGAACGAAAATATCAAATCGCGCGTTCGACGCGCGCTTGATCCGAAACGCGCGTTTGCATGTGTACGCTTCAATAGAATTCAGGTTTCTCAAAACGCGCGTTAGCAAAGCGCGCGTTGCAAAGCGCCGAATGTGTACTCAGTCTTAGAGATGAAGTATCGGTGTCCTAGCTCAAAATGGTTTACTTTGCTTTGGTGGAGTCTAAATTAAGGTACAGCATAAGATTCTGGGGCAATAGTTATGCGTACAATATGAAAAGGGCATTCATATTACAGAAAAGGTCTATTCGGACTATAATGCGTATACCACCCTGGGAGTCGTGCAGGGATCACTTTCGTAGTTTGGAATTACTGACGGCTCCCAGCTTGTATATTCTAGTTACACTTATGGATGTTGTCAAACATCCACACAAATATGAAAGTATTGAGCAAAGAGGTAGTAGAGTTGTAACGAGACGCAAAGATCTTGAGGCTGTGTTTTGCCCAAGGCTGAAGGTGGCAAAGCATACATCTCGGTATCAAGCAGTGAAACTTTTTAACGTGCTGCCTACGGACATGAAAGTAACTGAGGAGCCTCAGGCATTCAAATGCAGACTTTTAAAAATTTTGTTGAAGGGGTGTTTTTATACTGTTAGTGAATTTATGACATGCAATAATTTGGAATGATTCTTATTTTATTAGGTATTTTATTATATTTAATTTGACATTTTTGTAATTTATTTGTAATTAATTTTATTTAGTGATTATTGTTTGTAATTTTATTTTATTATTAATTATTATATTTCACCTGTACCTTTTATATTTCAAATACAATTAATTGATTGTTTATGAATAAATGAATTGAATTGACTAACACTGACAACGTTATCACCCGTCTTTACACTGTGACTTCTCTATATGTCCTCATAGAAGCCCCACTGAAAGTTGGAAGGGCTGAAACTTAATTGTAGACCCCTGAGAGAAGTCCACTCATGTTTGCACATGAAAGTTTGGAATAATACCTATATTTGGGTAATTTTACTCTCACAAGCTTCCCTGCATTTTCTCCTTTAATAAAGCATTTTCCCATCTCTTCTCTGTTCTTCCAATTGCCAACGTCCGTGATTTCTTCCAACACACCTAAATCTTCTTTATATGTACCAAATATGGAATGGAATACCACTTGGCCTGCAGTTACTTCTGTCATCCCGCCAGTAAGATACCACTGAGTTTCGCATGCATGCTTGTACACTAAGAATGCACCTGATCCTGTTGTATTGAAGAACTCCAGAAATCTCCTCTTGTCTTCTACACCTTCATACTGAAGACGTGCTTGATACAAAAATGCTATAGGGAAAAATGCCCTAGTTGCTTGGCGAGATGTAGTAATTAAAACTATCTCTGCTAACAAACCTATCATTGTACTCAGGTCTGCAGCTCTATTATAGCTTGGTTGCTTCTATTATATCATCTATTACAGGTATATGATTGAAAGCCCTCTTTACTGCAGCTGCCCACTTTGCCCGGAATATTCCCTCAGACCTTATCATTGACAAAAAAGCAGTCATAGGTCCTACACTCTGCGGGGGTGCTTTTCAGGGGGAAATGTACTACCTTCCATTAGGATATGATGTGCTCCGTTTAACCCGTATTTCTTAATAGGTATTTCAATCATTACATCATCTTTCTTGGTTATAGGAATTCTGTCATGTCCCAACCTAAGTTCTTTCATTCTCAATCCAAAGCCGCAAAAGAAGTCGATATATGGTCCAAAAGTCCCATACCAATTGGATTCGTCATCAGTCCTTGCAAATACTTTGTATTCAAGCCCTACTTTTGTCACCTCAGCCTCCCATATCTTTATCAGATCATCCCTCGATTTAGAAATGGCAACACCCCTGTATGTTATTGTGAAATCAGTAGATGCTGACTTTAGCACTACATTAGAATCTTTCTTTCCCGCCGCAACTTGCCTTTTATAGGTGTGCAAAGTAAAAATTATATTTGCGATCTGAATAGACGTTTGAAGTGTTGAGTGTGCTGAAAGTCTTTTGAGCACAGACTCATCAGTTGGTTTGGCCCCAGCAAGAACGGGAAAATAAGCATTTAGTATGGATTCATATCCGTTCTAAATGAGATTCAAACATTTTACCTTCTTGCTGGCGTCCAATGCTATTTTCGGCTTCTTACTTTCTTGAAGTTGTTCACCGCTGTCAGGGTCCACTTCTATTGTTCTCTTGGTTCCTAGAGATGCCTTTGTTGCTTCCCAGTCCATTGCACTCGTTCCTGGTTCCATGATTACTGTTGGATTAAGAATTTATGTTAATTGTTGTTTTTGTTAATCTATTCAAGTTATAAGTTATAGGATCTGTTGATGTTTCGACTGCTAGTTTTACAATATTTGGTTTGGTTACATTTGTTGGCTTGTAAGGTGCCGGTCGGTGGCTATGCAGAAGTTTCCAGGCATCTTAGTCCTCTTTGTATTGGGTAATACTATAATAAGCCTTTCCTAACAAATTCTATTTTATACAGGTTTTGAATTTACCCTATGAGAGCCCAGTTATCTCTTTTGGGATTTTATTATAGAAACGTCCGCAGTGCCTTAAGAAAGACTTTTTATTTGTTTTAGATAATCGTAAGCTAGGTGCAGCTAATTAATCTTTATTCCTAGAATTAAAATTGTGTGAATTTGAATTTATCTAAATTTATCTACATTCATGATGTTCTCATAGATGTATAAGGCTAGCAAGGTCAAAATTTTTATATCTTTAAAGAATTCTCTTAAAGATTCGCGTGGACGCATCTCATAGATGGCACGACTAGCACGTTTTCGCAGTATAAAGATAGTCTCTAAACCTAGTCTTGCCATAAATACTTAAACAAAAAATAAAAAAAAATCTATTGCAAATAACATTAAAATTTATTACTTTTACAGTATGTTAGTTTAATACATAAATATAAAACAATTTAAAATATAAAAAGCTTATTCGAAGTGGTCTCCATTGGCTACAATACAGTCCTTTAAACGTTGAGGCCAGTTATCAATAGAAGCACGCACTCTTTCCATGGGAAAATTCTTCAATGCCAATCGTACGGATTGTTTTAGGGACTCCAAATTATCATGGCGTTTAGGGCAAGCCGTAGGTACTCTCTAAAACTGGCCATAAATCATAATCCAGCGGATTAAGATCGGGACTAGACGACGGCCAGTCTTCAGCTCTGATAAAGTCCGAAACGTTCGTTTCCAAACAAGACTGCCTAGACCGAGCTTTATGACCCGCTTTGAAGCTTTGAAGCTTTGAGCATAAATACGGTCATTTTGTTTGTTAAAATGTTGCTCAATTGTAAAAATTTTCTCATCCGTAAAAAAATTTCTGTGACCTCCCTTTGCGTACCGCTTCAGTAGTTGTTTCCATTTTACCACCCTATTCTTTTTTAAATTATCAATTCATAAATGACCAGTATGTCTCTTATAGGCTGCAAGTCTTAAGTCTTCTTTTAAAATATGCGACATGGTTCTAGGTGCTATCTTCATCTCCCGAGATAAAATCTTTTGCTTTCGGACAGGATTTCTTCGAATTCTTTCCCTTACTGCTTTGACCACCTTTTTCCTACGAACACTACGTGGACGGCCAGTTCTTTTTCTGTCACAAACAGATGAGGTCTCATTGTACCTATTAATAGCCCGGTACACAAACATTTTACTAATACCAAGCGTATGGAGATTTTTAAAAATTGCATTTGGCTCCATACCTACTTTGTGTAATGCAATCACAGCGATTCGGTTCTCTTTATCATCCCACTCCATTTTAATATCGCAAAATATTGTATGTATTGGCGCCAAAATAAGAAAATTCAATGAACAATATATAAAAATGACAGATTCCAAATTCAAATGTAATATTTTGTTTATTTTTAATTGTAACAGTATTTATGGCCAGACTGAGTATATGCAGCTGACCTTCATAATAAAATCCCATATGACATACGAAGTAGTCTTGATCTAAATTCTGACATAAAATAACAGAAGAATTCGATGTCTGAAAACCTCACGCTTTCTTATCGTCAGAACTTTTTTGGAAGATGAAAGATCATTATACTCTTCCCACGTTCCAGACGATCGTTTAATACAAGCGTAGTAGTGGCCAGCATCAAAAATGATGGCAGAAACCAACTTGTATGTTAAATCAGAGAATACCAATTTTTCAGGGATTTCAGCATGACCACGCCGTGCGGCAAGCAAGTCAATTTCCGCAGCCTCAATATCAAGGAAAATATGTCTTCCGCCGGCGAACGTCTTAGTAACGTTGGTGTCTCTACAATAGTGACACTCACTTCGCGTTTTAAATAGGTAATGCTGAGTGGACTCCGTTACAGCTTCTTGTAGACCCTTCATGGCTGCTTTGAAAATCGGGTCTGGATTTAGATCCAGAACTGGTATACTTGTGGTTTTATTTGTTTGACAATCGTCACAGTGTATTTTTATTTCTAAGGACGGAGTGCTTGGCAAAATGTGTGAATTAACTAACGTAGATACGTTAATTTCACAGTCCAACACTCGGTCCTTGATCTCACTAGTGAGTTTTAAAATTTCACAGCGTTCGTTGTACAGTTTTGAACATGCGCTAGACTTCGATAAAGTTTCTACAAAAGCATGTACCTATAGCGATCTTGGACTTTGTGATGTGTTCGTGATAAGAATCAAAGTCGTGATATGCGGCTAGCATACTTTGCACGATGGAGTCGAATGCGCATGTGTTTTTCTTCTAATTAATTTTCTGTCTTACTACAATCAAAAATTCTTTCACTACAAACCTCTAGGAACCTTCCTCAGTCAATCTAAACATTTGTAGTTCTCAAATCAGTACATGTTTCTTTGGAACACAAAGGACTTAACTTTTTTTCTTCTAATTAATTTTCTGTCTTACTACAATCAGAAATTCTTTCACTACAAACCTTTAAGAACCTTTCTCAGTAAATCAAAACATTTGTAGTTCTCAATTCAGTACATGTTTCTTTGGAAAAAATACTTCTAAATGAAAATGATTTTTTATTTTTTGTCCTTTTACTACTCCTCAAACAAATTTCACTACAATCCACTACTAATGTGTATCCACGAGAAACAGCAGGGAATATCTTAGATTTTCCAAATTCGGAGGATTTTTTTTTTCTTAATTTTTTTTTTTTGGAGTTACTACTTACAAAAAAAAAACACTACAATCCACTACTAACGTGTATCTATGAGAAACAATTGGTAAAACGTTGGTTTTCCAATGTGGGGAGACAACTTTTTTTAAATTTTTTTTTGGAGTTACTACTTACGAAAATAGTTTCACTACAATCCACTACATATCGAATACATTCGGGAAAAAAAGAAAAAAAAATTTTTTTTCCAAAGTCGGGTGCCAAGTTCACACAGCTTGTTCCTTGGCATAAATATAGACTAAACTGCAATGGAGCACTCATATCACCGAGCTCTCAGGGAAACTAAGCTCTGCAGCTTCGCGGTTTATAAAATTAGGCAACTAACAGATGTAGCCACGGCGAGATTAGTGTACTTTGCATATTTCCGTAGCTTGATGTCTTATGGGATTCTGTTGTGGGGGTCAGCCGCAGATATAGAAACTATATTTATACTACAAAAACGTGCGATTCGTGCCATCTATGAGATGCGTCCACGCGAATCCCTGAGGGAATTATTTAAAGAAATAAACATACTGACCCTACCATCCTTATACATTTATGAGAACATCATGTATGTGCGTAAAAATTTACATAAATTCAAATTAAATAGTGACCTTCATAATTTTAATACTAGGAATAAAGACAAAATAGCTGTACCTAGCTTTAGATTATCTAAAACAAATAAAAAGACATTCTTAGGAAATAGTGTACGTTTCTATAATAAAATCCCCAAAGAGATAACTGGGCTCTCAGAGGGTAAATTCAAAACCTATATAAAATCTACTTTACTAAAGAAGGCTTATTATAATGTACTGGAGTACATAGAGGACAAAGATGCTTGGAAACTTCTGCATAGCCGCCTCGCGGCACCTTCAAAGAAGACGAATGTAAGCAAACCAAATATTGTGAAACTATCTGTTGAAAAAATTAAGCCCTACAAGTTTCTTGTGCGTTCTTCTTGTAGTATCTTTCCGAACGCACGGTAGACTCAGTACTGTTTATCTTCATTGACGTACAAAAGTGTCAGATTATGACCTATTTGAATAAAGTTGTTTTGAGTTTGAGTTTGAGTTTGCAAAAATTTACGACTTTGACTTTCATATCTTTATAACTTTTATAAAGGAACTAGAGTTTGGGTGGTGCGCGAGCTGCGAGCAGCTCGCGAGATATGCTTTCGTTTGGTTTTGGTGGGTGAATACCAAAAAATTGGTTGGTGAGTTGGCGGATTGACGAATGGGCTATCCCAACTACAGAGGGTGCGTGGTGCGCTTCGCAGCAAGCTGCTCGCGATTAAAACCAAAAAAAACCATTCCGAAATTGAAATCAGAATCCCCATTAACCCCCGAATCCAAAATTTCATCCAAATCGAAGCAACTGTGGACTGAGCCGCCATCTTGGATTTGAAAAAAAAAAAACCGTTCGTCCTTCCCTCCATCATATTTCCCAAGAAACCGGTCACCCATCCCTTTTGCGGCGAGCGTGTCGAGCCTATAAACGAAATTTAGTATGGCGGCAATTTTTTTTTGTACGGCGGCCATCTTTTTTTCGCCCAGTCCATCCCATACCAGAGTCCTGTACAACTTTAGTTTCGCCACCCCCCCTCCATATCGCACCGTTTCGGCGGGCCGTCGACCTGTTCCACCGGAACAGCCCTCGGGAGACCTCCCTCCAGTTCTCGAGAGGTACTCTTAAGATTCTCTCTCCAAAGGTACCACGCAATACCTATATATAGCCCCCATCATAAGTCTCATGTGCAAAATTTGTATGGCGGCCATCTTTTTTTGTACGGCGGCCATCTTTTTTTTCGCGCGGTCCATCCCATACCAGGGTCCTGTACAACTTTTGTTCTACGGCGTCACGGAAAATGTGCACCGTTTCGGCGGGCCGTCGACCTGTTCCACGAGAACAGCCCCCGACATCCCCCGCGGTATTTTTTGGAGGGTCCCCGCAAAATTCCCTAAGCGACGGTACGACACAATCTACCCCCCGCCCAACCCCCAGACCTGTAGCCCCGATCATAAGCAATTTACGATCAGCTGATCGCGTCGAGCTATATAGAAGGCGCGAGCCTGCCTCTAATGACGAGCCTGCCTCTAATAATAAAATAATAAAATAACTAGCGACCCGCCCCGGCTTCGCACGGGTAGCAGAAGTAGGTATAGTGGACGTTTATCAGGGGTAAATTCGTGATACATTGTATTTTAATAAATATAACCCTAATGGTTTATACGCAGCGCACGCAAATTAATGACTATTTCTGTTACAATGACCAAACCTTAACACATGTTATAATTTATCGTGGGCTATTTTGAAGATATTGATGAGTACTACAAACCCCTAGTACATTACTTTATTCTACCACCAATACTTTTCACACCACATGAAAAATAATCACTGCTTCGATTATTGTGACTAAACCAGAAAAGATGGATATAATCTATGTATACTGTTTTGTAGGTATTGATAATTAATACAATCCCCTAGTACATTACTTTAATCTACCACCGATAGTTTTCACACCGCATGAAAAATAATCACTGCTTCGATTATTGTGACTAAACCAAAAAAGATGGATATAATCTATGTATACTGTTTTGTAGGTATTAATAAGTACTACAAACCCCTAGTACATTACTTTACTCTACCACCAATAGTTTTCACACCGCATGAAAAATAATCACTTTTTCGATTATTGTGACTAAACCAAAAAAGATGGATATAATCTATGTATACTGTTTTGTAGGTATTGATAAGTACTACAAACCCCTAGTACATTACTTTACTCTACCACCAATAGTTTTCACACCGCATGAAAAATAATCACTTTTTCGATTATTGTGACTAAACCAAAAAAGATGGATATAATCTATGTATATTGTTTTGTAGGTATTGATAAGTACTACAAACCCCTAGTACATTACTTTACTCTACCACCAATAGTTTTCACACCGCATGAAAATAATCACTTTTTAGATTATTGTGACTAAACCAAAAAAGATGGATATAATCTATGTATACTGTTTTGTAGGTATTGATAAGTACTACAAACCCCTAGTACATTATATTATTCTACCATCAATGCATTTCACAGCGCACGCAAATTTATGAATATGGTAATTATATTATGTAACACCTTGGTTCACAATATTGCAGTTTTCTTACGGATCCCCATTTTTTTTCAAAATCTCATATAGCCTATGGCACTCACACTGAATTAAGCTATCCATAAGTGAAAGAATTTTTAAAATCGGTCCAGTAGTTTCGGAGCCTATTCGTTACAAACAAAAAAACAAAAAAACAAAGTTTCTCTCTTTATAATATTAGTATAGATAATAATATATATATAATATATATAGAGGCACGCTCGCGCCTTCGGCGCGAGCCTGCCTCTAATACTTATTATATTATTTTATTTGCAAATATTTTTTAATATGTATGGTCTTTCAAAAATGCATCAGTCAATTATATATTATATGGTATTGTTTTCAAATAATGTGTAAAGTGGTATGGTATAGTGTTTATGATATGTTATTTTTTTAAATCGTATCGTCATCGCTCATTCACTTGGGGAACTGGATAAATCCTCGCGCTCATTGCCATTGTATTCTACCATTTCTCTTTTTCTTCACAGAAGAAGAGGATGGAGATGTAGGTGGCGGATCTGGAGCGTTCTGTGGCTTGGTTTACATATATATATATAAAATTTAATCTGAACGTTTGCGTAAGCAGTGGATGGGTAACTCGTCAAACACAAGGTTTCATCAGGACGCAGGGAGCTCCTCGTATGGTGTTACAAGTGGCTCAAAACACGTAGTTTCACTACTGTTCCCGTGTTTTATTACGTCGATAGAAATTAACTTTGCTTATTTGTATCAGTACTTTTTAATGCACTGTTGGCATCACCAACATTGTCTCCAAAGACAGACTGTCCAAAGACAGTATTTGATCGGGGTACAGATATGGTAAAGTATTGAAGTCACTTTCGCGGCAGCTATGTAGCAATTATTTTCTTTACTTACTTTTTTCTTTTCGGTGGGCTTTCTGTATCACTTTCTTCTATGATGTCTGAGCTTTAATTTACATCATTGCTATTTTTATAAATGTTTTGTCTCGTAATAAATAATTAAGCAGATATTTTACACCGGTTTTATTGAACTTACACAACCACAGATAATACAGATTATAATTTTTGTATATATAAGACCCTTAAACATAAACATAAATCATATATCATACCCTTAAACATAAATCAGCCCCATCTTGGATGAGCAGTACGACAAATTTTGGTATGATGTCGCTTTGGTAAGGGCATCAGCTACCATCTTATCCGTCTGTATGTACTCCACATCAATATTACCTCCGGCGACTTTATCACGCACGAAGTGGTGTCTCACGTCGATGTGCTTAGTCCTAGAATGATAAGCATCGGTACCTGCAAGTTTTATAGAACTTTGATTATCGCTGTAGATGATCATGGCTTCATCCTTCAGCTGCGGCCAAATACTTTCTTGAAACTGTTTTAGCCACATAGCTTCTTGTACACACGATGATAATGAAATGTATTCTGCCTCAGTTGTCGATAGAGCGACAGTAGGCTGGCGTCTTGAGTTCCAACTGATTGTTTATCCCTGAAACAAAAATACGTAGCCAGTGCAGGAGCGTCGGTCGACTTCTGAGCTTGCCCAGTCTGCATCACAGTATTCATGAGTCATATTTTCTCCAGTGTTTTGTTTAAAGCTCAGTTTACAGTGTTCGGTGCCTTTCAAATAGCGCATTACTCTCTTCAATGCTTTCCAATGTGACATCTCAGGTTTATTATATTGTATTTGCTTAACAGATTTATAGCAAAACTTATGTCTGGCCTAGTTATTTGCGAGACATACAATAAGCAACCAATTATCTCTTGATAAGGAATGTTAGGTAAGATTTTCCCTTCTTCAGACTTTTCTTGCAACTTTGTATTGGGTTCCATTGAAGTTTTGACACTTTTACAGTCAGACATGCCATATTTGTTTAATATTTCCTGAATATATTTCTTTTGGTCTAAATAAATTACTCCATTTTTCCTGTCTCTCTCCACATGTATTCCAAGACAATAATTGATATCTCCTATATCCCTTATTTTAAATTGATTTTGCAGTTCCTTCTTAATATAATTTTCAGAATTCCTACTATTTGTAAATAAAGTTATATCATCAACATATATAGCCAGAAAGCTCATGTTGTTCTCCTCAATTTTATAATAAATACATGGATCTAACTGGTTCTGTAATAGACCCATTTCTTTCAGTGATGAACACACTAGCCTTATAAATCTCTTTTGTTAATCTCCTTTCATCCATCCTCTCCACATGTCCAAACCACCTCAGCATTCCTTTCTCTATCTTTGTCACTACATCTTCTACCACGCCACAGCGTTCCCTTATCGCACTATTCCTCATTTTGTCCATCAAGGTCACTCCAGTCATGCTTCGCAGACTTCTCATCTCCACAGCATTAATCTTACTTTCATGCTTCTTCTGCCAAACCCAACATTGTTTCTTCATAATGCAGATCCAGCAGGATTTGGTTGGTTTCAGAAATTCTTTTAATAATCTCTACCTTGTTGAGGTCTCCTTGGATTCAATCTGCTGTAAGATTTGCTAGTTCAGCTATGCCCGTACCCAATTGGTTTGGTTCATTCAGGACTGATGAAACTTTCGAATTCAATTTCAGTGCTTCAGTTAACTGAAAATTTTCTGGTTTATGTGTATGTATGTGTGAGTAGTGTTTGTTTTTGCTCCTTGGTCAAGCCTTCTGATAATGTTTTTCACCAGCGTTCAGAGATTTCTGAGGGTATTTTCTTTCCAAAAGTTTCTTCCGAGTTTTTGGCTTCTCCAAGTGTATGATCAGTATTTCTGATGGGATAGCATCCGCTTGCCCTTGTTATGCAGGCATTGGTACCTCTTCTGGCGAATTTTGAGATGTATTTGTTTTAGCCGGAGAGGTGTCTAGTACATATATGTTGGTATTTCCACCACTAACTGCGGGCGGCGGGATTCTAAATAAGGAATAGTCTCCTCATATTCGTCTTGCTGAATGGGGGAATCCATTTCTTCTTGCTCATAGAAGGGGTAGTCCTCCGAGTCTAGAGAGTAATAAAATAGTGTCAGTTTTTTCTTAACGTCCTAGATAACATCACGTGTTACCACTTTATGGAAGTTATTGAGTTATTTCCGGATAACATCACGTGCTATCACTGAGGAAATTGACCGTAGGTACATTACCTACTAAGTTTTATGTAAGTATGGAAAAAACTAACGACTTTTGGATAACATCATGTGTTATCATTGCTTTAATAGGTGTTTATGCCCAACTTTCTGGATGATATCACGTATCACCACATAAAGAAAGTATTTAGATGATTTCCGGATAACATCGTGTGTTATCACCAAGGAAATATAGTAATTTTTCAATATAAATTTAAGCAGAGAATTTTGAGGTTATGAAAATTCTCGCCGCTTTGATAATTACATAAAGGTAGGTGTACAAGTACTTAATCATTCATACCATGGAATTTGTTGATATTGTTTTGGTATTAGGATTACTGATTGTTGTTAAAAAGGCAGCCTAAGTATCGATACAATCCTTATAAAAGTATAAATTACTAACCTTGTTCCTCCATGACAGCGGGTGGTATATTTCTCGATTGTAACTCCTTTTCTAATCGTCTTATTTTATTTCTGATCTCTTCCTCTGTTTTTTCCTTCGTTCTTTTACCCATTTCCTTGATAAATCTCCGAAAATTTCACTTTTCACTATGTTAATACGATTTATTTTACCGGCGTAGACGCGGACGATGCACACGAAAAAAACGAATGAGGAGTTTGGGTAGGTGGCGCCACTTTGTATGATACTTGCACAGACTGCGTTCGAAAAATTTAGATTTCAGATTAGAATCTCTAAAAAATCGTGTGACGATGCAGTACGACAGAAAACGGAACTACATGGTTTATTAAATCTTCTAGGATGCAGCAACGAAGTATAATATAGACTGAAGGATGATATGATGAATGAAGTGACGACTGATGCACCTTATGTTGCACGTGAACAGATACTTCAGGTCTTCAGATTCTGTAAAAGCCCTGAACGGTGTCCCATCGAGTGCTGTCATTCTTGACACCATAAGATCCAGTGTCCATCTGTTCGATTGCGTGAAAAAGAGAGTCATTTTACTTCTTTTCGCTGGAACAGGTGAATCCAATGAAGCAGTGTGCCTACGTCCTTCTGAATTTCGTATTTCGGTGTCAAGTGAAATGTCATGCAATCTTAAATGACTGCGAAGTCCCGTCGTAGTTCCACCCGCACACTTAATGACTTTTTCACAGGTCTTACATTTTTCAGAATCACCTGTATCTGCTTTAAGATACTCGTAATGACACCAAACAGACTTTGGATCCGAACTTTTTTTGTATACGGGAATGTAGTTTGTTTTAGACATGTAATTTTAAGTTAATTATTCCAGGTATAATACCTATGCACCTAAAACAAAAGTTGTAACACCAATTACGTTAATTGTCCATGCAAATGAAAGCTGTGTTTTTTATATGTGTATAAAAAGTGTTTATTCCAGTTCCACAAAGGTTGTCCTTAAACTTTAACTTATTCCTAGGGTTTGCCGACGCGAGACCGAAGGTAGGATAACGCGCGGCGGTCCAATCGACGATTTTATGACGAAAGGCCCCGATGACAGTTGCGAATGTATTTTATTAAAAGTAGATTGCATAACAACGCCATAGGGCGAGTGCAGACCGTAACACACCTGAGGGCTTAACCTTCTTGAAATTTTAAGTAATATCATTAATCCTCCTAATAAATTTTAAAGGTATTCGTCTCACATATTTAGGTGAATCATAGTAATATACATTAAATTCCAAAAACGAAAATAATATTTTGAACATTTTCTAAATATGTAGGTAGGCACTCAATAAATGGAATCATATTCCAATATCTCTAAAGCGGTCGGCAACACCTACTCTCAGTATCGGCTCATTAGGCGACAAATGTCTGTTGGCGGGTGGCGCCAGACGAAAACGATCAATATTCGCCTAGCAACAAGTTTGCATGTCGCAAACCGGTGTTGTCAGTAGCCGATAATTGTACTAAATTTGGTACTAGTAAAACAAAAAAAAATTAACCTATCCATTAATAAATATTTTATTTTTTTAATATTTATTTTTTTATTTTATTTTTATAATACCTTGGGTTATTTTAGGTTTATTGTTATATATATATAGGATACAAGTAATTTCAATAGTGATAGGTCCCCCCATCGATCCTAGAAGGATAGGGGATTGTTATTTTTATTTGGGTTTATTGTTCTGGAATGTAATTAGAGTGTTTTGGCATCTCTTCACGAGGCAAGTTATTTCCTCCTTCTGTGGTTTAGTGGTTTTTGGGGGAATCCATCTCGAAGGATGGTATCCCTGATTCCTCGATGACAGAACATTCTCGAAGGTTTACTCGAAGCCGAAGCCAGTCATATATAAGCTGCCGATCGGAGATCCTCGTTGATTCCATCAGCTACCTTGATAGCGTTCAGAGGTGATTGATTGGTCGGGGGTGGGCCATGCCCTCGGGCGTGGTCAACCCTGACATGTTTGTGAGGGATATTGTTAAAATTTTTAATTGTTTTCTTAAATGTTTTTGTTCGTTCCCAGAATCGGGACAAGTATAGCTTTGAATTAAAATCAGTGATTCATTCTTTTCTTCGGTAAGCATCTCATTGGTTTTTTTTGTTACCGTCGTCTAACTGCGAGGTTCCCCTCGCCGATCTTGTCAAAGATATTTGTGTATAATGTGCTTACTAATTGTTAATAGGAACCTATCTACGTCAATCCAGGCGTGGACAACCTGGAGGGTGCAGTTATTCCCCACGTGAATCGTGGTAAGTTTCCGTTGGATATCTACTCCCTCTCTCTCTCTCTCTCTCTCTCTCTCTCTCTCTCTCTCTCGTAATGTTGTAAGGTTCTTACCTACCTCATGCTCATGCCCCACCTAGGTTTTGCTAGAACACGGCTCGAATCTGTGATTGTTCACAGGGTTCAGAGTACGGGCCGATCTTCTAGTCATCCTTCCGGGTACGGGCTGTGTACCTAGACAACGTCGCGGGTACGGGCTGATTACCCGTCGAGTACGCGGATACGGGCTGTGTACCCACTCGAGTTCGAGGGTACAGGCCGAGCTCCTGGTGTATCTCGTGGGTACACGCCGATCACCCCGCGCATCGCGCGGGTATAGGCTGCTTTACCAGGCGAGTCCGTGGGAACGGGCACGCGGAAGCGTCGTTTCGTGTGCCGACGCCATTTTGTCGTGCACCACGGCTTGACCCCCCCTGCATCATTAACCTTTAATTTTGAACTGCTTCACCTTATGTATATTTTTTTTTACTTATTTAATTTTAATCTGACCAAAAATAGGTAGGAAAACCTAGTATTTAAGTAGGTCCTAGGATTATCATATCCCTATACTACTTAGGTTGTATTTAGGACCCTTCTCTTATTATTAAAGTCGTAACCCTGTCTAATAAATATCTATGTATTTAGGGTGTTACTTTAAGGTTGTCTATATTAATTTTATTTCTAGGATTTCCTAATTTACATTGAATATTTTTGTGCCAATATATTGAACTTATGATCTTATTTTGTGTTCTGTTTTATTTACATCCAACATCTCATGCTTGTGATGAGAACATCGACTGGCGCTCTTTATAAATATTAGTCGGTATTCTCATTCCTAGGCTGAACGAACACCCATGTTCTGAGAACCCATGCTCATTTTTCTATTAACCGCTGGCTAGTTTCCGGAGCAAGGGCTTACTCAAACAACCTCACAGTGGGCTCAGTGCCACACGACACCTTTAGGCACTCTCTAATAACCCACGCCCATCTGGCGGTACATTACAAGGTAGTAGGTACTAATTACGCGATTAGAAGCTATGCGGCCAATAATGACTGAGGCTTTGTCCTGACAGCCGCTTGATCTCTGTTAATTCCCCATTCCCCCTCCCCGCCCCGGCACCTATTCGGTGGCCGCGGCAGTCCCGTTGAAAGAAGTTATGATAATTTAGATCTAGAACCAAGAAAATCACGAGCTTCATCCAATCATAAGCAACGTCCATAACAAGGTAATTATCTGGCTTAACAACACCGCAGAACCTGCTGCGCTTAAACATGATCAAACTGCACAAAATGATTTGAGTAAGCTAGCTTGCACACTGAAAGATGCTATGGCCAACTCTTCTGCACTGCATAATAAGCAACTACTGACTAGATTCGCTACATCTAAAGGCTAACCGCTTTATTTTGGTGACTCTATGAAATGGCTGCAGTTTAAAGAAGCGTACTTAGAACGTACCATACTCTGTGAATACTCTGAGAATGTGTGGATCTCCGCAAATGCCTGAAAGGCGAAGCTAAAGAAGCTGTTACTGCTCTACTTATCGGAGGTACAACACCCGAGATCATCATAGACACGCTTTATTATTTCCAAAATAACATCACAGCTTCGGCACATAGGGTAAATGTAGGCAATGGGAATCAGTAGGCAATGGTAATCACCTCAAAATAACAAAAATTGAACGCGAACCACTGATGCCAACATAACTACACGATAGCTATACGTCATTCCCGTGCGCGGCCGGTAATTCACTCAGTTCGCGGGATGCGTTGGAGTGTGACAGGTGTGAGAAAGTTTCGCGCTATTTTCATCTAATTTTTCGAGTTGATAAATCCGAAGGTAAGTCACAAAATAACAAATATTTATTTCTGTACTTGCAAAGTGTAACAGTCGTAGCATTTTAGTGTTCAATTCAACAGCTATATTGTTGTTATAACCTATATTTTTTTTGCCAGAATTTTTTTTCCGTCTTTTTGCCTATGTAGGTAATCGGAATCGGGTGACCCCAATTACCTACATAGTGAAAACCCAAGGAAAAGGAAAAGGAATAGGGAAGAAAAGCAAGCCACAGAAGATCAGTCGTGAGAAGGTAAAGAAGAAAATACTGCAGGACTCCAATGATACTTCGATGTCAGACGTGAATACGGATGAGTTATGTCAGGATGACGAAAACGATGATACAGAAGATGCAAGCAACTTGTGTCTTGTATGTGGAGAATTTGGACGAAAAAATGAAACATGGTACCGATGCACTTCCTGTGGGCTCTGGGCTCATACCGATTGTACTGGATGGGACTCTGCGCACAATTATGTGTGTGATATGTGTTGATCACCATTGTCCACATGCTGATCACCATTGCCAACCGGTGTTGACAATCGTGATAAACTGGTTTTTTTTTAAATTTTATATTGTACCAAAATTAATAAGCCAAAGTGATTAAAGTTGATCTCAATTGATAGTATAGTAAGTAAAGTTTATAATAAGAACAGAGCAATAAATAGTTGATTTATATATTTGCTTTTATTTTCATTCTCGCTTAAGTGATCCCCATTTCCTACATTTACCCTACAGTCCTTATCACCTGCATTCCAACATGACTTGATACCTTTTGCTATTAAATTAAAAACCAGTGTGACCGCCGCGAAAGCTTTGAAACAGAAGGACGCCCTGCGCGGTCCCTAGTTATTTTCCATTGTTGTATCCAAATTGCCAGCAGTTTTACTTGCTAAATGGACGGATTATTTTTATGAAAAACAAGGCATTAAAAATGATATTCCGAAGTTGGAAATTTTAAGCGAGTTCCTGTACACAGAAACTAAAAAAGTCGCGCAGGCCGGCGTAAGTCATATTAGTACTACGCAAAACATTAAAAAACATCATGAACATCGTGAACAGAAAACACACACTCACAACATCCTCCTGAACTCGAGTGAATCATCTGAATGCAAGTTTTGTCGCAAAGCGGATTATAAACTACCCTTCTGTCCGCGTCTCAAGCGCGCTATGCGAAAGGACCGATGGGGATATGACCGCACAGAACTTGTGTTACAAGTGCCTAGGTCCTCGTCACCAAGGATTCTAGTCTTGTCCCGCGAAGAACTGCGACATGGATGGCTGTAATCAGCCGCACCATAGACTTCTACACTGAGTCAAGCCTGACCGCAAACATAATGAGAAGACCGAGGACGAACACGCTCTAGTGAAGACTAGCGAGACCGTGAACGACACTGTGGCGTCTCAGAACCCTAAAGTGCTCTTAAAAGTGGTGCCGCTGACTATTCATGGACCCGCCGGAGCTCTCCACGCTCACGACTTACTGGATAAGGAGCCACCGTGACACTTGTCGCCGCAGGCCTGGCTGACCAGCTGGGACTCACCGGAGAACCCGAAAGGATTCGTGTCCGCAGCGCGTGGGACGACAGTGAACTTACGTGTGAATCGCAAATAAATAATAAAAGTCGATGTTACAATAAACCCGTCATTTCGAAAAGGACCCAAGTCCATTAATTAAAACTTTTGATGAACAACAAAAATGTGTTAATTATAAATAATTTATTTGGTGGAAAAAAAACTTTTTTTGCAAATTTTATTTTAAAAAAAAAACCAACTTACATACAGATATTTTTAATTTAAGTTTCTGGACTAATGCCTTTTTCAAAATGACCTCTCTGATGTTCATACAAAACCACATATTTTCTAAAGAATTAACATTTCTTAATCAAGAATCAGGACAATCAAGATGATAAACAAAGTCATCAAGATGATTAACAACGTTAATCATCTTGGTCGTGATATTCATTGCTTGCTGAAGTTGTTGGCCATGCAAAAACCTATGTATAGAAAGTTTGGTACTCTGCTGGAATATATTTTTCTAGTTTTTTTAAATCAGACATTTTCTTTTCATTGATTGGTACTTTACCAGTATATGCAGGAGTATTATTTGATGGTAAAGGGGGCCTGGTACCCATCCTCTGTAAGAGTTGGAAATAATGACTGACTATACAATCTATAGATTCACGTGTTGTCACAATACCTGGTGTGGTCTTAGAAAACGTGAAATGTGACACTTTGGAAATAGCAAAAGTTATTTTTTTGTCCTTAGGTACTCCTCTGCCATAGGAATCCACTGAAAGCACTAGTTTCTTATAGTGGTTCGGCCACCATTTTTTTATATCTATAATATCTTCAGTTTTGGGCCGCCTTATTTCAAAATTTTCATTAGCCTCAGTTATAAGATTTTCATATTCAGTGGAGTGTAAATACGATCATTTTTTCTAATATGTCTCTTTGCTGTCCCAAACATTCTATCATTTGGCAGGAATGAATGTCCTCTTTTTGGTATATAATATTGTATCTCCTTTATATTGTTACATTGTTCAGCTACCAGTGACAAAAGAATTCGGACCATGGCATGATTCCGATTTTGTCCGGCACAACCATCTGAAAATAGATGCAGTTCTTCAGCTTCGTTACTAATATATTTTTTAATGTAATCCAGCACAAATGTACCTACTTCGTTCGGACCTTTATTTTTGTGACGCCTTCACAATAAGAATAAAATACTGATTTGCCAGTTTTCAGATCATATACACAAAACTCATATAACCACAGTTGGCGCAGATAAAAAACCTCCTGGACAGGAATATGTGGCAATGGCAAATTCTGCATAAAATCAAATGCAATCCCATACACCTTAGAATTATTCTTGCACTTATTTTCAATTTTCTGTTTTTTTTTTGTAAAATTTGTTTGATTGCCTTTTGTGGATATCAAGATCTGCTTGATAGGCTCTTTTTGCATTGTCATTAATATGTGGATTTTTTAATTTAATCTTCAACTCCTCACACAGTGCACAGACGTCAATTTGCTTTCTACCGAAAGATAAGCTGAAATTTTCTTGGAAATATTTTAAGTAAAACTTATATTTTACCTGATAGTCTGGATACTTTAACAGATCACATAAAAGTAAAAGATTGAGGTTATTCTGACAGTTGCGTTCCGTTTCACTAGGAAGTGGCACAAGTCCAGGACTCGCGCCGTTTTCAAACAGACTAAATATTTCGTTTGCTTTATAAGTTGACTTGTGATGTATGAAGAAGTGCCCTTTTCACAGGGAATATGTAAAACGTTTCAAAAAATAAAATGGCGCCAAAAAGTAATTTTTAAAAAAAGTGTGACTCATGCCCTTTTCGAAATGACAGGTTCCTGTGATGGTAAAAAATATAGTGTTGATGCGCGTAAAATTAGTGAGTTGAATTTGCCCGTGCAATGAAATCGATTATAGATTTAAGTATATACGGTTTAGGTAGTGATTTTAATTTAAGAATAATTTATGTAATTGTAACGCTAAACCACTGTTAATAGGTCAGGATAATCATCTTTTGATCGCACCTGTTCGTTGTTATCACAGCAGCGAAGAACGTGAGCCCTACGTCACTCAGACGGCACTACGTTGGTGTGTACATGGAAGCTCGGTAGGGAAAGGCGGGGATCCTTCGTACGGTTTCCACATTTTATTTTTTCATGAATCAATCACCTGAGAGCTTAAATTTATAGTCTAACTATCTGAGATTCATATAAAAAAATTACAGATGAATTCATCTGATGTTTCAACCATAAATATGATTTAAACTAAATCTGGTAAATCACACCGACAACACTCCTGGTGTTGCAGGTGTCAATAGGCGACGGTAACTGCTTTCCATCAGGCAGGCCGTCCGCTTGTTTGCCGCTCATCGAAAAAAAAAAAAAAAAAAAAAAACTACCCCAACAACAGGGCATCTATTGTAGTGTTGGGGGTACCTTCGTACGCTGTGTGGTAGTTTCGTACGTGCGATTAAAACGACACATATAAATAAAAATTCTTTTATAAGCAATGAAATTAAACACAAAAATAAAGAACTTCTATTAAATAAAAATAGTCAACAAAACTTATAGTAAATTATATATGCCGGGGCCGGAGGGCGCAGGAGAATCCAAAAACCTCTTCTATGTACTAGGTCTTTAATAAAATTCACATTGCGATAATGTGCTAAATCTATCTTATATCTAAATGCGGCGACAACGGTCCGATGTTAGGACCGAAGTGATGGTTCTTTAAGGTGCAGGCATCGGGCAGGCGAAAACAGCCTAAAATGCAGCATCGGCCCTTTGTGACGTCGGTTCGAGCCCAAGAGTAAGCTGGGTGTGACGTCAGCGGGGATATAAGAATCGCTGGATGTAACATCTCCCTCCCGAAGATCAGCAACTATGGAGTGTCTTGACCGACAAAGTTGCTGGAACGATGCTGGATCGGTGCTGCAGCATGACCGATTTAATATTGCGCTTTCTGTGCATGAAGAATTATCTAGGTTTGATAGCATATTTCATGGGTGATGTATGAAGAAAAATTCGTAGATTCTGCAGATGGACGACACGGTGGCAGAACTTGATGTCGTAGGTCGTAAAGTGATATAGGTATGGACTTGATTGTGGTTACATAATGCAGAAACTCTGGAAGGTGATGGTCATCAGCAGGCAATAATTCCATAGCGTGATTAGAGTGTTGTGTAATGAAGAAGTGCTTATTTGAGTCTTCAGTTGGTGATCATTATCGATTGTATGTAGTGAGAGTAGATGTGGTCTTCTTGTAGTTTCCTTCGGACATTCTGTCTCTATGTACTTAGATTTTATACCAGGTTGCACATACTAGGTATAGGAGAATAGGATGGGTAATATTGGATAGGAAATTTTAAGAGAATTATTCGACAATATAAAAATTGTAATAAAGAGGGACAAGGCTTTCGAAAATATTGTAAGGGCATCTAATATTATGTGAACTAAAACTATCTAAATCATATCCTAAAAATAGGTTGCGATAGTTAAAGCAGCAGATAATTTAACCAATTCTCTGAATTGCATACACTTATCAAGTATGTGCTATGCAGGTGTGAAGCAATGTCGCAATACCTAATGAAACAGTTGGAGCAATTCTGACTTGGCACAAAATTCTGAGAAAGATGGCAAGGTAGAATGATTATTTCAACACATCGTGATCTTATTCATTAAATCTATACTGATTTTACTATTTCCTATAATGTAAAGCTGCCTATGAAATATGTAAAAAAAAAAAAACTATAGAAAAGAATATTAAAAATGTGGATTATAAAACTTTGTAAGAGAATAAGTCTAAAGTAATCTATGAACATAATTTACCTATATATACCTCTACGTTATTTCTAAACTATCTAAACTAGGGGGTTCCTCGATTTCCTAGATTGGAAATAAATTTCGGAATTTATCCTACACATTGAAAGTGTAAAATAGTCTTAATACCTAGGGGTTCCTCGATTCCCTTGATTGGAAATAAATCTCGGAATTTATCTTACACATTGAAAGTGTAAAATAGTCTTAAAACCTAGGGGGTTCCTCGATTCCCTTGATTGGAAATAAATCTCGGAATTTATCTTACACATTGAGAGTGTAAAATAGTCTTAAAACCCAGGGGGTTCCTCGATTGCCTTGATTGGAAATAAATCTCGGAAGGATCTTACACATTGAAAGTGTAAAATAGACTTAATACCTAGGGGGTTCCTTGATTGCCTTGATTGGAAATAAATCTCGGAATTATCTTACACATTGAAAGTGTAAAATAGACTTAATACATAGGGGAGAGCAACCATAGTATTCATCTAAGGTACTCACTGTGTCTTTGGGTCCTCGCTGCTGCTGTATCGATTTTCGGATACGCCTCCCGGTCTGTAGCTGATGAAGTAGGTCCTGGATACTCGGATAGGTAAGATAACCTATTTATCGAGCATCCTACCGTCGACTGCGCCAATTATATATGCCGGGGCCGGAGGGCGCAGGAGAATCCAAAAACCTCTTCTATGTACTAGGTCTTTAATAAAATTCACATTGCGATAATGTGCTAAATCTATCTTATATCTAAATGCGGCGACAACGGTCCGATGTTAGGACCGAAGTGATGGTTCTTTAAGGTGCAGGCATCGGGCAGGCGAAAACAGCCTAAAATGCAGCATCGGCCCTTTGTGACGTCGGTTCGAGCCCAAGAGTAAGCTGGGTGTGACGTCAGCGGGGATATAAGAATCGCTGGATGTAACAAGTATGTAATTTTCATAAATGACTTTTCTTAAAATTATCGAAAATTTAATTACTTTTCTCTAACAATAAAACATGAAATTGCTTTATTTTCTACGTAAATTAGTTATCTTAAATTTAAAATCACATTTTTTAATCTTTGGTGCGGATTAGTACTGCAAAAAGTTATTGTTAATAAACAAGATAATAAAAACTATTGACCAGTAAAATTAGAAAAAAATTACTGAAAAAGTGAAAAGTTTTGATGTTCTAGAAGTACAAACTGTTGGAGGCTTAGGTTCAGGAAGAATAATTTCAACATCTTGTTATTTAACATACTGGTGAAATGTGGGTGTGCCTACTATGGGACTGAGGTACACCTCTGCCTATCCCTTCCGGTAAAAGGTGAGATTGTAAGTTATGTTACCTATGCATTGTTGCTCTTGATAATCTGAAAAAAACAAAATGTTTTTGTATCATTACCAGTAGGTAGGTAAAAATAGTTTCATGTATAAAAAGTTGTACAGTCAATAATTATTAGAACAGCATACCAAGGTTATACATACTTTGTTCATAACTTTTGTTGGTAGGTACTTACTGTGCAAAATAATTTACAATTTCATTGCGCCTCCTATAGTTACGATTATTTCGCTGAGTTCTTCCTGAGTCTACATTTCCATGAATGATATTTCCTAGAACAAGGATATCTTCATCATCATTTGGAGGGGTCGGTTCTTCACTTCTTCTTGCAATGTTTTGAAACACGGCAGTGGCAATTATTATTGGAAATGAATTTTGGACTTTATACTCAAACCAATGGCCATCGCTGGAAAACATCTTTTCCATACACCAAATGTTCTTTCTATGCAATTTCGAGATCTAATATGTTGTGATTCATTGACTAGATTCTCTGCTGCAGTACTGCACTGCTCTAACGGTATCATGTATTTATTCCCCAACAAGAACAACATTCCTATAATAACCCTGTTCCAACATTGCCTTACGATAAGAGTTATTAAATATATTATATATAGGAGTCATTTGTACTTCCTCGCCAGCGAGCAACCATATCAATGAACTCCATGTTGGCATTACAAATTGCTTGGACATTTAATGAAAAATAGTTCTTTCTATTCCTGAATACCTCAGGATACTCTCCACTTAAAATAAAATGTTTTCATTTAGTACCTATAAGGTTTCTAATACAAAAAGAGATAAAATATATTTCAATTGTCAACCTGGAGGTTTGATAAACTTTATGTGAGTACAGTCTATAGCACCTACAACATATGGAAATTAAGCTTTTTTATAAAATTCTATTAGTGCCCTGCGAATCTCATCAGCTGACTCAGGGAACCACATGTGACGTGATCTAAGTGAAGCGATAGCTGCACTAACTCTACGTACAATTCGATGAGCAGTCGAAGTGTTAAATCCACTTAAATCTGCAGCAGTCATTTGGTAGCACACCCTGTTGCATAAAACCGAAGAGCACATAGTAATTGATTTATGGGAGACACGCAGTGATTCCTTGAACAATAAAAAATACTTAAATAAATTTAAGTAGGTAATTTACCTAATTAACTACTTAATAAATATTTCAATGCTTACATTTCCGAAGGAAACCGTAATTTGTCTTCAATTGACTCCAACACGGATAAAACTGTAGGTTTCGTGAGGCGAAATCTTGTAACGAAGTCTTTGTCATCAAGGACGTCGAAATATTCTACTCTTTCGCGAATCCATCTAGGGCGCCTCAAGTGATAAATATACTCTTCTTCATCACTATCCTTAAAAGCTAAATCCAAAGCTGGCTCCATTTTTCTTAATTTCTTGAATAAAGTAGGATATAACTTCACCAAAGGTGCGATAGGTAGTTAAATACAGCTCTCACAGTGGAACCGCTGAGCTAAACATTCTGGCTACTGCCTAAATGCGTAGGTGATGTTTAGTCTACGGAATTTCCTTCCTCACCGCGTTGGATGGCTTGGACCACCGTAGAGCACTTCGTACTTAGCATTAAAATCTGCTGGTCACGTCGTCATTTAGTTAATAATTAATAACGTGTATTTTTTTAAATTAAATTATTTTTCAAAGTAATTGTGTTTTTAAAAATCTTTCTTGCGCTCCCAAAAACGGTGAATCGGTGAATCGGTGAAAAGTGCGTGTGATAATTTGCGATTTCGCGGTCTGCGAGTCGGTGTGTGCGCGATCCTTGAACAAAATAAATTCGATACAGATTTCGGAGCATGCAGATTGGCGGCTGGAGAGTAAATTTTCTCGGCTTCCCTCCCATTTAATTTTGATATATATGACATCGAATCTCTTTCAGTATAATATCGTATATGATTTTCCTCAATATCGGAAAAGTTTAGTGTAATAATTAGTGAATACGAATTCTTGTGATAAAAATCGCATCAGAATTATTTTAATTAAGACTTAGTGATTAAAATATACATGAATTATCCCCTCTCTCTTTCAATAGCTTTTAAAAACCTTATTTACATACTCTGTTCCATTGTCGGTATGTAATATTCTGACATTGTGCATTAATTTATTTTTAATGATGCATTGTACTTTTTAAAGGCTTCCATGACATCACTTTTATGTTTAATTTCAATTTCAATTTCTTTATTGCATAATTCATGATATAATAATAGATGGTAGTACATAATCATGATACCCGTTTGGGCGTAGCAAATTGTTAACGAATATTTTATGAAGTATTACTTAAAAATAAAAAATAAAAATTTCTTTGGCTTTTAATTTATGAACGTGAAGCAGGTCACTTACTAGTTCTCTTTTTTATCAACTGAATTTGGCTTACTTAAAGCAGTTCAATATAATTTATTCAGGATACAATAATATCATAACTGTATAAATAATTGTTTTATGTCAAAGATTTAAATAAAAATATATGAGACGTCAGTCAATAATTTAAAATTGTTAGTAGATAATACATATATTTTAAATAGACAATCAAATTTAATTTAATATAATTACATGTTCATAGGTATGTAAGTAAAATGTCAATAATTTTTAAGTTATAGTCATGTATCATTGAAAAATTCATTAATATTGTAGTAACATTTATTATATAGCATGCAGTTTATTTATAAATTTAATAGTATTAGATTCATTGCGTAGGTCATGTATAATAAAATATACATTCCTGTAACTTGTTGCAGCGTCTTTGAAAAGTAAGAAATAAGTCATACCTTGAATAGATGCGACACTTGGTCCACAAACATTGCTATAAACTAGGTCACCTGGCTGTATGTAGTTCTCCTCGCTCAGATTTGTGAAATTGGAACTTCCACTGCTTCCCATATGCACATGCTTCACAAACAAAATTGCTTTGTTCAACGTCAATCATTTTCAGTCCCTTCACAACACTATTTGCACTCATGTTTTTAATTTGTTTTACATTAATATGTCACCTTTCATGCCACATTTTAATATCACTTTGGGTATTTTGAACCAAGTTACATGTATCTGGGACCACTGATTTTATGTTCAACTCATATAAATTGTTTTCTTTAATATTTGCACTCATCACGAATTTATTGGTTTTATAAATCAGGGCACTTGTGTCTTTCTTTACAATAAAATAGGATTTTCGTATTATCACTCCTTCAGAAAATAAGTTTCTTCTTAAACTTGGAACATACAACACATCTTTCAGTTCACTAGTGTCCCACTGTTTATTGACATATCTCTGTATCACATATCTGTATGTACATAGCAGTTCAGAAAAAGGTACAATCCTGTGTATGCTGGAAAGGGGACAGAGAGCAGTCCTTAAAGTCATGACGAAGAAACCTTACCGCTTCCCAACTACTGAACTTTATGAAAGTAGAGTACTATCGGTGCGTCGAATCTTCGTTCTCCAAACTACACTAAGACTTCATACATTGTTAATTTTCGTCCCTGGACTAATAAAATTCAAACGGAGGTCCGATATTGTCTGCTCAGTTGACAGTCATAGAACCAAATTTTAAAGCAGATCATTCCAAATTATTGCCCCTAAGTTATATAATCGATTAAACCGAGTACTTAATATCTACCCTTTCACGACATACGAAAAAAAAAGTAAAATTATAAATTGGTTATTACAATTAACCTATGACGAGACGGAAGAACTTTTGCTAACTAAAATATAGCCACATTTACCAAACCTAACTTTTACTGGCTCTGCGACACATACGCATACACACCCTCACCCCCCTCCACACACACACACATACACCCCCACACACCCACACAAACTCGTACACTGTGAGAACTTAAAAACTAATTTAGGCAGGTACTTTAAATTCTACTTCATCTTTTTCTCCCAAAATCATTCTTTACATTTGTATTACTCGCATTTGTCATTGTGTTAGTGAATTCTACTTATACTTCCCCTGCGACACGATTATATATTATATTTTATTGTAATTTTATATTTTAAATTCGTTGGTGCCAATAATACAGGCCTCAACCTGGTTTTGGTACCAATGTCACATTATGCATTGTGAGACCTTATGTTACGACTATGATAGTGTAATACTGTATTTACAATAACTACAATACCATTGTTTGGCTTTGTTGACCTATACCCGTGTGCCAGGGTTTGCCGGATCCTGAGATACAAGTTTTATGACTAGGTTCGGGAGCGGTTGATCTAGGCGCGGGGTGCGAGAAGCAAATGCCAATCGTAATAGAGGTTTGCACCGAAGCGAGATTTTAACAACCGATTGAATTCACCGGTGATCGGGCAAATCCGGTGAAAAACCGGAGGTCACCGGAGAATAAAGAAATTATGTTTCTTTATAAATTTATACATTCATAATTGCCGTGGCGGATGTCATATCTGCATTATTGGTGTTTCTTTTTAGAAAGCCAAGCAAATCCGGGCGACCAGTTTCTCTTGTACTATTTTCACTTGACGTGACTTTTCTACCAAGTTTATTATTTCAGGAATGTTTAAGGAATCATTTACAACCAAATTTAAGGTGTGTGCAAAACAAGGCATGCTACGTACTCCTAACAGTCTAGCCATTTTTACATCGTTGGCTCCATTATCTGTTGTGATGCACACAACTTTATCACGGATTTCCCACTCCGTCAATATTTTATGAACCACATCTTTTAAATGATCTGCAGTGTGCGACTCTGTCAACGGTGTAGTGGTTAGTGCACAACTTTTAAGCTCATTTGATTGTGCACAGTGATTGTGATGTAGGACTCCATGGAATTACTCGTCCAAATATCTGTGGTCAGTGACAAGTTATCAACTTCAGATAAGATTTTTTTTAGCTTTGTCTTAGCTTCATCAAATATTTTCGGCATTAATTTATAACGTATTGTTCTTTTATCTGGAATTTTGTAGTTTGGGTTTATGTTATGAACAAAGTTCTTAAAGCCTTTATCATTAACCAAAGAAAAAGGTTGAAAATCTGTAGCTAACATCAAAGTTAGAGCTTCGTCCACTTTTTTAAGATTTGTATTCGAGGACTGCTCCATAGTAGATACCTCTATACTATCATTTGTATCAGATGACATTGGAGAATCTGTTTGTCTCATAATATCAGAATGCTTTCTTTTCAAATGTGATAACATATTTGATGTTCCACCTCTAGTGCTTAGCACGGCATTGCATAATTTACATTGAACTTTTTTGCCGTCTTCATCTACTTTTTCAAAGTGACATCTACTTTTTGAAAGTGAAGTGAGTGAGTTAGTTTTTGACTGAACTTTTGGCATTCTGAAATAAATCAACAAGAATAAGTTTGAATAGTACCACAACAGTTTAAAATATCCATATTGAAAACTTGTTTAAGTACTGGCAGTTAATGTTAAGTTAGACAGAAGTTAAAAAATAAAATCCAAAAAGGTACTTACGTAAAAGCTGGTGTTTTTTTTATTAATGAATCTTAGATTTTCACTGTGAAAGAGTATTTATCTCAAAATATTTAATTACGGTGACGCTATTATAGTAATAATTTATCGATTAACAATCTCGACCTATCGAACGAAATTATATACAATACAAATGTAATTTTGAACGAGAGAATAGTATGTTTCACAAATAAAATGCTTTCGGGAATTCCCTTTACCACAGACTAAAAAAATATGTTTGTCTATGACTCCTCACTATTAATAATAATCTATAAAAGGGGAATCCCCAAATCTATGCGTCCTATGTCTCACTAAGAAGGTATATTTCTCACTTAATCGTTGAATGATAAATGATCATTTGTTCGTCCGTTATTCATTATTACATAGTAGATATAAATTAAACAGTTAACTTAAGAAGAATTTATCTATTAAAATGGAAAATCATGAACAAATTTAGCTTACCTTGAAGCTAAATTTGTTCATGATTTTGTTTTAAACGTATGCAAGCTACAATCTATGTTTTTTATTTACCTATTTTTGTTCTATTTAGATTTATTTGAAGAATATGCGCAAAGGATGACATTTTTTGACGAAGAACCAGAAGGTGATTGTGCTAGAAATATTTCAAAAAAGCAACCCATAGTAATGAGCAATGAAAATGGAACGCAAACAGAAAATTACAAAAATAACCACGAACATTGCAACCAATTATTTGGCCAGTTAGTTGCTAGTGAAATGAATCACATAAACGGACAAGACCGCTTTGAATTAATGACTGAAATAATTAATCTAATTCGAAAGAAACAAGTTGGTAAATAATTGTCTTGCATGTTAAATAATTATTAAAAAATGATTGTTGCATGTGTCTTTTATTTGTGTAACTTTATTATATAAAAAAATAGATGCGACGATCACCGGAGATCAATCGGTTAAATACCGATTATTTCAATCGAGTACTTTTACCGGTAAATCACCGGTTATTCTCCGGTACACACTGCTCCGGTGCAAACCTCTAATCGTAATACTACAATGTGGTACTCGAATACTAACTCTACACATAAGGCTTACTAACGCATTTGTTAAAGCTATACCTATGGTAAATAAACATTTTTGTTTTTTTTTGTTTGAGAACTTTTTGACAAATTAACCTAAAAATCGATTCCATGCGGGGAATGAATCAAGAAAAAATTGATGGAAACAACTTTGGAATCTGAAGGCATTTAAAAAATAAAAGTAAAAGGCATAACTAAGGCTATTCTACTAAGGATGATCAAAACGAGTATTATTGTTTGATTTGTAACGAAAAATATGCACCTACAATCACTGAAGTTTGGATAATGTGTTATAACTGTGGATTATGGGCCCATGAGAAGTGCACGAATGGAGAAAGTACTTCTAAGGGCTTTTTACGAGTATATGATTTTTGACAAAAAAAGTTCCTAATTTGTCATTGAAAGGTTTAGTGCCTCATTGATCTTTAAGAAATATGTGCCAAGTATGATTTGTGATGTATTGCTTAAAAGTTAAATAAATAATATTTTTTGTTTAATTTATATCCCATATTGTATCGTATTATGAACATCCGCTGCTATTGCAATTGTATACGACTGGTCTTCTCTGTCTGTAATCTGGACTCACAGATATCTCATTATCATCATCTCATCACAGATATATCATTTAATTTTATATACGATCCTGGCAAAATACTTATATTTTCGTCAATGGTTAATAGGTGTGAGGTGTCTATGTTCGTTAGATCAATGTTAGGTTGCAGAGGACCGAGAGGTGTACTTGTTTCAGGTTGGTCAATTTCAGGTTGCTGAGGACCAAGAGGCGTATTTGTTTCAGGTTGGTGAATATCAGGTTGCCGAGGACCGAGAGGCGTATTTGTTTCAGGTTGGTGAATATCAGGTTGCCGAGGACCGAAAGGCGTATTTGTTTCAGGTTGGTGAATATCAGGTTGCCGAGGACCGAAAGGCGTATTTGTTTCAGGTTGGTGAATATCAGATTGTCGAGGACCGAGAGGCGTACTTGTTTCAGGTTGGTCATAAATCAAGTTTTCGGGAGTAATCTCCGACAAAATCTCATTTGTTATGATGGAAGTGCTTTGGCTTGACGCTGCTGAATTTTTAGGTGTTTTGGATTTAGAGCGCCGCCTTAAAAGTTTGGCTTTTTTTATTTCTTCTAGAATTGGTTCTGAGTCTATATTACGTCTGGCCAAGTCTGTCTTGATTATCGATATGACTTTCATTGCTACGTCAAAATCTTTTACTGTCACTTTTTCCGTTCTTTCTCTTCCAATTTTAATTTGTGTGTCTTTTACACATTTTGTGTAATCAACGTTATCTTCATTTAAAGGATATAAACCACACCTTCTGAATCCATGTCTGACAGCTTCTTCCAATTTAGTTTGTGATAGAGTCTTATTTAAAATGGAGCAAAAGTTTAACTTTGTCACGACTTGGTTTACATTTTCAGACTGCCACTGTTTAACTGTTGTCTTCCAGTTTTGTTTTAGCGGTCTGAACACGCTAACATCGGCCGGTTGCAGCATGTGCGTACTGTTTGGTGGCAAAGCATACAGAACTATACCATTTTCTTGGCAAAATTCACTTAATGCAAAGGTCATATGGGATTTATGATTTATGGCCATCAATAAACAGAATAACGGGCTTCTTGACGTCATTCTTAATCACCCAAGGGTTGAATTCTAATGAATCACTAATGTGATATATTCGAAGAAGACGTCACTTCATCCACCCGGATTCGGAGCGGCCTAGGACCCATGACTCAGGCATTGTATTTACCAATGTTTTTGGGGGTCTTACGTATGGGAATATCACCAAAGGTGGGCATAGTGTTCCATTTGCGGCAAATACCAGTAATACTGTAATATTTTCTTTTTCACTATTTTTTTGTTATTAATGTACAAGTTTTTGTATCCTTTAGATCCCAGAACTTTGCCACTTTTTGGACATAAAGAAAATCCTGTTTCGTCCCCGTTAAATATCCTACTTGGATCTTCAAATATGTCGATCGCATTTATAGATTCCATATAATCATGCAGCTCTTTAAACCAATGTCTTATGCGGTTCTCAGTTATAACTGCTCTTGCATTATTGATACCTTCTGGCTCTCGAATACTGATTTCCGGATGCCGCTTTAAGAATTTCTGATACCAGGTGTCTCCCGGCTTTCCATCTTTAAACGGGGTTTTTGTGCCAGATTTGGAAATAACTTTTGTGACGCTTTCTAACAGATCTTGTTTATTTAAAGGAAATCCGCATTTTGCCATGTCAAGAATCCAGTTCTTTAGTTTTTCCTCGCCTTGTACACCTAAAACTGGGTCTGGACCTACTTTCGGTTTTTTGTCAACCGCCACTTTACCACTGAGACGGTCGTGTACTGTGGCAAATGGGACACCATAAAACCGGCATGCTTCTCTATACCCCATTGTTTTATTTTTTATCGACTCTATGGCATTTTTGAGGTCTTCCTCTTTATATGTAAAAAGACGTCTAGTAGGTCTTTTTGACACCCCTGCCTGTGAAATAGAAATATAAACTAAGCATGTGTTGTCCTTGATAGAAAGTAACAGAAACCAAATAATATTTTACATTCATTAGTTAGTTAGTTTTAAAATAACAATTAACTAAAACAAAATTGTAAGAGTTTTTGCCATAATATTATGATAATATTGTGCTTAAAATCTAAGAACTATGGAGTTCTCACTTTGCTGACAAGTTTAGTTTGTGTGCTACAATCTACACAGTTAAGTAATAGCAGAAATCATACCAATTTTTCTTTTGTTTTGATTTCGGTGTTGGAGCCATATGCTGTTAAAAGCTAAGAAACACATGCAACATACACCAAGCATCAAGCTTTATTTAGTGCTTCCAGACATATTGTAGAAAACAGTAGTATAAATAGTTAAAGCACCTGACTAAATATTAGGTAGTAAAAAGGCTGGGAAGTATGAAATTTATGTGCAACAGTTGGTATTGGAGTGTGATTGTCACGACAAATAAACTTACTCGTAGTTACTTAGGCGAATATGATCCAACAACAATCAATAAAATTAGCTATGTAAGTCTTATGTAACTATATACCAAACACTCTTTAAACAACAAATTATAATGTTTTGGTTTTTTTTTTATTATTATTATTATTTTTTACTATGTATACATGTCATATAATAAATATCTTTTTTTTTTTTTTTTCCCTTCTGCTAAGTAGAAGGGAAAAAAAAAAAAAAAAAAAAAATAATAATAATAATAATAAGGAAGGAGAAACTACATATAATAAAATAAAATATATAAATATGTCTATATTACGTTTACCTAAATTGTAAGTAGCTTTAAGTCGGTGTAGTATAATATTATGTACATTAGTCAGTGTATAATGGTGCTGCATAAGCCATAGCAGCAGTTCATGTAAGAATAAAAAAAAAAAAATAAAAAAATAAAAAAAAATGTTTTGGTTTATGTACACAAATTAACTTTCGACAATATTATGGCTTGGATCCTTTTCGCTTAACTATATACATATTATGTTTAAATGTGATCGTAATTTTATATTCAAAATATCTAGTCACAACGCAATCTCGTGAAACTGATGTTAAAATTATTAATGGTCGAAAACACATCATTTCCCGATCACTCAGATGTTAATTTACGGGAATGACTCAGTTTCCGATCATACCACTTCACACGTGATCGTAAAGTACCCCGTTCCCGATCTCCAAAAAGATAGACCAACAAACACACATTTACCTGATCGCTAACTAATCAGTATACGATCACAAAAAAACCTGCTTTTTGTATGGAAAAAGTTAAAAGTTGAGAACAGGTCATTTCCCGATCATTCGATATTAATGACTTAAATACGTTTAAATATCAGATTATTATGTTCATATTAAGCCGATCGCCAACTGACTAATAAATAAAACATGCTATTGTTAATCTAAAAAGTAGATAATATTCGTGGCAACATCGTGCAACGTGCTAGAAAAGCTTTTTAAACTTTCGCCCAAAACCGTCAGTTTACGATCACGTGATCGAGAAACGATAGAACCTCAGTTTTACACCGTCCCGCGCCGATCACCAAATATTTTAGTAAATTAGGCATTTTTTTCAGTTAAATGTTAGATTAAAACAATATATGATTATATTTTGACATTACTAACACAACATTAACACGTGAATTGTATTAAAAGTACGTTTTACTTACGATTCAATGGCCGCTTCCCACTAATTTCAGCGTAAAATTTTGCTTTAACTTCTGCGCATGCTCGCCGGTTCATATTCGGCTTCTCACTAATTCAAAACGGACGCAATTGGTTGGTGAAATGGCTGATCAAGAGAAAGAGATAGGTAGAGCTTGCGTTTTCAAGCGAAATTAACGTTTACTTGGCGTTAATACGGCTGTTTTAGGAAGTTTTCCTAAAAGTGATCGTAAGCAGGCAGTGATCGGCGAAAGGACCGATTCACCCTACAAGAAGAAGGGAGTGCCGCTGCATAGACTTCGGCATGTGGATTATAGAATCTATATTTTCAAAGCCAAAATCAAAAAGATTTATTCAAATAGGTCACAATCTGACACTTTTGTACGTCAATGAAAATAAACAGTAACGAGTCTACCGTGCGTTCGGAAAGATACCTTTACAAGAAGAACGCACTATTATATTATATAAATTAACTAAACCAAAATGCGTTAGGCCCCCAAAGTGCGTTAAAACTTTCAAACTAAATTGAACTCTACCATAATAACCAAGAACTCACCTAAATATTAAAAAATCTGGGGGTTGAATGTGGTTCACTACTCTATACATAAAATACAAACTAGGGGACATTGAACATTGAGAAACTAGGGACAAGGGACATTGGGCACTTGAAGTCGACTTTTAAAAGTTTTCAGTTGCAGCGAAGCTTTTGGTGCTAACAGGATTTCTATGTTGAGACTGTGTCTTTGTATTTCACTGCTTCTAAGGTCTAAGCCAGAATTCTAAAAATTCTGAAAGATTTTTCCATGTTGGAAGTGTTTCCTGGCTTCCAACACGTTGTTAGAACAGCTTATGTGACTCTGAATCTAGTTTCTTTATAACTATGTAAACAACTATGTCATCGCAATGTTCAGTACATATCTTGATAGAGTTGAAAGAAATCAAACACTTAGATGTAGTGTCTATTAGGTCTTTGATAGCTTTAGGAGATTCACTGTTTACTTTTTTCTGGTTAATGAGCTTTCCCAAATAGGCATTCACAATGTTGCTGAGGTTATTGTAGCGTTTGAATAAAGTATTCCAAATAATATCATAATTCGACTCGGTGATTGAGATTTGTCTTGCTAAATGTTCTGCTTCTCCGAGTAAACTTGACTTTAGGTATTGACACTTACTTTGCTCAGTGTAGGATTGTCATGCACAAGAAATTCGAAAAGGTCATGAAATGATAACCATTTTTCTAATCTAGGTTTTTCATCTACTGAGGATAGTGTTGGAAAATAAACTTAGTGTGACGCCTATTATTAATTAGAAGGTTAATACGTCATGTAGTTAAGTCAATGTCAACTGTCAGTACTTGATATACGTCAAATGGCTGTCGCTGTCATCTCTCTCTCTCTCTCTCTGCTGTCTCCGTGCGCCTGCGGTGTTTTTCTCTAAAAATAAATCAATTTCAATTAACTCTATTTCTCTGCTCATATTCCAACTGGTTACGGGCCCAGGACGAATCTCAACTACGCTGGGATATTATTTTTGGACAAAGGCACAAATCGGACTTTTAATCAAACTCGAAGTTGTGACCGGCGAACACAAGACTGAACAAGCACACCGGCCGCCATTAGAATATCCCACATCGATATTTCCTTGGAATCATGGGAACTTTGACGGGCAATACGTGTATCCTTCCCGAAAAATTGAAAGGAGCGGAGGACTACAACACCTGGAAGTTTGCTATGAAAATGATATTGATGCACGAGGATCTCTATGAATGTATCAGCACAGAAGGCAGCCAGGATCCAAAGAAACAACAAAAGGCATTGGCAAAAATATGTTTATCGGTTGGACCGACAGCATTAACCCACATTCGTAATGCGGAGACGCCGCATGAAGCTTGGACTAGCTTGCAGCGTGCTTACGAGGATAAAGGTCTATGCAGGAGGCTCGGTTTGCTGAGGACGTTGTTTCGTGTGCAGTTGAAGGAGGCGGAGGAAATGGAGAGCTATCTGTCGAGGATCAGTGAGTTAGCACAGCAATTACACGACATCGGATCCTCGCTTGACGATGAGTTCATTGCAGTCATTATATGCTTAGTGGTTTGACAACTGACTATGACCCACTAATCATGGCCCTCGAGAATTCAGACACAAAGATGTGTACACAGACAGTTAAGGCTAAGCTACTTCAGGAGAAGCAGCGGCGGTCTGAGAAAACAGGAATATCAGTTCAAGAAAACATGAATGCATTGGTGGCGAAGCGACCTATAAGATGTTTTAAATGTAAGAAAACAGGTCATTTTAAGAAGAATTGTCCAGCCAGTAAAACGAAAGCGCAAGAACATGACAAGAAGTCAATGTTGGCTGCACTGTCTGTGAAGATGCAAGACGGTGTATGGTACATTGATTCTGGCACGACGCACCATATGTGCAACAACATAGGGATCATGTTTGACACAGAATGCACTCAACCTCTGGAAGTGAACATCGCTAACGGTGAGAAGCTGGTGACCAGAAACGTTGGAAAAGTGCGTGTGGACCTTGAACATTACGGTTTACAGTTAATAAGTAACTTGTATTTTGTTCCTAACTTGTCGGTTAATTTACTATCCGTAAGTGAATTAAATAGAAAAGGTTTTAGTGTAAGGTTTTATCAAAGAAAGTGTAAAATTTTTGATAATCACAATGTAATAATTGCTACCGGTACATGTCACAATGGTGTATATCAACTTGATGTTGTTCATTCAAACAATAAATCAATTTCAATCAACCTGGAATTCTCTATTTCTCTGCTCATATTCCAACTTAGTTTATCTTTGATTTAAGTTTTCATATCGAAATACATTACTAAGTAAATTTCGTAGGTAGGAAAAAATTCTGACAAACTGTTTGCTTGACTAAAGTTTTATGATTAGATTCAAACATTTTCCAAAACACTTCTAACATATCAAGTCGCGTTTCTATATGCGCTTCTGTAAAACGATCTTTCAGAGTTTTCTTATAAATTTTCAAGCTACGTTTTATTTGAGTAAAAGTATCGAATTGAAGAGCCTCCATTTTCAAAGCTTGGTTTGAAAGGTTTTGTAAGTTGCGAAAAGTTCACGAAAGTTTTTGAAAACCGATAAAACTGTTGCACTGTGCGCACCTATTAAGAATGTTACTAAATTCGAAAATGATATCAGCTATCAAAGGTTTTATGAGAGTTCAATTCACTTTTTTACAATGTTATTACTCACGGACCGACGCCGGCGTCATCGGAATTACACGTTGCGCACAAACACTATTGTCACTGATTTTACTGTTTTACTATGGAAACTAAATACTAATACAGCTCGGATGGATCAGAAATGACTATGCCGGCATGCTAGGACGCAGTGAAGAAGGGAGTGCCGCTGCATAGACTTTATATTACTTTTTTTTTTAAGCTGCACGGTAGAGGTGGAACGTATATACTGCAACAGGTTTCAAGACTAGGTTTCGGCCGCCACGTCTCAAGACTAAGTCTCTTAAAGACGCCCAAAGGCGTCTCGAGTATTAAGAAGTCTGACGCGACGCGGAACCATAACGCACACAGACTTATAATTTCTAGCCACTCCTTGAGCTGCTCGGATCGGAATGCAAACGAGACGCGTACCTAAGCATAGAGACGCCATCTGATTATGTTTGTGTGAGTGATTGTTAAGTCCATGTATTATAAAAATGAGCTTTATTGCTTAGTGTTTAGACTGATTTTTGAACAACAGATGAATTATTTTCTTTCTCACTTTAAACTATTTGCTATCGGCCCATGGTATAATAATATAACTCCGCCTGGTACTCTCTTCCGAGACTCGGGAACCACGTGACTGACACAAGCCTACGTCATCATGCTGTTTACAGGTTCTCAAACTTTAAAATGTGGGAGAATTTTAAACGACGGTGAAAATTATTTTAACGGCATGTGTGTATATTCATGTAGAAACATAGTACAATAAAACAAATCTAATGTAAGTATTAACTTAAACTTTATTTATCTATTCAAGAAAAACTTTTGAAAAACGAATCCACAGTTAATCAATAAACGGTGTTCGACACTTTAAGCAATTTTCGTTTTAATTTCTTCTGGAGTTGATTATTAACGATTTTTTTATTTAATTCTTTTAGTCTTATGTATGTCCTCGTTCTGACCAAGCAAAGTATTACATCGTAATCTATTTGAGGGTATTGGGTTTTGACGTCCTTGTGTACTATATCTGCTAGGCTTTTAAAGATAAATTTATCTTTGCATAATGTCTGCCCATGATATTTCTCAAACTCAGTTTCCATTGTTTGAGCGACTTTTATGAGCTCTTCACATGGATAAATCAATTTTCCCCTCGATATAAAATTAATCCACTCACAGGAACCACTTCCAGGTGCTAAGTTCCGAGTTTGGTTCCCAAGATGTGGGTACTTTCTTATAAATCTTGAAGCGACATAGCCGGCAATGTATTTTAGTCCCTGCTGACTGATTTCATCCTGAGTTTCTAAATTTTTTAATAATTGCTCTTCCTCGTCGGTTGCGATGTATGTACCTAAATCGGAATTAAACACGTTTTTTTCAGGTCCCAAAACGTTACTGTCTAGTAAGGATATCAGAGAGCAGTTTTCAGCATCATTTTCATTGTCAACTGATTTTATGTAGCTGCTTAGTATTCCAGTTACTACGCGCTCTTCATCTACGATATTTTCCTCCAGTGGGTTACAGGACGATAAAGTTCCGGGATTGTCCAACGGTGAAATTAGACAAGCGATACTCGGGTCTTCAAGTGTACTGCTCGAGTATTTAAATACATCCGCGGAGTGCTTTCCCAAGATATACCATTTTAGGCGATGTTTAAAAGAAAGTGCTGTGGGATGGTCATTCGTGGCACCCATACCTCTTATGTATGAGAAGAAATTCTCCAAAATGTCCTGATTTAACCGATGGGTTAATATATACTCCAGTTGAAATCTTTCTTTTAAATCTTGAAATAAATTTAAAAGAGATTTGTTAGATATTAAAATACCTCTTTGAAAAGGAGTTTTATTGGTCATTTTTTTACCTGTCTTAATATTTTTCATTAAGTGATTCATTTTATCTAACACCACATTCTGTGTTTCCAAGTTCAAACCATAGGCAGTTTTGTTACCTTCGTATTTCATTCTGGTATTAAATACGTCGAACCAATCATTAAATCCTTTTAAAATGTATGATAAGTCTATCCAGTTCTCGCCCGGCAAAAAATCTTTTATGCCACACCATTCTACTGCGCGAGCAGTCGTATTTGAAAACAGTTGGGCAGCTGGACGAACTTGCGGCGTTATTTTATGAGCTAATTTGAGGTCGAGCTCTGACAGAGATAATACCTTTTCTATTGTCTTTTTAGACACAATTTTTCCCTCATATTCAAAACCATGGTCTATAAAATGGTTCCTCGCCAGCTTTAGTAAGTGAGGGACATCAAAAAATACGTGGACTTTTAAGTTGCTGTCACTTGGATGTTGGAAATAGGTCAGTTGACCTTCTTCAAATCCAACATTTAGTGACCTAAGCAGTCCCTGATTCCCTGTCCCCATATCGCACGTTACTGTAACGACGGTTAGACCAGCGTCGTACAACTTTATAATCACGTCAAACAATATCGCTTTGATCATCTTCTGGTCATATTGGAAATATACTGGTTGCTTCCATTTACCGCAAAGACCACGGGCCATAATACATTGGCAATTGTTATGGGGGCCTACTGTTTGCTGATATTTTCTGTCTATCTCTGTTATATTTGAGAGATAAATCTCATCAAAGCTTAAGGTTACAAGTTTTTCTAGCGAATTGAAACATTTTGCTTTAAATTTCATTAGAGTGATGACATTTTTTAATACACCTGCTTCAATGTCAAATTTTGAAGCCCATTTGCACAAAGTTGAAAAAGCCGGTAAAGGAATCCCTACAGTCGCCCTCAAATGACGATATCCTTTAAAAGGATATCGTCAAAGGAAAAGGATTCCTTTTGGACTGATACTTCTTAGAGATATAGCCGCGGCAATATCTTCAGCTGACCATGTGACACGACGTCTATCAGGTTTTGTGAGACATCGAATTTGTCCTGAGGTAAAAATTTGCTTGAGATTATTTTTGAGAACCTCACATTCATCGACTTTCCTTTTAAGTAGCTTATATTCAGCCTCTGACACTGTAATCTTCTTATCACTGGAACAGAAACAAAAAATTAATAATAATTATGATTTATGAATAATTAAACTGGCAACAAGCTATATTAAAACTCACAAAATACGCATTGGAGACAAAGGTCAATTATATATATAAGTTATCATCAATAATATAATAAAAGTAGTCATACTATTTATCATCAACAGATAATTTTTTTCTCAAAAACTGTAATTATTTTGGAAATAAATGAAAAAAAAAAGTAACTATGTAGTTATTTTTTCCATTAATTGAATAAGATCAAAATACCTTTCCTCAACAACGTTTGAAGAGCCCTCAACATTGTTGGCTGGTGTCGTGTCACTTTCAGATGTACATTTTATTTGTACTGCAGTTTTTAAATTAATATTGCATGAAGCATATGAAATGTCATAATTTTCTTTTGTTTCACTGTTGTTTGTCTGTCCCCCCGTACATACGGCAGACTTTGCTGTTAAGTCAGTTGAGTTTGAATGTTCTATACTATCAATCTGTAATGTAGGTATCGCGTCTGGTTTTAATTTTCTTACTTTCCTTGGTGATTCTTTCATTAGAATGTGCTGCAATGGTTTGATATAATCAGAACTCTTGAAATGTTTTGAACAAACTCTGCCTGTAAAACGAATGAATACTTAAAATTAGCATCAAAAGAATATTGGAATATATAAATTAGTGCACTTAGGGGGGCTGCTTGCGTCAACAAGCAAACATGGAACATAAAACTAGTAATTATTGTCGAAAAGTACGTATACATACCATTTTTAAATGTTGTTTTCAGTCCACAATAGCGAAGCCATTCATTGGCTACGGATTCTTTTTTCGGATACGAATAAAATCTGATTATACTGCCCTTTTCACTCTTACTCTTGCACTTCCGAATAGAACAGCCAACCATTTTCGTAACAAAACATTAATTACCAAGCTTGCGATGTGAAAAGTTTGGAAAACACTGCGATTGCTGACACTGAGCGAGAAGGAAATGACAATTAACACGCGTTCGACAAGGATGACGGTCAGGGACAAATGGCGGATTCGGCGGATTGTCAAATTAATGTGACAGCGCTATCCTGTGTTGCCAATAGTGTAAACGGAATTACCCGAAAGTCTGAAATTTCTTTCGTGAATCGGAAGATTATATTAACGAATAATTAAAAATGACGTGTTGTAAAATTTAGAATAAAAAACATATAAATGAAAATTATAAAATTATAAAGAAATATTTTGACTAATTAATCATAGATATAATGTACCCATGTACCATGTTATGTTGAAATAAAGTGGCAATGTTATTGTGACGTAGGCTTGTGTCACTCTGGGAAGAGAAGACCAGTTTTATTAGACTATGCTATCGGCCTATGTTTCAAAATTTGAATCTTTAGTGCCTTATACGAAACGGTTAATAGCGGATGCTTTTATTTAAACTTTTATTGAATTAAAGGTTAACTTGTGTTGTTTTTAAAAGGTGTGTTAGTAATCGTATCAAAAACTAATTTTACATGCGTGGTGGTATCAACGGTGGTGGTTTTAAATGTTCGTTTGTATATTTTGTACATAGTAAATTAAGTTTTTGGTTAGGTTTTCAATAAACTATCTGGTGACGGGTGGTGGTGGTTTTTAAACTAATAAACAGAATATAAACAATAAATAATTTTAAATATGGCTCCAAAACGCAGCATAGCTTGGGACCATTTTAGTGACAGAGGTGATTATAAAGCGCAGTGCAACATTTGCAAAATGGATATATCTTACAAGGCGTCAGTGTCAAATTTGACCAAACATTTGAAAAGGAGACATGGTACCATTCAATTGCTATCCAGACAAGAAACTTTAACGGTTTCAGCGGCGGCCGTAACACAAGCTGAAGAGGTCCGTACTGTTACTACGCTTTTGTCAGAGCCTCAAGCATCTACCTCCAGACAAGATGCCAATATATATGCAGGTGGGGTGGTGCCAGCAGTCAGAAATACTATGACGTCATATTTACGAAGAGACTGTTCGAAAATTAAAAAAGATATTGATAGCCACATAATGAATCTTTTCATATATGATATGCAGCCTTTTTCAATTGTAGAAGATCGAGGATTTCGTGAGCTCATTTTATTTACCTTTCCTAATTATATCTTGCCGTCGCGAAAGTATTTCGCCAATAACATGCTGCCTTCACTTTACGAAGGCACCAAAACTGAAGTAAAGGAGTTGTTAGATTCAGAAATGGTATCTATATGTCTCACTACGGATATGTGGACATCTCGAAATGGCGATTGGTTTCTCGCTCTAACTGGACATTTCATAGACAATAACATGAAATTGCGTTCCGTGCTTTTAGAATGTAGTGCATTAAACGGAATTTCACCCACTGCTGTGTCTCTGGCAGATGAACTATCTAGGATAGCACGGGAATGGAATATTGAAAATAAGATTCTTCTCGCCGTATCCGACAATGGCGCCAACATTAAATGTGCCATTGAAAAATGTTTGGGCTGGAAACATTTCAATTGTTACGCACATTGCTTGAACTTAGCAGTCAATAAAGCATTCGAAAATGAAGCGATTAACACCATAATCCAAAAAGCTAAAGCGATAGTGGCACATTTAAAAAAAAGCAATGTTGCATGGGAGAAACTGAAGCGCTATTTGGAGCAAGCTGGAAAACCCATAAAAAGACCTCTCCAAGAAGTCCCAACAAGATGGAATTCCACGTTTTATATGTTGAAACGCCTATTGGAATTAAAGGAAGAACTAAATAGCGCACTTTCTAATCTAAATGTCAACATAATGACATTATCATCATACGATTGGAACATTATTGAAAAACTGGTTCTCATACTGAAACCCTGCGAAGAGGTCACAAGGGAAATGAGTGGTGAGAAGTATGTAACAGGTAGTGCAGTTATTCCTATCACTATTGCACTAAAATCAGCATTAGTGGCATTTGATTTAGATGGTGCTGAGCCTTTACCTAATGAAGTTGAAATGGCCCGGCAAGATATTCTCAGTGGACTTTCATCACGATTTTCATCTTTGGAAAACAGCCGCACCTTCACAACTTGCATGTTCCTCGATCCAAGGTACAAACTATATTTTGAAAATGAGAACACAGCAGAGTCAACAAAGAAATACGTCATAGGATTAGTCACGTCTTTAATTTCTGAACGAAATGAAGAAGTAACGGAAGAAGATATACCAAATGCGACAACATCTGAAAAATCAATCTGGACCCATTATTATAAAAAAATGAAAAACATCAGACCAAGCGGCACTGCATATTCAAGAGCTGTTGTAGAAGTCCAGCGGTATATTGACGATAAAATACTGCATAAAGCTCAGTCGCCATTAGATTGGTGGAAAAATAATGCAAACTCTTACCCGCACTTGGCAATACTAGCACGTAAGAAACTAAACGCCTTGGCTACAAGTGTGCCATGCGAGAGATTATTTTCAGTTGCGGGTAATATTATAAGTGACAGGCGAACTCGTCTTGGAGTTCGGAAGGTGCAACAGATGTTGTTCTTACAACAAAATTTAAAATGTAGCTAATGCAAAATAATAGTCAGAGAATTGTACAAACTGTAAATAAAAGAAAAACTATTTTTTTTTGTTTTCTTACGAAGCCCTTTTTTATTTACATTAGATAGTCTTACGTTTGAATAAAGCCTGCCTGATGTTAAGCACCACTATAGTCTAAGATGTAGCACGCTTGCCTTGAAGTAACCTATTCAAATACACTTCGTAATCGAACATATTTTTGAACTAATGCGTTAGATACGTATGTATAAATACTGTACTCGTAAATACTCGTGGAACAGGTTTTAAGACTAAGTATTTAACTGGACGCGTACTCGCAAGACTCGGTACGAGTTTTACCTAGTACGTCACACCTCTACAAGTAACTCATTGAAACTCTGGCCCATAATAAAATACACTTATAAAGTATATATATGTACTTATAAAGCTCCAAAATCTTTTTATATTCTCCTACCTATGTGTGAGAAACAGATAAGTACGCGCGTGTAATAGTGATAAAAGTAAATTTTTAGTTTGTGTGATCATATTTTAACATAATAAATAAGCATAATAGTATGGTGGCCCTGGGTTCAATCCCCGGGAGAGTTAAAGAGGTATGAGCATGTCTGTTTGATCGTGTCTGGGTGTTAAATAATATGCGTATATAGGGTGCGTGGTCGCGAGCGCTACTGTTGACCATGAGGTCGGTCCCGGGTTTGATCCCTAGGTCGGGCAAAATGTGTTACTGGATTTTTCCATTAAGTATGAATAGACCCTGAAATAACACATAGTCTTGGGTACTTTCCAGGGCATAAAACACAGGTAGTAAGTATATTTTATTCTTACTTTCTTTTTTATTATTCTTTTAATGACAATAATCATGTTAAATAAATGTATAATAAGTAAAAAATAATATGATTATTATCAAAGAAATTAAATTTATAATAGCATAACAGAATAAACTATGGACAGCTCTATCGATAGTCAGTAATTAGTTCTGGACCTTAAGGGTCCAGAACCAGGGGTTACAAATTATGGGTCTGACGAGTCTTCTCAACAGTCTCTTCTCTAATGTCTACTTGCCTCCAGATATTAAGTGGATGTGTGAAATCTCTTGTAATTGCAAAAGTATAAAATTTTACTAAATAAATAATACTTAAAACAGCCCGATAGCCTCGTTGGCTCAGATGGTAGTAACTCTGCTTTCTGTTCCGCAGGCCCCGGGTTCGATCGCCGGCCAGGTCAAGCATTTGTGTGCATGTCTGTTTGATCTGTCCCTGTGTGTTACAAGCTCATATAAGTATGTATATCAGTCATCTGGTTACCATAGTACAGCTTCTAGCCTAGTTTGTGGTGGTCTCGATAAGGCTACTTTACACTTTGATTAGAGCGAGTGCAGTTGATTAATGCAGGTGCTTAATGATTAGAAGAATACACGTGTGGACCGCAAGAGATTTATTTATGGCATATTCACTCATTAATGCCTCTGTTTCAATCCAAAATTCAAGCTATTGAGAAAGAAGATGTTACTATTATAGAAATTAACTGTATATTAAACGCAACTTTAAACGCACTCAAATCTCGTAAAGCTGAAAATTTTAAATCATTGACAGTTATTCGACTACTGAACACTTTGGAAAACAACGGAATAACAACCGATAATTTTAAAATGGAGATTCTGGGCCTGTATGTGGATTTAACAGCTTATTTGGAAAAATGGATGAAAAATGACGAAGAATTCTCTTCTTTCCTGTGGATGATTTTACAAAAAGAAATGAAAAGTTTCACAAGTTCTGATTTAGCTTCATCTGTAGAATTTCTCTCTAAGCTGAATATCAGTGTTGACGACGTGAAACTGTTTGACGAATACGAAGTTCTAAAAGAATATTGTAGAAGTTCAGATGACATATTTTTTTCTGAAAGTTTAACTACCTGTGGTGCAATTTTCTTAAAAGTAGGGAAGTGAATGGTGACATTACAGAATTCATGAAAATCTGCCAGTTTGTTTTCTCTATTTTGGCACACAATGCGAACGTAGAACGTACATTTTCTCTCGTCAACGCCCAGTGGAGTAAAGAAAGAAATAGGCTGACAATTGAATCAGTAAAAGCAATATTGATTACACAGGAAAATTACAAAACTGTATCTTGTGAAGATTTTTACGTTTATATGTTAGAAAAGAAAGAACTGTTGAAAAAAATAATGTCTTCTGACAAATATCAGTAATAAATATCCTTCTTTATTATTATCTGTTGGCTTTTACTTATTACTTCCAGCGTTTTGCTTTAGACAGGCATTTTTCTGAAAATTCAGGCATTTTAGGTACCATAGACAGGCATCCCTCTATTTACGTATGGTAACCCTAACCGCAATTGATTAGTGCGAGTGATTAGTAATCAGCGAAGTAAAGGGAATAGAAGCGCGTTCTATTTTTTGCGAGTAGCCGCGTCCCTCGCGTCCTTCCTTCCCTTTCACTCGCCGCGTGGCTGCTACTAAATACGTTTGGACATGTTTGTTTAGTGTTTAGTGCATCGCTCGCCTGTTGTTTGAAAAGGAAAAATATAAAAATGTCCAAGTGGACTGAAGATATTACCTATAAATTTGTGCAGGAGTATATAAAACATGAATGTCTTTACAATTGTAAAGATCCTAAATACAAAGTTAACCCTAGTTCACTAACCATTCGTCAAAATGACGACGCGTACCTTGCGCATTTAATGTTTCGGTAAGATCCCGACCCCCGCCACCCCGCTCGTTTCTAATACCTTCCTAATTCGCATCGCTAGTGACCCGCAATTACTTGTTGCGGACGCACGCTCATCAGATCGGGATATATCGTGTGATCGTCGTAAAATTTACGAAAGGTTAGTATCTACGTAACTTTTTTTTCAAAGTTGTGCATTTATTTTTTGTCAATTATTTTCAATAATTACTATTAGAACATATTATTTTTATTTTATACTATGACGTAATAATTACTATATTTTATAAATCACTAATGGACTTCAGTGTTATTAGCATCTTTTTGATATTTTGTTGTTTTTTTTAGATTTGAAATGTATTTAGTTTTTGGTTTTTATGGTTTCAGATGGATTTGAGGCGTCAAAATGAAAACATTTTACAATGGTTAGGTGATTTGGAAACGGAGTCAAAATCCGATAATCAATCACAGTCTTCAGCATCGGAGGATAGTAATCATTTAGAGACGGAAATTCATACCGAAACTGATGGAAACGACGAGGATGCTGCAGATTTGTCGGACGACGAGTTCTTCGTTCCACGTCGCAGTCGCAGTCGAAGGTTAGTCATAGATTCTGATGATGATACTTCACTGACATCAGGTATGGATCAGATGGATTCTGAACATGAGGAACTACCACAGCAGCAATCAATCATTCAACCAAGACAGAATATCCTGTACGGTAAGAATCAACACAAATGGTCTACAAAACCTCGAGACCCACGTACTCGCGCGGCTGCTCGTAATGTGCTGCATATTGTACCTGGTCCCGCAGGCATGGCTAAAGAACTCACACAGCCAAAAGATCTATTTTATCTTTTTGTAGAGGAGGCAATGATCGACGTTATTGTTCAATATACGAACGTCGAGATTGACATAAAAAACAATAAGTATAAAACATCTAAGTATACTACTACACATACGTCGGCCAATGAAATCAAGGCATTGCTGGGTTTGCTTATTCAATCTGCTGGTCTCAAAAGTAATCATTTGCCAACACGAATTTTGTTTGATACCTTGAGAAGTGCAAAAACTTACAAAGCCTGTATGAGTGCTGAAAGGTTCGACTTTTTACTGAGATGTATGAGATTTGATGACAGAAATACTAGACAAGAGAGAAGGATATGTGATAGACTGGCGCCAATTAGAAATTTCTGGGATAGGTTTATAGAAAACTGCAAGAAATGGTACAAGCCAGGTTCTTACATAACCGTGGATGAACAACTGGTCGGATTTAGAGGACGCTGTCCTTTTCGAATGTACATCCCTAATAAGCCCAACAAATATGGCTTGAAGCTTGTGATGATGGCTGATTCTAGTACAAAGTACATGTGCAATGCTATGCCTTATATGGGAAAAAACACAAACACAGGTAACGAGCCATTAGCAAATTATTTTGTGAAGGAGCTGTCTAAACCGTACCATGGATCGAACCGGAATATAACCATGGATAATTGGTTTACATCGGTTCCTCTGGCCACTGAACTGTTGAAACCACCATATAAGCTCACATTGGTAGGTACTCTACGAAGCAATAAGCGAGAGATCCCCAAAGAAATGAATAATTCTAGAAATAGACGAGTAGGTACTTCGATGTTCGGTTTCGATAAAGAAATGACGTTTGTGTCTTATAAACCGAAGTCAAATAAGGTCGTTTACCTTCTTTCTACGATACATGATCAACCTGCCATCAATATCGATTCAAAAAAGCCCGAAATTATTGAATTCTACAATGCCACAAAGGGTGCGGTTGATACTGTAGATCAGATGTGCTCGATCATGAGTACTAGCCGTAAGACCAATCGATGGCCGCTGTGCTTGTTCTACGACATCCTAAATCTGTCTATAGTGAATGCATATGTCATCTACGTCTCTAATGCGATCCGAACTGGAAAAAAACCCATGAAAAGAAGGCCTTTTGCATTTGAAATGGCAGACGAACTGATGAAGCCTTGGCTGCAAGAGAGATATCAGACTGTAACTTTGCAACGAAATCTGAAGCAGATCATCGCGGAGGTCTTAAAAATTGATGATCCTCAAGAAGGTTCTAGTCAAGACGTTCCCAGAACCCGCAAAACTTGCAGCTACTGTCCTGCAAAAAAACGTCGTATGACAACTAACTTCTGCAAGGGCTGCAAAAAAGCGATTTGCAGAGAGCATATTGTTTCAATGTGCAATCATTGTTCTTTGTAGCTTATTTCTAAAACAGATTATGTTATTTGATTAAGAGATAACTAAGACTGAAAGTAAAATTAGTTTTGTATCGTAAATAAAGTTGATTAAATAAATATCGATGTTTTAATTCGTCGTAAAATTTACGAATGGTTAGTGATAATGTTACTTGACATTAAGGTTAGTGAGCTAGGGTTAAAGGAGAAAATTAAAGTTCCTCGGTTTCAGATACCACTGCGTTTAATATTTCTTTCAATATTTCTTGTAATTGCAAGCGCTCTTCTTGAGGTACTTCGTCCATAATTGCTTTTCTCTGTGCAACAACTGAATTTTAACTAAGCGCGGTAACTAAACAGCATTGGACACCACTCGCACTATACATTTGAACTAATCACTTGCAATAATCACTAATTGCTAATCACTTGTACTCGTTCTAATCAAAGTGTAAAGTAGCCTTTAGTCATAATGATTAAAGGTTTTTTCACGAGCTTTTTGCCGCTCAGTGCCGCTGACTGAATCTCTTAGCGGCCTTGGTAGAGCGTTGACTGGAAGACGGCCACTAGACGAATCGCATGTTGATGCTATGTTGCATGTTATGTTGATGAGATGATAGCCTTTTTGCGTAGGTATAATATGTCACCGTGAATTGTAAGAACCGTTAGTTTATAAACAACCTAACCCAAACGTTAGTTTATGGTTCTTAAAATTTCACGCATTAAAAACTCGTCAAAAGTTTTTTTTATCGTTGAAAATCGACTTGAAAATACAACTGCTCCTTCAAAACTTCACTTTTATCAGCTGTTGATCGATTCACTTCAAAAAGGTAATTTTCCAGTACAAAATGAGCGCATGAAAATAATGCCTAACAAAACGGGATCTTTTCAATTTAATCTTTTTAATTTAATAAATCTACGGAGAAAACCCGTCGTCGCCCATTTCCTCAGGATATGGCTGAACAACAAATGGCCTCGGCGTTTAGCCAATTGACGAATGCATTAAGTCATAGACCTTAAAAAGCAGTTAAAGAAGATGATGAATGTGATTTGTACTCCAAGCTCTTAGCTAAAAAATTACGGGAACTGCCTAAAGACGATAGAAAATTGATGATGTATGAAATAGATGGCCTGTTTATTAGGCAAATTAACCGGAGGCCATTTCCGCGTGATTCACCATCCCCTAACAATTTTAAACCTTATGCTAGTAATTATATTGCAAACCGACCATCATCTGCTCAAACCTCATATTCCGAACCCATTTCACGAATCCGAAATCTACCTCCTCGACTTCTATCCCCAAATCAGACTTCTTCAGCTCGAAGCTGTTCATATCTTCCCGTGACTACGAACATCGTCCCAAATTATGAAATAACATCCACTCCATTACCGCCACCCGCTCCTAATATGGAGGACAGCATAACTTTTTACTCAGCCCAACCTAACTATTCGAATCCATCCTCAAATCCCATCAATATTTTATCTGAACGGATAATAGTGCCCTCACAAACACACGGTGATCAATAAATAATTATAACTATATTAAATTACTGCCTCGGTGGCGTAGAGGGCGCATGCTCGACTGCCAATCAAGAGGTCCCGGGTTCGATCCCCAGGTCAGGCAAAGTGCTAAATATTGGATTTTTCCATTAGGAATTATCTCAATAACTGCCTGGAGTCTGGAACTGTGCCCGGTAGATGGCAATAGGCTCGCCCCCTATTACATGGGACCAATAACATACTGGCGAAATGTGGGTGTATCTACTATGGGACTGAGTCCTGGATACACCTCTGCCTACCCCTTCGGGAAAAAGGCGTGAATGTATGTATGTATGTATATTAAATTATGCAGCATTCCATCATATATATTTTTCCATAATTTTTTTTAGTGGAAAGTAAATTTAAAACAAATAGGCTCAACACTGGTAGTTGACACATAATGTCGATGTTGCACCATTTTATGCGGCATCCACACGCTTGCCGCTTGCCGCAAACTTCAAACCTCTACAAACGTTTGGCAAACTTTGGTAAGACAAACGTCTTCATCCACATGCTTGCCAGTTTGCATTGCTAGTGTTTTTGCATTGGAAGAAGCAAGCATGACGGACGTCCATAGTCTAATAAAACTGGTCTTCTCTTCCCAGAGTGACACAAGCCTACGTCACAATAACATTGCCACTTTATTTCAACATAACATGGTACATGGGTACATTATATCTATGATTAATTAGTCAAAATATTTCTTTATAATTTTATAATTTTCATTTATATGTTTTTTATTCTAAATTTTACAACAACACGTCATTTTTAATTATTCCTTAATATAATCTTCCGATTCACGAAAGAAATTTCAGACTTTCGGGTAATTCCGTTTACACTATTGGCAACACAGGATAGCGCTGTCACATTAATTTGACAATCCGCCGAATCCGCCATTTGTCCCTGACCGTCATCCTTGTCGAACGCGTGTTAATTGTCATTTCCTTCTCGCTCAGTGTCAGCAATCGCAGTGTTTTCCAAACTTTTCACATCGCAAGCTTGGTAATTAATGTTTTGTTACGAAAATGGTTGGCTGTTCTATTCGGAAGTGCAAGAGTAGGAGTGAAAAGGGCAGTATAATCAGATTTTATTCGTTTCCGAAAAAAGAATCCGTAGCCAATGAATGGCTTCGCTATTGTGGACTGAAAACAACATTTAAAAATGGTATGTATACGTACTTTTCGACAATAATTACTAGTTTTATGTTCCATGTTTGCTTGTTGACGCAAGCAGCCCCCCTAAGTGCACTAATTTATATATTCCAATATTCTTTTGATGCTAATTTTAAGTATTCATTCGTTTTACAGGCAGAGTTTGTTCAAAACATTTCAAGAGTTCTGATTATATCAAACCATTGCAGCACATTCTAATGAAAGAATCACCAAGGAAAGTAAGAAAATTAAAACCAGACGCGATACCTACATTACAGATTGATAGTATAGAACATTCAAACTCAACTGACTTAACAGCAAAGTCTGCCGTATGTACGGGGGGACAGACAAACAACAGTGAAACAAAAGAAAATTATGACATTTCATATGCTTCATGCAATATTAATTTAAAAACTGCAGTACAAATAAAATGTACATCTGAAAGTGACACGACACCAGCCAACAATGTTGAGGGCTCTTCAAACGTTGTTGAGGAAAGGTATTTTGATCTTATTCAATTAATGGAAAAAATAACTACATAGTTACTTTTTTTTTCATTTATTTCCAAAATAATTACAGTTTTTGAGAAAAAAATTATCTGTTGATGATTAATAGTATGACTACTTTTATTATATTATTGATGATAACTTATATATATAATTGACCTTTGTCTCCAATGCGTGTTTTGTGAGTTTTAATATAGCTTGTTGCCAGTTTAATTATTCATAAATCATAATTATTATTAATTTTTTGTTTCTGTTCCAGTGATAAGAAGATTACAGTGTCAGAGGCTGAATATAAGCTACTTAAAAGGAAAGTCGATGAATGTGAGGTTCTCAAAAATAATCTCAAGCAAATTTTTACCTCAGGACAAATTCGATGTCTCACAAAACCTGATAGACGTCGTGTCACATGGTCAGCTGAAGATATTGCCGCGGCTATATCTCTAAGAAGTATCAGTCCAAAAGGATATCGTCATTTGAGGGCGACTGTAGGGATTCCTTTACCGGCTTTTTCAACTTTGTGCAAATGGGCTTCAAAATTTGACATTGAAGCAGGTGTATTAAAAAATGTCATCACTCTAATGAAATTTAAAGCAAAATGTTTCAATTCGCTAGAAAAACTTGTAACCTTAAGCTTTGATGAGATTTATCTCTCAAATATAACAGAGATAGACAGAAAATATCAGCAAACAGTAGGCCCCCATAACAATTGCCAATGTATTATGGCCCGTGGTCTTTGCGGTAAATGGAACCAGTATATTTCCAATATGACCAGAAGATGATCAAAGCGATATTGTTTGACGTGATTATAAAGTTGTACGACGCTGGTCTAACCGTCGTTACAGTAACGTGCGATATGGGGACAGGGAATCAGGGACTGCTTAGGTCACTAAATGTTGGATTTGAAGAAGGTCAACTGACCTATTTCCAACATCCAAGTGACAGCAACTTAAAAGTCCACGTATTTTTTGATGTCCCTCACTTACTAAAGCTGGCGAGGAACCATTTTATAGACCATGGTTTTGAATATGAGGGAAAATTGTGTCTAAAAAGACAATAGAAAAGGTATTATCTCTGTCAGAGCTCGACCTCAAATTAGCTCATAAAATAACGCCGCAACATCTGAATGTTGAAGGTTCGCAAAGACAAAAAGTTCGTCCAGCTGCCCAACTGTTTTCAAATACGACTGCTCGCGCAGTAGAATGGTGTGGCATAAAAGATTTTTTGCCGGGCGAGAACTGGATAGACTTATCATACATTTTAAAAGGATTTAATGATTGGTTCGACGTATTTAATACCAGAATGAAATACGAAGGTAACAAAACTGCCTATGGTTTGAACTTGGAAACACAGAATGTGGTGTTAGATAAAATGAATCACTTAATGAAAAATATTAAGACAGGTAAAAAAATGACCAATAAAACTCCTTTTCAAAGAGGTATTTTAATATCTAACAAATCTCTTTTAAATTTATTTCAAGATTTAAAAGAAAGATTTCAACTGGAGTATATATTAACCCATCGGTTAAATCAGGACATTTTGGAGAATTTCTTCTCATACATAAGAGGTATGGGTGCCACGAATGACCATCCCACAGCACTTTCTTTTAAACATCGCCTAAAATGGTATATCTTGGGAAAGCACTCCGCGGATGTATTTAAATACTCGAGCAGTACACTTGAAGACCCGAGTATCGCTTGTCTAATTTCACCGTTGGACAATCCCGGAACTTTATCGTCCTGTAACCCACTGGAGGAAAATATCGTAGATGAAGAGCGCGTAGTAACTGGAATACTAAGCAGCTACATAAAATCAGTTGACAATGAAAATGATGCTGAAAACTGCTCTCTGATATCCTTACTAGACAGTAACGTTTTGGGACCTGAAAAAAACGTGTTTGATTCCGATTTAGGTACATACATCGCAACCGACGAGGAAGAGCAATTATTAAAAAATTTAGAAACTCAGGATGAAATCAGTCAGCAGTCAACTAAAATACATTGCCGGCTATGTCGCTTCAAGATTTATAAGAAAGTACCCACATCTTGGGAACCAAACTCGGAACTTAGCACCTGGAAGTGGTTCCTGTGAGTGGATTAATTTTATATCGAGGGGAAAATTGATTTATCCATGTGAAGAGCTCATAAAAGTCGCTCAAACAATGGAAACTGAGTTTGAGAAATATAATGGGCAGACATTATGCAAAGATAAATTTATCTTTAAAAGCCTAGCAGATATAGTACACAAGGACGTCAAAACCCAATACCCTCAAATAGATTACGATGTAATACTTTGCTTGGTCAGAACGAGGACATACATAAGACTAAAAGAATTAAATAAAAAAATCGTTAATAATCAACTCCAGAAGAAATTAAAACGAAAATTGCTTAAAGTGTCGAACACCGTTTATTGATTAACTGTGGATTCGTTTTTCAAAAGTTTTTCTTGAATAGATAAATAAAGTTTAAGTTAATACTTACATTAGATTTGTTTTATTGTACTATGTTTCTACATGAATATACACACATGCCGTTAAAATAATTTTCACCGTCGTTTAAAATTCTCCCACATTTTAAAGTTTGAGAACCTGTAAACAGCATGATGACGTAGGCTTGTGTCAGTCACGTGGTTCCCGAGTCTCGGAAGAGAGTACCAGGCGGAGTTATATTATTATACCATGACGGACGTCGATCTTTTGTCCGCTATAACCAGGGCCGTCTCTACCAGGGGGTGCAAGGGGTGCGGTGCAGTGCGGGCCCCTTTCGAGCGCTGAATTTTTGGATAATTTCATTGAACTTAACGCTATTGCAGAGTTTTATATACTTGTTACTTACGACAAATATGTATGCGCAAGCAAAAAAAAAATAGTCATCAACAATAATATTTTTTTTACTTTTATTACGCTTTCGGCGCTTGTCATACCGCATTAGAGTAAAACCATTCTAAAACTGAACGCCCCTCCAACGTCTTTACCCTCAGATGCAAACTTGTACACAGACACAACACGCGCATACGGCCTATTTCATTTGCTCCTCAGTTTACGGCTGGACACGAAAGTGAGAACACGTCATTTGTAGCTAAGAAGTACGGTCAGCATGTCAACAAAAAAAAAACATCTCCGGAGTCAGGTATATATTTTTTGTTTCGAAATTGAACTTCTTAAAAATGTAAAATCAAGTATGCTTTTATTGAATAAATGTAATTAGTAAAATCAGCCCTTTAATTGACGGCCTAGCATTTTTACGAAATAGTGATGTTCAATCAACGGTTGGACTGACATTCGGCCATTTAATCAAACGGCTTCGCGAATTACTTTCGCGGTTTCCCATAACCAACTACTATGGTACTTAATGTGTCAATTAAAATTCTGATTTAGTTACTTGAATTCGACAGATACCTACATTTTGTGCTTATTTCACAGGGCAAAGAAATAATTTCTAAAGTGTATCACCGGATGAAATTTGAGGCGGAACATGGAGTCATAAACTTAACCGATGCCCGGTGGCGAACAGCTCAAGCTGTTGGTTATAGTGAGCATACTATAACGAACATATTGAACGAAGAGCGGCAAGCTAGTACCAGCACATCCAGTGATATGGCAAAGATTTTTAAGTCTCCATCAAAAAGAAAACGATTGTGTCCGAAATCTTCGTTAGACGATTTCGATATATCTTTGTTACGAAGAACAATTGCCAGTTTTCATAATGAATACAACGAAATGCCAACATTAAGCAAATTAAAGGAATCTATGTTGGAAAAAACTGGTTTTGACGGTTGCAAAGAAACTTTACGTAAAATTTTGCAGAAATCTGGCTTTGAATGGTCTAAAACTGACGACAACCGTAAAGCACTCATTGAAAAGCATGATGTTCAAATGTTGCGATTTAAATATTTAAAACAGCTGAAGACATATCGCGATGAAGGTCGATATATAGTGTATACCGATGAAACCTATGTTCACACGACACATTTACAAAATAAGTGCTGGAAGAGTGTCAATGGTGAATCATCAATACAAAAAAAACTGTCAAAAGGACAGCGCGTAATAATTGTTCATGCTGGTGGATGTCAGGGATTTATTCCAAATGCTTGCTTGATATATAAGGCAAATTCAACGACTGGTGACTATCATGATAACATGAACTACGAAAATTACAAAACATGGCTTACTAAACAATTACTACCAAATCTTCCAGAAAAAGCTGTTATCGTTTTGGATAATGCTTCCTATCATAACACTGTATCTGAGAAATTCCCAAATTCAAATTCAAATAAGAACGTTACAAAAAAAATGGGCCAATTTACGGACTTGCTTTCGCCGAGAATTAAATGCACAAAAGAACACAAAGTCGGGGCAGGCTTCGGTCAAGAGGCGTAAATACGTATACTTTGAACAATTATTATTTTTACTTCCATGCATGGAAAATCGTCAAACGGAAGGTAACCTGAACCTGGCCCAGGATACTACAGAAAATGAGGAAGATGATGAAGAAACTGCTCCATCCGCTTCCGCACCTCCTCGCCAGAAGAAAACTCGTGTTTCGAAGAATACGGATTTGGATGAAGCAATATTAAAAGCAATAAATGAGACTAATGTTGATGAAGATGTAAACTTTGCATTGTCTCTTGTCCCATCACTCAAAAATTTAACCGCAGATGAAAAACTCGATGCTAAGATTAGTATTCTTAACGTATTTAAACAGATAAGACTTGGTAGGCGTGTTCAGCCTCATTCTCAACCAACATACACCATACTGCAACAACCCATGAACTCTTTTCCTGTTTACCAACGAGGGACTAACATCTTGCCGCCACAACAACAATTACAGGCTTATGCATCCGGTTCTACACCATCCCCCACTTTACCACAAACAACCATTCAAAATGTTTCATCACCAGCTGATTCCAACATGTCAGCCCAGTCATATTATTCAAATTTTTCAGAAGATTCCCAAATATACGACTTGTAAACTTGGCATTTGAATTATAATAAAAAATTTAAAGTATGTTTTGTGGTTAATCTTACCTTATCGTAACGCTCAATCTCTCCTCCACAGGTATAGATAGTCTTAAATTTGTATCCTCCTTTGCTATTCCTGGTCCAATTAATTTGACAAGTTGGTTGAAGCTAGTTATGCTCATTCGATAAAAGGCGAAAAATTTTTTCGGGTAATCGAGTAATTTGGAATGCATAGTGTAAAATTTTCCATTTAATAATCTATCACTAAAGATAGGATGCACCCAATACTCTCGGGCTCTCTTATTAATTTTCCTCCTCCGGTGTATGAGAGCAATAATAACAATTCTATACAATGTTTTATTAATTTTCATTGTGCGGTGCGACCACTCTTTTCACCAGTTGGTTAGAAACTAGCAAATAGAGAATAGTCGGCAGACTGTTGGATAGTTTGCGCACTCATCACCGACTGAACTGTTTAGTTGGCTCGGTGTGCGTACTAGCAGGCCAACCCGACTAAACTATCGGCCGATAAAAAGTCTGTGGTCTGCGGGGGCTCTTAGCGAGCGTATCGGCTCGCTCATTACCTTCCACCCCTACGTGTGCCTTCACCCAAAAAAGCTTCAGCTTTTTCTGCAGAATGGAAGCTGCCCGGATATTCTGCCGCACTTTAGTCGCTAGGGGGTGGAGGGAGACGTGGTCGACTATGGTCTCGAGGGCCGATCTCGAATCGCTAAAGATGCTGCACGTCTGTGCATCGCTCTTACCTGCGAAGGATGTCGCTCTTTCGAACGCGAGCAGCTCCGCTTGGTAGACGGAGCAGAACGATTCCAGCTTGAGCTTCTGAGACTTGGTCTCGGCGTTATTGCTCCACACGGACAACGCGGCTCCCACCTTCCCTTCGATCTTTGAGCCGTCCGTGTAGATATGTAAGCCCAGGACATCTTGCTGGTCTCGCTCCACTCCGTCCCCCAAGTTCGTGAAACGCAGCTCGGCATGGTGCGCAGGGTGAGGCGTGTCCAGAATATCGACCGGCTTCTCCACTTCTCGATCCCCTAATACTCGCTGGGAGTAACCTTTCTTTATCTCATAAAGATCGGCCGCTTCCTGGATCCGGAGATCCAAAGGAAGCAGCCCAGCGAGTATTAAAGCCGAGTTAAGGGAGACCGTACGGTACGCCCTAATGATCTGGACAAATCCCCGCTGCACCATGTCGAGCTGCTTCCGAACGCAGATTTTCTTCGCAGCCACAGCCCATGCGCTCGCCGCGTACATTATAACCGGCTCAACGACCGCCAGGTATATTGTCCTAATCAGTCTGTACTTATATCTGTACTTATATGGCTTGTGTGTTTGTGATTTGTTTTTGGGGATTATGAATTATGTTTTTTCATGAAATAGCCGCAGGCGAGATCCGCCAATCGCAACTAAAGTAATTTAATTTCTTACTGCAGTGGTCTCGAACGTCATAGAGCGAAATCGGTAGAGTTGCCAGCTAAAATCGGTATATTTGTACCCAAAATCGGTATTTGACAAAAAAATACAATATTCAATCAAATTCGTTTATTTATTGAAACAAAAACTTACAGACTAATTTATAACAATTATATATCCTTATTTTTCATACCAATATTTTATTCTTCCCATTCTTTTCTATAATATTGTACATATTTTTTTCTTCTTACACTCACACTTGTGCTTGTTGGCTCCTCGTCAGACGACATTTTAACTTAATTATCTTATTTTGTAGGCACTCTTTAGGAAAGTTACTCTCTCTTCTTCCTCTCTCTTCAAAGTTTAGAAAATTAATGAAAAAAATAAAACCGAATTCCTGTTTATATAGACTAGACAGGTAAATTCCCGAGCGGGAAGCCCCTAATAACATCGAGTTGTAGGACACAAGGGTATTCCCCAAACAAAATATAATGGAACATTCTGCACTAGGTCCATCCATACTTACTATTGAGGGCTTCCCCGTAATATTAAACATAAATTAAAAGGGTTGTCAACTTATAAGTGTAAAATCGGGAGAATTTCCATGTATACTCTGAAATCGTAGAAAAATCGTTACATTTCGGTATTTCGGTAGAACAGAGCCCATATCGGTAGAAATACCGAAAAATCGGTAGGTTCGAGACCACTGTCTTACTGTTTGCGCATAGAGCGTGCGTAAGCGCCTCGGCAATTCCACACTGCGCGCGCTCGCCCGGACTAACGGATTAGACTATGCCCGATAGCCCGCCTTAACTTTAAGGCGCTGTTTTTAATGTCCTAAAATATTATTGCGTGGCCCTGTTACCACACTTGGTTACACAAATTGTTGACTTTTTTTTATGATAGTGAGTGACAAGACGAACAAATCAGGTGCCTGATGGTAAGCATCATGATTGCCCATATCAGACACAGTGCCACACAGTGTTTAAAATTCAAAATTCTGCGCGGCACTGCACTGCGCCTGTTACCCTGAGATATAAGCTGTTGAATCTCATCATGCTCAGTAATTTCGCTGGTAACATTGCCCTTCATACCGGAACACAGTAATGTTTGCACATTACTGCTTGGCGGATGAATAACTGGCAAAGGTGTGGTACTTCCCCAGGCGGCCCCCTGCAAAAGAGGCCTACCACTACAATAAAAACTACGACTAGACTACTGACTATGTTATGTTTTTTTAGGTTCATCTTCGTCAACATCCACCCGACAGTTAGAAGAGACAGTCAACTTGGAATAGAAAACTTCTACGAGTATTTCACAAGTTCCAGCTCATACTAGTACCAGTACCTCACCTGGCTCGCTTACTCCAAGTGAACCAATTCCAATTGTTAACCAACCAGTAACAGAACAAGATGTACGATTTTGTGAAAATGTCGCGAATGATCCTGCTCTCTGGCCGCAAGTAATACCCGATAATTTAAGGTTATTTTTAACAGAACGTGGACCGATTCAGATAAAAAAAACCAACTATCCTTCAGATAGTAACATGCGGTCATTTTCAGATACATATTACAGTAAAAAGTTACAAAACAACGAAATTATTTATCGAGTTTGGCTTGTATATTCCACTTCTACTGATTCTGTAATTTGGTTTTCACTGTAAGCTTTTTAATAATAATGTCACTGCATTTAATGCCCCCACTGGTTATAAAGACTGGGGGCATTTGTCGAGAAATATAGAACGACATGAAAAAAGTTCAGGGCACATATGTTCTTTAAAAAAATATTTGGTTCTAAAAAATGAGTTATTGAAAGGGCAAACAGTAGACTCGGTAAATCAAACTGAAATAGACCGCGAAAGAAAGAGGTGGACGGCAGTTTTGGAAAGGATAATCGAAATTATAAAATTTTTGGCAGTTGCAGAAGTTATATGACCCAAATAATGGTAATTTTTTGAAGTTGGTAGAGAGTATATCTAATTTTGATAGTACACTATCAGAACACATTGCTCGAATTCAAAGAGATCAGAATCGCATGCCACATTATCTTGGTCATAACATTCAAAATGAACTGATTAGTATAATTGCTGAAAAAATTAAAACGACTATAATTAGTCTTCTGAAGCAATGTAAATACTATTCTGTAATTCTAGATTGCACACCTGATATTTCACACTATAAGAACAACTAACTGTTATTGTGAGGTTTATTTATTTAAATCCATCGACAAAACGCGCTGAGGTACGAGAACATTTTTTAGGTTTTTTACCTGTAACTGATACTACCGGACAAGGGTTGGCGACATATTTGTTAGATTTTTTAAAATCATGCGATATTGAATTAGATGATTTGCGAGGCCAAGGATATGATAATGGGGCCAATATGAGGGGGAAAAATATAGGCCACCAAAAAAAAATATTGGACATGAATCCTCGTGCTTTTTACGTACCGTGTGCTGCTCACTCCCTTAATTTAGTAGTAAACGACGCCGCTAAAAGCTCATTGGAAATTACAAACTTTTTCTGTATTGTCCAAGAAATCTATGCATTTTTCAGCATCCACATCACGCTGGGAAGTAATTATGAAACAGATACCTACTTTGACATTAAAACCTCTTAAGTAAAAGTAGATTTTCGTGTAATTTCTTGTTTCTTGAGTTTTTGATTCATCTGTTACTGGTAATGGGTTACTAAACTGTTAGCTTTAGGTATTAAAATGTATGATGTAAGATGCTGCCTTCTACTGCAGATATGCTGATAAAGATCCACACGGCACACGGTGTTCATTTTGTTCAGCCTTGCTGCCATCCTTCGACTAGTTTTTACGAGTACTAGTGACTTGAATTTTCAAGAGTTCAAAATTTACAATATCCGATGTTTTGAAGAACAGAAAATACCTCTATCAGCAAATTGGAAAGCAGAAACAAGATACTTTTACTTGTGAAAATTTGTACTACCATACCCACCAGCACGTAATATTTACCACCGACATACGACACGTCAGCGGAAAAGATAACATCGTCGCCAAGGCCCTACGACAGTTGATTACAAGAAAATCACCGACGCGCAAGAGCGAGACAGCACTATACCACATCTCCTACAGCAAAGTAATTTGGCTCTAAAACCAATTACAGTAATACCCCGCTTAGCGCGACCCCGTTACGCGCGGTTTCACTATAACGCGAATTTCAAATTTCGCGCTCAAATGCCTCGCATTACGCGAAAGAGTACGCATAAACATAATGAAATGAAATGAAATAGTTTTTTTTAATCCAGATTGAGATTAATTACATATCTTATAAGTACCTATATAACTAAGAAAATTTAAAACTAATAATAAACTAAAAAATAAAACTAGGTGATTGGTGTGTGGTAAGCCTGCCATGTTCGGTGTAATGGACTGCAGTCCCACACTCTCGCGGCAGCCACCATTGCGTTATCGGAGCAAAAAATGGCGGCGCGAGAGGCGGCCGTGCGGCTCCGGAGTAGCGCTTGCCAGCAGGGCACACGTCCTTCAGCGAACATAGTGCTCGCGCTGCACCAGCGAGGCATGCGAAACATAGCTCGCCATGCATCGTTATATTGCACACGCATGTCGCTCATCACAGCCTTAGTGTACGTCGTCCACAGCTCATAATGTAGTCATTAACTTCTCTATGGTCGCGGGATCCCCGCCTTCTCTGAATATTCTCTTTGAAGAATTGGGAATTCCCTGTCCTTCGACTTTGTTCTATGGGGATTTCCTCGTTCGTTTCGTGTGTTCAATGTATTTTTCCGTAAAAAATAAGAGTATGTATTGCATAAAGTGTTCTTAGAATTAAAGTGATTGATTAAAATTATTTGTATTTTTTTGTATTAAATTTTGTCTTTGTTTAATCATAAACCTCGATATACGCGAATTTCAGTTAACGCGATTTTTTTCGGAACGTATCCCTCGCGTAAAGCAGGGTATTACTGTACTTTACCCAGATCACCTCTTCCCATTTACTGCGAGACATCTACCTCCTTCGATGAGACCGTACCTGAAGAAATGAGGAAGACTTTTGAGGATTTGATAAAGATTTAATGATATTGTAACAATATAAAACAGAGCAATTGTGACCGGTACATGACATTAGGCGCAAGAGAAAAATCGGTCAAAGTTTAGTGAGTCACGGGGAAGGTGGCGCCACTATAGATTTTGTGTCCATAAACTTCAACACTGGACGCAAACCCATTGCCTCTGTGAATCGTTCATGTTTAGGCCGGTGCAGTCCCTTCGTCAGAGCGTCAGCCACTCAGCCACCATATCTTAAGTGCTCTTGTAGCATATGGTAACCAGTTTGTTCGTGATTCGCTCTCTCACAAAATGGTAGCGTACATCAATATGCTTACTTCGTGCGTTATAGATGTCGTTACCTAAAATTCTGATGGCACTTTGATTATCACAATACATTAAAATTGGATCAACTGACAGACATGGCCAGAAGTCCTGCTCTAGTTGTTTTAACCAAATAGCTTCTTGTACAGCTGTAGCTAGTGACATAAATTCAGCCTCAGTACTAGATAGGGCTATTGTAGGCTGTCTTTTAGAACACCAACTTATTGCAGCAACCTGAAACATAAATATATATCCATTTCCCAGTTGATTGTTGCCCAGTCTGCATCGCAGTAACCAATAATGTTAGTGCCGGACTTTCTGAAAGTTAATTTTGCATTCTGTGTACTCTTCAAATATCTCAGAACTCTCTTAGCGGCTGTCCAGTGCTGTGCTGTCGGTTGATTATTGAATCGGCACAAATTTTAACACCGGAGCTCTCTAAGGCCATGATCATGGGCTTATATATGTCTGGCAAGCCAGCCAACATCAGTGGACCTAGCCACTCATCATCTACGTGGAATCCTATGTTCCTTAATCGGTGTGCAGATGACATTATTTTGTTTACATAATCTTCTACACATGTACTAGTTTCTAATGTAGTATTAATTAAATTTTTTAACAGACCAGCTTTCCTCGTTAAACCCGGAATCCTCAAAAGCTCGTGACAAATTATTCTAAAACCTCCTTTGCTGTAGTAGCTTCTCTTATGTGCATAGGTATATATAATAGGATCCAGCAGAAGAATAAGCTTCGATTTTGGTTTAATATCCTTGTCAGGGTCCACAGCCACAGTAGGTATGACTTTACGGCAAAACTCCATGTGGCGTAATTATCTCTTCCAGATAGCTTTTCTATGGTCATAAAACTGCTGTGATGATTGTTTGTCGACATTTTATTGTGCTGAAAGGCTGAAAGAGAACGCGAGAACTTAATTTTTCCTAACTTCGATGCGCGGGCGTGTGTTTTTGAGGTTATGAAAAAACTTTAATTTTACTATTTCACTGTTAATACTTGAACTAAACTGAAACTTTTATCACGTAGGTACGGGATGGCCCATAACCTGAAGAAATGAGGAAGACTTGAGGATTTGATAAAGATTTAATGATTTTGAAACAAAATAAAACAGAGCAATTGTGACCGGTACATGACATTAGGCGCAAGAGAAAAAACGCGGTCAAAGTTTAGTGAGTCACGGGGAAGGTGGCGCCACTATAGATTTTGTGTCCATAAACTTCAACAGCACCTACCAGAGGAATTTCGACGCATCGCTTTCGACGCCGTTCACAAAATAAGTCATCCCGGCATTCGCACCAGACGAAAACAGATGACTCAGAAATTCTTTTAGCCATCAACTAACACAGATGTCGCCACTTGATAGAAACAATGCATCAACTGACAGCAATGCAAGACTACTCGACACACATGGAGTGAAATCTCGAAGTTCCCGCTAACGGGCCTATTTCAACATATTCACGTCGACATCGTCGGACCACTACCTAAATCGCCGCAAGGTCATCGGTACCTAGTCACTATCTTCGACCGCGTGACTAAATGGCCCGAAGCAATACCTACCGAAGACATCTCAGTGGTAACAGTCGTCAAAATCGTCTACAAGTACTGGATAACTTGTTTCGGTTGCCCTACTACACACCTAACGAGCGATCAAGGACGCCAGCTCGAGTGTCAGCTATTCGAGAAATTACTAAACACTATGGGAATCAATCGCAATCGTACCACGACTTAACACCCCCAAGCAAAAGGTATGGTCGAACGCTGGCATCGCACTCTTAAGACCGCGCTCAAGACTCGACTTTGCGAACGCTCGACCTGGATCTGACTTAAACGAAGACTTTCACTCTGCAAGTTCCTGAAAATAGATCGCCTACTATATTGATCAATCGCCTGAAACCAGCTTAAACAATTCTGGACATTCTCTACAAGAAATACCTCGAAAGGCAAACAATCAACTCGTCCGAAAAAGATGTACTGGGTGCTATGTCAAATTGAAAAATGAAGGATTATTGGCAAGAAAAGCGAAACAAGTACACACTGAGTGCAAAAAGTGTGAAAAAGCTTTCTGATTAGAATGTTATAATGAGAAACATGCTTGATTTTATAATATTTACTTTGAATAATATCCTTACATTCTATTATATATGAGTTTTATTTAAGGCAAATTTCTTGTAGTGATTAAATGAAAATATCGCGAAATTTCCTTTTGTCATTGTAAACATTAGGTTTTTTGCTATACGCCCACGTATGATTTAAAAAAATATCACGTAACGTTCATACCGAAAAATGTGCCTCAAACTGTATATAGAAATGAGTCACCTGTGACTCATGAACTTATTCTAATACGTTCCTGTGAGTCATATATGACTCAGTGGACAGGGAAGTTGTTAAAATAATGTCATTTTCTTATTTTAGAAAACTAACCATGACGAGTACAATTCTTTGGCTGGAAAAATAATTACCCTCTGCTCAACCGAAAATATAAGGACACATTTTGTGCGGCCCGTGCCTAAATCACAATCAAAAACTGGAAAGTCTATATTTGCTAAAGGGTAGCTGTTAGACAAGATTCGGAATCTGCTTTTCACAAATCTGGTGACAAAAATACCTAAAAGCAATCATGATGATAAGAATAAGTTCTTGTATATCTTGTATATCAATCTCTACTTCTATTCTTGTGAATTCTATCAATGAACAGCCTGAACTGCTAAACTAAAATATCCAACATAGGTTTATTTTAAACCTTCAAACAACAATATATAACTGTAGGTCGAAGTAAAATATATTATTCAAACAACAATATATTACTGTAGGTCGAAGTAAAATATATTATTCAAACAAAAATATATTACTGTAAGTCGAAGTAAAATATATTGTTCAAACAACAATATATTACTGTAGGTCTAAGTAAAATATATTGCAACATTTCCTGTATTTTCATTCAGACATTAAAAAATACTGAAACAAGTTAAACCAAAAGTATTGAACGAAAATCTATGTTTTGTTGGTTCAAATAAATCACAGTTTTAAACCAAGCTAGTGTGTATTTTCCTAAATAGAATAAATTTTCTTGAAACTAGTAAACCATGCGTATTAAGGACAAAAATCTTTGTAGAATCGAGTAAATCTTAGTTTTGCAACAACAATCTGGTATTCTCATAACTACAATAACATTTATTGTTAAACGAAGAATCTGTTTACTCTCAAACTAAAACTAATTCAATTCGTATTGTTATAAAAACAATATATTAAAAATATATTGTTAAAATAAGTGAACTACTAGTATCAAATCAGATCAATATGTTGTTGCTACAAAAAAACATATTGTCTAAACAATCTGATGTATATTCTTGCAAAAACAATATACATATTGTTGTAACAGGGATTATGATGTGTTAAAACAAAAATGTTTTGTTTATCCAAATAAATCAAAGTATTACATCAAATCAATAAGGTGGCTTGGGATAAATAAACTATATTGTTATAATAACAAAACCAAATGTTTTTGGACTAACAATACGGTTGTATTCTGTGAATATAATATTCTTATCAATATCACATTGTATATTTAAGTAAATATAGTCTTCCTCTATAGGAAGACAGGATTTGCTTTGAACTAAAGCAACTTGCTTTAATTTAACAATTCCTTTTTTTCCGTGTAGTCACTATCATAGACTGCGTGACTAGATGGCCCGAAGCAATACCTACCGAAGACATCTCAGCGGTAACAGTCGCCAAAATCGTCTACGAGCACTGGATAACTCGTTTTGGTTGCCCTACACACCTAACGAGCGACCAAGGACGCCAGTTCAAGTGTCAGCTGTACGAGAAATTACAATCAATCGCAATCGAACCACGACATAACACCCCCAAGCGAACGGTATGGTCGAACGCTGGCACCGCACTCTTAAAACTGCGTTCAAGACTCGACTCTGCGAAGGCTCGATCTGGATCTGACTTAAACGAAGACTTTCCCTCTGCAAGTTCCTAAAAATAGATCGCCTACTATATTGACCGATCGCCTGAAACCAGCTTACACAGTCGTACATTTTAACAAAATTTTCAGTAAAAGAGTTATGAGTTAAGAGAGATAACATCTTTTCTTTCTTCTATTTTACCATCTAAGATGTAAAATTATGATTGATTGATTTTTATTAATTCTCCTTATAATACATGGCGACTCTGCCAGTCAGCGCTCGGTAAGTAGCGCCCTACTTATCGCCGAACGCGATGGGCAAAAATGCGTGTCCAGCACATTCCTGTGTGCCTCGGTGCACAGTTTTAGACCTTTTTAACTACGAAAAATATAACTGCGTGAGAACGTGTACGTTCTGCTCTTTATCTGATAGTGGAAAAAGCTACTCTAGAAGTGATTATTACCCATAATGCTTGTGGAGGTAACAACAGCGCTAACCCGACTGAAACGGAACACATCAAGGCCAACATACTATATACTGATGTCTGTTTGCATGGGGTTGAATCAACAAAATCGACTTGCCTCATCCTCTCTCGTTATCCGGAGAAATAACTCTTTGGAAGGAACTTTGGAAAGACAGGGAACATCTCTCCAAAACAGCAGCAGAAGCGCATCAAGAGACAAATGAGTTTTTCACAAATGTAAAAATTCTTTTACAAATTCTCGCTACATTACCAGTATCCACTTGTAGTGTAGAGCGCAGCTTTTCTTCACTTAAACTAATAAAATCATACCTTCGTACTACAATGACCGAAGACAGGTAGAACGGTTTAGCTTCTATGTATATTCACCGAGATATATCTGGCAGCCTACAACCTGTCGAAGTCATTGAAGAATTTGCAAAACGTTATCCGAGGAGACTCACTATGCGTTAAGAGAGTAAAATAAAATGTTGTGTGCCTTTTTAGTGTTTAAATCAGCCTACCCTACCTAAGCCAGCTAGATCAAGCCCCTCCCAAACCAAGATCCTGGATCCGCCGCTGGGGTTGATCCTGTGTACTATGATCTGACTGCGGCCGTGAATAAAATAAAACGTCGTAGTTCGTGATCGGTTGTACAAGAAAAGTTCAGAAATTGTTTTGCAACAGATCTTAACGAGCTTGGCTGTTCAAAAGACACTGTAATGGATATAAACTTTCAGAATGAAACTACTGTCGTTTATAGGCCTTATTGCTTACCTCAACGTTCAAGAATTTATTTCTAACTATGCAAGTCCCATATTAGCCCGAAAGAAAATCGGTGAATGCTGTCTTTCTGTCGATTATCGAGCCATCAATAACAAAACTATAAAAGATTAATATCCGCTCCCGCTAATCGATGATCAGATTTCGAGTGGCAACAAGTATTTTATCACGTTAGGCCTAGCATCCGGATATTATCAGATTCCTATAAGTAAAGAAAGCCAACATCTGACTGCGTATGTCACCCGGACGAACATTACGAATTTTAACGTATGCCGTTCGGGTTGGCAAACGCGCCTTCAGTGTTTCAAAGAATGATGAATCGGTTTTTGGGATAGCGAAGGTTTAAGTCCGCTTTCGCTTACATGGATGACCCGCGGCCATAATTGAAGAGGGTTTCGAAAGATCAGAGGTATATGTATCTTTTCGGTATTTTTGGTCAGTATTACGGGGAGTACTTAGTTTCGTTCAAGAGGCTGGCCTTACACTAAACCTACCAAAATGTATTTTCTTTGTGACCAACGAACACGAAACGAAATGCTATTATGAAACATATAGTAGGAAAATAGTACTTAACGGCTTAGAAGAATGTTACAGAGAACCAGAATACGCCCTAAACGATAGGCTTATCACAATAATCGGAGATGTCTTAAATGTTCCGATGGAAGGCACACCACCGTTGAATAGAGGCGATTCGTGGTATCATAGGTTTTTGTATAAATTGATAGAATGGTCGGCAATACCACAGAAATATTCAGTAACGATTACTGACGCAGTTAAGTTCTTAGAAATTAGTACTTACGTTGAAGGGGATTACGAAAACTTGCGTAGGGAATGTGGAAATTACTTACCTACTTTTGATGAAATCGATCATGTTAGTCTGCTTAGAGAGTCTGTACTGTCTAATGATGCGTGTGGAATTTTGGACGCAGTGGTTGAGGATGTAGTTAGTCCCAGAACATTCAGGAGGTGATGGTAACGATGACATTATCCCGTACATGGAACTCCAAGAGGGATCAGCGTTAGGTGACGGAAACTGTTTGTTCGATTCACTGAGACAGTATATTGATGAAGATATGAGTGTAGATGACATCAAGCGAATGATGATTCAGAGTCCGGCTTTATCAAATCTACAACCGACAGTTGTTTCAGAAATCTTGAAAGTATTGAAAGCGAAAAATGCGTGGGGGGGTGAACCTGAATTGACATTTGCGGCTGCAACTTTCAACTTGAGAATCGTATTGTATTCATCAGAGTTGAATTACAAACCGTCAGTATACGGTAAAGGAAATCCTGACACGATATATATTAAACATGACAAGAATCACTTCACACCATTGTGGAGTTCGAATGTTGACAATAAAATCGTTACAAATTAACGCGTAGTAGACAGGATAATGAATAAAACATTAGATGAGGTGAATACGGTTAAAGACAAAAAATTGGTGTGACAGCTGTAATCCCCACTTCAAAGGGTGACGAGATCTTACAAAAGGAGGTCTCTTGTTTAAACGCTTCTGCATTTGACATCGGAGAGGAGCAGGATGAAGAGGTTAAATTCACTGATTTCGAGAATATCAAGGATAGTGAATGTAGTGAAAAGTTGGTTCAAGTTATCAATGAAAAAGAGGAGAAAGATGAACCGGAGGACGAAACATGTAATAAAACTCAGTCTACTGAAACAGCAACAGTTAGTAAAGATAAACCTGATGTTGATAAATTTATTTCTCAAAATACAAATAAAGATCGTATTGGGACAATAGTATTACCATTAAGTGGTGAAATTAACACTGTTAAGGACGTGGTAGAGGCGGTAATTGAACGTGAAAAGGCCATCTTAGCGGTTACAGAGAGTAAATGTTTGAACGATGGGACTGTAGTAATAACGGATTTGCAAGACGCTAAGAAATCAATTAATATTATAATAAGTGATAAAGATAATACCGTTGTTGAGAACGCACCTTCTGTTGAAGTCACAGATAAAATTAAAGCAGGTTGTGAAGCAATAGGTAAGTTCATTGGCGAAATGCCAAGTACAGATTTCCGTAGAGCAATCAACAGAGTTATAGGTGTTAAGAAAGGGTCAAATTCTGCAACACTGGTACCTGAACCAAAAACTAATACACAATCGGGTGTGAAAAAGATTGCTAAAATCTTACTACGTAATCCTAAGAAAGACCTGAAACCCCATGAAATTGCAGCTTTAACTTCGTCGGGTGGACCAAGTTATAAAAGAGGAAAGGTTTTGAATGTTCAAAAGAATAAACGCGTAGGAAGATTTTCGTTAGGTGAGGTAAAGAAATTAGAGACAGTGAACGAAGAAGAAGAAATGACTAACGAACAAAGGAATGATATACTCATATTTACAGATAGTCTACCATCCCGTTCGAGACTTGAGAAGGAAACAGTTAAAATTCTTATAGTAAATGATAAAAAAATTAAAGTATCGGTTAGACACGCAATAATAGACACCAGGGAGAAGTGTCAATTAGTCAATGGGAATTATTTGATGGATTTCGAGCGTAGTGAGAACACTGCTTCTGTTGTTAGTGAACTATACGAAAGGTTGAAAGATGTTACGAAAGAAATTGTTTTTGATCTTAGGACGATCCGAGATAATGGTGTGTTAACTGCGAAATGTGCGATGTTACATGATCTATTACCTCATTCTTTTAAATCTATTGTGTATCTGCAGGTACCTCCGGAAGAGAGTGTAAATGTAAACGGTCAAGAAAAAAGATGGCTCAGCTATCTGAGCATTCTATAATGTGCGTGGACTTTCGAGCACTTATCGCATAACTGTCAAGGATAGGTACCCCCTATTACTCTTAATCGATAACTAGATAGACCGGCTTGAGAGTTCGAAATTCTGTACCTCTGTAGTGTATGTCGGTAGACCACAAACATTTATTAATATTATAATAATGTAGGTAGATTTAAGTAGTCAATAAGTATTTAGTTCATAAGCAAAGGGCAAAGACTGTAACATTCATTCGATAATACACTGAGGTACCGATCACTTGTCTCTCATTTCCCGACCTCCTACGAATATTACATTGGCGAACGAGGATAATAATAATTATTAATTATGTCGATCGGGATAATAAGACAAGGCATCGGGCTTTCACCAAATCCCAATTGATGAAGACTCGATCCATAAAACAGGCTTCGTTAAGACTGAAGCACACACTGAGTACTTAAAAATGCCGTATGGCTTATGTAACTCTTCTACCGTGTATCGACGCATAATTGACAAAACCTTGCGTAAATTGATAGAAGCCGGTAGTGTACATATATATTTACATCCCAGTTCCAATTCAGCGTCCCCCCAGTTAACATCAGTTTTGCGTCCATGTGTTTCAATGACATTTGTCTTCATATATTTGCATATACTGCTTTATAATCCTATAAAATATTGTGTGATGAATTTAAAATTACAAGATTATAGTTATACATCAATATTCAATTTCTGTTCATTCTGGTACCTATTGAGACCCACATTTATATATCTACATATTTATATATATATTTTTATATCTACACCTATATGGCGTCAACGTATATTGCGACTATTCCCCCTTCTTTTATGTACAATAATTGACGTCCTTGCTGTGCATACATTGTTGCGTGCTGTTATGAAACGTTGTATTTTTTAACCAAATTAAAAAAAGGTGGAGGTTCTCAATTCGTCTGTAATTTTATTGTTTTACTAGCATCCGCCCGCGGCTTCGCCCACGCCATTTGATTCCCGCCTTCAATTAAAAATAAGGGTTTTATTTGATTTATAGGGAACCCTAATTATTTTCCTAGAATTAAAGTCTGCCAGTGAAAGTCCCCTCAAAATCGGCCCAGCCGCTTCAGAGATTACTCCGAACAAACAGACAGACAGATAAAAATTCTAAAAATGGTTATTTTGGTATATGTATCGTGTATACATACATACTATGTACTTAGTAAAAACGATCTTATATCTTTTATCATATCTTATATCATATCTTTTGTATTGTGTCTTTTTGTAAAACTATTTTTCTTTTTTTTGCTATGCAATAAAGTATTATTCTATTCTATTCTATTCTATTATTTTAATATTACAAACAGACATTCCAATTTTATTTATCTGTATAGAAGATGTATGTTACCTCTGAACTTTTGGTTGGGTAGAACGATTTTGTTAATTCTTTTTTTACTTGAAAGTTGGTGCTCGTGCCCGTGTGGTCTCATTTCAATTTGGTCTAATTTTGAAAATGGTATCCGTGACAAAACCATATAAGTCTTAAATTTGAATTACGTATGTGAGCGATAAATGGACGAATACTTCAATATCTCGCGAACCAATGTTAATTATTATTTATTTATTGGAAAGGATGTATGTACCTACTATAAGGATATGAGGGAGTGTGAGTACCTATCTAGTCGATTTTACGCCAACAAAACACAGACTTGCGCTTTCAGTGCATAAATCTCTGTTCCTTCCCTTGCCCTCTTTTCAGAGCACTCCGCTACCACTACAGGCTAGCCAGGGAATCCTGGGCATTTGGCATTGCATGAATATGGTCATATGTTACTCAGGGATAATGTATCCCTCTAATGGTGAAAGAATGTTTAAAATCGTTTCGGAACCTATCAAATATTTCCTGTTTATAATAATAGTTTAGACAATAGTATTTTAATGCACTCGTTGCTAAAATACTTTGAAATGATATTCGTTTGAAATGTGGAGAGTGACCCTAACATCAGTTGCTATCTAAAATTAGTCTTGGTGAGACAACACCCAAAGTATTTACAATAACATAAGTTAAAAGTAATTAATGCTTCATAATTTTTTTAAATATGGCGTGTAATGAAGAAGGATGTTGGGCTCCTCCTAATTCACTGAATATCTCTGACAAAACGGAGCAATTAGGTGAGTAAACTAATTTTAATACAATTATTTTATTTATAGAATAGAATAGAAAAAAATGCAGTTTAACTACGTATAAACTTATTCTCGGACATATTTTGACTCTTTGACTGCCTCGGTGGCGTAGAGGGCGCATGCTCGACTGCCAATCAAGAGGTCCCGGGTTTGATCCCCAGGTCAGGCAAAAGTGTTAAATATTGGATTTTTCCATTAGGAATTATCTCAATAACTGCCTGGATTCTGGAACTGTGCCCGGTAGATGGCAATAGGCTCGCCCCCTATTACATGGGACCAATAACATACTGGCGAAATGTGGGCGTATCTACTATGGGACTGAGTCCTGGGTACACCTCTGCCTACCCCTTCGGGAAAAAGGCGTGAATGTATGTTATAAACTTATTATCTTAAAATGATTTTGGAATTAATACTTTTGAAAAAAATGGACAATGTCAATTAGTAAATCTTTACTAGGTAGCTCTTTAACAGCTATTAACTTTGTTTCACAGGCACAAGCAGCGTAAGCATTAATTGCCACCGGTCGCCATCATACGTGGAAATGATGCCAGAGCCCGAACCGAAGCCCCTGACGATTCAAACCCAGCATCTACCACCCAGCAGAACAGTGGTGACGCAGGAGGGCGGTGGGCCAGAGCCAGCTAATGCAGTCACACACACAGTGACTATAGGACTCCAGCGCATTGAATTATTATTCATTATTTCTACTTTGACAATTTCATTATTACAATTTGGATTAATAATTTTGATGATAATAATCAATATAAAGAAATAGTTCAATGTTAATTTACTGATACTGTTTTTAACGATTTTTTGATGATGACAACCTTGTTACAAGATTTTATATTTATAATAATATTCTTTTGCGCTGCATTAATAGTGTATAACTAGAATCTAGAATTACTATTGGCATCTTTTGTTTTAAGCTGTTATAGTTATATATACGTTAAAATGAACGGAGACCTGTTATTGGCTCTATTATGATCATACGAAAATGTAATAAAAATGTATCGCTGTTGGTTTTTTTAATAAATAAATCAATAAATAAGTTTGTTTTATATAATAGCAAGTAAAACGTAATAGTTTTAAGAAAATAGTTTCAAAACACTAAATAAAAGTAGTTTTCCACCGGGGTGGTAAACGGCTTGAGTATATTAGTACATAACATCCAGCCACAACCTCGGTGGAATGCTCGAAGGGCCCATGGGAATAAAGGGAATTATATTATGGTATGGTACAAGGTGACGTAACAAATATTGAAATATCTTAGTTGATATTTTAAATTGGAAAAAGAGACAAACATACCTATTGATTCGGAAAAGGTATGTTACGCAGTTCAACCCTTGGGTATTTTTTTTATGTAGTGATAAAATAAAACCATTAATACGATATTAAAGCATTTATTTATTTTTGAAAAGGTAAAAGACAAGTACAAGCTGACATAATGTCATACCACGTCAAGAGTAGCATACAAATGTTACAAATATAAGTAAAAATCATTGAATTTCAACTATAAGCATAGTGGAACAATCCGAATATTAAGTAAATTTCAGGTTCTACTAATAATTATACAAACTGAGAAATAATGTAAGCTTCATTATGAACAGAAAAAATAAATAGTTAGTCGCTCATTTTCGTCGTGAAAATTTTACCTATTGATAAAAAAAATGAGTATGTAGTTGAAGTAATAAAAGTAAACGATAATTTATGTAGTAAGTTGTAGTACTGAAATATATCCATAATTATTATTTTTTATATGTATTCTGTATAAATACTTTCAATTTTTAGCCAATCCTTATTATTTAGAAGTTCTGGATATTGACTTCGTAAGTTTTCACATTCGTCACGTTTTGGAGGTTTTCTGGATTTAATATGTTTCGAAAAGAAATTTAAAACCACACGTTTTTGTTGTGGTGTCCAAGGAACTAGTACACGCTTCTTTTTTATTACCGTCTGTTCAATAGATTTATTTGAACAAGATGGCATGGATTGTTTAGAGCAATCAAATGACTTTAAGGAAGTTTTATTTATAGGAGAAATTGGTTCTAACATTTCGAAATCGAGAATTTCCTCATTTTGAATATCTTCACCGATTATTTCTTCTTCTAAATTGATATTTATTTCGTCTAGAGTATGACCTTTATACATATCCGCGTCTCCAGTTTCCATTACAAGTAACAGCTTAGAAATTTTAGCGGTTTGGAACACATCATCCGGTAATCTATAATTTTATTTATGAATTGACATCGTATGGCCCATAAATGAAGCCAATTGTTCCATGTCGTTTTCGGACATATTAAAAAGCTGGGTTAAAGTGGCTAAATGTTTGCGAAGTCGAGTCGAAGTTAAAGCTTTTGGATTTTTTGCACCACAAGCTTTCGCGTATTTTTCTATGGTCTTATAACCACATATAACTGATCCCCCAGCTTTAGAAAATAAAAAATCATTATCTGAATTTACATATTTATGTCTTAAAAAAATTAAGGTATCGATATCTTTTTGAACATCTTTGCTAAATAAAACTGGAACCCCTCTCCCTCTTTTCCCTCGAATAACAATTCGTTTTAAACTGTTTACTTATATTTTTTCCGTTGCTGATAGTACTTTATCAAATTCTTCATATTTATTGTTTTCGTTATCTTTTTTATCATAGTTTTCGTAAAAACTCAATTGGAATCTCTGAAGTTCTCCGGGAGTCCCGGAGAACTTCAGATTTATTATAATGATTATAATAAAAAGAGCTACAGCGCTATTCGCGTCCAATATAAATGCGTTTAGGGCGGTGATGCGGTTGCCCGGTTTCTGTAGCGCATCAGGAATGTTTGCGACGGCTGCCACAGATTGTTTTCACGCATGCATAAGAAAGCGTGCTGCCTCCCTGGTGCGCAGAGTGCGGGGCAGCTCCAACACCGTCCTAGCAATGATTGCAACAAGGCTGGACTGCCCGTTCATTAAACATTGCTGCAGTAGACATGTCGTTCATAAGTCGTGTTGTTGCTTCACATTCCACTAGCTAATAACAGATACAGACAGAACACATATCTTATAAGAGCGAGTAGGTGTTACAACGAATTGGGTGATGAGTGCGATATTGATCTCTTCACTACGTCAATGGCACAATTAAAACGGCTTTTAACTAAGAGATTCTTTGAGAAAGTTTTGTTATGACTCAATTACGTAGTAGGTTCTTAAATCTTACCTATGTTTTAGTAAATTTCTTCTATATTGTAAACACTGCTTATATATTTAGGTAATATCTGTTTATGATAATGTATGTATGTTATGCTATGCTATTTTCTTTTAATATCGTCTATTAGTGTGCACTTTAACTTATCTGTCTTATTGTCTCATAGATTTCTTTTCTTATATTCTTGTACTATAAGTGAAAACTTGTAATTGGCCTTCTGTACTTGTCTCTTCCTATTTGTATACTAGCTGTTAGTTTTCCTAAACATAATAAAATAAAATAAATAAATAAAATAAGTCCAGCTAAGGCTAATGCACACTACGCTGCATTTAAAACCAATCAGCCATTTACTGTAACCAGCACGCATGCTTACCAGCAACCACAATGAAGTAGTTGATATTCCGCTTTTTACAATTTTTAACAATCCGTAGTATCATAAATTCTATATGTCGAATCGAGATGTGTGGCGCCACCAGTTGACAACTATTATTTTTGCACGAGCTAGAAATCAGACCAGTAACCAGACCTATTTCCGAACGAAGATTCCATTTATTATCTATTCTCAGAATCTTAAATGATTTCTTACCAATATTACCAACAGGTGGCGCTGTACTTAAATGTTAGAAGACAATAAGTTCTGTTATGTATGGCAATATTATTTTTCAAGCTAGCAATAATCTTAGCTCTTAGTATTTGTTTTGTTATGTTGGCTAAAGTAAGTTAAACAATCATACTCTATGATTATTTATTTAGTCATATGCTGCTATAAATAACGTTACCTACTTGTGAAAATTATTCATCATTTATATTGTTCATATGGGAAGAAGGCCCCCAAGATACAGGTTTCACCTAGTTTGGGGACCATTGTTTTATATGATGAAATTGCATGTTATATATCAATAAACGTTATCTTATCTTATGATTTGTCGCAAGTCGCAACGTGATTGGTACGAGTATTTATTTAGTAACAACACTTTTGTTTGGTTGGCAAGCCTGATAAGGTTAACCAATCATACTCTAGGGATTACGGCGATATGATTGGTGGAAACGCAAGCGTGACGCTATGATCGCTTGGGCATTGCTCTTGGTAGGGGGTTGACGGTATTTTACAAGACAAAGGAATGGAATGGAATACTGAGAACTTCGGCTCAAGGCGCGATTGAGATAACTTCTGTACAAAGAGACTTCTCGGTTCCCACTTCTTTATTTTTTTATAATATATTGTGAATAAATAGACTTAGTAATATATTGTGTAACAAGTGATTGGTGATATTTTGTAATTATAAAGGACTACGTCGTGTAATTGAACATTGGACTTAATAAAAGTGATAAGTGGTATTTTGTAAATTTGGAACTGTTATTTCACACGTTTGTTAATCATGTCCGATACCCGTGAATACCCCCACAAATGACCGCTCCCGCTCCCGTTCCTTCGACATATATATATATACGACGTAGACAAGAAGTATGATGGTGGATAGGATGGGACCTGATGTCTAAACTTAAGGCAAACATCGATCCTCGACATGGGACCTTAAAAACTAATACAACAATTCCCATTAAATACCACACGGAAGATACAATTAAATTAAAAGCACAATCTGAACACCACGCCAGTAAATTGCCAGTCAGCCTTTCAAACAGTGACGCAATTAAAGTATCCGAGAAATTTAATGTCAAAGTTCGCATGCCGTCTGCGATGATAAATAAATGTAAAAATATCTCTATAACGATAATACAGAACGCATCTGACGATGACATTGAACAAACACTTCAAGGCCATCTCGACGAAGTGCCTCAGCAAATCGCTAGATCGGCAAAGGAACGACCTAACTGAAGAAACTGTCATAGTGTCTGACTCCGAATACATTGTTTCGGCTAGTCCAATAACCTTATCAGAATCTGACAATAATAACGCTTGTTAAATCGGACAACAGTTCTAGCGCCACAGACTCGACATCGTTTAAAGTAGTACTTGGCCATACATCATTGAACTCTACATTCGATAAAGATTCTGATAAGGTTTATAGGCAACAGTTATTAGAGGACCACAGTATCCAAAACAAACGAATTTTACGAAAAAATGGAAAAGGCAAAAGAATAACTTGTGAAGAAGCGTGAAAGTGAACCAATACCCGACTTAGAATTAGGGCAAACTGTTCATACAAAAGTAACAAATAAACGACAGCCTAAAAATAAGCCGAAGTATGTAAAAGTAATAGTTACCGGTGACCCACAGCATAACGTGATTCCTGTGAAAATAAGAGATAGAGACACAAAAGTACCCATTAAAAATGTCAAACGTCCTCCGCAGGTGGTGTTGCCTCCTGATAGTATGGACATCGATGACCCAGGCCCTCCTAGACCAAGGCCAGGGCCTTCAACTGCAAGATATTAACAAGAAACCAGATGTTCTGCCAGTTAAGTTAGGTCGAGCATTTTTACAGTATAACGAATGGTCAATAGTTAAGACAATTAAGCTAGAAGGAATAGCATTTGATTTAAATTTTAACGTCAATCAATATTCTGAATTTTGTGAAAACTTGGCATCCTATGGTAACGATTCTGATACTTATGAAGTGAAGCAATACATGGATCAGGTGGAATATATTCAAAATGAGACAATTGAAAAACTGCAACAATAGGGATGTTAATAACAATTTTTCGGAATTGCTTTTATTTTGAAGATTGACTATTGTTTACCATAAAAATATATTTTATTTAAAATTATTAGTATTTTCATACATACATACACGCCTTTTTCACGCCGGACACCTCTTGATTGGCAGTCGAGCATGCGCCCTATACGCCACCGAGGCAGTCATAGGCATCGAGGTAGTATTTTCGATGAGAAAATATACAAAATTAGAGTAATTTTGAATTTTCCCGCTAAAACACTCCAACAATTTTTTAAATTGTTAAGGAAATTTAGGCCATATAATCGAACTTTATAAAGACGTACCATATCTATGGAACAAAAATGATAAAAATTACATGAATAAAAATATTAGAAGTGAAGATTTCGAAGTGCTTCTCAGCATATACAAAAATATCTTATTCTTTTAATCAATCAATTGTCAATCTATGACAGCTGTTCCTGAACCTGAGATGAAATGTAATAACATAAATAATGTAACCTTTTGGAAAAGATGTTCTAAAACACAACAAGACTTTTGGCGTGTATGGCACAAAAGCTATTTGTCTCAAATGTTAAGCTGCCCTAAGTGGCATAAAACCACTCCTAATATTAAGGCAGATGCATTAGTTTTGTTAATTGGTCTGAATGTGCCCCCACTACATTGGCCTATCGCCATAATAACTAATGTTTTTAAAGGTAAAGACGACCGCGTGAGGTCAGTAGAGGTCAAGGACAAAAGTGGTCACATTCACACCAGAGCAATTAACAAGGTGGCAGTTTTGCCAATTTATGATTAAATCTGTTTTCAAATTTTCCTTCTTAAAATTTAAGTTCTTAGAAATGTTAAATAATATTTTGTGTTATGAGGGACGAGAAGAGAAAGAGATTTATTTAGTTTCTTTTTACTTATTTGCATTAATAAGTAGTATCACTGTCTAGCTTTGAATTTTTACATGTAAGAGTAGCAATTTCAGTTTAAATTTGTTTCTATCAACTCATTACTCTTAAGGTGAATAACTAAGTATTTAATTGTGTGCGTGATATTATGTATTGTATCAGTTTGTAGCTTCAAATGTCTAGACCCCGAGCAATTGTAAAATCTAGCGCCATTGTATAGTAAGTAGTTGTACTGCCGGGGGAATTTATGTTTATGAAAAACATAAGATTACTTTGCCTGTCTTTAGTCGCATTTATAGTCTATACTGAAGAGGGCAAGCTGTTGAGACTAATTAATTTTACATGTTTACCATCTGTTTATGTACACAGTTTATCAATAAATATATTCTTATTCTTATTCTAGTCTGTTAGTTTTCATATCTGTACCCATTCACCGTTCGTTCATGTTCGTTCTCTCTCGTTCGCTCTCTTCTCGTCAATGGTGTGTACATTTGTGATTTTGTGTACCCTGTTTAAAATTAATAAACATCGTAACTAATAATAAAGTTTTTTGTTTATTCTACAACACAGATGACAAATTCTACCAATAGTACTTCCAATCAAAATATGTTTAAGAAAAAAAAAAAAGAAGAACCTTTAAAACAACAACAGGAAATTGAGTGACAAAACGAGCAAATCAGGTGCCTGATGGTAAGCATCATCATTGCCCATATCAGACACAGTGCCACCCAGTGCTTTAAAATTTAAAATTCTGCGCGGCACTGCACTGCGCCTGTCACCCCGAGATATTAGCTGTTGAATCTCGTCATGCCCAGTAATTTCGCTGGTAACCTTGCCCTTCAGACCGGAACACAGAAATGTTTGCACATTACTGCTTGGCGGATGAATAACTGGCAAAGGTGTGGTACTTCCCCAGGCGGCCCCCTGCTAAAGAGGCCTACCACTACAACATATTTAGAACAGTGTGATTAGAAGCTTCTAATTTCGTTCCTTTTATGAATCCTGATTTAGGCTACTAAATTTAGTAAAGTCTAATAACCACTTTATCAGGAGGAAGTGGTTAAGACTTGCTAGAAGAGATATAGCAGCATTTACAACAACAAGTACCGCCTATTTTTGTGAGGATCAATTTCGATGTAAGTTTTAATAACCTATATACAAAACATCACATTCAATTTAACGGATTATGAATATGTACTTACTATTGGTTTTTTATTAAACCTAACCAAAATTAATTATTTTAGCTGCCAAATGATATGGAAAATTACGTGGAATACACTACAATGGATATGGTATCCGGAACTATCAATCATTCATGATAATGAAGCCAGGTTGTTTGCGAGAAAATTTGCTTGTCAACAGACCGGCCTAGTGCTTCACTTGACTTGTGCCGACCAGCTTTGGTGAAAAGGCAAATAATGTCATTGATAAAACAGTGTGAAGAACAAGAAGAAATGAGGGTTGATTTATCTCAAGAATGTGAAAACTTAAGTGATGTTCCAAACACAAGCTCAGGTATGACAATCTTTGATTTAATATACTCTTTGTAGTCAAACAAGATATTAAAATCTAGATTCTAGTGACAATTTAAATGCTTTATCTATTTCTTGTGGCAATGGTAATGTATCAATCTATGTGAGACAAGATTATAAAGTATGGTATTAATACTAATATTACATAAATAACTTTACAAAGCACTAAAAATTATTTCCTTTTTTTCAGCTCCTCCGCCTCATGATAAACAACAAAAATGAATAAACCTGTTCAAGTGATTATTACACCCAAATATAGAAGCAAGCAAACCCGGACAGTTCTAAATTCACAAACAAAAAAAACTTCACCAATGAGATCTACTTTCTCCTTTTAAAGTTACTCAGTTACAGCCATATAAACAACAGCAAGTTCACCTAATACGTAGACTAGATTACAAATCAGATAGTCCCCGACACTCCCATCCCAGCACAGGAACGTCGAGAACCTTTCTCCGTTCCGAATGCTGGGGTGGTCACTCCACGCGACGACCCCATAGCACATTTGTTGCTATATGGGATAGGCCAATAATGGAACAAATTGTTGAGCAGACAAATATCTATGCTCAACAACTGGCGCAGCAGATGATGGAGCAAAACACGCTGACTCCCACCAGCCGCATTTGTGATTGGCACGATACGAACGTAGATGAACTCTACGTTTATATCGGGCTAATTATTGCAATGGGGATGGTGGTGAAAGGCCGGTTGGATGACTACTGGTCAAGCACTGCCGATGTATTCTTGACACCTAATGTGTCAAGATAAATGAGTTCGAGGCGATTTCAGATACTTAGTAAGTGTCTGCATTTCGCCAATAACGCGACCATGCCGCAGGGCCTTGAATCTTCCGAGGCTAAGCTCTACAAGGTGGAGCCGTTACTGACGCATCTAAACAACAAGTTTGAGTCAATGTACACGCCAGGGCAAAATATTGCCCTGGACGAGTCATTGCTCCAGTGGAAGGGTTGGTTGGACATCAACCAATTCATTCCCAACAAAGCCGCGAGCGTGGGTATCAAAACGTATGAAATATGCGAGTCGCAGACCGGATATTTGTGGCGTTTTGAGATCCATGCTCATAAAAGAGGTACGGGGACCCAGTCCCTGGACCCCATGGGGAGGCCTACGGCTGCCATTGTGCTCAGGCTGGTTAAAGGTCTCGAGCACAAAGGCTATACATTATGGATGGATAATTTTTACAATTCGCCTGCTCTCGGCCGTAACCTGAAGTCGCTAGGTTTCGACTGTGCCGGGACGTTGAGGACAAACCGGCAATATGTGCCAGCCGTACTGGCCAATCTGCGTAAAGGCGACATGCGCGCTGGCCAGATTACTGGCTGCACATCTGGTGACGTGGACCTGTTGGTATGGCGAGACCAGAACAGAGTCGGTCTCCTGTCCACATACCACGGGAACACCGTCACCAGCGTCGATGGGCGTACAAAGCCAACATTAATCCTCGACTACAACCTCATGATGGGGGGGGTCGACAAAAAGGATCAAATGTTGGCTGGGTACCCTATCGAACGAAAGAGGACAAAGGTGTGGTACAAGAAATTATTTAGGCGTCTTCTTAACTGCACTGTTCTTAATACTTATATACTTATTAAGCAGTCCCGGCTGCCTGGTTCTTATATATCCCACCGAGAATGCCGTCATAAGTTGGTTGTGTCCCTCCTAAACAAGCACCTAACCTTATCCCGCCCTCAATTTGTCCCTCCCACATCCATTTCCTGAACACCTACCCGAAGTTGGCCAAACCCGGGACAGGCCGCCGCCGACGTTTATGCGTTATCTGCAAAAAGCAGAGCACAACGTATTGCGTCGGCTGCGATAAGTGCGTCTGCATGACCCCATGCTTCCCCTCCTTGCACCAACCTTAGTATGTATGTTTATATATGTTTTTTCCCATATATATATAATATTAGTGTGTACGTTTATTATATTATATTAGCTCTGGAAGGGCTATATATATATATATATATAATATAATTTATATATATATGTATAACTATATATACATCCCAATACATTTCTTGCGTCCACCGACTTACTGCGTCCGATATACGGACGCAAGATTGTTTTCTTCACCATTCCATTGCTATAGGTAATGGCTACCTATAGTAAAAATTTCGGAGGGACGCAAATTCACCTCCAGAACGTCTGGACGAGTATAATGTAATTCACCGATAGTCCGATAGAGGCGCTGCATCGCTGTATATTTTTTGGGTGTATATTTTGGTACATTTAGCCAATAATATTGCGTCCACTCCCAAATGCGACGTTGCCATTTTGTGCAATGCATGTAGTTGGCAGTTGGTAAGGAACGCGACGTTGCCGCTCGGGTGCGTTGAGGCTACGAGACGAAACTTGCCGCGTGCGACGATCGTTTCATTCTGCTCGTGAACTTTGCGGACGCAACTGTAACAGACGTGACTAATCGATGAGTAGCATATGATTGTGATTAATATTATTATTTATTATCGTGATTAACCTACTGACACGATGAAGCGAAACTTGAGAGGACGTATGATAAATTTGGAGTTAGGTAAAGGTAAGTAGTAATTACCTATTATTTAATACCTAGTAGTAATTACCTAGTATTGTAGTGGTAGGCGTCTTTTTCAGGGGGCCGCCTGGGGCTGGGGCAGTACCCACACCTTTGCCAGTTATTCAACCGCCAAGAAGTAATGTGCAAACATTACTGTGTTCCGGTATGAAGGGCAATGTTACCAGCGAAATTACTGGGCATGACGAGATTCAACAACGCATATCTCAGGGTGACAGGCGCAGTGCAGTGCCGCGCAGAATTTTGTATTTTAAAACACTGGGCGGCACTGTGTCTGATATGGGCAATCATGATGCTTACCATCAGGCACCTGATTTGCTCGTCTTGTCACTCACTTACTTAATTGCATTTGGTATTTTTCAATTTTCAGATAGTCAGTAGGTAGGTATCATGCTGATTGAAAATTGAATATTTTGTATGGCATTACCAATCAATAAATTAATAAACTATCTGAGTGTTTAATTGACTATTTGACTTATGCAGCGTCTAGTAGCCACTTACAATACGAGTAGGTGATAAACCTAACCACTTCACACTACAATGCCTGGGACATATTTTCAGATATTTTCCTTCACATCACCATACACTTTTAAATTACAACGGTCAACGGGCTTGCGCCCCGACACAGCAGCAGCCCCACCATATTTTAGTATTAAGTATAGGTTTATAAAATATAGTGAATAATAATTACAACAATACAACACATAATTTTACATGTGCTTTCTTACTTTCCAGCACCGAAGAGACAAAACTTGAGGAGTAGCCGTCTGATTAATTTGGCGTTACATACACGTAAGTGTCTATCTGCATTTACCCTGTTAAATTAATGATACGAATTCAAAAATGACAGTGAAAAAATTTTATATACAACGTGTTAAGAAAAGGTGTAGTAATACTTAAGAGGTGCATCTGCCCGTCAAACTAAATAACTTGCAAAAGAAAGTAAGTATTGCGAAATTTGCAAAAAAAAAATTCACTTTCCCATATAAAATGGATCAGCTGATCGGGAAATTTGTATGGCCAGTCGAATTTTTTTTTGCGATTTTCGCAATTCTTTCTTTTGCATGTTATTTAGGTTAACGGGTAGATGAACCCCCTCAAGTATTACTACACTTTTTTCTAACACGTTGTATAATTTCATTGTTTATTTTGGCCTGAAAATTAATGTTTTCATCCAGAATTGTTTTACCAAATATAAGTATTATAGTTACTTTGACGTTATTTTAGTACTAGATGTTGCCTATTGTATAATTTTATTGTTTAATTTGGCCTGAAAATTTATGTTTTCATCCAGAATTGTTTTACCAAAAATTAGTATTAGTATTAATTATTATTAATTATTATTACCTTGGACAGTACAATCTTTTTTTGGAATAAATTTGTTGTGTTAAAATACATTTTTACTTGTTTTCTTCTACGTAACATTATGAATAATTATAGAAAATAAGTTTAATTCTATTAACTACTAATGTGCCGTTTCTCGAAATATTTCTCAGGTGGGAATATGGCAATGGGGGTGCAAAGCGTTTGTTCCAAAAAAATCGCACCAAAACGAGTTACATTTTATTCAAATTGTGACTTGTTTTGGTATGACCCGGACATATTCCCACCTCGGAATTTTAGCCAACGAGTCTAAGTATAACACACAATTAAGGGTGTGAATTTTTGGGGAATGGATGGATTTCAAAGAGCATTTCCCAACTATTCACTGTGAAAGTAGATGTGACACATAGAGATTTTTGAAGCAAAATTCTCAACCAGTCACTTTGTGAGTCGACACCTGTAAAGTAGAGCTGCAAAATCTGACGCAGCTGCCACGCACCTGTGAAGTAATGCTGCTAAATCTGACGCAGCTGCCAGGCACCTGTAAAGTAATGCTGCTATATCTCAAGTTTTTTTTTATCTCATTGAATGCCGAGACGAGCTGGTCCCATACCTGGTGTTAAGCGTTAAGGCCCCCTATAAAAGCAGTGTCACCTAGGACTTCGAATAACGCACGTCCTGCGCGGCACTGCACTGCGTTCAACACCCTGAGACACCAGTTGATAAGTCTTATTGCCTAGTAATTTCGCTGGACACATTATTTATTACCCTACGACCGGAACACAATTATAATAGTGCTTGCACATTACCATTTGATGGCCGAATAACAGGCAGTGGTTGCGGTACTTCCCCAGACGGCAAAAGAAACCAACAGCTACAGAATTTATCTATCTATCTATCACTGCGCCAGACGCGGCATACGAAAGGCTAGTGTAGATTTTACAAAATAGTAGTATAGATACATATGTATTAGAGGACGCGTAATTATTATTAAGTAATATTAGAGGTAACAAGAGCATCAGTATTTGTCAATGCACAAAGGTGACTAGTACCCACCTGTTTCTTATCCGTTTACTTAAGTATTTCAACATAATTTTTCAGAAACTCCACCATGATGACTCGTAGAGCTACTATTAAAGAGATGGAACAGCAACTGAGAACCACACTACAGGAACTGAAGACCTATAAGGATCTTAATGAGCAACTCCTCAGAGAGAGGGATGACAGTGAGGTTGAAGTTCAGCGGATCATCTGCATAAACAGCGACCTCAAGAATGAACTGGCTGAACTGGACATTAGATACCAAGATGTATTACATAAATGTGATCACCTACAGACCATTGTATTGTCATTTGATGAGTGTGGCTTGACCTATGTTAAGGCCTTAAGCCGTATTGGAGACCTCGAGCGTGAACTAGACACGGCTCAATTGACAATATTAGAGTTGCAATCAAAGTTAACCGCTCAACAAGTAGCCGACACTCAGTGCCTATACAATGAGTTAGTAGTTAGTAAAGTGGAGTGTTCTCAGCCCCTAGACATTATTGACCTCACTAGTGCGACTCCCTCAAAACCCATTCTCCACAGTCATAGAAAGACTAAAAAATATGTAAAAATCAAAAAACTTGGTCGGAGATGTCAAAAAAAACTCAAATGTAATAAGAAGTACTTTACAAAAAATGTCCAACTTATAAAAAGTAGACTTTTATCAGATCAACAACTCCAAAATTGTATAGAGGAGTTAGAAATAACAAGGAAATTGTATGATGATGACATACTGCAACTACGCTCTGAGCTTCTACACAGAGAACAAACACTGCAGGATATTTTCAACAGTTATACTGCCCTACAAACTCAGTTAGCAGAACATTATAATACTGCTATAGAACTGGCCCAGTTGGTTACAAGTAATGTAGATTGCATTAACTCAGAATTGCAAACAAAATAAACTGAGCCTCAGGTGAACTCACAATCACCATGTGCTGTTCCTGTGCGAGTGGCTCGGAGGGAGAAGCAATGTATTGCTGGACATAGTAGGACTAAGGTACTTGTTTTCTCAGACCAGATTGGTGTAGATTTTGGTTCTCTGTTGTGCAATGAGAGTAATCATATGATTTATAATCATTGCATGCCCGGTGCATCTTACTCACAAATATGTGATAAAATTAGGAGTAGTGCTCATACTATAGATAGTAATACGGTTATTGTCATTTTAATAGGACAAAGTATAGGTATAGACAAAAGGGAGGTTATTAATAACATAACCTCTCTCCTTGAAATAAATTGTTTTAAGATTATGCTGTGTGCCTTACCATATTCTTCATCGTTAACTTCAACTCAAAATAAACACACACATATGATAAACAATTTATTTCATAATTTGACATCTCGTCATAGTGACAAATTAATGTTTTTTGACATGAATAAGTTTATTAAAAACTTTCAACTGACTCCGGACAATATTATGTACTGTTCGAAGAAATGCATGTTGATGATTGCTACATTGGTAGCTTATAATATTAATTCAGTTATAGGTAATATAACGGTGTTTAATAATGACTCCACAGTGATTAGTATATGTACTAATAATAACACTGTGGAAAATAATTTAAACTAATTTCTAAGACAACAGAGAGTGGTACTTGTACATTATCTTTATTCTATCAAAATATAAACCGCTTCTCTGGCAAAATTAACGACATTGAATTACTTGTAGATAAATATAATTACGATATATTATGTTTCTGTGAAACTTGGTTAAAAAATGATAAAATGTCATTTAATGTTAATAATTTTCAGGTGGCCAGTAAGTTCAACAGAACATCTGCTGAAGGAGGTGGCTCGATTATACTTTTAAGAAAATCAATTAAATATTAAGAGCGAAATGACATTGTCAGCTGTTCTGTGGAACGAACTTGCGAGGTGGCTTGTGTAGAAGTGAAAAGGCACATAATCTTATGTGTATATAGGCCGCCGAACTCGAATCTCACTTCTTTTATGTCCTCTATGGAAATAATTCTAAACAAAATTTGTAAAAGTAATAAACATGTACTTGTATGCGGTGATTTTAACATTGATATTTTGTCAGATTCTCCAGATAAAACTAATTTGACTAGTTTATTTAAGTCCTTCGGTTTGAGTTACCTATTCTCTGAGCCCACAAGAGTAACAGTCACTTCATCGACCTGTATTGATAATATCTTTACCAATTTCGAAAGTAGGAAGTTATCAATAACAGGTGGAGTTAGGTCTGACCACAAGGGTCTCTCACTAGAATTTATATGTGAAAAATCAAAAGAAAAACCAACAATTGAACATAGGCCCCTAACAACATATAAACTCGAAAAGCTTAGGAATAATATAGAATCAAAACTCGTAAATGTCGCTGTCTCTGAGGATGACCCTAATTTCAACTATGAAAACATATTTTCTGTAATAAGTAAGGAGTTCAATGAGATATGTCCCAAAAAGAAATTACACACGAATGGGAAACTAGAATTTAGTGATTGGGCTACCAAGGGTATCAGGAAAAGTAGAGATAATATGTATGAGTTGTATAGGGATAAAGCCCATTATAATTCAGAATCATTTCATGAGTATGTTAAATGTTATTCAAAAATTTTTAAAGCTGTTTGCATCCAAGCAAAAGCCATAAATATTAGAGACAAAATTCGCAAATCAAGTAATAAAATTAAGGCGGTTTGGAAAACAATAAATGTAGAGACAGGTAAAGATAAATGTAGAGATTCTGAATATAAATTATTAATTAATAATGAACACATTACAAATGTTGAGGAAATCGCTAATATTTTTGTCGATTTCTTCTCTAACATAGCCCTGAACGCGACCAAGTCACTTGATTCATCCCCAGACTTGGCGGAGACTTTTCTTAAAGAAAACTTCCAACGCACTATACCTGAGTTTTCGTTTGAACACATCTCATTAATTGATATCAAAAAGACGTACAAGAGTTTAAATGTTAAAGCTACTGAAGATCTATGGGGTCTATCTGTAAAAATGCTAGATTCTATAATAAACACAATTGCTCCTTACTTAGCAGAATTATTTAACCTATGCATAGATAAAGGCACGTTTCCAGAACTAATGAAAATAAGTAAAATCACTCCTATCTTTAAATCGGGAAGTAAGACAGATCCCTCAAACTATAGGCCAATCTCTGTTTTGCCAGTATTAAGTAAAATCTTTGAGAAATTGATGCTAAACCAACTGCTGTCACATTTCAATAGAAATAGAATACTGCATTCAAACCAGTATGGTTTCACCAAATGCAGATCAACAACCGATGCGGGCTGTCATCTCATGACTCTTGTCTTGGAGGCTTGGGAGAGTTCACAGGATGCCATTGGAGTGTTTTGTGATCTTTCCAAAGCATTCGACTGTGTAGAACACTGCACGTTACTGCGCAAGTTAGAATTATATGGAATTCATGGGAATGCCCTCAACCTGGTGGAATCATACTTGTCTAGTAGGCAGCAGAAGGTTAGCGTCAATGGTATCACATCTGCTAGTTCTCCTTCAGGTTTAAGTTTGACACTTTGTAACAATTTTTAATTGGATTTGTTATAATATAATTTGACATTTTTTATTACCTAGATAATAAAATGTTACATAATCGTAACCAGTAGGTATAAATGTTTATTGAGACTTAATAACATAACTAATTATTAATATCTATATATTATTGTATGGTCAAGCCGAACATTGAACCTGCGTTTTGCTGCGGTTGCAAATCGCAATTCGCAATCAATCACATCAGCATTCACACTCGACTCATTTAACATATTAAACATTTACAATATCACATAATCTCAACAAATTACCTCTCTTTCAATTAACAACATCATCACAATATCACATAATCTCAACAAATTACCTCTCTTTCAATCAACAACATCATCAAATATCCATACATCTTTGTTTTTGGTCCTTCGAAAACTTCGACGCATCTGGAAAAGCGGGGACAAATCGCGAGTGACACGCAATAGTGACACGTGCAAGCGAGCAACCCGTCGACCAGTCTGAAATTTTGTTGGCAACCGCTATGGTCAAGGTGCAGGGAAAAGATGGCTCATACCATAATTTTAGAGTGTTAATCGATCAAGGTTCTCAAGTTTCATTGATAACAGAGATCGTTGCTCAAATTTTAGGGTTACCACGAAAACAATTTCACGGAGTAGTAGCCGGGATAGGCGACAAAGAAAGTACTTGCAAAGGAGTCATCACCCTTAAATGCTAGTCCTGGCAAAATGACTATCTTTTTGAAACAGATGACGTTATTATGAATACCCTGATAAAACATCTACCGGCACAAACATTCCTTAAGCCAGATTGGCCCATCTTAGATAACATCATATTGGCCGATCCAGAATTTAACATTAGACGTCCCTTCGACCTATTATTGAGCGCCGACATCTACGGTGAAATAATATTAGATGGTATTCGTAGAGCCGAAGCCAATCAGCCAATTGCACAACAAACACGCCTTAGGTTGGATTTTATGCGGCAACGTAACACAGTCGCTACACTGCAATGTCATCATAAATAACATTGAACAAATTCAAACTTCTGGAAAATATAAGACATAAGTGAACAAGATAACGTAACTTCTCAAGACCAGAAGGTAATCGAACTTTTCCGTGAGACAATCACTCGCCAATCCGATGGAAGATATAAGGTTCGACTTTCATTAAAAGCAGAAGTAGAAGAAAATATGGGTGAATCTAAGAGCAAAGCAGTGGCCCAATTTAAAAAATTACAAAGAAAATTTAGTTAACAAGAAAACATCACTAAAGAATATAGGTCATTCATTAACGAGTACTTAAAACTAGGTCATACGACAAAGGCCGTTGGCAACAAGACACCAGTTTTATTTACCTCACTACTGCGTCATACGCGCCGATTCATTGACTACGATATTACGAGTCGTTCTTAACGCGTCGGCAAAAACCACATCAGGGGCTAACCTGAATTATTTTTCTTCTGTTGATAGTCTTTACTCAGGAAAGCACTTTCTGCATCATTTTCAACCTGGGCCATGTCCATCAGTTTTGTTTTATAACATCAGTTGAAATTTTTATTCCAGAGTGTTCTATGTATAATCATCGGAGAATACTTCTCAGGGAGACCTGCCAGTAATAATGAACCTATCCATTCTTCGTAAATCTCGAAGCCGGTTCCTCTCATTTTCGGCGCCGTATCAATGAGGTGTGATACGTACGCGGTCATTGAATCACTATTTTCTTGACGAATCGAGATGTGACACCGTAATAAGCTGATTCTGCGCGTGAAACCTGAATTGTCAAAAAGCGACTTGAGTTTCTTTCATACACCGTTTACTGTATTTTCACATTTTATATGGTGCATACAGTAGTACATATAGTGTGGAATCAATGGTCATTATCAGCTTTGCCTTTGCTTTTTGTGATTCTGCGCTAGCGAGGCCATCACCGTCATCTTTGTCTTTATGAATGTCAACGCCCTCCAAAATGAGAAAATTTTCTGCTGCAAACGCTCACTCGTCGTAATTTTCACGACCCTTCAGTTTCGGAAAATTTTCTAAGTAACTGCCAGCCATTATTACTTATAATAACTTGAAAAACTTTCGAAAAATACTTCAAAAGCGAGACTGGGCCCTAACCTATAGCAAAACACGGAGTCATGATACATAGACCTACATTTATTCTAGTAAACATAGATACACTCAGTTTACGCACAGAGTATACAACAGAGTTGCATGTACTTATTATTGAGTTACATTTCGTTACTTAATATATTTAACAGTTTATCTCTGTGAGTTCACCGTGCAAAGTTATGGCAACCTTAGAACTACGATTTGGCAATCCTGAATTCAAGAATAATACAAGAAATTAAGAAATTGCCCCTATGTCACATGATCACATGGGTCATACATATAAAGAAAAAAACTTAGTGGAACCAGTGCGAGCGGTCGGACATGAAGAATTCATTTAGGGTATGAGCATTTTTTCACTTATTAATGAAACACAAATTAATGAATTTTTTAGGCGTTAATAAGTTAAGGACAACTCCATACCATCCACAAACGGCGCCCTAGAAAGATGGCACCGTAGCTTTAAAGCCGCGTTAATAGCTAGGTTAGATAATACCAAAGCATGGACAGATGAAATGCACACAGTGATGCTGGGACTGCGTACAGCACACAGAAGCGATACTGGCGTAAGTGCAGCTGAGCTAACTTTGGACAGGACGTTAAGACTGCCCGGAGAATTTTTTGAATCTTCAAATGGTAAGATAACGGATGGAGAGGAATACGTTGAACAATAACGTGACGTCATAAATAGCTTGAAGCCTTAAGTCTTTTGCTAATATGGTTCCAGAACCATTTTCGTGCATCCAGATCTAATAACATGCAAAAAGGCATTTGTTAGGAATGATTTGATAAAAAATCACTCCAACCGCCGTATAATGGACCATTTCCCGTAGTAAAACGTTTTGATAAGGGCAATATTATTCAACTTCCTGACAGACAGACGTTAATATCAATCGACCTTAACCTGCTTATTCTCTTGCATTCGAATCAACTGGTACAGACCCGGGTCAAAGTCAAGATAATGTTAATTTATGTAAAAACAAAAAGGTATTGAGAAATGTAAAGACACAGGTAACTACTAGTAGCATAGAAATGGTAAACAGACTCACGACGCGATCGGGTCGCGTTATCAAAACGCCAACTAGGTTCATAATGTAACAATAATTCATTATGATTAAAATAAGGTGTTTATTCAAAGTAGGTTAACAAAATGTATGCATTAGCATTCGCTACGTTTATCTAAAGAAACAAGTAATTATTTTCTTTATAGTTATTCAGTTAAATTCATTTCGTTACCAAATGATCACTATGGACAAGTTTCAAAGTAGAAAAAGCAAAGAAATTATAGTTGCCCAAAATGCCTCTGAAGGAGACATGGAGTTCAAAGAAAACATGTTCCTAGTAGGCAAAGTTGCCACAGCGTTGTTAATAGTCTTGGCGCTTATTATTGTATACCTACTGGATGCTGAAGAGATGCAACAGGCATACAAAAAAGTGGATACAGAGAGAGGCTAGCGTGACAAATGCGAATGTGGAAACTAGAACTGGGTCAAGTAACCCACAACAGGTCGAGTGACGTGTGTGCTAAATATTTGTTTTTGGTGACTGTATGTTTGTATTGTGTTTTGTGTATTTTTTTGTTATGTCGATCTTTTTATGTCTAAGGGTGTAACGTTGAAATGTTACCCTATTAAAATTTCAATAAAAAGAGTTAAACAAGATTCTATAATTATTATTAAAATTTAACTAAATAACATCACAAAAATAATATTCAACAATAACTACGAGGGCGGTCTGAAAAGTTTCCGACCTCAACGTGAAGATGGCAGCACTCGTCAATAAAAGTCAGGGAATGTAGTGTGCATCTTTTGACAGTAACACATCAAAGAGTCAGTCATTTTGGACGAGCAGTTTTTATTTGACAGTCTTTTGAGTGACCCGATGTGAGTATTTTTGTGAAAATGGAAAAATCGAGCATCGAGCAGTCATAAAATATTTGTTTTTGAAAGGGAATACGCCTACGCAAATCAAAGATGAGTTAGACTCTGTGTACGGGGACTCTTCACCGTCATTTATCACAGTGAAATTTTGGGCAGCTGCCCAATTCAGCTGAATTAAAACGTGGCCGTAAAGGAGTCTACACACCAAACCCGCCGACCCGCCGACACAGCCCGGCGGCTTGGTGTCGGCGACTTTGTTTCAAGAATCATGTCGGCGACTCGTACCCGCGCGTGCAAGTCGGCGGCATGGCCGGCGACTTGCGTACGCGCACGCTCAGTTGCCCGCCGACACTCCAGCGATAGTGACGTGCTTGTGTTTTTTTTGCGATTTTCTGCAATAATGGAATGGGACGAAGAAACCACTCTAAAGTTAATAAATTTGTATCATATAAAGGAATTATTATGGAATCCAAAACACTTGGATCACAAATGTAGACCTAAACGTTTTGATGCACTAAATGAGATGGCAAACGAATTAAATACAAATGTCACAGAAATAGAACGGAAGATAAAAAATTTGACGAGCCAATATCATAGAGAAAGAAAAAAGACGATTGAATCAAAAAAGTCTGGAACCAGCGCAGATTCTGTTCATGAGAGCAAGTGGTTTGCCTTTAAATCTTTGAATTTCTTGCTCAATAAAAATAAACCTACTGGAACAATCGATACGGTATGTAACATTTCAGTGATGTTGTATTATTTTATTTCTAACCTAATTATTAGAGCACACAAGAATAATATGTAAGCTTGGCCCGAGTGAAGAGAGGCGCGCGGTAAATAAAGACATAGGTACTTATTTTATCTGCCTTTGTTGTTGCGCTGCCGCTATTGTTATTGCACCGAAATATTTCTAAACAAATTATTTCTTGGAATGGCATGTGCACAGATATAATAGTCATTGCAAATGTATTTTTTAAAAACTAACAACTCTTTTCTCAACAATCTTATATATCTTATAAACCGAGAGATTCCGTACCATTTTCTTTTTTTTTTCTTTTTAGGTTGTTTTAGAAATATTATTATTAATTATTATTTACATTGATAATTAGTATTAGGTATGATTTATGACCATTGTCTTTTTTTTCATATATTCCGTGCGGTGTACCTACTCGCGGGTAAAAGCTAGTGTATAATACATTTCATAAGTAAACTGTTGGTGATTCAAATAAAATATTATTTCAGGAGATAACAGCAACTGACAATAATGCCCAACATGCGGACAATGATGCTCAACATGGGGAAAACGATTCACCTCAAACGTCAAACATCATTCCCCAAGCGAATAAACGTTATAAACCTAATCCAAGTAATGAGATGGTGTCGGAAGCATTAAATTTAATGAGAACAGTCAGTCAACGGACAAATCAAAAAATAAAAGATGAGGACGATTTGTTTGGCGAATATATTGCGACACAACTTAGAAAATTTGATAAAACAACAAAGGCAATAATAAAACATCGGATTAACAATATCTTTTTTGAAACCGAAACTGGATATCGTTCAGACATGTTCGAAGCTTCGCGGAAACCTTCAACTTCCCATAGTCATCCAGGATATTATACAGTATCTTCAATGGATCAATGTGATGTAAATTCCTACTACTCATCATCCAACTCTGCCGTAACAAACCCTGTTTCACCGCCTCTTGGTGAACCTTCAACATCTTCAATTGAACCTTCGTTACGTGTGTCGCTTCAAGAGAGTGGTGATATTGAGAACATATTATCATCTATTGAGTCAGATAAATAGATTTATTCCACAAATCCCCACCGTATGCACTCTGAGAATAACCCTATCACCTGATGCGAGATAACGTTATGTAGGCACAAGTATTTCGTCTTAATGTTGTTGTCATAGAATCGTCATAGTATACTCAAAATGCATAAAAACATCAGTGGGGATTTCGCGGTGGGGATTTATAGAATAACTCGGTAAATAAAACCACTTATAAATGAACAAAAACAAGTGATTTACGAACTTTTTAATACAAATTATAATAAAAATACAAGTACTAATACAAGTATGAGTTTCATTAAAACTTACGAGTTAGTCATTGATCATTCTGCCATGGTAATCTCCCGACATCGGAAAGAAAATATTGAACCAATTCTGTCCTTATAACCTCAGGAGATTGTGTCCTTGTAACCTCAAGGGACTGTGTATTGTCTTGTCTAGGCAAGTCAGCAAACAAATTATTTTCACGTGGTTCCCTGCGCCAATCTCCTGGATTGATTTCTCCCCTACTATTTTCAGTATCATATTCATTTTGTTGTATTATACCATGTCGTTTTACATAATTGTACAAATGAATACATGCCAATGTTACAATAGTAATTTTTTGTGGATTTAGCTGGATGGGTTTGTTAAATATCTTAAATTGTTTTGTTAACTGTCCAAATACGTTTTCAACTACTCTTCGACCTCGACACATGCGATAGTTGTACACTCTCTTGGGAGACCCTTTCGCATGATTACCATCATAAGGTTTTAAAATATTGGTTTGTAAAGGAAACGCATCGTCGCCCAAAAAAAAATAGGGTACTGGCATAATTCTTCCAGGTAGAGGTTTTTTATCTGGCAAATTTAAATCATTATTATATAACATTCTGCATAATGAAGAGTTAGCAAATACACCACCATCGGAAATGCGACCCTGGCACCCCACATTAGCGTATAAAAACTTATAATCTGCATCCACTAATGCAAACAGTACAATACTGAAATACATTTTATAATTAAAATAATCGCTTCCACTTCGTGCTGGACATTCAATTCTAATGTGCTTTCCATCCATAGATCCAACACAATTAGGTACATTCCATCTACTCAGATATCCATCTGCAACTTTTGTCCATTCGTTTGATGTTCGTGGAATCTGAAATCGGAAATGTGCTCGGTGATAGGATAGCCATTTGCCTACTTATATAGTAATTTTTCGGAGCATAGTTTTTCTGGAAGATTAAAGAAAGTTAAACGCCCATATATGTACATACCTTCACATAATCCGAAAGTCCATCTACGATAGCTTGGCACACTTCTGGAATAATGTAGGAAATAAGTTGAGGAGATACTTTAAAGGTGTCACAAAGACTGTTGAATGAATCTCCCGTAGTCAGGTATTTTAATGTTAATGATAATCTGTCCGTTGGTGAAATTGCACTTCTGTAATTTGTATTTTTTTTAACTATTGTGGGTCCAACAATGCTTAGTAAATATTCAAAGTCGGTAAACGTTAACGACATAAATGTCTTAAAATGTAAGGGTCTTTTTACAATCAAATCGTCTGTTCTTAAATCTTTTATTCTATCACTGTTACTGTAACGACTGCGACTCATTAAGCTTGGTCTAACCCAACACTGTCGTTTTCTCTTCAGGGACCCAGCTAAAATTATTCCACATGCTGCTATTATTAGATCAGCATCAGTATCCATGTTTATTGTAGGCTGCAATATTCGAGAAAAACAACACGTCACGTTCGTACACACTGCAATCACTAACTAAAAAAGTTGTACTGATTTCTTGCCGCCGACTAACTCACCGACACAGCCCCATGACACATGTTGGCGGGTTGGCGGGTTTGGGTCGCCGACACCAAGCCGCCGGGCTGCGTCGGCGGGTCGGCGGGTTTGGTGTGTAGACTCCTTAAGAGCTTGGGAGATGATGAACGTTCGGGACGTCCGAAAACTAATTACTGACGATAACATCGCAAAAGTTCACCAAATGGTGTTAGACGACCGCCGAATTAAAGTGAGAGAGATAGCAGAGGCAATGAAAACGTCAAAAGAACGTGTTTGTCACATATTAAATCAAGATCTAGGCATGAAAAAGCTGTCCGCGCGTTGGGTGCCGCGTTTGCTAACGTTAGACCAAAAACGTGTTCGAATGAACATTTCCAATGCTCTGTTGGCACTGTTTAGGCGCAATAAATCCGAGTTTTGACGCCGATTAATTACTGTAGATGAAACTTGGATACACCACTATACGCCTGAAACAAAAATACAGTGAAAACAGTGGACTGCAAAGGGGGAACCGGCTCCAAAAAAGCAAAATCTGTTTTTTCGGCTGGGAAAGTGATAGCGACTGTTTTTTGGGATAGTCTTGGAGTTATCCCAATCGATTATCTTCAAAAAGGGAAAACCATTGCAGGAGCATCTACGCATCATTACTTGACAAGCTGAAGGCAGAAATTGCGGATAAACGGCCACTGTTTCACCAAGACAACGCCCCATCTCACACCAATCCATGAATTACGGTTTGAACTGCTTGACCATCCCCCTTATTGACAGCCAAGTTGGCTCTGATGGTAGTAACTCTGCTTTCTGTGCCGCAGGTTCCGGGTTCAATCCCCGGCCAGGTCAAATATTTGTGTGCATTAACATGTCTGTTTGATCTGTGTCTGGGTGTTATAAGCTCAACTCAACTCAAACTCAAAACAGTTTTATTCAAATAGGTCATAATCTGACACTTTTGTACGTCAATGAAGATAAACAGTACTGAGTCTACCGTGCGTTCGGAAAGATACCTCTACAAGAAGAACGCACAAGCAACTTGTAGGGCTTAATTTTTTCAACAGATAGTTTCACAATATTTGGTTTGCTTACATTCGTTTTCTTTGAAGGTGCCGCGAGGCGGCTATGCAGAAGTTTCCAAGCATCTTTGTCCTCTATAAGTATGTATATCAGTCATCCGGTTACCGCTCCTAGCCTAGTTTGGGACCAGATGACCGTGTGTGGAAGTTGTCCCATATTTATTATTATTATTATTCACCAGATCTAGCCCCAAGCGACTTCTTTCTGTTCCCTCAACTAAAAACTGCGCTCGGAGGACAAAGATTTTTGTCAAATGAGGAGGTAATCACAGAAGCACATATGAAAGCAATGACACCTCCTAATATATGCAGTGGTTTCGCAGCAACTGGAATATTCCCTTAAAATCGTAATATTTTTACTGACGTTAATTTCGCTCCGTCAGTAATCACAGATCGGCCAATAAACGAAGAATAATGGACTACAGAATCCATCAACTATAGGGAGATCTCCAACACCATCAATGCTCCATGGAGTTCCTGAAGATACTCGTCTATTGCAAGAATATAGGGAAGAACGGAACTCAGTGATGTTACCGAAAATGATGATCTCGAACCTCCATATACTCCCCCGCCGCCAGAAGCGTCCTTCACACCAGGAAACAGTAAAACCTCAAAAGTAAAATACTCACCCAAAGAAAAAAGCCAAGCTCCTTGTAAAGAAAAAAGTCTTACAAAGTGACGACTCGAATGATTATGCCGATAGGATAAGTCAAAACAGGTTCAAAAATGAGAAATGACGTTCGAGAAGATGGCAGAAGAACTGCCCAAGCCGCGCTCTCGGCATCGGTGCCGCGGCCACTGGCGTCGACGTAGCGGCGGCTATTTCATACATCATTAGTAAACACGAAGAAAACCTTGGTGGTTGAACCAAAAACGGTTTATTGCCTCTAGTCAATCGTGTGCCAAACTCAAACATGTCCACTGAAAAGGAATTGAAAAAGAGGGGAAGAGGTAGTTTTGAGGAAGGAACGGCTATTATAAAGTTAGGATTGATTTCGTGGTTTTGACAACAAAAATGTAAATGTCCTGTAGCATATGTGGGCAGTGAACCAAAAACAACAAAACGGCATTATTTTCGGCAAAAAAAGCAATACAAGGATGTAATTTCACCACAAGCCTACAATCAACATATATAAAAACATAACATACATTCACGCCTTTTCCCGAAGGGGTAGGCAGAGGTGTACCCAGGACTCAGTCCCATAGTAGATACACCCACATTTCGCCAGTATGTTATTGGTCCCATGTAATAGGGGGCGAGCCTATTGCCATATACCGGGCACAGTTCCAGACTCCAGGCAGTTATTGAGATAATTCCTAATGGAAAAATCCAATATTTAGCACTATGCCTGACCTGGGGATCGAACCCGGGACCTCTTGATTGGCAGTCGAGCATGCGCCCACTACGCCACCGAGGCGTATATATAATCAACATATATCATATATATTAAGTCTACAATCAACATATGGGTGGGGTGGGGTTCCACATGGCTTTCCAAAATCAAAGCTTTCGATCCTTGGAAGGTACTTCAAAATTTAATTCGAAAAATTTTGACAAGAAGTTTAGCTGTGGGAAAACTAAGTGCGAAGCTATTGCAACGAATGTCATAGAATGTCACCGAACTTAATGATGTTACATTTACCTTTTTATTCGGACGCTTCGAACCAAAGAATAATAGCTGTTACTACGTAAAGAAGCGACACTCACCTCCCCCCGCCATTTTGTCGTCGCCTGTGACCGAGAAGTATACGAAGAGTATCGCTGTGCTTACGTCACACGGTTGTCAGTCCTTGCTGCGTGCGCGTGTGGTGAAATTATATTTACTTATGTAAATAAAGTTACATTGTATACCTCATTCCGAGTAACTTTGGACCAGCGGTGGAACATTGGACCACACCCTGAGTAAACACTTTTATTTATTTTTAAGCTGTATCCGAACTTGTTTTGATAAAATTTATGTATCCGAACATAAAGTATAGATTCCATAGACAATAAAAACGGGATTTGGCAAGCAAACAATCAAACCTTTCAAAACAAACAGCTGATCTTTACTCGCCGCGCAGACAGCAAAAAGATATTAGCTGAGTTCAATTAACATTAATTCCAGTTTTTGATCTAAAAATCGGTAAGTTTTTTGCATTTTAATGTCATTTTATGATTGTTTTTTCTTTATAGCTGTCCCACGCTTAGTAATTGCATAATATACCAACAAAAATGTTGAAGTCAAAATTTCAAGGAATTGGGGCAACATTGGACCGGTCTAATGTTACCCTCATTTTTTTACAACTTAAATAAATTCGGGGTAACTTTGGACAATGACTTACATACGTAGTATATTAATTATTTGCAGAAATATTATGCCTCGAAAGAAAAGCATAAAAGAGCCCGGTGTGCGAAAATATGGCACCATATCAAATTACACACAGGAGATGTTGGAAGAAGCCATGCATAAAATCAAATCAGGTGCATTAAGTCAAAGAAAAGCATGCAAAATTTATAAAATACCTAAAAGCACAATCAATCTTAAACTGAAAAATAAACACAACAAATCTGTGGGACGTCCTACATGTTTAATGATGGAAGAAGAGATAATTTTTAGAGACCACTTGCTTGCACTCAGTGATATGGGGATTCCAATTGGTCTACAAGATTTCAGAGATGTCGTTAAAAGTTACTTAGATAACATAGGAAAAACAGTGCCTGTGTTTAAAGATAACAGTCCAGGGTATGAGTGGGCAAAACTTTATATAGAGAGGCATCCTGCTATAAAAGAAAAAATTGCTCATAAGATCTCCAGGAAACAAGCACAAGTAAATGAAGACATGGTGAACGAATTCTTCGACAGGCTAGAAAAAGAGATTGAAGGCGTAAGCCCTGACAATATAATATATAATATGGACGAAAGTGGATTCCACGATGACCCTGGAAAAAAAAACTTTTATTCAGACGTTCCACTCGCCACCCGGAACAGGTGAAAAATTCCAGTAAGTCATGTTTTACAATAGTGTTTGCTGGAAATGCTCTTGGAGACATGATTCCTCCATTTTTCATATTCAAAGGGAAACATTGTTGGTCCGACTGGCTTTTTAATGCCCCAAAATCTTCAAAAATGGCTGTGTCAAAGTCCGGTTGGATAGATTCAAATATCTTCGAAGAATGGCTTGAAAACCATTTCGTGCCAATTGTGGACCAAAAGGAAGGTAAGAAAGTTCTTATATGTGACAATTTAAGTTTTTTTTTTTTTTTTTTTATGCGATGAGCGGCAAACAAGCGGACGGCCTGCCTGATGGAAAGCAGTTACCGTCGCCTATTGACACCTGCAACACCAGGAGTGTTGTCGGTGTGTTGCCGACCTTTAAAGAGTTTATAAATACCCTTTTTAAAGGAGGTCAAATTGTATGTCTGTGGAAATACCCATGGAGGAAGGTCGTTCCACATTTTGCAGGTTCGCGGTAAGAAGGAGCGCGAAAAGCGTGATGTGTGGGAACTCCAGGCCTGCAAAATGTGAGGATGGGCTTTATCACGGTGACGGGATGAGCGGTGATAAAATAGCGATGCCGGCAACAGATCAAACAACTCCTCAGAACATTCCCCATTATATATGCGGTAAAAGATGCACAGTGACCCAATGTCTCTGCGAAGGCAAAGTGGGTCGAGACGACTGGAGAGCTTGGAATCGTCGATAATTCTAGCGGCTCTTCGCTGTAAGGAGTCTAAAGGCTGTAACTGGTACTTAGGTGCACCGTTCCATAGGTGAGAGCAATACTCCACGTGGGGTCTGACCTGTGCTTTGTAAAGTAAAAGTCGTTGACGGGACGTGAAGTATTGCTTTGATCTATTCAGCACACCAAGCTTTTTTGAGGCTAATTTGGACTTTGCCTCTAGGTGACTCCGAAACTGGACCTCGCTAGAAATTTCGACACCCAAAATTCCAAGGCTCTTCGAAGATTCAAGAGGAATGCCCTGAAAATGCGGTGACACGGCAAAGGGTGACTTTTTTGCCGTAAATACGCAAACTTGTGTCTTGGAGGCGTTAAAACGAACTAGGTTGCGATTTCCCCACTCAGATAATTGCTCAAGGGAATCCTCAATCCTAGACACAAGACTGTTTCTATTTTCCTCCACCTCTGCGGGAGGGGCACCGACACGACCAGTATATAGTGTGTCACCCGTGCTATCATCCGCATAGCAATGAATGTTGCTGATTTTCAGCATATCATTTATATGCAGAATCAATAACGTGGGCGACAGCACCGAACCCTGTGGAACACCAGCATTGATCGGCATAGCATCAGAACAAGAGCCATCAACTACTGCTTTGATACTACGTCCACCAAGAAAACTGGCGATCCATGTACAGAGCCCCTCGGAAAGGCCGTAAGTGCACACATAAGTGTCAAAGCTCTAAAGATCTGTGACGAGCACAACATCAAGTTTATTTGTCTTATTCCCAACTCTACACATCTCCTACAACCATTAGATGTAGGATACTTTTCGTCTTTAAAGTCAGCTTGGCGAACAGTGCTCAACAAATGGCGTCAAACACAACGAGGCAGAAAAGCTGGAGCACTACCTAAAAATGTATTTTGCCAGCTTGTAAATTCAGCGCTACAAATAAATGAATCCACAGCAGGAATTAATATGATAGCAGGATTCAGAAAATGTGGTATTTTCCCAACCTCACGTATTGAAGTCCTACGAGTATTACCTTCGTATGCAACTTTTACAAGAAATTAGAGCGTCTGATTTAAATATAAAAACAACTAAGAAATTCCAATTGCCTGTACAAGCAGGAAAGTCAATTTCTGCTGAAGAAGTGGAGAACTTTTACAAAAATAGACAGGAAGAGCAGGAAAAGAAAAAGGAGAAACAAAAAGGAAGGCCATAATGATCTAAAAATAAAACGACGACGAAGAAATCAGAAGCAATGGTTGAAATAGGTAGACAGATAGCTGCTCAGACAACATCAAATAATCACGAGTCAGATGAAGAGTCACAAACCGAATCTTTTGAATTGATCGTAACAACAGCTCAAGTAAACGATGAGCCAAAAAACCTAGAGGCGCCGAAAAACCTATATTCCGAACTGGACAAAATTGAAGAATGGGTACCAATCCCCGAAAATGAAATAGAAGTGATAGATGACTGCATTGCTGATTTTGCCCAAGAGGAACCACAGAATAGAGAAAAATTTGAATCTATGACCGATAAAAAAGAGCAACAAACTTATAAAATACAACAGATTAAACGAAAAAAATCATCTGAAAGTAACATAATATATAGAACAAAATAACGCAAATTCGATGAAAATTACACCAATACAAAAGATAATGACATAGAGCAACGGAACGACAATTATGTGCCAGTCCACGATATTAAGGAAAAAGTGATTAGTAAATGTATCCCTAATGCCGCCAATGAGACTGAGTTACATAAAGGGATTTTCTATGAAACAATCCGCGGAGAATACATTGTTCATCAAGGAAGGAGGGGGTCGTGAGCCCAGGCACCGAGACAGGGACGCCAAAGCAGACTAGACAAATATCAGCCCGGAAGCGGCAACAACTGTCAGGAGCTGCTGCATCATTGGCTAGGCGCATTAGCTCAGACAAGGCCGCCTACACTAGGGTGCGAAACTTCTTAGCTAGCGCTGAACGCAACGAGCGTTTCTGTGCTGCAGTATGCTCGCAATTGGTGAGTAGATTGACTGTCGCGACGTTACGAAACTCCGGGGCAACGAAGGAGGAGACACAGGCACTGTTGTGCAGTATAAAGGCTTGGGTGCCCGAAGAGGAACTTATAGTTTTTTTTACGTCTAGTTTTAAATTTTAGTTTTTAATGTTTACATTTAAGTTAGGTAGTTTAATTTTTTCTTGTTATTTATTTAAATTAATTTTATTTAATAAATAATTTAGATTTAGTTCATAAAGACACTGGACGACTCGTCAAACTTCAAGAACAAGAACAGTTTAAAGTAAACAAATTTTGCGTATTTCAAGACGAAGTTAGTTTATTTCCAGGGCGTATCACGAAAATGTGCCAGTCACCATATGAAATATGGGTGAGCTGCATGAATAAAAGGTTTGAAGGAGGATGGACATTTTCAGCAAAACCGGATATAACTAAAATTACAAATTCAAAGATGTTAAAAAAAGCGATTGCAGATAAAAACATCACTCGACGCGGAAACGTCTTTTACATTCAAGATGACTTTTTGTTTCTAGAATGGGGAGAGTAAATTGCTGATTTTATAGTACAAGACTAAGATCCCAGATGCCACTTGTTTTCTGACGAAGAAATTGTGTACGATTGAGTGGTATTGGTGTGTACTGGGAACACAGGCCTACCCGCTAGCTTGCTTGGACGGCCAATTTTCGGATATCAGGTAGTCAAGGTTCTTAGTGAAAGAGAAATCATATTTAAGCGGAGAAATAGGGCTATAGGGTTTCAGTTCGTGGTCAGAAGAGTTAGTGTAGGTAGACATCTCTCCAGGAATAACATACATAACATACATTCACGCCTTTTTCCCGAAGGGGTAGGCAGAGGTGTACCCAGGACTTAGTCCCATAGTAGATACACCCACATTTCGCCAGTATGTTATTGGTCCCATGTAATAGGGGGCGAGCCTATTGCCATATACCGGGCACAGTTCCAGACTCCAGGCAGCTATTGAGATAATTCCTAATGGAAAAATCCAATATTTAGCACTATGCCTGACCTGGGGATCGAACCCGGGACCTCTTGATTGGCAGTCGAGCATCCGCCCACTACGCCACCGAGGCAGTCAGGAATATTGGTGATTTTACACGTGAGTGCTTTTAGTTTTATGTTGGCTAATTATTACTTGTCCATTATAATTATGTATTATTGTGTGTTAACATTCCTGTGTAATATCGATCAAGCGACGTGTTGTCGAATGGTTAAGCATTAAATAGTTAAAACAGCATACTTATTGCACCTGGTTTTATTTTGAGTTCAGTCTCCAACGGAGTTAACCATGAACTAGCGTAGAGTAAGATTATACTAGTGAGGTACTTTCACCCTACAATCGTTATCTTGCTGGACAATACCAGTCTCTCCCTCATAGTTGGCTTGAGGCTGGGCGCAAAGACCGTCCAGCTGCACCGATACAGGTGTGAGTAGGCGATTGTGGACGAGCTTGGGCACCACGGCCTGTCTTGTAAACCGAGCGCGGGTCGCATCCTTCACCACGCCTAGCTCAACGATGTGCTCTGAGGAGCTGGGATGTGACCTGCGTTGACACTCTTGTCTTGTTCCGTTGCGGAAACCGAATCTGAAAAATCCTGCAAGTACCAATATCTACAGGGGGGAATATAGGTTCGTACCCGGTTGGTTTCGAAACGGTGAGTCCTGGGTGCCCGAAGCCAAAGGCTTCTTAAGACTTGTCGGCGCGTCTCGTCGAAGCCTGTGGTGATCGTAACCAGCCTCACCATTCATCGTGGTAATGCTGAAAAATCCAATAATTCCAGAATCATAATATTTATTCGAAATAAAAATAAAGAAAAAAAGTACGAGATTTGGTTAAATCTTTTAAAAAGTCACACTAAAAAACGACTTGTTGCAAAAATACTCTACAGAAGAGTATGGAACGAAGCTTGTCCGATAATCAGAAAATCGACCGATCAGTTTTAAAATTAAAATCGTGTGTTTTAAAAGCATAACTAGATTTAAAATCAAATATAAATTTAACAGAAAAAGAAATTCAAGACCTGCATGACCTTCAGCATGGTTTAGATGTTAAAAAAACTACAGTTATGTGTTTGAGTCGCCGGGATTCAAATTAATTGAGGGCAAATGCTGTTCTTATGTTCATGTAAATAAACTTGATTGTCAATCGAACGAATTCAGTGAAAAGCTTGCTACTTCCCTAAGAAAAAGACTAAAAAAGAGAGGAACGGTATCTGGTATTTTGCATAATTTGCATAACAATGAAGAATTTTACGAAACCATAGCAACAGCCACCTTCACGAAGCCGACTGCAGATTACTTAGTCTGGTCATAAACACTGTTACAATTAAAATATAAATTTAAGGACAATCAACAAATTAGAGTTTTAAAACTTTTTGTAAAGCTACTGGTTCTTTTTTTTCGAATGTGTATTGGTAATAAGCATACAGATATACGTCCGACGCACCGCGGCTGTCAACCTGCATTTGACAGTCAGTTCTTCGCTACTCTTGCGACACACGCCACGTCTTCATACGGTTATATCCTCTGCCGATTTTGAGGATCGCCGCTTTAATTGCCGAATATTGCTGCGCGCGCGCAATTGTTTTCTCCTACACAAACTGTGCCTATATCTACTATTTGTGAACCGTGAAGCTGAAGACATTTTTTTTTTTGATGCACTGTGAAGTGACCGGCAAGCATTTCGTGGACACTTCAGGATTTGGATTTTCTGCCGAAGGCGCTACTGCGGTACGTAGACCCAACCCAATACCTCATTCGAAATCTCTAGTTACCACTCTCCGGCTAACAGGGGTTACTCTCTTACCATCCGCCGCATCCGCGGAATAATATTTGAGAAACAATCAGAACCAGCCCCGCTGTGAGGGAAATATTTCTAGTAATTTACGTATTATTTAGTTATTTTCCACCAGCTACTAGAACATTTCGGATCGAATGACATTCACCATACAGCAAAAAACAAACAGCAATAACTTTATAGATAATGAAAAAACTTACGAGGAAAGCATGGTAATCATAAAAATCACATTAAGTAAGAGCTATTGTAATGTTTGGTTTCCTGGACTGCCTCGGTGGCGTAGAGGGCGCATGCTCGACTGCCAATCAAGAGGTCCCGGGTTCGATCCCCTGGTCAGGCAAAGTGTTAAATATTGGATTTTTCCATTAGGAATTATCTCAATAACTGCCTGGAGTCTGGAACTGTGCCCGGTAGATGGCAATAGGCTCGCCCCCTATTACATGGGACCAATAACATACTGGCGAAATGTGGGTGTATCTACTATAGGACTGAGTCTTGGGTACACCTCTGCCTACCCCTTCGGGAAGGGGGCGTGAATGTATGTTATGTTATGTTATTGTAATGTTATTTCCTGGAAAAAGAAAGGTACAACAATACAACAAAAGAAGAAGAAATCATAAGTAGCGAGCAAAGTAGATGCACTACAGTGAATGTGGAGATAGCTACAGAGCTCTTTAGCAATAACCTGTTGTACTTCAACCAGTACAACAAGATAGAGTAAGATTAGTTGCCAGGTTACTTAGACTCAGCCCTAGAGTTAGAAAAACATATGATATAAGTTCTAATTTCATATCATAAATCTGACATTATAAATCTTTCAAGGAAACCAAACATGCAGAAGAAACTCTAACAAAGTTAATACGAAGAGAAAAGAAACCTGTCGTCCTAATATAATCAGAAGGAGTAAGTTTTGTGAGTTTTATTCAAAACCAAGGTGATAATTGAACCCACAAAAAGTAGTTATTAACAACATTTTACTCAAAGGAATACATAGATGGGGTAAAGACAATCAGACCTTTAATAGCGATTTTAAAGAAATACTTTTACAGAATACGATCCATTCGAAAGTCGGTTGGATCGTATGCCTCTGATCCGATCTTATCGGCGTTATGTCAAGACACTACTTCCGTATTAAAATATTTGGCCAGCGTTAAAAACATCTAGTATTCTATCAAATCAGGGTGATGGAGATAGCGTAGACCCAGTCATTAAATTTTTTACTTGTGGGAAAAGTGGCCATAAGTCCAAAGTGTGTCGTGACACACCACAGAGGAAAAACAATGAAAAATACAAATTTTGTGAACGGATTGGACATACGGAGTTAGAGTGCTAAAAAAAGAAAAACCAGAACAGGCATTGCACTTTTTGTGATATGAAGGAACACATGAAGGAAGGATGTAGAAATCAATACTGTTATTATGTTGCTGTCATGGAGAAAATAATAAAGGAAACTACGTCATTCGTTTTTATAAAACTTGTGTGACAAAAAAGAGACCATCAGTTGTGCGTGGTAGCGCATAGCGAGTGCACGTTTCGTTATCAACCTATCGCTGCCGCATAAACAGCTTTCATAGATTGCATTAAAGCGCATCGGTCTACCATTTGTGTAGGCATGGCTGATGTCAATCCGGAATTGACATGCCTCCCCAGCAGTGGGGGGAGTGACAATATGAGTGTGAAGAGTAATGTAATGTGAACCATAAATAAATTTAAAAAAACCGCAACCACCGCCCCTGCAGTAATGCTCGGACGAATACCGATCAAAAATTTGTTAGAACAGAAGTTAAAAAAAGATTCAGTTAATGAGAAGCTCATTTTAAAACTACGCGAAATATATCCTCAAAGTAAAAAAGAAAATTAACATTCAATAATAATATTCATAATTTTGATTCAGTTTATTTCTGTGTATTTAATTCAAGTTGCAGAAATCTAAAGCAATAATACTTTAGCTATTTTGACTAAAATTTGAGTCAGTTAACAATTTTTTTATTCAGAAATTTTATATAAAACTGGTAAAAAGTGATCCATATATTATATAGACGACTTTCACAACAATGCATTGTAATTTTTACATGTCGGTTAGACACCAAAACGATTAAAAAATATAAAATATAAAACCTCTAACAGCAAAATTTACATAACAGTTGGTGGTTTGAGTGCAATTAATCAAAATCTCGCTAGCTGACCTATTAAATCTTAATTGAAATGATCTCTCATGTTATGCATTAAAACCCATAAAAATGCAGTATTTTAACTGTAAAATCACGTATTTTAACCAAGAAGTCAATCAAACGACTCGTAACACTTACTCGTTTCTTAACCTGTATTAATAAAAAAAAACCTCAGAAAATCTTGTTTTTTCTCAGGTCCAATACAACCACAGCTGCCGCACTCTTTGCTGAAGATGACGAGCAAACAGAACTACAGCAACAAGGATTTATCGTCAAAAGGAAAAAGTCACAAACCTCTATAAGCAGTCGCAGCAAGAAGCCGAAGACTGCAGCATGGACGCACCCTCAACCACCAGCTGAAAACGTAGACAGTGGGGAAGATGAGGTAGGGGAAGATGAGAACACTATTCTCAAATGCGCTGCCACCGCCAATGCCATTACTGGATTCCAAAAGTAAACAAACCATACAATCTTATTTGACAGAAAAATTCCAAAATGGCAACTACACGCGACAGCGAAAGCCTGAAAAGTCCGGCTGTCCACCTGGTCGAGATCCGAGTATATAATACTGAGGAGATATAAAATGTAGACCCCCAGAACTGGTGGAAGCTTGCCCAGCTTACAATAAAAAATAGGACAGATTGACGCACTAAAGCATGGCGCACACTGTCAAAATTAGTCGCTGAAACTCGAAATCAGTTCAGCGACAGTCCTCCTACCTTTATAAATCCCTATTAATTCGTTATACTCTATAAAGAGTATATAAGAGTATTAAAATGAATAACAAACTAAGGTATAAACCTTAGTTTGTTATTTATTTTAATGGCTTTTAATTTTAGTATATATATTATGACGTAATGTGTATTTTTTTAAGTACCAGTTGAATAACCGCTATATTAATATAGTAAATTATGGACAGACTTATGAACATTTGAAAATGAATGTAGACAAAAAGCTAAAAAAAATTAAGTCTTCCCAAAAATGAGACCAGATCGCGTATCACTAGAAGCCAAAAACAGGATACGTTGATTTGTTCGTTTGGTGCACAATATATGCGTATTTATAGAGAAAATCAACGTTACCTCGCGAAATATGAGATAAGTGGCCAAGTTGTTGATTGATTTAAAGAAACTCAAAGCATCTATCAAAAATGTTACGGATTACTTGAAGCCTCAAAATTATGACTGAAGTTACTGCGGCTAAAACAATAGCCGGTTATGATGATAAAACAGATAGACACGATGCTCCTAGATATGCAATTAATATTAGCACAAGGTTAAAAAAATGCTGCGATATTGCAATTATGCTAGCATTAAAATCTGGCTGCTGCTTTTACAAACAGCTCTAAAAGAAGCCAATTTTAAGACCCTAATTCAGGTCATTGAGGCAAACTAGAAATTTGTTGGGATGGAGACGGGCTCCATTAATCTAACCCGCACCTATCGATACTTTTCCAAATGAATGGTTACAATTCAAAATAAGCTAATAGCGCTCAGATGTTAGGAAAGCTACAACTCGCCACACAGTGTTGGGCGTAGCATTAGGAGGTACCATCCTCTACATTGCGATCAAGTCCGAGGATATTAAGTTCAATGCGTAAAACGACCTGTAAAGAAAAGCTAGCGGAGCCGTGCTCGAAGCAGAACCTTGCAGTATTTCGGTCCCGAGAGGCTTGCTACAATTAGCATGATCGCGTGAAGCAAAATAAAGAAGAACACGTCTCTAGGGAAGCACGATTCAAATAAACAAAACCATAACACGATTCAAATAAACTGCCGTCTGTGGTATGATAACTATTTATTGCCTAGCTGCCGGAGTCACAATAATACAGTGAGTTGCAGCCACATCCTGTGAGTACATTAACCATTTCTATACTGCTACACTGCAGAACATCCACATAAACACCAATGATATTCGTTGGTGAGATTTGATAACATTATATGAATGATTAAACCTCTGGTAGAAAATCAAACATTGGTAACAAGAGGATAGGAACAAATAAAATGGCTAAAAGCCTCTGGTAGAAAATCAAACATTGGTAACAAGAGGATAGGAACAAATAAAATGGCTAAAAGGAACTGTAACGCTATAGAAATGGGTAATCGTAAACGTCGTAGTCTTACCATATTGCACGAAAAATATTTTTATAGATCGCCAAGCTTCTGCGAACTTCATTCAAAACTATGTGCTTTAAGTAATGTTATGTATTTGAAACATTTTTATGACAATACGAAGTAATTTTTTTTATGTATAAATCGCTATATTACAACTTTTTTGTTCATTAAATTATATGATAAAATTATGTAACATATACGTGATATGATGTGCTGTATTATGCACTTATTTACATAGCAGCTTAATATTATATTTATCTTATAAATTAATTATTTAAATTATTATCTTATAAAATCAAACACAAATTTTGGAGCAGCTGAATACTATTAACAAGGACCAAAACACCCTATTGCAGAAAATTGCTTTATTTTCTGTAAGATGCAGTATTACAAATAAAATATAGGGACTCGCACGTTACTGAATTAAAAGAAATTAAAAACACGTCCAATTACATGGATTTTGCTTTGAAACAGTTGCAAATCTCATTCAAGGTCACTCCTCAGCACCTGGATGGCATCCAGGTGCTGGGTGAATGTTAAGAAGTTAGAATCTGTTTAACTCCAAGCCCATTTCAAAAATTCTGTCGTTGCGCTCTGATATCAACAAAATACATATACCCGTATCGGTACGCGTACGAGCTAGACGTGTTTTGCGCAGATAAATTTTATTGCACCTACGCATCGAGGCGACTATTGTTCGAGTGAGTGATTAGCCCGGTGCGGGTCGCGTACCGCCCGGGTGCATTCTTATTATGAATTTAATAATGAGCAATTATAGTGGATCTTGTGAAATGGTAATTGAAGAGGAGATAGCAGAACAGAGTGTACAAAAAAATGAAGAGATGGAAGTGAATACTGAGAGATCATTTAAGAGGAATTGGATGGGGAAGAATATTGGGAAGTTGTGAAAGGAAAGGATAAAAAACCACGTCAGGGAGAAGATAAAACAACTGCTGAGAAGAAGGATACTATCAAAAATGTTATATATTATAGTCTTTACTATAATGTTATATATTCTTTACTAGATATCTAGCTTATCTAGTAAAGAGCCCCTACCTAGCAGAGAAAGATAGAACATGGAACCCTTGTGCGTCAGTGTGCCTATGTTTTAAAGGAGGTTTTTTACCTATATATGTACAACTGTATGATGTGAAGATTGTGGTATAAGCCTATGTATTCCCAGTCAACCAATTTTTTGTTTGTTGGAAACTAGGACGAGGAAAACAAGTGTATATATATAATAACAATCTTAATCCAGAATACAATAATCGCTACAAACGATTGTCAATCATAACAAGCATTGTAAATTTAATTACTGATACAACAGGAAAACTATGCTTTGTGGCAGACGAACGAAATAAAATCAATCAACAGCCTCAGAGTCAGAGACCTCTTGAAAAACGAGAGGTGAGTATAGGCTTGCCAGATGGTCGGGATTCGCCGGAATAATCCCAACTTTTCATATGATATCCCGACTCCCGACAAAATACAAAATATCCCGACTTTTTATACACTTTTAGTTTTATATTCGTGTATCTGCGCACAAATAACGCGCCCGTGTTTGTGCGCGCGGATACGCAAGCAGGGACGTGTCCAACTACAAAATCTGGGCACAGTTTTTTAAAGATGTGATAAAAATGACATAACAAATATAAAAAAATTAAGGAATTTGTTTTGTCCATTCCTTTAAGCAATGCTTACTGTGAGAGTCTTTAACCTACTTAATAGCTTGCATTCGAAAGAACGAAATCGCATGACATTCGACCTAATTAAATCCGAGCTAGTTATCCAATTAAATTTTGATCTTAATTGCTTAAATTTTAAATCATTTTTAGGCAAACCAAAAGGAACGAAATTAATAGTCTGTGAAATCAAACTCTAAGTCTATTTGGCAATATAAAAATAATGAGTATTCAGTTCTAAAGTAAAAAAATAAAATGTTAATTAGTTTTTGATTTATCCCAATAAAAACAAATTTTGAAAATTTATCCAGAGATTCAATTTTCTGATCTGGCAACCGTAGTTGAGTATGTAAATTTTCCCCAGCACCCGAATTCTTGAAATCTTTATATGGGCTAATAGATATCCTATTGCGCTGCTCTTTTCAAGCCAGTCTGTTTTCGACATTCGTAGTGAACATTGTTGTGTAGTGTTGAGTTGTGCTTCCACCATGTCTTCTAACGACGTTGAACAAGAACTTTCTGCAATGTTTGGACATTCAGATATGTAAGTTAATTTTAATTATTTTGTATCTTAATATTAGAAAGCTTAATTTTTTCATCAAATTAGCGAAATCCATGTTAGTTTTATCTTAAGGAGTGCAGTGCGAGACGCGCTCAGCGACGGTCGCGTACCGCCACACTGCACTGACCTTTATTTATTCACGTATTGCGCGGCTCTGCCGTTGCACGCTCGCGAAGCTATGAGTTCCGAGAAACTCATAGCCAACGAACTGCTGGCGTTCATCCAGCATGCCATCGATACTATGGACGAGGTCAGCATCTTGCAGATCTGCAAATCAAATTTTAAAGAAGAGGAGATTTGCAGGAGCAAGGTGCTGCTCTATGAGACTCTAGGCCAGGCGGACCGGATGCCGACCCGCAGGAGGGACGAGAAAGGGGAGCGGAGCCTTCAGGACATCATCAACCTGCTGAAGGCGACCGACCCGGACGACGTGCCCGCATTCGTGGCGAAGCAGCTCCACAAGCTGCCACCCGTCACGTTCGACCACGTCGATGTCACCAGATTGTTGAAGGACATTACCACCCTGAAGACAAACCTGGATGAAGTTAAGTTTAGGTTAGAAGTCTCCGAAAGTACCATCGGTGAGTTGCGTGCCGAATTATTATCTATAAAACGTAATGATTCGGTAAGTAGGTCACCCGAGACTTCTAACGTTAACACACGTCGCGGAGCGCAAAATGCCGCCGTAGGCAGTTTTGCGTCGTCGCCTGCTGTCGCCGTGCGCGATGGACAGCGCCCCGCCGCTCCCGCCCGCACCCCGCGTGAAACGTCAGCGAAGACGACCACGTCGCCCATGGCCTACGCGGCCGCCGCTGCTGCCCCCGCTGCCCCCGCCCCGCTCGCACCCGTGCAGCGGCCCCTCAATGAGGATAAGAAGCAGCAACGGAAAAAAACGTCACGCAAGCAGGTTATCCCGCGCCCAATGGATCCCGTCATGCGCATGAACAAGGTCGACGATGGCGGCTTCACCCTCGTGGAGAAGAAGAAGCGTCGACCTCGACCCGCCCGCAACCAACGCGGCACTGCTCCCGCTGCGACTACAGTCATCCGAGTCGCAGAGCCCACGATGGCGATATATCTCTCCCGGTTTGATAAAACCACATCCGGTGAGGAGATCGCTCGCTACATCGACGAAAAGCGCACAGAACGAGCTCCGGGAAAGGACTTCTCCAAGATTTCGCTGTCGAGGCTGGAGGCTACGCGGACGCAGACTTTCAAGTCATACGTGCTCCGGTTTCCGGCGAAATACAAGGAGACGTTCCTGGACCCACAATTTTGGCCCGAAGGCATCGTTTTCCGTCGCTTCAGGGAGGCGAAACCGAACAATAATATCCCTAAGCCATAATTAAATTAAGTGTTTTATATTTTTTATGTATGTTAGTCTGTAAGGTATTTATTAATATGGGCCTCTGGTGCGTATAATTTATTATACGCACTATTGCCTGAAATAAATGAATTATTATTATTATTATTAAGGGAAGAAGATGAGTTTAGCTTCCTTTTCTTCGTCCTCTTCATCCGAAGGGGAAGTAGAGGAGGATAACCGCCAGGATGACCTCGACTGCGCTGAGGGTGATGAGTGATGAGCTTGTCGTTTCCTTTGACAAGTGTCGGTAATTTGAATGTTGGTCCAGCACTCCCTTAGATTTTTGTAATTGGAATTGGTAATTGGAATGATACTAACGTTGACGAAATACGGATTTTTCTGGGCTTACTTTTGCGCATGGGATGATAAAATTAAACCGTATTAATGATTACTGGAGGATAGAAAATTTATTTGAACTTTCCCAAATTCATGAGTCGCAACTTATGCTAATTTTACGAAATTTAAGTTTTTTGATTAGAATCATTATAATAACGCAGATCCTAACCGATTTGTCAAACATATCATAACTTACAGCCTTATGAAAACTTTTGCGAGTCCTCCCAAACATTTAACAATCGATGAATGTTGTATTATGGTACGAGTGTTTAAAGATTAGAACAGTACATTAAAGACAAACGACATAAATATGGTTTAAAATTATATGTTCTTACGGACACAAATGGTATTTCGCAAAAATTACACATGTATTGTGGGTCAAATAATGTAGATTTGCAAGGCAGAGGTCATTCTGATAAAGTTGTTATGATGCTAATGGAAGATTACCTTAACGCAGGACATTCACTTTATATGGATAACTTTTATAATAGTGTCACACTTGCTGAAAATATATTAGACAATAAAACTAATGTCACGAGTACCCTTAGAGTAAATAGATCACGCAATCCGCATACTGTTACAAAGGCCAAAATTAGCAAAGGTTCTTGTTAGTAATTATAGAGATAAAATAGATGTTTAATGACTTCTAGAGAACATACTTCAGATTTCGTTGAACATACATACCGACACGGACAGACTCTTCGTAAACCTAAGGTAATAATTGAATATAACAAACACATGAAAGGTGTTAATAAAAAAAATCAAATGTTTTCTTACTAGCCTTGTTATAATAAATCAACCAGGTGTTATAAGAAAATTATAGTAAATATAATACAGACCATGATGTTAAATACTTTTAAACTGTTTAATTTTTACAAAAAAAAAAAACTTTCGATTAGATGTTATAAAACAATTGCTACGATCTGAAGCACTCACCGACGGACAAAGACCACTCAGAACAATTAAACTTCCACTGTGGGACCGGTCCATTTGCCGGAAGAACTTCCCAAAAATTTAAATGCCAAAAATAAAAGAGTGTCTTTATTGTTTAGAAACGCGACAACAGTGAAAAGCCACCTTATCGCCTGAGAGAAGCATATGAGTCCCAAAGGCACACCCCGGACACTCAATTCCCATATAAAAGCCACGCTATAACTACCTACTACACAGACAGCACACACATGGAGTTTTGTACACGTATGCGTACAGAGTATGCGTGAGGTGATTTCCCATAGAAGCGGGGCTCGTTGAGGGCTCAATCTCGTTCACGGGGGTGAGAAAGGCCAATTGGTCGATTGGTTGGATGACAGTGTCAGAAAGGGCTTTTGGTGGGCTGGGATCCTCTAACTGGCGGCTTATACATAGACTTCGCCTGAGAGAGGTATATGAGCCCCAAAGGGCTCCCCTCTCTCAGGACGAAGTCGCCGATATGCAAGAGCGATGGGCGACAGCCGTGGCAGCTGCAGAGAAAATTGAGTTGATTAGGGAGCTCTATTAACAATCACTAACAATGATTAAAAAATGAACAAAAAAAATGATGAAAAAAAATAATTTGTAAATATAATTAGTGAGTAAGGAAAAAAATATTTTTATTTTACCCAAAAACTTCATCAATTAGTTTGTCATAACATTATTTGCTAACGTGACATGCTGTGTACAGAACATTACATGAACTTTGTACATTAAACTTACCCAATGAAAAACTCCACAAGTACAGAAAATGAAACTATTACTTATGATACAATAATGTTATGAGAATTGCTCTAATTACAGTTTATTATTGTAGCAAAAGTAATAGTTACTTTGGAGGTATGATTAATGATTAGGTAGGTAACACAAACCGACCACCCTCCTAGTAGACAGGATTTTACAGCTGGACAGTATTTTAGTCAGTAGATACAAAACTATACGTAATTACTATACGTTTCACGAAACAAACGCTTGCGCAATCTAATTTGGCCAGTGGCGCTACTAACTAACTAGTTTAAATATAGACTATAGACAACTTTTTGCCGACCTAATTCAAAACTAGATTATTACTTTTATTCCTGTTTTCTCGCACTAGCGTATGGCACGATTGCCACACGGTGGGGGCAAAATTTTACGAACAAATAAAAAAATGGATTGACTGACCGCCAGTGCGGCTGTACGCGCCTGGCGTGTTCGCACGCCATGCATTTATTGCCTCACTCGCGTTGCTCGGCCGAACGCCAGTGCGTCGAGCCGCGCCTGGCGTGTTTTGATAGGTTAAAAAAAAGTCAGAAATACCACATCAGCAGTAAATGTGTTAATTAATTCACATATTTTGCAAAACACTCCGTCTTTGAAATAAAAATTTACTGCGACGATTGTCTAGACAAGACAGAAAAACCATCAACATCTCAGTCCTGAATCTCAATACAGATTCAATTTTCAAGGCAGCCATGAGGGACCTACAGGAAGCTGTAACTGACTCCACTCGGCAGTATTTATCTAAAACACGCAGTGAGTGTTACTATTGCAAAGCCACTACTAACGTTACTAAGACGTTCGCCGGAGGAAGTCATATTTTCTTGAATATCAAGGCTGTGGAAATTGGCTCGCTACCCGCACGGCGTGATCAAGATAATTGTAGAAAAAAAAAACACTTTCTGAAATCCCTGAAAAAACGGTGTTCCATGATATGACATACAAATTAGTTTCTGCAATAATTTTCGATGGTGGCCATTATTACCTTGTATAAATCGAGAGTCTGGGACGTGGGAAGAGTACAACGATCTTCCGTCCGAGTTATGACGATTAGAAATCGTGAGGTATTAGGACAACAGCGAATTCAAAAAGTGTAACTATGATTAATATGTTTTGTTAATGTTGTTGTTACAGGAAGAAAGTAATAGCACCACTGGTAGCGGAGAACATGCTATCAATAAAAATGCTCTAGAAAACGTAGACAATCACACAACTGAGAATGTTAATAATCAAATGCAAGATATGAATGATCAGAGTATACCAACTGAACCTTCTATACCATCTGAACAACCTGCTGCCCAATCTAATGTGCAAAACACCCAACACAATGTTCAAACCCAAAAAAGGCATAAAAATAATAGAAGAAAAAAGCATCTTCACATGGTTCCGAAGATATTATGATAACAGATGAATCCATTTCGGAAGCATTTCAACTACTTCATGAATGTGCTCAACCACAACAACCTTATGTAAAACAAGTTTATGTAAAACATGCCATATCTCAAATTATTTTTGAAGCTGACACAGGCAGATACAGACCAGAAAATTATGGATATTACTCTTCAACTTCATCATATACAGAACGACCTTCAGAATCAACAACAACTCAGCTTCCATCAACTTCATTGCATACAGAACGACCTTCAGAATCAACAATGACTCCGCTTCCATCAACATCTTCTACTACTTCGACAACTTGGCAGCCTTCTCCGTCACCACAATCACCACCAATTTAATTAACATATGTAACTTTTATATATTCTTAAGTATAAGCTAAGTTTGAAATAAAGAGTTTAATCTTTTAAATAAATAATTTCACTTACTTTTACATAATCCTTCAAAACGTCGATGATTGCTTCTCAAACCTCCGGAACAATTTTTGATATTGACTGTTTGGACACTCTGAAAAGATGCTGTAGAGTCTACAGTGTAGACTGACGTAAGAATGTCCACTTGCTAAAAATCTCAATGTTATTAGTAGTCTTTCCTTAACGGTTATGGCATCACGATAGTTTGTATCATTCTTTCTTATTTTGTTCTCCAATAGTGAACACAAGTCAAATTGATTTGCAGTCATTCGTGCAAAATTAGCTTCAGCTCCATCATCAATTAACTTTTTGTAAAGTCGAGTCCCATATTCCAACCGGTTTTTAAAAATTGTTTTATATATGCTCCGGTCACTAGACTCCATCGGACGTATAATAAAAGAATTGCGGGCATAGATTTATTTCAGCACAGTAAAAGTAAATTTAAGACTGAGGTGCTCAATGTCCTGAATAAACCTATTTAGGAATATTCAGAACATAGTAAATAGTATTATTTAATAAAATTAGATATTGTAGCGGCTAGACGACACGACAACAATGTGCGGACGTTTGCAGTTTCGGCTGCAAAGGTCCGGGCATCGCCAGTCGCTTTCCGCTCCCCTCATTGACAGTCGCGTGTCGTGTATGTATGTAGCAAATATTATCGTGTCAATAAACTTTTATAAAGTGTTAAGACAATTCTCATTTCCACACCTTCAATAACGCGAAAGATATCATAATATTATGTAGTTATTAAGTTTAGCATTATTTAAATTTCTCTTTTCAAGACTGTCTTATTTATAAATTGTACATTATTATAAAATGAAAATCCGTTATTGGCCGTAGGTTTAAGTAATCATGTAGAACTTTGTTAATTAAGGCTGTGGATTTTGGAAATAAAAAAAATAAAAATAACCCAATACTGTCTTATTCGTTTTCGTAATTTTTGCCGTAAATATACAAGTAAAATGTAGCTTGCTGCTGCTACGTATTCGTCGCCGTCGTTGCACGTGTGACTCCATAGCCAGACAAAATTCAACTGATTCAGTATGGATCGGCAGGAGCGCGTTGGAGCGGCTGCTCCAACGCGCTCGTAGTACGATCCACGCTCCATGTATCACGATTTTGGATCGCGGATCGCGGGATCGCCGATCTATTTTGGATCGACTGGTGTGGACCCGCCTATTTAGAGCTTTATCAGCTTTTTTAAAATGGATAACGCCATACAATGTAAAACGACATTACTCGTACCACAGTTGCTATTAGAAAATGTGCCGCCATTCCAACATACTTCACTTTATATTTTTTATTTTATTCTGTTTTGCCAAGTTGTAAATCTTTTACAATATCGAAAGGTAATATTATTTTAATTTAAGAAAATAATATAACATTTTTCATTTTTCAGGTGATCTTACTGCAGAAGCTAGTCACCGCTTGTGATATATATAAACTGGATAAACTTTTTGATAGTGTCAATTCTTGCACTGCAGACAGAAGAAGGGGATAGCCCCATGCCACTTATATACAAGAAAACTCTCCACACTTCATGTTATTTCAAGAAACCAAAACATTTTTTAACTATTAAGTTCCTGGGTTACAGAACAACACCACCATCTCAAGAGGGATGGGTGTGGACCCTAAATGGGGTTGAGTAGGTTTGGCTTTTGCTGACAAATAAACACAGAAGCATCAAAAGTTTGGCACCTAGGCGATTCCAGCAAGACCACTAAAAAAAAAAACTAAAAAAAATTATTTGAGTGTATCAGAGTAACTGTGGAGCCAATTTCTACACTAACGTGGGAGAAGTTGTCGCAGGCCTAAACACGTCGGTTTTAGGCAATTAGTCTAATGATGTCGCCGGAAATTGTGAACCAAATAACAGTGATGTTGTTATTTCCAATTATAAAATGTTATTGGAACTTAATTTTTCACCTGCCTAAATAGAATGGTTATATATGTGGATATTGATTAAAACTATTTGATATATATGTGGATAATGATGTAGGCTGCACATTTATGTATTTTTACGCTATCCTACAAGTTATAAGCTTCTGTAATGTATGGTTGTTGATTGTCCCACAAATGGTTGAACGGACAAATTAGTTTCCGTAAGGGAAGCCACATTTGGTTCACTGATGGTTCAAAAAAAGGGAACAATGTAGGTTATGGTGTCTACGGCGAGAGGCCAAGACATAAATCCAGTATTAGCCTGGGGTCTAATGCCACCATCTTTCAAGCGGAGGTAAATACCATAAATAGATGCACAGAGATAAACCTTGAAAGAAAACTCCGTAATCAACACATATACGTATATAAACTCAGATAGCCAAGCGGCACTAATGGCACTAGCTTCGTACGAATTTAACTCAAAGCTAGTCCAACTATGTGTAACCAATCTAAATGTTCCCAGTAGCACAAATAACGTAATACTTCAATGGGTTCCGGGACATTGTGACATAGATGGTAATGAATTAGTGGATAAGCTTGCAAAAAAAGGAGCCGATGCCCCTCAGATCGGACCTGAACCCTACTGTGGAATAACAAAACAACAAGTCTTATGGTGCGTACGGATTGCGCGTACCCTGGTACGCGTACTCAGTTTACGCGTATCCCGAACGCCTAGTCCATACCTGCAGCTACGCGTTCACTCTTGGGGTACGCGTACCGCGCGAGCCAACTCGCAGCGCGAGCCACCGTCAGTCGGTTTTTGGTCGCGCGTCAAAGAGGACGCACGCGGCCGGCTACGCTATATTTGGACGGCAAAATGAATAAACACGCGTGTTCTTCGAGTTTCAATAATGAAAATATTATTAGATTGATTCAACTTTATGAATTTCACCGGGTCTTGTGGGATAGCACACTAACTGATTATCGAAATAACGATTTACGCCAAGATGCATGGAAGGCAATTTCAAATGAACTGAACATTCCAATAGGTGAATTTTATTTAAAATGTGTTGAATAATGACTAACGCCGCAGCAGTGGTGGTGCACGCAACCGCTAAGTTTGTCTGAGTCATGGCGAATGACTGGGGCTCGCGGAGCGCTCTGGATCGATTGACCTCGCGTACAGGTTCGCGGCGGTCCGTACAGGAGCTGTACGCGTATCCAATGTACGCGTGGACAGTGTTTCCCAACTACGCGTACCAGGGTACGCGCAATCCGTACGCACCTTTACAATTTGCTAAATCAAAAATGCATTGAGGCAAGGGTAATGTGGAAGTATGTAGAGGGACAAACACATTCCAAAGCCTTTATCAAGGGATACAATAATAAAATATCAGAGGAGCTCCTTCAGCTCAGTAGATATAAAACCTGTGCAGTGACCAGAATTCTCACAGGCCACTACAATAATTAACATATCGCACCTTCGGTAGAACAAGGGCACAATTGTCAAAAATTGCAAAAATGAGTTAAGTATACAGAAATGCCTTAAAAATGCTATTTGAACTGGAGGAACAAAGACAGTCATTTAATTCCTTTAAAAATCCGCTAGGCGAAAATAGTGACTTTGTCTTATTGGTGCCTTTTTACTACTCTCTTGGCTGGACATAGTCTCATTGGTCAGTTGCGCCGTCGGCGGGGAGAGAGGCAGTCGTCACTTGGACCGCTAACGTCGTAAAGGTAAATATGCCCTTTTAATTTTTTGGTTTCTGGAGCGACAATGCCACATCTATTACACTTATGCCTAATTTATAATTTTAAAATTGGAAGGACAAAGTCGTTCAGACAGTTATGCCCTTGTCCGTTCAAGATTTGTTTTATTCCTTGGTCTTAAAAGTAAATGTGTTTTTGTCATTCCAATTGCAATGCTATTTTGCTAGACTTAATGACAATTACGTTTTTGTCATTCCAAATTGACTTGATTTAATATTAATGTTTGTTATTTAAGTTAATGAAATAAATTTGTATTATTTTTTAATACAAATTTTGTGATAAATTTTCTGTTTATTTATTAGTATTGGTATTTTTATGTATTTACGACTAGTAGGTATGCATTATTTGTGAATTGTGATATGAATAGTTTCTTTGTATGATTTAAATTTTAATAAAATTTTCAGAATTTAAAATGGGATCTCGTAGTAAAAAATTTTTAATGATGCTTAATGACGAAAATAATTTGCAAATCAAAGAAACTGACACAAATTCTAATAGATCTTGTCGCGAAGGAGATGTGGGCTCTAAGAGAGCAGCAAATTCAATCGAAAACTCGTCAATGTGTAAGTATATTGTTGCTATTTCTTAATTCATATTGGTATGTTACTTAAGTTTTTTATATAAATATATATTTTTTTACAGCTAATAACATGGTTGAAACATGGATAGATATGAATATAAAAAACCAGGGTCCTGTTAAATCAATGGAAGGCATCATTTCAGAAACAACGGATACACCTATTGAATCATTACCGTCACCTCTTCTAGATTTCGAGAATTCTGATGTTGAAAAAATGGAAAATAACAATTTTGGAACAGAAATTTCTCCTGCGGTAAATACTACAGGTAAGATAATAAAACTGCTATACAAATATCTGGATTATTTCATGTGTAAAGTAACTGAGATATTATTATTCTTTCATCACCTTTTTAGAGGTTGCAAGTGAGCTTAACTCCTCAAAGAGTGGAGATTTTTCACCATCTGAAGGATCAGATTATAAACCGCCACGAACTGTGAAACATAAGAGTATATTTAAAACTAGATCTCCCAAACGTAGCACCTCGTCCAGTTCTTCAAGTTCCAGCAGTAGCTCGTCTAGTTCCAACAGCAGCAGCTCATCTAGTTCGTCGAGTTCTTCTGACACTGATAATAGGGGTAATATTGATGAGGCTGATGGTAATACGGAAAGTGTTGAAGTTTATAACGACCCAGGACCCCTTGTGGATACGAGTGAAGATCACACTGAGCAAGTAATTAATAAAAAGCAGTCAAGAAAGCGACAAAAAAATACACAGCAATGGAAACAAGCTGTTTCAAAACGTTTAAAAAATAGTGGCCAAGAATACACGACCAAAAGAGGCAAGATCGCACAAGCAAAATCCATGCGCCCTCCATGCAAAACCTCGTGTCGTCTGTCTTGTTCTACTAAAGTTTCTTTTGAAACGAGGAGTGTGATTTTTAAATCCTACTGGGAATTGGGAACACACCAAAGGCAAAGAGATTTTCTTGCATCATGTATTAAAAAACAAAATCCTACAACCCGAAGAATCAAGATCACAGCAAATAACACATTTAAACCACCGAGGAAACCGAACTCAACCTATCATTTTCTGATAAATGGTGAGGAAATCAGGATTTGTAAGACTTTTTTGCTGAATACTTTATGTATTGGTGAAAAAACATTGCGGAATGTAATTGACAAAATATCTGATCAAGCCTTGTTTATAATGAGTCCTGCCGATAATCGTGGAAAGCATAATAACCATTGTAATTTAAGCGATGAAGTCGTGAAATCGGTCCGAAATCATATAAATTCCATTCCTAGAACAGAAAGTCACTACTTAAGGGCTAATACAACCAGGGAATATATAGATGGAAGTTTAACTATAGCGGAGCTTCATCGTGATTACAAAAAGATTCAAGAAACCGCTGGAAAGGAATTTGCAAATTATGATGCCTACTATCGAATTTTTAATACTGATTTCAATCTTGGTTTGTTTATTCCCCGAAAAGATCAGTGCGATGAATGTGAGGCGTACAAAAACTCTAACGATAAGGAACCACTGATGGAAAAATACAAAAAACACCTAGAAGAGAAAAGTTTAAGCAGATTAGAACTAAAACACGACACAGAACAATGCAAAAATAGTGATTCTAATAATATAGTTGCCATTTTCGATAGGCAGTCTTACCTTGTCCAATTGGCCAGTCATCAGCTTTCTTTTATAAGTCCAAGTTAAATTGTTACAATTTTACGGTGAGGACTCATTTTCTAATTAGTTAATTATAGTGTTAAAATTAATCAATTTATGTTCGAATGTACCTAATGTATATTTTGTTTTAGGTATCCAATATAAAAGACGATACCACAATTTGCTTTTTCTGGCACGAGGGTCTTGGCAAACGCGGCGCCAATGAAATAGGAACATGCCTTTACAAGTTTTTGGAGGATCTTTCTAACAAACAACCAGATAAAAACATAATATTTTATTCGGATAATTGCTGCGGGCAGCAAAAAAATAAGTAAGTTTGTTGCCTTTTATAATACAATTAATTTACAGTAGATTTAGATAAATAGGAGTGATTGTTGTTATAATTCATACTGAACAATATAGGTAGGTAATGTACTTATAATGTAAATAATTATTTCTACTTGTTTCAGATTCGTTTTTGGAATGTATTATTATGCTGTCAACACATTGCCTATAAAGTCAATAACACACAAATTCCTTATTAGGGGTCATACCCAGAATAAAGCTGATGCCGTCCATTCTGTAATAGAAAAAAACGTTAAGCGAGCTAAAAAGGCTGGACCTATATACACTCCAGCAGAATACATCAGTCTTATTAAAAATGCTAAGAAAAAGGGTGTTCAATTTACCGTTAAAGAAATGAATTTTGATTCTTTCATTGATATGAAGCTGTTATCTGAAGATATTAATTTGAATGTAAACAAGGATGTTGAAGGAAATACTTTTAAAATATTGGATACGAAAGCGATCAAATTTATGAAAGATTCAGAGATATACCAATTTAAGTGCAGCTACAAAACCGACAATTGGACAGCAGCGAGAATTCGAACAGGTCGTATCGGTAATAAAAAAAGTGTGAAAGATGTCACACTAAACCAGCTCTATAAGGAAAAGTTACCAATCCCTCACAGAAAAAAAGAAGACATTCGTCAATTGATATCCTCAAATATAGTTCCTAAGTTCTATGAACAATATTTTAACAACCTTTTTTAAGAAAAGGAGAGAGAGCTAGAACTGATTCGTTAGTAAGAAAAAAATAATTGTTATAAAGATATTTTTATATTTTTTAATTAATATTTTTTGAAGTGTGATTCTAAAGAATTTCATTTGCATAACAGTGAATCTTGTTAAAAATAATGTCACTGTTATTTTTGTTATCTTCTATAATTCTATTTTCATTGTGATTCCAAAGAGACACAAACGTGAGATTATTGACGACTGATTAGTAAGACTATAATGATAGTTTAAGTATTATATTTCGTGAAAGTTACTACATTTTTTTTACTTTATAAGAAAATAAAAAGTTTATACGGAAAAACAAGGTATTTTTATTCGAAAATCATCCTAAATTAAAGCTCAAATTTAGTCCTAATTACAAAATAATATACATTTTGGTAGAACAAGGGCACAAATGTATCCCTTCCTTAAAATTAAAATTAATTGAAAATAAACTAAAAGTTCTTAATTCTTGTTAACTATACGCCTAAAAAGGATATAGTATATAGTTTATATCATGCAAAGAAGAAAAACTTTCGAGCAATATTAACAGAGCAAGACCTCACTGAATGCAATAAATATCTTAAAATAGCTCTCCTGTAAAATAGCAAAAACTGCAATTATGCCCTTGTTCTACCGAAGGTGCGATATGATGAACATGGGGCTAGTCCAGCCATTTATATTATTATTTATAACAATTATGATATAAATAATAATTGTTCCAAATAAACTACAATAACATAAAAACATAGGCTGATGATTTATTTAATTAGGACTCCCAACGGGGGATACACTTAGATATACATAATTTTAAGTAAGATGAAATTACCTCAGTGTGTTTCCGCATTTACTGCGAGCCACATCATGCTAAACATAGCTACAAACTGTCAACAAACAAAATGAGCGTGGGCAAGGTAAGGAGAAAATGAAATCATGAATAAATTATGGCAATCAACATGAAGAATTGTGAAGATTGCATCACAGGTGATGACAATATTCGCAGAATAAAGTTTAAAAAGCGATGTATACTCGTATATTATCACAATCCTTGAAACCAGTTATATATGAATAGAACTGTGTGACTTGTGGAAAAACGATATGTCAGCATTGTCAAGGTAATTTATTGTCATTTTGTCTAAGTCACGCAACATTATCACCCAATGTGAAGTCTTCATACTGAGAATTTCCTTGGAGTGCTCATAAGAAGCACCCTAGTGCACATTTGTAATGAACCCAAAATATTATACAACAGCACAAATCAGGAAAGTCCTACATAAAGCAGGGATTATTGCTAATGATTAAGAAGGGAAAAGTCCACAATTTCAAATTCCCAAGTTGTTTTTTGTTCTCTTCTTGCTGTCTGTAATATGCTCTGCCTTTATCAGATCCATTCTCAGGACATTTGTTGGAGTGAAATTTCCAGGTGTCGTAGTATTTTGGTAAAATCTCGGCAAGATAATATCACAATTTCATCTTGCCGAGTTCAAGGCAATTTACAAATTCCCTCAAAACTCTTGGGAGATTTCTCATGCTTTCATTTCATCTATATTTTATGGCTCATGAGAGGTCTTCATTACTTGATTTTTAAGATTTTGTAGGATTTTTTAGACCCTGAAACAATCAAAACATTATTTTTATATTAATGCTGCCCTGGTAGCATAGTGGATCACAACAGCTAATGCCAATTATGAGGTCCCGGCTTCAATTCCTAGGCTTGCCTGTATAGGTCTTGATGAACATAACTGCATAGTTTGGGTTACCTATATCAGCCCTGGATACAAATCCTCGGAACAGTAAGGTCACTCCACGATGCCTGCGAAGTACCTAGGAAGCTTCGGAGCTTCTGGGCGGAGTTAGGCGGGCTAGATTAGCCAGGACTTCACATACAATGGACCAGATATAGTCTAAGAGCGGAAAAGGAATCCACTTTACATTACATCAGCCCTGGATCTGGGGGGGACGGGACAGATAAAGGCACCCGCGCCGGATGGCAGTTACAATGGGCGCCAAAATCATAATATAATTTAAAATATAAAACTGAAACCGGAAATGTTTTGAATAATATTCAAATAATCTTTATTGACATAAAAATGTTACATCCACTTAAATGTATCCATACACTCCCGAACTAGTTAGAAACTATGTGTCAGGAGCCATGGCTTCTCCATTATATCTAACTAACTATGCTCTACAAAGCTCCTAGCACACAGAAGCCAGGCAGACACATTTCTACTTGTTAGAAAATGGCGCCGCACAGGCCCACGTGACATAGTTTTAACCCTAGACACCTAACCTTCGTCGAATCGACGAAGTACACAGCAGAAATATTGCTATCTCTTACTGGCGCGCGCGCGGATTTCGGCGTCGTCGTTTGTCAACTCAGTGTTCGCCGAGTTCTCGCGGAAAGCGACGGAGTTCGGCGCGTAAGTACTTTATTTTTCGAAATATTACAAAAATAGTCGTCGTTTTGACGAATGGTTAGGTTTTGTGTATATGTTTTTTACAACTAGTGTTTATACTTTTTTGCAGCTTTTACTATGGCTTCTCAACGATTGCTGACTGATGAAAATATTTCGCGTTTATTATTGGGCGAGGAAGATGTTGATGAATTGGAGGAGTTAACTGACAACGAAACAGAAGATAATGTGGAGGTGGATGATGCAGAAAGCGACACTCAAGACGACCCTTCCGACCACGAAGGTACTACTCAAGGTAGTTCTTCACCTGCTTTGCGAGACAATGTGCGGGAGTCACAAATACCATCTCCAGCTCCTGTACCATCGGCAGAAAGCTCAGGTAGTAATTCCAGCATATTGACATTCTCACAAAGCAATATCCGTAGTCGATCCCGTCATGTTTGGGCTACCAGCAAAGGGCGTATTTCAAGTAGAGCAGCTGCGATAAATATTGTGCGTGTTGCCAGAGGACCTACGCGTACGGTAAGGAATATACTGGACCCACTGCTATTATTTGAACAATTCATGACTGATCAAATACTAGAAGAGATTGTGAAATGGACAAACTCTGAGATAGCGATAAAAAGGCAAAACTATGACCAAAGTACATCGACTCAGAATGATACTAGCAAAGAAGAGATCAGAGCTCTTATTGGTATGCTGGTGTTAACTGCGGCTTTGAAAGATAATCATCTGACCCTCGATGAATTGTTCAACACGGAGTACTCTGGTACGAGATATGTGTCATGTATGAGCAAAGAGAGATGCGACTTCCTTCTGCGATGCTTGCGTTTCGATGACAGAACATTCCGCTTACAACGTCAAAAGGACGATCCCTTTACACCTATAAGAGACATAATATGGGCAATGCTTATAGTTCAGTGCCGCCAAAACTATGTCCCTGGGACAAATGTAACTATTGATGAACAGCTATTGGCATTCCGAGGTAGGTGTAAGTTCAGGATGTATATTCCAAATAAACCTGCAAAATATGGTGTCAAGTTGGAAATGATGTGTGATAGTGGCACAAGATATATGATCGACAGCATGCCATATCTCGGAAAAGGAACCAACACAGAAGGTGCGCCTTTGGGGGAGTACTTCGTAAAGGAACTTACTCGCAGTATATATGGTACAAACAGAAACGTTACCATGGATAATTGGTTCACGTCAGTACCCCTAGCGAAGCAGTTACTGCAGCAGCCTTATAAATTGACGCTTGTTGGGACTCTGCGAGCTAATAAAAGGGAAATCCCAGATGAAATAAAGAACAATCGCTCCCGAAACGTCAATACATCGATGTTCTGTTATGATGGTCCCCTCACACTTTTGTCATACAAGCCAAAACCATTCAAAAATGGTATATTTACTATCTTCTTGCGATGAAGGGGCCTCAGTCAACCCCGAAACAAAAAAGCCACGCATGATTGAGTTCTATAATAGCACAAAAGGTGGAGTGGACACGTTTGATCAAATGTGCTCAGTAATGACATGCAGCAGAAAAACTAATCGGTGGCCAATGTGCGTCTTCTACGGCATGATAAATATATCGTGTATCAACAGCTACATAATTTACTGCCACAATGCTTCTGTGATGGGTCAGAAAGTAATGATTCGACGTGATTTTATGAAGAAGATGCATACGCAGTTAGTAGAGCCCTGGCTCAAAATACGACTGGAAATTCGTACTATGCCCACGCACGTAAAAAATAAAATCAAAGACATATTAGGAGCAAAAACTGATGAAGGCCAAGGTGAAGGTCAAGTTGGTGGTCAAGGTGAAGGTCAGTCATCTTCCAGCAATGACGTTCAACCAGTCGAAGCCCCAAATATGAAGAAAAGAAAAGTCTGTGGTCTCTGCTCCTATAAAAAAAGGCGCATGACAAAATCATATTGCTCAAAATGTAACACTGCAATTTGTGGTGAACACAAAGTTGATTTTTGCATAAAATGCGCTTCAAAATAGTAGTTTTTATGTTTTTTACTGAATGAGAAGACTGTTATAATTTATGTTTGCCAAAGAAAAAAAAGGCTATTTTGTGTTTTTTTTTTTTAATTTTAATTTGTCTAAGTGTAAATCTCAATTGATCTTAAATAACTAGTGCTGTGTAATTTAAAGTATAAAATAAATATTTCTATAGTAAAACATTAATTGATTGTCTTATTTACTAAAATAATACTTTGTTTATGTTTGTAAGTAATAAAAATAACGAAAACATTTAAAATTAGATAAAATTATAGGCTTTCAAAATTGCTCGTCGAATCGACGAATGGTTAGGTTTAAAGGAGTATGTGCGAAGGTTAGGTGTCTAGGGTTAAAGACATTAAACTCAATGCAGGAGAAAAGGCACAATTAAGTTTCTATCAAAAAAAACATAGATCCAGGCCTGATCTAGCTATGGAGCTGGGTCGTGGGTAATCCTCTGCCTACCTCTTTTACCCTTTAGGTAAAAGACGAGATGTTCTGTACGTTTCGGTGAACCGCAAGGAAATTATAATTTCCGGCAGCTTTGCCACGAAAGCTGTGCGAGGCAGCTAAGCTGAGGTTGAGGTTTTATATCCTTGGCTTGACTCAGCATATAAATAATCAAAAGATACAGTAAAGCTACGTTTTTTCATGAATATAGACAGTATACTTATTGTATTACACCTACTTACCCTTTTGATGTTAACTTTCAGTTTTGTGTACCGGCGGTAGTATATAACCTCATAATTTGTTTAGGAAATTAGGTACTTACACAACTATTTCATGTCTATATTAACTATTTATTAAATCATTAAATAACAGAACACACACCACAGCAGGAACAGATAAGGAAAATTAATACATCTGATTTTTGTAAGAAAGAAAATACCATTTTTTATTTTATGCAGCACTAGTGAAGTCAACCGACGCCATAAAAACTTTAAAAATATATGTTGTAATAACCGATAATAACCGGTTTTTATATACGACTTAGAAACAATACTATCTCGGCATTCGATCCATATTCGTATATGAATTTGTTGAAATATATTTGTCACTCGTGTTATCTCAAGCCTTATAAAGCGAAATAACTTAATTTACGGTATACAACTTGACTAATCTCACTGTTAAAGAAATTTGTAAAAGATTAAGGGCGTAGACTTATTGAAGCTTCTTGTTACTCACGGTCCAGTTCGTTCCTGGTGCAAAGCGTGCCATTCAACGCTGCAATGTAGTGAGTTTGATACCTGTTATGGGCTCCGGGAATGGTAAGGAGTGGGTCATTAAAGTATTTTATTTCTTATTTTATTTTATTTCAACTTTTTTCTAACTCTTGACATAATCTTTAATGCATAATTGCGATAATTTTAAAGATGTCATAGTACAAAAATATTTTATTTATGCTTGCATATTATTTGGACATTTCATATGATTGGTTAGAGAAACAATGACTTATTTTAGGGTATTACTAATTAATGAAAATATATGTAATCATTAATGTTAACAATATGAAAATGAATAGTAGATTAGTAGCCAAGGGCTGTAAGGCATTGCACCCTCGAAGTATAGGCGCCCTCGCTGCGCTCGTGCGCCTAAATATCTCGGGCTGCAATTGATGCTTACACCCGAGCTAACTACTCTGCTTTACATCTCGATTGTGAGGTAAGTAGAAAAACACCGGCATTACAAGAATAAAACATTTTAAAGTAAAAGTTTTCTATTCCCGCCTTTTTTCATCTCTTTTTTAAATTATTTTTTTCAAGAACGAAATTGAGCTTCGTAGTTCGATATTTAAAATTGATGACTATTATACTCATACGAAGACAAGGAATAGCGAAGCGACCTCTTTTGTCATTGGCCTGAATGCATGATGTCTATTGCCAGTATGATGGTTAGATGTACGCAAACTTTTTGAAAGAGTGAAGTTTTTTTTTAATTACTTACCGCCCTAGGGCTTTTCTAGCTACATTATTACCCTAGAGCGCTAATTGGTCACTTACAAGCCCCATTTGGGGGTAATAAGGACCTACTTACCGAATATGAGAGATGTAAATTTAATTTATTGTTATAATATTAAAAAATGATGAATATAAAAATTAATGTTTATATTCATCATCATCATCACTTCAGCCATAGGAAGTCCTCTCCTGAACATAGGCCTCCCCATAAGAGAGGGTTTGCCAATACTCGCCACGCTTGGTAGGCGGATTGGCAAGCGCAGTTTGATGGTTTTTACGCAGAGAACCCTAATGCCCATCCTCTGGATCCGATAACCCTTAGCCGGCTCTTACGGCAACCGCGCGTCGAGAGGGTGAGGTACTATTCTGTTAAGGCACCCCACGGCAATGTTGTCCCATATATATATATTAATTGCGCCAAAACCTAAAAATACTTTACAATACCGTTATTTTTTTCAAAAGTAATGAGTTTAACCGGTTCTGAAAATTCTAATTGGTGCATCACTACTTATTTTGTGGCTTGTGAAAGTGCGTAGATAACAACACAACTTTGTTAATAACACGTAAGGAGATTGGACATCATACGAAGGAAATTAACCAACAAGTGCTTTTGAATTTTGAGCACAATCAGCAATCATGTTCTATAGCTTGATATTAAACTAATAATAATAAGAAACACTACAATAAATATTAAAATAAAACTCATATCTCCTTTGATAAACTATTTACTAAGTATATACAACTAATTACAATCTATAAATGAAATTAACATTTTATATAAAATTACTAATTATTATGTTTAGAGCATCAGTTGCCAATTTGTTCATTTGCGCGCCTCAATAGGCAAAACATGTTGGTTGCTCGAAATAATTTTTAATATATTATATGCATGCTTAACTGTATTGTGTATGTACGCATGTTTTAGGCAAATTAAATTCTTTATCTTTATAAATATCTGTATACATATCCTTGGCCTAAAGCTTACTACTGTTGACAGAGTTGACAGTCTGCAGTGACAGTTCGATCAGTGCTGCCAGATAAAAATACTAACTACTCATACTCATTCAGCGCGAACTGCGGTTTATATAGCATAAAAATTAAAATTTTTAAAAAGACGAAAGATTTAGATTATTTTTGCCGATACGTATTGATATTTAGATGATCATAAATGATCAAACAAAGTTTTAAGGCCAATTTTTAGTAACTCGTTTCACACGCCACTAACATGCTATCAACATCCATTCGAGATGAAGGCAATCATCGAACTTCTATGTGTGAATAATAAATATTTGTCAAAAACCTATGTATAGAAGAGGTTTAACAAGCGCTGGACTTATAAAAACATAAACATACATTCACACCTTTTTCCCGAAGGGGTAGGCAGAGGTGTACCCAGGACTCAGTCCCATAGTAGATACACCCACATTTCGCCAGTATGTTATTGGTCCCATGTAATAGGGGGCGAGCCTATTGCCATATACCGGGCACAGTTCCAGACTCCAGGCAGCTATTGAGATAATTCATAATGGAAAAATCCAATATTTAACACTATGCCTGACCTGGGGATCGAACCCGGGACCTCTTGATTGGCAGTCGAGCATGCGCCCACTACGCCACCGAGGCAATCGCTGGACTTATACCTTATTTAATTCGCATATTGATTGTAATCTGTATTATGGTTTGCATAAATTATAAAATAAATATATTTATCTTGATCAAATATCAATCTTTTGGTCAGATTTCTTTAAATTTGGTACATAAATGGTATAATATCGGGTTATTTCATATTTATTTGATATATTAATAACTCTCTTACTGTAAAATAATATTGAGTCTAAGAGGTAGAAAATTAGCAATTTACATACATACATACATACAGTCACGCCCTCCACTTGCTACGATCCTGACATACAACTTTCGCTTCGTTCACTTTCATGACATTTTTCATACATGCTCGTCGGTTGTAGGTACTTTTGACTTGGCCTTTCCTAAGAACAACGTCAACTTGTTCATGAAAAGTACGCCTAGGTCGACCGCTACCGACTTGACCATTCACACTAGCCTTATAAATCTCTTTTGTTAATCTCCTTTCATCCATCCTCTCCACATGTCCGAACCACCTCAGCATTCCTTTCTCTATCTTTGTCACTACATCTTCTACCACGCCACAGCGTTCCCTTATCGCACTATTCCTCATTTTGTCCATCAAGGTCACTCCAGTCATGCTTCGCAGGATTCTCATCTCCACAGCATTAATCTTACTCTCATGCTTCTTCTTCCAGACCCAACATTCACTACCATACGTAAGTGTAGGGATCAGTACCCCTCTTATGGACAGCCAGTCGTGCCATTTTAGACACTTTCTGACTGTTCATAAAGGTATGTAATGCCCCATTCACTTGATTTCCTGCCAAAACTCTTCGTTCAATATCACAGTCATACTTTCCATCCCTTGTAAACTTAGAACCCAAATATACAAACTCTTTCACTTGTTCCACTTTTTCTCCACCAATTAGAATATTGCAAACTGTCATACTCTCTTCTCTTTCAAAAACCATAACTTTCGTCTTTCGTAACTTTCGTTGCTTACTTTCACTTTCATTCCTTTGCTTGTTAAAGCAGCATTCGTTATATCAACCATCGCTTGCAACTCCTTCTCCGACGATGCCAATATGACCTGATCATCAGCGTATAGGAGGCATTTGACGGTCAACCCATTCATTCTTAACCTGTACGTACTTTCTTTCAAATCTTTCAGACAATTGTCTATGAATACGTTGAACAGCCACGGTGAAGCTACACATCCTTGTCTAACACCTTTTTCGATGTTAAACCAGTCTGTGTAAGCTCCGTCTACCCTGACACAAGCACTGGAACCCTCGTAGAGTGATTTCAGTGCTCGTATCGAGTTGCCGCTCACTCCATACACAGACAATGTTGACCACAGTTAATTCCTCGCCACTCTGTCGTAGTATTAGCAATTTAGCACCTATATATTACCAAAATCATAATAAAACCAGTTCTGTTCACGAGTTTACATGCGCTAAAGTTCGCAGAGCCTATGTTCAGACTCGCCAAGTTCGAACGACCGTAACTATTTTTGAATCCCTCTATTACAAGCCGCATCCTACACACCATGCACATTAATCGCGGATGTTTTTGGCTGAGGCGAATATCTATCCAGCCAGATCGCTCTCGCACATCCGAAGGCTCAAGGTCATTCAAGGTTGCGTCCGCGGACGTTTCCTATCACCTTTTAGCGGCGTCCGTAAGTCGCGACTGATAATGTAATTCCTCTTGAGAACGGTTGAGATTTAGTGAATATGGGGAATGAGTTGGTAACCGTTGAGTGTTCGTAAGCATGAATTAGAGTCTGGGGAGTGAAACGAAATTGCAGAATACTTTTCTTCCAGCGAAGCTTCACCAAGGGAGTCCCTTGTAGGGTTCGGTAAAGTAGACCCGCAACTTTACCGATTTCATTTGCAGGAAAATCAAGGACGTATTTTCTACTCGTATTTTCCATGTTTTCTGTGTTTTTTTGTGTTTTTAATGGTGGAAAATTTCATGTTAAGTTCATGAAGGAAGGTTCAGGTGAAGGCCGGAGATCTGTTGTTGTGATTAATCCTTGGTTTTCCCGCCAATTCTCTCCAAACTACTTATATTTTTCCGGCACAATATTAGGGGTCTTTTCTGACTAATGACTTGACAAGTCTTACACTAGCAAATACGCTAAGGCGTAGTCCTTAAAATTGCTTAAAAATTTAAGAAAAAATATTAGTGTGAAGTTGACAAGTTGTCAAGCCAAGTTAGTCACTACTCCTTGTTCTGTGCATTCCACAGAAATTCCATAAATCGGAATAATTTAAATAATTAAATAATATTAGTATGTACTCGTTCTGTTTTGTGATTGACGTAGTATTTTTTAAATTGATCTACAGAAATAAATGTAGTTATTGTGTAAACTTACATATATACTGTATACATATATACCTAAATATATGAGGTTAATTATAACCTTTTACAGGTTGTACATAAAACGTAAAGTTTTATCAAAGGAGATATGAGTCTACGAATAATAATGTCAGGAAATCTAACTAGGAACAAATGTCACTCTAAAAATGGTTCTCCGTGAAATAAATGACGTATATTTTAAACACCAATCAATAAGAGTAGACATGACTTATGATTGATTGATTGGTTTAAATACAGAACAAAGGCAGTGATTGGTTCGCGATCGTATTGCAATGTCAGCTGTTATCAGTTGCGTCAAGCGGCGTGGACAATGTTATGCAATAAGTGAAAAGGACCAAATAAATAATAAAACAATATTTTTTATACTATAAACATAAACTTGTCTTGTAATGTGTTATTCATAATTATTTATTGTTTATGACATACAAATGGATACTAAATTGGTATTTAAATGCAATAGAACCTTTATTGTTTCGCTATAAATATAATGAAAACCTTATGAGGCCATCTGCAACGATAAAATCAATTTATTACATAAAATAGGTATATTATAAGTAAAAGAAGAGCTCTATACTCTTCACAAAGAATTAAAGAAAGAGTTCCTTTATCAAGGAATCATAGTGAAAAATAGAATAGAAAAAAATTCTATTTTTTTTTTAACTTTGTAATTAATTTTCTTTGGAAATAAAAAAATTAAAAATAGTTTTGTTACGAATCTTATATAATATGTATGAATCTTTCCATTTATGCAAAAATATTCAATTATTAAACTGACTTCATTTTGCATAATATTGACCATCTTGATTGAATGGCGTATTTAAATATTTTTGTTTAAAATTATAATTTAGCGACTAGGAGAAACCTGTGAAATAAGATCCTTGGACATTTCAATCTTGTATGGCTCCTGCTTTTGATTTTATTCTTGTAGCTCAGTTATAAAAACGAAAACGTATTAACGTGTGCTCACTTGCAATGTAAATGGCCGACTAAGTCCCGCGTGTACATAGTTTTTAAGCACCACCCACTTGTACCTAGTTTTAGTTGAGTTATATTTGGGGGGCAATTACATTTCCTGACTTATTATTCGTAGATATGAGTTGAATTTTTATATTTATTGTAGTACATATTGCTTATTATTGTAGTTATCAAGTTGTTTAATATGTTTGCTGATTGTGTTCAAAATTCAAAAGCATTTTTTGGTTATTTTCCTTCATTTGATGTATAGAACTCCCTACGTGTCATTGGCAAAGTTGTGGTGTTCTAAGCACTTTCACGCCATTTTCATTTTTCATTTTACTTTCTGTGCTTTCACGAGCTACAAAATAATTTGAATTGAAAACGGAAAGGTGAAATAACAAAATGGTAAGTAGTTATTATACCTTTAGAATGCTTTTTCACCAGATCTGTGCGAGAAACTATATCTTTATGAGAAATACAAACATAGAGCGGGTAAAACGTGCGAGGAAGATGAGCTCTCAGTCTCAGAGAGACATTATGCCGATTTGCAACCTCAGCTTAGTTGCCTCGCACAGTTTTGTTGGAAAAGTAGCGTGGACATTAATTTATTATTGTTCTCTGAATTACTTACTGTATTTCTTATTATTTTTGTTTTGCAGTTTAGAAGGAAGTCAAGTAGGTTCACCATAAACTACGTCCATCAAGTTCTTTGGCAAAACAGAGGACCCATAAATAAGGTAAGTTCATATTTAAGTAAGGGTTCAGAATTGAGTAGCACAAGAAATGGGCTTGTAATCCATACGCTGTCTATCATACATTGCCGGGTAGATAATGTTAATAGGCTAGGCCCCTATTACATGGAACCAATAACATACTGGTGTGGATGCACCTATGTTAGGACTTGGTCTTGGGTACATATTCTTAGGTAGGCAGAGGTGTACCTAGGACTCAGTCCCATAGTAGGTACTCCCACATTTCGCCAGTATGTTATCATCAATCATTGTGTGGGACTGAGTTCTGGGTACACCTCTGCCTACCCCTTCGGGAAAAAGGCGTGAATGTATGTATGTTATCATCATCATCATCATCTCAGCCGTTGGTAATCCACTACTGAACATAGGCCTCCCCCATAAAGGGGGGTTTCTCCAATACTTGACAAGCTTGGCAGGCGGGTTGTCGAGTGCAGTTCGATGGTGTTTTGTAGAGGATGCTGCTGCCCGTCCTCTGGATCTGTTAACCCTTAGCCGGCAACCACGGGTAGAGATGGTGGAGCACTATTCTCAAGCCGGTAACTCAAAGACATTTAGTTATTAGTTCCATATAATAGGGGCAAGCCTCTTGCCATCTACCAGGTACAGTTCCAAACTTACTTAATAGCATCAAATTATTTTTGAATTTCAAACTATTTTAATTATGTAGTAAGAGACATTATGTTAGTTAATATGGTTACCTGGGGTTTAGATTTGAACCCTAATGTATGCTTACTGAGCCACGGACCCTACATAATTATTATAAAAATAATGTTTTTATTGTTTCAGGGTGTAAATCTTAAAGATGTCTTAACATTTATGAAATGAAGACTGTAAAAGAGCCAAGAAAAAAGTTTGAATGAAAACCCTTCCAAGACTTTAAAACTTATTTGGAAATTGCCTTGAATTGAAATATCATCTTCCTGGGATTTTTTCAAATAACTATGTTATTTGGATTTTTATAATTTTTAGATAATAATTGTTTTTAATGATCAAGTCATGGATGATGCTTTGAGCATTGCTTATCTTTGGTCAAGAGCATGTTGGCTCTTGTAGGAGGTATAAATTTATTTAAGGGTTTAAGGGTAATTATAAAGGGTTAGGTTGTAGTTCCAATCTATTCCTACATTTCGATGAATATTGTTTTGCTTCTTCCTCTAAACTTATGTCTTACTTGGCATCGATTCTACGAAGCTTGATCATGGATTTGAATAGAATGCTCTTTATTTCAATCATATTTACATAATATTACACAGTACATACATACATACATAACTTAGAATTAAAGTTTCAATAATAAGTGATTGGTCAACTTTAACTCTGTTTAAAATGACAGGGGTAGACAGGAAGTAATAATAAATAACAAATATGGGACAACTTCCACACACGGTCGTCTGGTCCCAACCTAGGCTAGAAGCCTACTATGGTAACCAGATGACTGATATACATACTTATATAAGCTCATGACATGTTCATGCACACAAATGTATGACCTGGCTGGGGATTGAACCCGGAGCCTGCGGCACAGAAAGCAGAGTTACTACCATCTGAGCCAACGAGGCTGTCAAAACTGTTTATGTTAAGATAGTCATGAATTTCAAAGTTACAGGTAGACCAAGTCGCTCCACTGATAGTTTTCAGGATGACATCTTGAGTGTAAGCATAGGATGTTTGATTTGTTGGCTGTAGACCTCGGGCATTTGAAATTGAAGACTTTTCCCTATAAATAATTGCTGGGCGTAGGCCTTCTCTTTTTTGCGATATTTTTTATAAAATGGCAAAATGTGTTAGTTGGTTTTTGAGCCTTCTTATAATGACCATGCAGAGGAAATACTCAAATTGAGCACTTCTCATAGTGTGTTATTGTTGTTACTTGACAAAGACAATATGACAATGTATTATTTGGACAATGCTGTCATTTCGTTACTCCATCCACTATATTATACATGAAAATAATATTGTCCCAATTCTGGCTTAGACTAGATACTTAATTTAACAATGTAAAAAATTACTATAAGCACGATTGTCTTGCTCAAGCTCCGCCGTAGACTGGTCAAACACACAAAGACCTTCTTTTGACTGCCTTGCGTTCATCTTCTTCCTAAAAGCGAGTTGTTGGCGCTCTTTTGCCTTCTTACCGCTTCTTTTGGATTGAGCGGAGGGTACTGGCTCCTTCTGTGGTACATTTGCGTTATTATTATCGGCTTCCATGATAACAATGCTTCGTTCGAACTCGGAACCAAAAATTGTTTTCATCAACGAAAGTTGATTTTCATTTGGGTTCTTGAAAATTAGACTGTAAAGTATTTACAGATAATTTGATATTAAGTCATACCCAGTTTTACCCTGGTGTTATTAGTTAATAATCTATACTATTATATAAAGAGAGAAAGTGATTCATCAACACAGGGCCAAAAGTACTGGACCGATGATGATGAAATTTGGACAGTAGATTATTTTTAAAGTCTAGACAAGTATAAGAAAGGATATATCAAAATTCCACCCCTGTGTGTCTTAAATAGGGGTTGGACAAGCTTGTAATAATATAAATAAACAATAACAGTTCAATATAATAATTGAGTCATATAGATGCAAAGGTAGCAACATCCTGTTTTACCAAAATGGCAGAAAACAAAATTATTAGTTTTAAGGCAGTAACAAACTATTATGGTGATATTTTTTAACATACAAATTTAGAGAGTCATGTGATTAATGCAATACAAATTTAGGATTTCACAGTAATGTCATATTTTTTCTAAAAACTAGAAGTTTGGTTTGGATGTTGCTGTTTCTGCGCCCAACTCGTGGATATTGCTATCTTTGCAGCCAAATGTCTGGGATTTTGCTGTAATTGCAACTACAGATTTAAGTTCATAATCAGACTAAACAATAATAACACATCATAATAACACAAACTCAAAAAAACAATCGAATTCAGCTCTTCCTTTGTGTCATTTAAAAAATAAAAATAGTAAAAGGATCAAAAGCGTTGAATCACTCAAACTTACCGCATTTTTTTAGCCACATTTCTCTTCCATTTATCGGGGTCAGCTTGCTTTTTTCTACTAGACTTTTTGTCACATGGGGTTGGAAAACAATCCATCGTGTTGTTTTAACCTTCTTTTGGAAAAAACATACGTAATATTGCTTAGTTTCACGAAAATCAATATCACACCAAAGAACAACAAAACGATAATCGCCATACTAAATAAAGCGTCATGGCGGCTAAATACAGACACCTGATTGGCCGAATCGGATGTTGCTGTTTTTGGCATAACTCAAGTGGATAATGCTGTTTTTGCTACAAACCTAAGATTTTAACAGTAATTTGTATAGGATATTGCTTATTTTGCTAGAAACTATATAGGTCAACCAATTAAGCTGATTTTACACTGACAGACTGCATTCAAAGTTGCTATCATGAAAAAATTGGATGATGCTGCTTTTGCATCTATATATTTTTGAGGGATAATGCTGTTCGAGGGATAATGCTGTTCGCGTCCGTGGGCTATAGCTCTAGATACCCACACGTGTCCCTTGGGTAGCGCCAAATGAACAGCACCATCTGGTGGTAGGTTTCGGCCGCGGTTTGTCACCACCCTCTTGGCAAAGCCTTGCCGCCAAGTGATTTTTTATCGCGTTTCGGCATGATGCCTTGAGTAGCCATCATGGAAGGGGAGTCTGGGCAGTTGCATGGTGTTGCGAACCGGTTCCGGTACTGCGTGGTTTCTGTACTGGGTGACTGTTCGCGGAGGGTAGCGGGATCCTAAGCACGGTCTTCCGCTGGCCGACCGCAGGTAGTAGGGGGCCCAACTAGTAGGATAGCCACCTATGAAAGGCTGCCCCGCCAACTCGCGAAAAATCCCAGAATGCGTCATCGTGCTGGTTGGCGACCAGATGCGAGGGCCCGATGAACATCTCTGGGGGGGTTAGGGCGTCCCCGCGCGCTCCGGAGCAGTCTCCCGTCAGTGCAGTACTATGATTGTATCGCTTGGTATTCGTTTTTGCTTTGCCTCGCCTAACTGTCCCCTTTCTGTTTGTCTGTTCACCAAAAACAATAATGAAAAAAGTTAAAAATAAGAAACTGGTTAAACAGCGGTTGCACTCCCTCGCACTAAAAGTGCACCTCTCCAACATCCGAGGTCTGCATTCCAATCTCGTCCCAGTCCATCACCACCTTGAGACTGAAAAACCACATCTGCTGTTCCTCACGGAGACGCAAATCAGATGTCCAGCTGATGCAGCATACTTACACTACCCAGGTTATACCCTGGAGCACAATTTCAAATCTCGCGCTGGCACTTGCGTGTATGCTCGCGATGGCATCTGCTGTCGACGTCTCCGTAACCTAGAAGATTCCAGTTTCTCCGTATTGTGGGTTCTGGTGAACACTGGCTTGGAGCAGATACTCTATGCCAGTGTTTATCGGTCGCATACCGATAACATGGAGACAACCAGGCTCTTTCAGTATCTAACTGACTCGGCCGAAACAGCTCAGCTCAGGTACCCGTTTGCGCAGCTGGTAGTTCTGGGGGACTTTAACGCCCACCACCAGGAGTGGCTCTACCCATACCAGAACACCGACCATGCCGGGAGATTAGCATACGAGTTTGCTCTACCACTAGGTCTCTCCCAACTGGTAGCTGACGCTACTCGGATACCTGATATTGATGGCCACACGGCCAATTGCTTGGACCTTCTGTTGACAACCGATCCAGACCGATATCAAGTTGCAGTTTCCTCTCCGTTAGGTAGCTCCGACCACTGCCTGGTGAAATCTGTATCTGTCTACTCGCCTCCTGAACCCGATCACATGGGGACTAGGCGTGTATGGCGATACAAGTCAGCGGATTGGGATGAGATGCGGCATTTCTTTGCGTCTTATCCTTGGCAGCGCTTATGCTTTTCTTCAGACGACCCGACGTGCTGCGCGGATGCTGTTTCTGGAGTGATATATCAGGCTATGGAATATTTTATTCCATATTCTGATGTCTCACTCCATGTGAAAGCCCGTCCTTGGTTCAACTCTGAGTGTGGTAATGCTGAAGCAGTTAAGCACTTAGCCTACCTGGAGTGGGCGGATGCTCGAGCCCGCAAAGCACCGAATGTCCAGAAACTGAAAAGAGCCTTTAATAGTGCCGCCAAGTCCTGCAAACGTGCCCTCCGCAAGGCCCGCTTCGACCATATTGGCCGTATTGGAGCCAGACTAGCGTCTTACCCATCTGGGAGTAAAGCTTTCTGGTCTCTTGCCAAATCGGTCGAAGCCAATTTCTGCCGGTCTTCTTTACCGCCATTGCAGAAATCGGATGGCTCATTAGCTCACACCGCCAAAGAGAAAGCAGACTTATTTGCCTCTCTATTTGCGAAGAATTCACAACTAGATGCTGCTGGTAACTGCCCACCTTTGCTACCTCGTTGTGACTCTGCAATGCCAGAGGTACACATTCGGCAAAAAGAGGTACTTAAAATACTCAGCACTCTAGATGTGAATAAGGCTAATGGGCCTGACGGCATTCCTGCCATTGTCTTGCGGTCATGTGCACCTGAGTTGTCTCCTGTTTTGACTCGCCTCTATCGCTTGTCCCTGAAAACTGGTCTAGTTCCGAAATCCTGGAAGATTGCCAATGTCCAACCTGTCCCTAAGAAAGGGAGTCGTGCCGACCCTGCCAACTACCGACCTATCGCAATCACCTCCATACTCTGTAAGATTATGGAGCGTGTTTTAAACAACCGTCTCCTTGCATACCTGGAAGACAACGACCTCCTCAGTGACTGTCAATTCGGGTTTCGTCGAGGCCGGTCTACTGGGGATCTTCTTGTGTATGCTACTCACCTCTGGAGCGAGGCCATTGAGAGACATGGTGAGGCTCTTGCCGTGTCTCTGGATATCTCTAAGGCTTTCGACAAGGTCTGGCACGCAAGTCTCATTGGCAAGCTTCCAGCATACGGTATTGCCCCCGGGCTTTGCACCTGGATCGAGGATTTCTTGAGGAACAGATCGATTCGAGTTGTCGTCAATGGCGCCTCGTCCGATCTCCTTGGTATTAATGCCGGTGTCCCTCAAGGGTCTGTGCTCTCCGCGACTCTTTTTTTGCTGCACATCAACAACCTGCTGGTAGCACCCGGTATCTTTGGGTATGCAGATGACAGCACAGTCTCGGTGAGATACTTGTCCGATGCGAAGTCTGGGTCAAAAGTCCAATCTCTCAGGGAGTCGATGATTGAGGAGGTGAACTCGACTTTGGAGGCTGTTTCCCAATGGGGTGATGACAATTTGGTCGAGTTCAACCCCTTAAAAACACAGGCTTGTCTTTTTTCGGCGAAGCGGAGTCCATTCCAACTGACTCCGACTTTCCGGAATGTCCCCGTCCCGATTAATGACCGTCTCGAGCTCTTAGGTCTAGATCTCTCTTCCAATCTAAATTTCGGTCGCTACATCGAGTCCATAGCAAAAACTGCTGCCAAAAAACTCGGTATCCTCTCTAGGGTGCGACGGTACTTCACCTCGCAGCAGCTCTTAAACCTTTACAAAGCTCAAGTTCGCTCTTGCGTGGAGTACTGTTCCCATCTCTGGGATGGGTCTGCCAGATATCAGCTGGATGCTTTGGACTCGTTGGATCGCCGAGCGAAGAGGATCATAGGCAGTGACACACTCGTGGAGGCAAATCTTCTGAGCCTCGAACACCGTAGACGAGTGGCCTGCCTCTCGGTTTTTTATCGGTTACATTTCGGTGAGTGTGCGGAGGTTTTGCATAACCTCATACCCCCTTCCCCTTTCCATCACCGAACGACTAGGCGCGGCGAGCAATTTCACCCTTATGTTGTAGACATTCCTCCATTACGCACGAAGCGATTTGCTTCTTCCTTCATTATGCGGACGGCTAAGGAGTGGAACTCTCTGCCGAGGTCGGTATTTCCAGAACGCTATAATCTGGACATCTTTAAGGCCAAAGTGAACAGACACCTTCTAGGCAAACGTGTACCATCTTAGGCCTCATCTTCGCCTTCCATCAAGCGAGATTGAGGTCAAACGTAAGCCTATTTTATATTAAAAAAAAAAAAAAAAAAAAAAAAAAAACTCAATTGTCATATGATTCAAATTGGAGGAGATATAGATGTACGACAGTACATGATCGTGTCTGTTCAATGACAGTGTCTGGCGTCTGCTTGCACTCCACCGTCCGGAGTTACAACTAAAAAAAGCAGGTTTTTTTGTCAATGAAGAGACCATGGCCTTATTTTTATATTCACTTGTAACTCAATATTAAAATGTCATATTTCTTGGGTAGATAAAGCTAGTATAATAGTGTGGATACAGGGGGGCATCGGGAGTTACTACGTATTATTAATAAAAGTCCGAATTACGTGTTCCGACTGTAGCCGTGCCTTTTCCATTAAACAATACTCGAACACTTCAGCATATTTTACAAGATTTATTCCAAGCCCACCATCTTCACAAACGTTCACAGAATCCGTAGCATGCGCGTCACAAAATAACATCAACCCTACACTCGGCCAACCTGACAACGTGTATGCCCCCATACACGCATTATATGATAACCCTACACGACAGACAATTTATTCCACACAAGGAGTAAAACCTTTCGCGGCGGCCAGTGCGCAGTCTGGCGTGCCTCATTCATGCATCTCGCTTGCACACAAAATCGCTGACGTACAACATACCGTTCATACATACATGGTCCAACTACTAGGATAGGATATCTTTGTTTGTGGTGTATTAAAGAGTTAATTCTCTATCTTTTGACCTAATGATAATATGCCTCCGCCGACATGGCGGTTATTGTAATAGGTATTATCCCTTTCACTGGTAGAGGATATGCGAAGATTTATACTGAAATAAAACCTTTATATGTTTATCATATATTTTTATTTGTTTATTAAAGTATAGTTTATATTTTTATCTTTTTGGAATATATAAAAAAAACATGATGGCAACATATATGCCACCATCAGTCTAGAGCTCAAAATTTTTAAATATAAGCAGAGCTTATTTGTCTGTTTGATGGTAATTTTTGAAGCAGGGTACGGCACACAATGGTACCAGACATTTATCACACTGTATCTTGGAACGGCGATTGTTTTGTGCATTGCTACACAAACGACATCTTCTGTATGTGGCTATTTCTACTGGCCAATGTTGACCCACTTCAGCAAATCGAATTTCTTCAGGCACGCCAAACACATTCTTTTGCCTAGATGTACTCGGCTGTGACTGTGCAGACTTACTTTTTTTAGAAGCGAACTTCGGCATGGAGGCAAAGGACCGTTTGCGAAATGTTGTATTTGCAACTAGTTCTCGTGACAACGTCAGTCGAAATTCTTTTTGTGTCATCGTCGAGTGGTTTCTTTTGTTTGAGACATATAAAATATATGCATTTGTTATAGCGGTGTCAACGAGGAAATAAAATATGCGTTTCCACCATTTCGAGCTCTTCCTTCCAATAGCATATGGGGTCCTTTTTTGGTCAAAGCGGTCTACCCCACCCATACGTTTTGTATATTCTAAAATTGACAGTGGACAAGCAAATGCTTTTTTAGAGCCATCATTCTGAGTTCTTCCACATGATGTCTTCTGCTTCGGATGAAATGCAGTGCTCAAAACACTTACCAATTTGTTATCTTTCCAAATAACAAACCCAACATTTTCTTTCACCCTCCATTTCCATTCTCCTCTTTTCAGCTTTTTTGTTTTTTGGTTTGCATCTTTCACAGCCTTTGTTATTCTTTCATCAGTTTTTTTGTTACCAGTCACTTTGGGCTTTTTCACTAGTAGTGGCATATCTTGGCGATCATTTCGGACTGTGGCAGTGGCATATATACCATTATCATACAAGTTTTGTAGTAGAGCTGGACTGGAAAAAAAGTTGTCAAAAGCAATATGACCCATATAGTTTTCATTTATGAGTGACTGGCATAGTTTCATGACAACATTGCTGCCTAATCCTGATTCTACATTTTCTGTTTTCCCAGTGTAAACTTGAAACTGATACAAATAGCCAGTGAGGCTATCGGCCCTAGCCCAAACTTTGAAACCTCGTTTTATAGGTTTCATTGGCATATATTGCTTGAGAGTCGACCTCCCTTTGAATTTGATCATACATTCATCAATCGACTGAGAATGTGTGTTTTTGGCATTCATTTGGCATTTCATATTTATGTGTTCAAGAAGTGGTCGTATTTTATATAATTTGTCATGGTTATCATCAGTTCTGTTTGGCATTTTGGAATTATCATTGAGATGTAAATATTTCATAATTTTTTGAAATCTTTTCAAAGTCATTGTCTCGGCAATCTCAATGACATGCAGCAATGGGTCACTGGACCAATAGTCTTCTATGCAGGGCAGTTTGTGGATACCCATTTGAATTAGCAACCCCAGCAATGCCTTTATTTCCGCTGCCGACACCGGTTCCCAATTCTGATCTTGACATTGAGATGCATATAGGTTAGTTTGGTCTACAATCATGGCAATAGCTTCTGTGTCAAAGAACATTTCAAAAAATACAAGTGGCCTCGTCCTATTCGCTATATTACGTACTGGTTCTAAAACAGACGAATCAAAAAGGGAAACTACAGGTTCCTGTGGCCAGGCTACTTTTTTCCACGATGCTTCGTCTTCATCAGATTCATTAGAGTCCTCACTATCCGACAAATTCGAATCCTGTACAGGTGGCTGGACAGTATTTTGATTTAAAGGCCCTGGTTGAGGTGATAATGGTTGCTGAACTGGTGACTCTGGACGAGGGCTTAGCTCTGGAAAAATCCTATCATTTATTGGCTCATAGCTCTTATTTGACGACAGAATAGTAGCCAAATCTTCAACATCAGAATTTTCCTCTCCATCTTCAGATTCATATCCGTCAGTAAAACCAAATAAGTCCTCTAAAGCTGCTTCTATTTCATCAGGTCTCAGAATATTCATTTTTCTATAAAAACAGACAATATATAAGGTATATAATTATAATATATTTATTTTTTATATAATATTATTTTATATTCAAAAACTTAGTTCACTACTAATAGTAGTACGTACCAGTACTGGCAAACATTTTGCCATCATGCAATATGCCTCATACAGATAGCGGCATGCATATTGCCGACATGAATTTTTAAAATTGTATGAAATATATTCAATATTACGCGAAAATATTACTCATAGCAACAAATATAATAATCAAATCATAAAATACAAAAAAAAACTTACCAAAAAATCACTCCAGATGTTGAGATAAATCGAGATGTAACCGGTTACCTCAAAATAAGCACTTCTCTAGGAAAACCAGATGACAAACGTTTGACAGATGACATCGACATCGCCTGTCATATTTTTTTTTTGTTTAAGGTTCTGTTCTCTATTACAATTTTATAGCAACCATTCAGTATGTCTTCACTGTTCAAAATTATAAAAATGAAAACATGATGGCAAACATATTGCCATTGTCAATGAAAGGGTTATCGTCCCCAATATGTAAGTTGGGTCTGACGGTACTAGATCGATATTCCCAACACTTGATATAAATCTGCGGGTTTTGTCAAACTGTTACTTCGATGTTTGTGTGAAGAATTTTAAAATGTGTGGAGGATAGCTTTCTTCCATAACTTGAACGCTTTAAGATCTATGATGGAATCTCCGCTGGAGCGCGTGGTCCTCTTTTCGGTCCAGAGTCCAGATTACCCACCCGGGTAAATATGAATGTTGGTAGTAGACTGGCTTCCTCAGCAGCCTGACCCGTTTCATGCGGCGGGCAGCTGATGCCGAATACATCGCTGGTTGCTTTGCTGTTTGGTTGCCTTTTTTGCTATTCAAAATTTAAAAAAAAAATTAACAATTATCATATCACTAGCACCATAAAATCAATCAAACTAGTTATTAAATAATAAAAAAAACGATATTTATAATTGAGCTCAACAAATATTTAACATACCAGAGCTTCAGCACAGGTTTACATTGCAAATGATTATTAAAAAAAAATTAGTCTATTATTATCTGCAAGATATCCCATGCTGGATGCCACAGCTCTGCTAAAAACTTGACTGGCTTTTTTACCTCCATCTTATTCATTTTTTAGGGTTGGCTCTCTGTCAGTTTTGGCAAGTCTGATTCCTTTATATCCAGGGTTCTATCAAGAGCCGCTGTGAATGAGACCACTTCGCGGTTTTTTCTTTTCCATTCGTGGTGTATTTAAAATTTTTACTCGGAAGGACTTTTGTCAGTGCCTTGAGTACGTGAGGGGGGTCATATAATTGTATAATTTCTTAATTATTTCTAATTAGCATATTATCTAGGTTCTTCTTGTTTCTTGAATAGACCCCCCTGTCTCATTTAACAGTAACTTCATTGCTTGTCGGTTATCAGAACCCTGGTCAGAGACAGTTGCCACCACTACCAACCCAGCTTCTTGTACTCCCCGCGTTACAACTTCTTTTATTTGTCTCGCCAGTTCAGGCCCTTTTGTTGCATGTGTAATGGGTTGTATGCGTGGTCTCATTCACAACTACAACCACGTACAATAAATACTCGGCGTGGTCAAAGAAAGTCAAATATTTATTGGCCACAGCATAACAATGGTTGGTACATTGGCAAGTCATACATACATTCATTAATATAACACTATCATTACATTTCTTCATATTATCTATTACTGAATTATTATCAAAGTGATTACAGTTATTAAGTTATATCATTGTGTCAAGTTTCTGTTTCTACATCCGAGTTTTAGAATCGACTATCTTTCTCGTACCCGAATGAAGATTCAGCATGGCGCATATTTATATATTCGCTCAGTGAATAAATTGGATTCACTTAAAAAACATTGTATCTTGTTCTTAAATTTATTATTCGCATTTATTATTGATGGTTATTTACTGTACATACTAATTTTATTACAGATTTCTTTATTTTTACTTTCTTTAGCCTAATATGTGGTTGAAATATTTTATTGTTGTTTCTTAAATTGAAATTGTGTCGATCTTAATTTTTCATTAATGTATCCTTATCTTCATGAATTTCTACCAAACTATCGTAAACATAGAGTGATATGAGAGTCATTTTCCTATTTTTCTTAAAGTGTTCACGAACTGACGTTCTTTTCTTTAGACCGAACATAATTCGTAAAGTCCTCTTTTGAGTTCTTAGCACTCTTCCTATGTCCATCGATCGCATTCCCCCACACAGTGGTCTGCGAACTCTGCACATCTGCACCATTACCTATTACACCCATAATTATTATCTTTTCTTTCATTGTAGTTTATATTTGCTTTAATTGACACTTCGTCATATAAAATGAAGGAATCTGTGTTCTTATTTTGTGCCTTTTTTAATCGCAGCATAACATTTTCAATGAGCCTAGGCTTTATATTGCTCTTTTGTATGAGCTTAGCAAGCGTTTGCTCAATTGGCAGTATAAATATTTTTCTCTTGTCTTCTAATTGTATCTTTTTGGACATTGTTTTTTTTTAAATTGACAAAGATTTAATTTTTTCTTCGAAGGTAAAACGACGCCCCTGTTGCTTGTTTTTATTTTCCCGACCTTCCAATATTATAAGCGGCTTTGCCGTTGCAGTGCTGTTTTAGAAAAAAATGCTGCAACTTTCGATAACAATTTTTTGCAGCTTTAAGTAGATTGCTTGAAGAAGCCTTTTTTTTACATTTTGCTAAATTTTATTTGGATTAGATACAATTTTCTTGTACATTTGATGTTCATTTTTGGACATGAAAGCCGTTTTAATTTTTTGTACAGGTCTTGTTCTATCTGTAAAAATATATAAACATAAATTGATATAGTTTATTTCGACGGCCCCTACGTACAAAAAGACATGTCAAAAATCAAGGTTTACAGGAGAGCGTAATTTGTATTCAAACCGCTTTAGAAAAAAAACTATGTGCAATTATAAATATTTTATTTCTATAATGTCTAATTAGATTTAGGAACTTTATAATAGTATAAATACATATTTATTTATTTTATGTTTTCCTGGAAAAAATGATAGATGACTGTTTCTACGGTGATATTAAAACAAAAGCATGTCAGACAACTATAAGATAGCTTTTTATACGCAGGAAAGAAGAAAACAGTATCTAGAATAGAATTTATATTAAATGTTTTATGAAAACGTATAATTATGTTATTGTTTTCAAATGAATACATTAAACTTCTTTAGATCGCCACTCATGGAGATTAATATACATCAACGTAGACATATCGCTTTATACGCGGTTTTATTAGGATAGGTAGGAATATATTTCTGGTAACGTAAACAAAGACATGTTCTTAAATAAAATTTTCAGGATTCTGTTTTATTAATTAAAGAAGGTTTATAATAATTTGAGCATTACTTAAATCTAAACAATTGGTATTTATAGTCTCATTAGAGTAGGAACCAAACATTCAAAAATCACAGTTGTCTAGAAATATAATTTGTAATTTTTAATAATCATCACAGCTTTATTTGAGTATGCGCCTTAGCTTAATTATTTATCTAATCTACCTAATTTGTAATATTTAATAATCGTCACAGCTTTATTCAGACTGATTCATCTTATTACTAACAACATTACTAACTAGTTTTAATAACAGGTAACAAAATAAAATTTATAGAAAAAATAAAGTTTTAACTTAACAACCTTCATTATCAGTATCTTGTGCTTCAGTGCTATGCTTAAGGTTTCTATAGAAGTCATGATACTTATTTGGAATAATCAGTGTATCGCATAAACTAATTAGGTCTTTATATTTCACATCAGTGATAGGGATAGGATTTTTGTATAACTTCTCTAATATTAGTTCTTGTTCCTTCTTTTTCCTTCCTCTTGTTAATTTCAAATTATTACTACAGTTCAGTCTTCTGTAATTTTCTTCAAAAAAGTCGTACTTAAATTCAATAACGTCTGGATTATTCCCTTGTACTTTTACTTCTCTTATCTTATTCCAAGAAATTTTGTCTGAATTTGTATCTTTGATCCAGTTTTTAGTATGTAGCCAAGCTTTGAAATCCAAAACTAAGTCTTGATTCACTTCTACGACTCTATAAGGTGGGCTATTCTGTTTTGCCCAGCGAACCAGTGTGTACCATTCATCTGGCGTGTAAATAACTTTATTTTTTGCTGTTCGCTCAATTAATGCGTGAACGCTATCTGCCTCGTTCTGAGTATGGCCTTTTTCCAAGAATCTATGGCACACATCTACCTTAAATGTATTGCTTACATACAAGTACATAAAAAAAACAATGCGATTGCGATTCTGACCAGCACAGTTGTCTGACCAGAATCTAAAATCTTTCACGCCATCCTTAACCTTGTCGTTAACAAAAGAAAACAAACAACTAGCCACTTCATTGGCGCCACGTCTAGCAATTGTCTCATCCCACATGTAACATGTAGCTTCCTTTAACCCAGCATCAAACACTGTAAAATTATATACTGATAATTTCCTCTTGTAATACAGTACACTAATTTCAGCGTGTGGAGTGTTATTTATTTTTTGGAAATCAAACATCGCTGTGCAAATTTCAGAAGGATTCGATTGAGCTTCAATTTTATCGGCGTTTTTAAAAGTCCTGGCAAGATTTTTATTTTCCATGTGTGCCTTATGCTTCAGTTTATCATCATTGGTAGGCGTGGTGTTATTTTTCATTGCGTGGCATAGGTCACATTGGTCTTTTTTAGGTATATAAAAAGCTATATTTAATTCCTTATTAATAATATCTTTGTACTGTCTTACAGAAGTAGCTATATTTTCAGTTATATTCAGATCTTTACACCATATAATATACAGGTCGTACATCTTCTTAAAGTTCAATTCACAGTCTAAGTACTGTTTATTTGAGTCTTTGCGCGTATAATGACTTTCTATGGGTGCAAAAGTTTTTACATGTTGAATTACATTTTCTTTCATTGCCGCAGTTATTATAGTTGGATGATTTTGATGAAAGCCTCTCATATCTTTAGTACAAATACCGATATTTTTATCATACTTATCGATGGCAGATTGTATAAAAGTGTTACTTATTGAAAACGTATTTTTAAACATAGTTTTGCAAACCATTACCTTCTCTTTGTGGCCAATATTAGACAAAAGAGGCAAAAAAAACTTGTAAACATTTAACCTCTTAGAATCTTGTGTCCATTGTTTTTTTCTTATTTCTTTTACGTGTGACGCTATAAAAGACCACTGCTGACAATGGTCACCTAGATTCCAAAAGGTTTCGAATATTTTTTGGCGAGCTACCACACCAAACTTCTCAAAACATTTTAATCGACAATTAGATGCACATGGACCCTTCATTTGTTTTGCCATTTGTTGTTTTCCGGATCGAGATGTATGAGCTTCACCTATGTTGACAAGTGCCTTCCTTTTTTCATCTAGCCAGTTAGATTTATTAGTAATTCTGTTCTTTGTAATTGCTTTTTTCACATACTGACGCTTTCTATTACGTTGACGCGGTGTTGATGAACCGGACATTTCGCTGGATCCTAGGGGGCTTGATCTTAAGGTTGCATCAGATAGGATAACCGTACTTTCGCTTAAGTAGTTACATTCATCAAGTCCATGCATGTCGTTTGGAGACAATCCAAACGACATGCGTGGACTTGGCATTGGTGTTGAAACCAAAGATTCGGAAGCTGTTGAAATAACATCATGGGCAGTTCTTTCATTGATATCATTTTGAAGTGTTGGTTGTGGTGTTTCATTTTCACAGATAGAATTGTTAAGATAGTAATCTTGAATTTCATCATTCGAAATTTCCCCTACCGTATCAATTATATAATTGAAATCAGTTTGAGATAATATTATATTAGCTGATGTATGATTTTGTTCTTCATCGCTAGGTACTTCGGTAATCTGTGTTTCGTCGTTACAAACGTCCAAAGACCGATCCTCAAGATCCAATGAAATATCTTTTCCGGAACATACTGGTGTCTCTAAAAACAAAAGAAAGAGAAATATATTTATTTATTTAGATTTTTATATTTATTTATTTATTTAAATAGATATATTTAGTTATTAAACTATAATGAAACACACAAAACGCCGAAACGTAAATGAAAACAAATCCACGAATAAATTAATAGTTACACGTATAAACAAACATGTAGGACATGACTTCATATACCGCGATAATAATAAAAACGTTGTTTTCTTTGTAAGAAAATAGTAAGCAAATCATATTTTAAATAAGCATGCAACTTATAATAATTATTCGTAAAATAATGGTTTTCAGATGATTAACATAGAATAAGCG